>CM053561.1:59701997-59721278 GCA_028646485.1 Cryptoprocta ferox
GAAGTTTTCTTTTAATGGTGTCTCTCCGTTTCTCTTGTTATGCCTTTATTTTACTTCCCTAGTCAGTGATATTTGGGACTCTCTACTTTGTGTAGTTTGGCTTGTTTCTTGAGGCAGCCCTGAAATAGAAAACAGACAGACAAACACACAGGGAACAAAAGCATGCAAACACACAGACAAATAAAATAAACAAGCAAACCAAAAGGGGAAGGAAATAAAGAACAGAAAAGAAAGGAAAGGAAAAGAAAAAAAAGGGGGGCAGGGGGGACAGAACCAAAGACAAAGGACAGTCTGAGAGAATAAAACCTCTGGAGGGGAGAGATAAGAATGAGATAAGGGAAAATATATCTGGATGGCAAGAATTGATCTAATCACAGCAGTGCACAAATGTTGGTCTTTCCTAGACTCCAGGGGGGGAAAAGGAGAAAAGAAGGAAAAAAAGAAAATAGGAAAAAGAAAAAGAAAAAAAACAAGGCAGCTCTCCAGCATGGATGGGCGTGGTTTGGTGAAGGTAGGTCAGGTCTCGGGGGCTGCTCTGCGAGGCCCTGCTTTAGTGGCTGTGGGGAGAAGAATGGCGGTGCCCCAGGCCCTTCTCAGACCACTAGTTGCAAGCCACTCTTGAGTCCAATCTCCCTGTGTCACGGGCGAGCCAAATTGCTTTTTCCCAAGCCCCGCCTCATTTGCAAATCCTAGTCCATGCACTTTAATGTTACCACCCCACAAGAAATGTCCTCCCGCAGGAGGCGGCTTTCTAGCCGGGAGTGAGAAAGGGGACTGGGGAGCGAGTTTTTCCCTGGCTCTGCCTGGAGCCGGCGAGCTGCCAAGCCCAAGGAAGAACAAGCCCACTGAGGGGGACGAATTTCTCTCCCCTCGCCCAGCGGCTATATGTGGGATGGTAGTATTTCTCAGTCCCGGGCTGAGGTCTCTCCCCTCTCCAGAGGCCACTCTATGAGCGTTTTCAGTCTCTCTTTCTCTTCTCCTCGGCTCTCCACCACTCTGCATGGCCGCTCCTCGCGTGGCCCTCCACGGCCCTGTGCCGCCTCTCCCCACACAGCCCTCTGCGGCTCTGCACCACCACTCTAGGTGCTCTCCCCTGGCTCTGCGTTGGGCTGGTGCTCCCTCCCCTCAGAGTCTCCGGCCCCAGTTCGCAATCACTCAGGCATCTATGAGGCTGTCGTCTATAAAGACTCTGTGTGTACTCCTCCAATTCTTGCAGATCAGAGTAGTGTGGCTTTAGTCCTGCTCAGTTTGATAGTTGCGGGCGGGCGGAGATTACAGAGCTCCCTACTTCTCCGCCATCTTGCCCCTCCCAAAGCACTCTTTAAAAAATACCCCTTTAGAGGGACACCTGAGTGCCTCAGTTGGTTACGTGTCCGACTTTGGCTCAGGTCATGACCTTGCGGTTCGTGGGTTTGAGACCCACATCAGTCTCTGTGCTGACAGCTCAGAGCCTGGAACCTGCTTCAGATTCTCTCTCTGTCTCTCTCTGCCCCTTCTCGGCTTGCACTGTGTCTCTCTCAGTCTCTTAAAAATTAATAAATGTTAAAAAATTAAAAAAAATATCTATTTAGAGAAAATTTGAAAGTTAAATTAAACCTTCTCTATGAGCACCTCATATATACAATTCAAATTCTAAGATACTTTCAAATGAATATTTATAGTGTACATATAAGAAACAGATAACTGTATTAATAATAAAAATTAGTCCACCTACCTCCTGCTCACTTAATTAAAATTAGTATCACCAAAACATCTACTATGTGCTTCTCCCCCAATTTCTGTTTTCAAATGACCTTTGTGTTGACTATTCCTTAGCTTAAGAATTGCTCTATGGATTGCATACCATAGCTTACTATGTTTCACTCTCTACATCTAATACATATATGAAATCATTCACTTCGTATATTCCTAAATGCTAGTTTCTTTAGTTTCCATTTTTTTTATAACTTAAGATGGAATCATTATTTTAACACTTGATTTTACTAAGCATTCATATTAATGAGTTTTATCTATGCCGATACATGTAGCTCTCCATTTTCACTTCCAGAATAGAATTTTGTGTGGATATGTCCTAGTTTATTTGTTTACCTATTTTGCCATGATGAACAACTAGTTTGTTCCCAGTATTTTTTGTTTTGCTTCGGGTATGTGTCTGTTGTATACACATCAATTATAAATTTTCTTACATATATTTCCAGGGACACATTTCAAGTCTTTTTCTAGCATACACAAACAGAGGTAGAACTGCTGGAACATAAAGTATGTGCATCCTCAACTTTAGGAGACAATGCCACATTGTTTTCCCAAAACCCTGAGAAAGTTCTATATTGCCCAGAAGTACACAAGAAATTCTATTGTAGGGCACCTGGGTGTCTGAGTCAGCTGAGCCTCTAACTCATGATTTTGGCTCAGGTCATGACCCGGGGTCATGTGATTGAGCCCTGCATCACACTCCACACTGAGTATGAAACCTGTTTAAGATGTTCTCTCTCCCTCTGCTACTCCCTCTCGCTCATACACACTCTCACTCTCTAAAATAAGTGAAAAAATTATATTCTCAGTCATTGCCAGCAGTTGGTATTGAATTTTTCATTTTTTTTGACCAAGTAATAAATGTAAAATTGTTCTCTTGATTTTTGAATTCATTATGCTTAATGCTAAAGAGCTTGAGGAACTTTTCCTGGACTTCTAAAAAAAGTTTATTTTTGAGAGAGTGAGATATAGAGCACCAGCAGGGGAGGGGTAGAGAGAGAGGGACACAGGCTCCAGGCTCTGAGATATCAGCACAGAGACCTACGTGGGGCTCACACTTGTGAACGGTGAGACCATGGCTTGAGCTGAAATCAGACACTTAACCAACTGAGCCACCCTGTCACCTCAGAGCTATTCCCTTATTTATTCATCATTTGAGTTTGTTATGCTGTAAATTCTTATTCACATATGTCATTGACTAATTTTTTGCTTCAGTTTTTCACTCTCCTGTAATAGAGTTCTACATTTGCATCCTTGTTAGGTGTAAACAGCCTCTTGGTGGAAGGGCTGCGTTTTCCTTTCCTTGACTGTGGGCTTGGGCTTGGCCATTTTGCTCATTTTGGCCAATGAGTGAAATAAGACATGACAGACAATAATGTAAACAATGACTTGAAATGTGCTTATGTGTCCCACTTGAGCATTCAGCCATGCCATGAAATATATATATATGTATATATATATATATATATATACATATATATATATATAATCTGTTATTTACCACTTCCCAGCTTGGACTCTAGCATGAGACATAAAGTACAGAGCTGCCTAGCTGAACACAGACACATGAGAAATAAACATTTTTTCTTGTATACAGTGTATAACTGGTATATATTTTATATTTTTTATTGGATTTGATATCTTTTCCTTATGGATTTGTAGGAGCACTTTTTTTTTTACTC
Source organism: Cryptoprocta ferox (assembly GCA_028646485.1). NCBI lineage: Eukaryota > Metazoa > Chordata > Mammalia > Carnivora > Eupleridae > Cryptoprocta > Cryptoprocta ferox. The sequence goes on from CM053561.1 coordinate 59,705,432, forward strand.
TGAATTCTATTTTTTTGTGCTCCCAAATTATTGCTGGTTTTCACTCCATTTGTTTTAATACAGAATTTCTTAATATGTTATAATTTATTGATATTTCCTATTTTGTTAGTTGTGTGTGATTGTGTGTGGGGGGTGCGTAAGAAATCCTTCCCTACTCCAAGTTCATGGACACACTATATTTTATTCTAGAAGTTTTAGGCTTTTCCTCTTAAATGTATGCTTTAATTTACCTGGTACTAAATTTTATGTATGCTGTGGGGTAGGTACTCAATCTTTTTCCTCCTTATTCAGATAATCAATTGTTCCAACATCATTTATTGAAGAGATGGTCTCTTCCCACTTACCTGTAATGACATTCTAAATATGTCCAGTTTCTATGAATGTGTGCTCTAATAAAACAGGCTGTCCTGGTACTGAGACATTTATAAGTTTTGTTATCTAATAGGACAAATCATTCCACCTTATTCCTCATCATCAGTATTATCTTGGCTATTTTTGGCCATTTTCTTACTAATATAGATTGTGGTTCTAATTAACACATAATTTTCTACCATTCTCCTTGGACTGAAATACCACTGTAATTTATAGTCAGCTAGAATACAAATCTGCTGTAAATAGTGAAATTAAACAAATGGGGATACTTCTCATTCAAGAAGGCTATGCTTTATAAGGCTATTTTAAGATCTTTCTAATACAGGTTATAAAGATCATCTAGAGGGAGAATCATGGTCTCTAGCCATTATTACCCACTTCAAAATAATTGATTTATATTTTTACCTCTTTTTTTTTTTTTTTTTTGGTCCAGTTCTTTGTTGCAGATACTCTGTTAGGGTTTAAAGACTCTTAACAAAGAAAACAAGTTACATTACCTTAAGGAGCTCACAGTCTACTAGTTGTTGATGAACTGATATATGATATTACAGTGAAAGGCCTTGAAAGAGATTGAGATTGATTTTGTTGTGTTTAACTTTTTGCTGTAGCCAGGCAGTTACCAGATATTTGCCTTGATCATTTGGGAAATGCAGTCATAACTCCCAGCCCTAACAATGAGTGATGGTTTTGACGTTATAATGTTATTGGAAGACAATGAGAATATCTGTTAATGGGAGTGTAGGCAAATAACTCTATTGTCCAGAAAATAGAGCCTAACCATCTCTTTTTGACTTTGAAAGTTTAAACAAGGGAAACATCCATACTGAGGGCACTAAGGCAACTGTCTTTAGTATTAAAAAATCCAAAGAGAAAAGATCCCAGGTTACCAGCAAAGGTAAAGCAATGGGCAAATATTTGAGGTTATGACACCACATAAACATACCCAGACCTCAATTCTGAATCCCATACCTAGTGCTACAGTCCGTTGTCTTGTGAACAGAGGTTGAGTGCTTTGGGGCAGGTACTGAAGCAGTAGTGTTGGGACAGGAGCAGGAGTAGATAAACCAAGGTGACCTTGCTATATATGGCACTGATCAAATGCTGTAATTGTCAGTAAAGATCCCTCTTACAGTCACAGGTAATCATTAGACCCTGCATGAGATTATATATCCCCTGTAGGACTTTGGTTAGAGCTTGCCCAAGTCAGCTATGATTCATTTATCTGTACTCCCTAACACCTGTACAGCGATAGGAACCACGTATCAATTTCCTAGACACTACATGTATTAAGCACTTGGATGTATCATAAAGAAAGAGCAACTAATACTCCCTGCAAGGAGTCAGAGAAAGATTTATGGAAAAAGTTAACCATGAGCTAAGAACTGAAGACAGAGTAGGGATTTTGAGGTGGTTGAGAGGAAAAGACTCTTGGCAGCCTATGAAAAGCACAGTGGTAGAAGTGAATAAATAGGGAGCAAAAACATTTTAGTAAGAATAGTGAACTATGAAGATGACTAAACAAAAGCCAAATTATGAAGTTTCTTGTATGTTATATGTGCTAGGATAATCAACTAAAGAATTTTGCACATGGGCAAGTATTTATATTTTATATTTAAAGAATTCTACTCTGCTAATGGTTTGGAGAATAGAGAAGAATGAGGAATAGTATAGTAGGCAGAAAAATGGCCACCAAAGGTATCAACATCTTAATCCCCTGAATCTTTGATTAGGTGTACCTTACGTGGCAAAAGGGACTTTGCAAATGTTATTAAGGACATTAAGGTGGACAAATTATCCTGGAACATCCAGGCGAACAGAAGAGAAAGTCAGAGTTATGCAATTTGAGAAGGATTCAACCTACTGTTGATGTATTTTAAGATGGAGCCAGAGAGCCATGAGGCAAAGAATGCACATGGCCTCTAGACGCTGGAAAGGGCAAGGAAATTGATTCTCCCCTAGCATCTCCAGAAAGGAAACAGCCCTGCTGACACCTCGACGTTAGCCCTGTGGACCCACGTTGGACTTTTAACCTAGAATATAAGAAAATACATTTGTGTTGTTTTTTTTAAGCACTTAGTTTGTGGTAATTTGTTACAGCAGCCATAGACAACTAATACTGATGGTGAAATGGCTGGCAGAGAGATGAATGAGGAAGCGGCTATAATCCATATCAAAGAACATATTTCATGGAAAGTGGTCATTCATTTTGACAAATGTAAGGTTTCCCCTTGAAAAAGTAAATACAGGCAGAATTTGCCCTAATGATTAAATTTTTCAGAGGGATGTGAAACATAATTCGCTTTGAACAAAGATGAATTACCCATTTGTGGTCGATATCTTTCAATGAAGAGCAATGCTCCTTTAGGATCTAGAATGAATGGGGCAGCAGGAAAAAATGACAAGCTGTCTAGACTTGAGCCCTAGAAGGAAATGCTTTTTAATCAAATTACAGGGCGATTTACCTGATCTTTTAAGAATCTATTTCTTTTAATTAACTATGAAGCAGTGACATGTCATTATTAGTTAATAATCAGTCCCTAAAGGATAATGTTTCTCATAGCTTGACTTTAAGGGAGCCCCTGTATATCTTCTTGTGTCAGGAACCTTGGGTTGTGGACCTCAATTTAGTTCTTCTAACAACTATTTTATTGATTCAATTTACAAATAGTAGGGAAAGAAATGTAAAGTTTAGGAATTCTTACAGCTTGGATTTAAATCCTGGCTTTCCTAAGTAGTAGCTATGTAGCTAAGCTTGTGTAGCTGCTTCTTCACAGACTCTTATCTGCAAAGAATGATGACCACCTATGTAGTGTATTTCTTATGACAATTAAAGAAGATAGTTAAAGTAGTGACTGTAATATGTAGCACATGTAATAAACATTCATTAAAATGTAATTATTACCATAATAATATTTATTACTTACATGCACAAGCACATGTTGGGGGAGGTGCTCCAAAGTGGATGGGAGATGTGAGAAACATGTATCACATTCTAAGTATTGTATTGTATGTATGTGTAGTGTGATCGTCCTTTCCAGCTAATCTTTATACTCCTATGTAGCAGACCAAGACTATGTGGCACCCAGAAATTTGCTAGATAGCCCAGAAAGATAAAGACTATGTTTTTTGTATGTATTAGTAAAAAGGGTGAATAAGATAGGGGAAGAAAGATTTCCAAAAGGGCCTAGAATTTGAATTGTAGTTTGAAATACAGCAACGATTTCAGAAACCAAAGACAATGTTCAAGATAAAGAGAATGGGAAGGGGAATAACTAATATTGTTACATGTGGGGGTAGGGTTTAGTTTGACTAAAGATGTATTACGTTCTTATGAGGGGAATGGATGGCTCATCAAATTTACAGATTTCTGAAAGCACTGAATCTTTTTTTAAGGGCTTATTTATCTTCTAACTGAAAGTTTGTATCTTTTGCCCACCTTCACCTGATTTGCTCATTCTCCCCCTGCCCCATTTCTGGTATCCACCTATCTGTTATCTTTACCTAGATGTTCATATTATTTAGATTCCACATATAAGTGTAATAGTATGGTGTTCTCTGTTTGTCTTATTTCACTAAGCATGATGCCCTCAAGTTCTACCCCTGTTATTGCAAATGGCAGGATTTTCTTCTTTCTTGTGGTTAAATAATATTACTACATGTGTGTTGGGGGGGGGAGGTCTGTGTGTGTATCTCACATTTTCTTTATGCATTCATCTATTGATGGACACTTAGGTGTTGCCATGTCCTTGCTATTGTAAATAATGCTGCAATGAACATGGAGATAGTGATTTCATATTTTTGGATAAGTACCCTGAAGATAATGATTTCATTTTTTGGATAAATACTCTAGGAATTGCTAGATTATATAGTAGCTCTACTAGTAATTTTTTGAGGAACTTTGATACTGTTTTCCATCGTGGCCACGTCAATTTATATTCCCACAAGCAGTGCATGGGGGCTCTCTTTACTCCACATCCTAGCCAACACTTACTATCTCTTGTTTTTTTTTTTTTATCATAATCCTTCTAGTTGTGAGGTGATACCTCATTTTAGTTTTTATTTGTATTTCCCTGATTAATGATATTGATAATCTTTTATGTATCTTCTGGCCAAGTGTATATATGCTTCAGAAAAAAATATCTGTTCAGTTCCTGTCCTCAATTTTTAATCGGATTTTTTTCTGTTGCATTGTATGGGTTGAGATGACACTGAATGGGTTGAGTATGCACACCACTGAATGGTGAACAAGAAGTCCTTAATTAGATTGGAGCTCTTATAAAATGATCTTGTTAGCCATGTGCAGGCAGGATGGAGAGTAAGATGTCTGATGTCAGATCAGCAGAAAAAAAGATAACTGATCATGAAATAATGCCATTCTGAACTAGGGGAAAATGTAGGGGACTAAATCTAGAAACATTAAAATGTAAAAAAGACAAAAGAGTCTATTAATAAGTGACTTGAAAAATACATGTAGTTTCTATAATAGGAAGAAACACTAATCATCCATTGAAAATAGCAAGAGAATTCCAACTGCATTTACTGACCTGTCAAGAAATTCATCATTTACTATTAAGAGATGAAAAGCAAGATGCAAAATAATATGTATCCTATGATATTCGTATTAGGACAATTATACAAACATTCTAATAAAGATTACTTATTAGAATGGAGATAAGGAGAGGGCTATTTTTAATTTTATAATAATGTAGTACTTTAATTTTTTTGCAACAAACATTATTTTAAGCATAAGATTTCAATGTAAAACAATAATAAGGTTTGTAAATTAGACTATCAATAAGATTATAAATTTCCAACTCCCCTAGAAGGCAAGGCAATTTGCACATAGCAGAATCTCAATACTTACTTGTTTGACTGAATGAAAGACTAAAATAAGAGACCATATTCTGCACAATTCTGAGATAATGGATCAAATTTTTAAATTACTCTGGATCACGGGACCTGAGAATGGATCTTCCGATGACAATTTTCTATAAATTATCAAAACAGATTGTAGTCAATACCTCAGCTTTGTCTGCCTTGCAAATGGGAATTGCTGTTGCATTCTGTTAAAGAAATGTTAGGGAAAAATACGATTTGTTGGAGGACTATCTGATAGTGAAGTTGACCTGCCCTAAAGTTGTCATCTATAAATGTTTAAAGCATAAGATTAAAGAACTGGTGTTCTATTACTCAGTTTTCTACTTGACAGTGGGACTTAACTCCTATAAACCAAGAGCTGCTATAGTAAAAGTGCTGCTCAGAAACACAGGACTCAGGCACGGACTTGTTAGACTGCAGTAAACCCGCCTCCCTCATGGGTACTAATGCAGAAATTCTGCAACTCGGGTGCCTTTTGGTTTTACACACATCCATGTTTTAACAGCAGTAGGATTAGAATTATTCTTCTGGTAAATTTTACTTTATTGAATACCAATCTCTCTGGGACTACAGTCATAATAAATTATATATAATAATTATAAATGCAATTTTTATGGTTTCTATTTTCTTATGGATCTGTGAGTGTGAGGCTAGAAATCCTCTGTCTCCACATAAATTAAGTTTACCACACACTCTTGGCACCAAAGCTGTAGTAACATACATCATGTATGTTGCTAAGAGTACCTCGAATATGTTCTTGAAAATTAATCTTCTGACCACTGCCCATCAGATTTACCAAAAAGCCATCCATTTTTGTCAAGATGCAGAATGATAGCTGTTCCCAAACCTTGTCAGTCAACCTTCTTAAAATGTCTGGAGGGCAATTCTACGGTACCCCAAACCAAGTTTAAAAACCTTAAAGAGAACACCAGAATGGATCCATCAAAGAAATGTAAAAGAAAAACCATTTTGCCCCCAAGAAAAAGAAAATCCATGAAAAAAATCAGAAGCAGACAGCTAAATTAAATGTAGTGTTTTCTCCATCTGTCCCCTACAGGAGAAAGCGAAATGGTCTCTTACAGAAAGCAGCTTACTTTCTTATTGGCTGTAATACATACAAGCACTTGTGAGTTACTTGCAGTCCATTCTTTTTGTCAGTAAGCACAAAAGGAGTATCTAGGAAGAAAGGACGCCATACTCTTGAAGTTTGCAGTCAAGCAGAGCATGAGAGCCATTGATACATGTAATAGAAAGGCCAGATTAGCTCTGTGAACCTCTCTAAAAAAATATCAAGAGAGAGGGTTCTTCCTCCTCCTCCTCCCCCTCCTCCTCCTCAGCATCACTGTTGACATCACTGTTATCTCCTCCTTCCTTTCCCACCCCCATTATTTTTGCTGTCCTTTTCATCACCATCATCGTCATGACTGATATTCCCCTCCTCCTCTTTGTCATCATTGCCACGACTACCATGACAATAATCACTATGTTCAAGGCTTTAAAGACATGACTCCTAAAATCTCAGCAAGGTAAGTGGCATTATTACCATTTTAAAAAATGAAACGATGAACCTGAAGCAGAGATTAGTTCAATCACTTGTCCAAGTTCATAGGGAAAATGAAATAATAGAACCAGGCCTCTGACAACAAAATATCATTTTCCTGAACTGGTTAAATTCTTTCCAGAGTTTCTAATTGGAATTAACCCTTCAGAACCAGAAAGACTGTAGGAGACCATGTTTCTTTCTGCAGGGTTGGCCCAGATAGAAAGAGCCATGTGGAAAAAATTCTCTGTATGTGTCTTGCTTCTTCTGATCTGCTACCCACATCTACACCTTTTATGTGGAACTCAACTCCTGATTCACACCTTGTAGCACATCTCACAGTTGGACTGGTCCTGTCTACCCAGAAGCTAGCTGCAACACAGTGAGCCTTATTTGATAGTTTATAACCTAACCTGCTTTCTTTCTGCAACAAGAGTCATAGCTTAGCTCTGCTGTGAAATCTGTGACTCCAGGAATATATCCTTTCTTTAAGCTTTAAATGATCTGTCTGTAATTTTTGTGAATGAGGTGACTGGCCCAGTGTAATCATTTTAAATTTATTTGCAGAGTTAAGATTCTTTTTTTTTTTTAGTTTATTTATTTATTTATTTTGAGAGAGATTGCATGAGCAGGGAAAGGGCAGAGAGAGAGAGAGGAGAGGGAGAATCCCAGGCAGACTCCATGCTGTCAGCTCAGGGCCTGATGTGAGGCTCGCTCTCAGGAACCATGAGATAATGACCTGAGCTGACACCAAGAGTCAGACCCTTAACCCACTGAGCCACACAGGCATGCCCAAAGTTAAGATTCCATATGCTACTAAAAGTAATTAAAATTTTACATGCCAAACATAAACTTACTTAGTTTACATCACAGGTGAATTAGTTCTTTAAAGAAACATTCAAGTCCCCTACCCAATAATTATAGTAGCAATAAAATGGAAAAACACTACCCATAATATCATCTCTTCCCAAAGCAACAATTACTAAGATTTAAAAAATTTTCTTTCCCACATTCTTTCTTCTCTGGATAGATTTTTAGATAATAATGAATATGCTATATATATATAACTTTGTACCTTCATTCACTTGGTGAAAAGTGTAAACACTGCGGTTTCACAATCTCTCTAGCAACACAAATTACTGGCAGCATAAGAATAATTGGATGTGAATTGATGTACTGTTTTAAAGAAGTGATCCTAGACTACAGTTACTTAGGCCATTTTCTAATACTGCAGTGAAACATGGCAATGGAAATACTGCAGTGAACATCTTAACATGTATATGATTCTGGAAAAACATCGTAATCAAAAGTATAGAAAACACACTAAGGATTGCTAAAGAACATTTGCATTTTGTCAGACATTTTAAGCAACTCACTTGTCAAGAAGATTATTGACTCTGTTGAAAAATACGACCCAAGGCCACAGATCTAATTAACAGCAGAACCTAGCACCCAAACACAGACTTTCTGATCCAAATCATGCTGATAATGCTCTCTCTCTTTCTGTTCTCCCTGAAGAGCCCCCTTGCCTTCACTGGGCCCCTGTAAACCAACAACACTAAACCAGTGATTCCAAGTCCCAGCCTCCTCCAGAGTTCCACATCCACATTTTTTACTGCCTGGAATGTGTGTGTGTGTGTGTGTGTGTGTGTGTGTGTGTGTGTGTGTGTGATATTTTTTTTTCTGTAGATATTCCTGTGGAATTTCCAATGTAATCCTTCTGCACATGATTTCATCCATTTCTCCTCTGGTTTCCTCTGCATCACTATTGCAACTCCAAATCTCTCTTTCCACCTGTCTGACAATAAATCATAGTGTAAGCCCAGCGAATTAATTTCCTGAATATTTTCTTTAAAAATATGGTCTTCCTTCTCTATTCTCACTGCCAAGGTTCAGGCCACCATTGTTTCTAGTCTGGATGACTGAGACAACCTCCACTTGTAATCCTGGCCTTCCCCCCCCCCCCGTAATCTACTCTTTACACTGTGTCCAAAAGTCTATCTCTAAAATCATAATATCCTTTTCAGACAAAAACCATCAATAACTCATTACTGTACTCCTAATCCTTACATAAATGCCCAGCTCTTCATGATCCATCACCAAACCAACACCCCAACCTTATCTCTCTTCTTCCCCATTTCATCAATCATGTTGAATTACTAATGGAGACCCCCAAATTTTCTGAACGTTCAGTCATTAAGGCATTTTCCTCCAAGACTCTGAAGCAGCACTGTTGTCTTTTTCTCCCTCAGTGAAATTTCTACTCCTCTTCCAATATCGGCTACCCATTACCCTTGAAATCTTGAATTGTCCCATGCAGAGGTGTCACGACTTCGTATATGCTCATGTTAGTTTGTGCATCAGTGTATTAAACTAGGTATTCTACCCTTTCAGTTCTCAGTTTGCTCCTTCCTCTCTCTCTTTATTCTCCTCTCTTCAATAACAGGGCATATTTCATTCATCCATAGGACCAAAGCAGGAGGCATTTTTCTCAGCACCTGGAAGTTAGTAACTGTATTTCGTACTTTTCTATGTGACCACGTTGTCTATAATACAAAGTTGACTTTAATTGTCCCAAAACAATCCTTCATGAAGGGGATTCCCTTGTTTGTAGGAGAAATTGTGTTATATGTTATATAGACACATGGTCAGAAAAAACTAGGCATCGCTCAGAACCCAGAAAGTTAAAGGTGAAAGAGTGCCAAAAAGTAACTCAAACGTTATTTTTAGATTTCCTTGTTAAAGGATTCAAGGCTTAGACTAGCCCTAATAATTAAGGTATTTCTCATTTGAGCAGCTGGCATGACTCAAGCTCTAAAGAAAATGAGTACAGACTCCAATGCCTGTTAAATCATCAAGCCAGCAGGTTTATGTATGCTTTTATAACTTATTTAATCATTTCTCTCTGAGGACTGTGTCAAATAAATTGTGTGGGGTTGTTCTTTTTATGTGACATTGCATTATATTCCTTCATATATATAAAAGAAATTTGTAAGCAGCACCTAATTTAAAATAAGGAGACTTGAAGGAATTTGTAGATAATTTAATATTTTAAAAAATATATTGATGTCTAGTTTGTAGGTTTGGATATGTCCATTTAAAAACTAGAAAGAGAAAATGAGTGTGGATTAATTTTACATTTACAATTTCTTAATGAATTCTAGATAAAATCCAGGCTATAGCTACTCACTTAATCAATCTTAACAGCAATAATGGGGTCTAAAAAGAGCAAAATTATTTGAGCAGTTTTATTTTGTTTTCATATCACTTCAAAGGTTAAGAGAATTCTGGAAGTTGCTTACCAATATTTAACTTTCGAATCCAACTTTTGATGAGAAAACAATGAGATATTGTACCAATGAAGATCCTGTATTCTTGCAAATTTATATTTGTGAAAAATATGCAATTTTTTTCTGCTACAGGACAGTGAATATTCAAGCCATATTAAAACATTCAGTTGTACTGGTGCGCCTGGCTGGTTTAGTAGGTTGAGCTTTCGACTCTTGATTTCGGTTTAGGTCATGATCCCAGGATCCTGGGATCAAGTGCCATGTTGGGCTCAGTGCTGAGCTTGGAGACTGCTTCAGATCTCTGTCTCTCTCCCTCTGCCCTCTCACCTGTGTGTGCGCGCTCTCTCTCTGTCTCTCTCAAATTAAAAAGAATGCAGTTGTATTTATTAATATTTCTTTTACAAGATAAAACTGAATACTGGATTTTTTTTTGGTGAAATATCTACATATATTCATTATTGATGTTGAAAATTAATACAAATTGCTTATAAAAAATACATGGCAAAAGTTATTAAGATGCTTCTATATACATCAATCCTCCAGTTTTCCTTCCATGGAAATAATTTATTTTCATTGAGCACAGATATATATTAACTGTAGTATTTACTGAGGTAGCACCTAAAGAAAACTTGTAATCAAAGTTTTAATATATTGAGGTTCACCAACATTAAAATTTTATGAAAGTGAGGCACCTGGGTGGCTCAGCTGGTTAAGCTTCTGACTTGGGTTGAAGTTGTGGTCTTGTGGTTCCTAAGTTTGAGCCCTGCGTGGGGCTCTGTGCTGAAAGTTCAGAACCTGGAGCCTGCTTCAGATCCTGTGTCTCCCTTTCTCTCTGTGCCCTTCCCCATGCATGCTCTGTCTCTCTCTGTCTCTCATAAATGAGTGAATGTTAAAAGATGTTTAAATAAAAAAATTAAAAATGAATAAATAAATAAAATTGTAGTATGAAAGATTCCTGAAGCACAAGGATGCATTGTAATATTGCTGGAATGAAAATACATTTATGAAATGAAATGTAGCCATTTTTAAAATATGTAAATATATTTTTTATTTTAGAATAAAATACAGAAAAATTGTGATGATAGTGCAGAGTTACCGAATACTCATGACCCAGTTTCCTCTAGTAACATCTATTACTATGGTACCTTTGTCACAACTAAGGAACCAACATCATTATCTTCTTATTAACTAAACGCTATATTCAAAATACATTAGTTTTATATTAATATCCATTTTCTGTTCATTGATCCATCCAGGATGCCATATCATATTTTATCATACATATTCTTAGGCTCCTCTGGGCTTTGTTAGCTTTTCAGAGCTTCCATAGTTTTGAAGATGTTGATAGTTTTGAGAGCAGTGGTCAGGTATTTTGTAGAATGCTCATCTTGTATATTCTTCACCTTGACCCTAGAATCAGCCATTTTTTTCTAAGGAGCCCTGGTTCCTCGTATTGAAAAACTATAATAGAAACAATTGGAGACGGGGCACTGGGTGTAGCCACTTTTTAAACAAATGATTTGCTCAAGGGCTAGCACACAGCCAATGACAGGATAAGAATCATAACTCTGGTGCCCTGAACCTCCACTCTTTAATATTGTGTCAATATGGCCACCGTGTCTTCATACATGCAGTCAGATAATTGCTCTATAAATACATGAATTTATACCCTCTGGAGAATTTTCACATCAATCTACTTGACCACTTTTAAATTATGTCTTAAATCATATGCCTTTATGCTTTTAAATTATATGTAATGACAGAAGTGAGTTTTTGTCATTATATATGTCTTTCTCAGCTCTATAGTTGCATAATTACCTTACCACTACTCTTAAAGAACAAGTAGTTCTTTCTCCCTTAAATTTCCCTGGCCATCAAATTGCAATGTTCCCATTCTTGTGCATGAATAATCCATGAATGAACTTCACATACAGTCTGACTCCTGACCCTTTCTATATTCCATGTTCATTCTGGAAGAAATGCTTGACCAATATTCTCCACTATTAATTTGATAGTCTCACCTTTTGCATAGAAAATATTCTGGCCAAATTTAACATTTCAAGTAGAAGGACTTGGCTCTGATTTTATGCTTGGTTTAAAGACCAGGGAGAGTACTTTGATAATAGACAGGTTAAAACTTGTGTTTTATTTTTCTTTACTCGGAAAGTATTTGTTTGGTCTTAGAGAATGTTAAACCTCACCCCCCAAAACAAACAACAAAAACAAAAACTTGATTGTTTTCCATTTTAATTGATTTTCAAAAGTTGGGATAAGATGCTCTCAGATCTTTGCAATACTGAAGTGTTTCTACTAGTTGCTTTTCTTAGACCAGCTCATCACTTCCAATCAAAGGTTAAGAAATAATTGTTTGGGCACTGAATAAACTGATAAGGAACACAAGTAAAGAGGAAAGAAACAAGATTGAAATGTCTAAATTCTATGTTATTTCTAAAGGTTAGGAAAGACTGCATATTTTCTTTCTAAATGTCAATTTAATCTGAATGGCAGTGAACCTCGAATAACATTTGAATTTAATGTAGAACTTTTGAAAATGAAGCAATTGCCTAGCTAACTGCCTGTTTTGCTTTTGGGTGAACTTCATGTTTGGCTTTCAATTGATGGATAGCTGAAGTATCATTTCCATTTTGAAATATAAACATAATAGTTGGCTGTTAGAAGTGTGGAAAGAAGCTTTATTTGTTGGCCAGTGATCAATCTGGGATTTTATTTTAGAGGCTCAAAAAGCTGCATAATGAATGGAGATATGCAGTTCATCTATTGGCTGTCTAATTAGGATTAGAAGGGACCAAGCCCTGAACATTATTCTGGACGCTCAGAACTGACATTTGGAAATCCTATCCATTGTATCCAAATACAATGCTTCTCTCAAGGTGAGTTTCACTATGGAGATAAGTATATTACAGAATTCTCCACAGGCCATATATATGTGGAAAGGGGTTGGTAAGCCTGGAAAGACCACTGGCTAGCAGAGTTGAACTTCCTGCTAATCCCAGGAATGACTTGAATAGTTTAGTTTCAACTTTTTGATCTTGATCAAACTGTCAACTGAAGGGATCTGGACTCAGTGTATACAAAATGGGCTCTGGAAAGAGTCAATGGTCAGAAACGCAGAAAGTCAAAGGAAGGCATTTAGAGTCATAGCTGTAAAAAGTTGAGTCTAAAGAGATAGTATCCCAGATACTGATGGAAGATGATGGAAGGTAGGATATGGTAGTACCTTGTGCATGTTGGTGGACCAATCATTCTCTTTGTGTGCTAACCACCTGAGTCACCACTATTCCCTGACTCTCAAGAGGTGTCCAATGTTTCTCATATTCTAGTGGGATTACTAGTTCCTATTATCTTATATTAATATATATGGAATTGTAGGCATTATTCCTGATAAAATGTTCCCTGGAACAACATTTCAAAACTCAAGGACATGTGGAAATCATAATGGTCCCTAATTACTGAATAACTTTGGGGAAAGAATCTATTCTCTGTTGAGCAGTAGACTAGATTTTCAAAGTCTTTTAGGATTCTGACATTGTGGGAGCAGAATTGTGTAATATATCAAATATCTAAGATTTAAAAACTATGTATTAAAAAAACCATATTCCTAGATACTCCTAACAAGCAAACTTGCTAACAAACGTTAAAAAAAAAGATTGAGTGAAGTTAAATTACTTTAATGTGGCATTAACAAAAATCTCCTTCCTAAATTATTCAGTAGTTTGTGTGTATCTATCTATATCTATATCTACAGATATATTCCATCTTATATATTTGTCTTTCAAAATAGTTCCTTTAACTGCTTTTGCTCTAACAGTTTCAAATAGAAAGTCCATAGTTTATATATCTGGTATCAAATAAAATTGGAAAGAGAGTTAGGAAGAGAAAAGACCTATAAAGTACATAGATATTAAATTATATTCAAGAGCTGGCTATCCTTTATTCTAATTTCCTTTTTAGTGCAGACAGAATGTATAGGGCCTATTTGAGGTCCTATAAAGAAAACTAACCACAGTAAGAATAGAATCTCTGGCTAGATCCATGCAAAGACACTAGAAATAGCTACTTCCCATTCCTCTACTTACTGTAGAGTCAAAATCTCCAACCTGTCATAGGTTAGATCTTAACTGCATATCCAGAGAAGAACAAAAGTCACAGAATGAGTCATTATGTTATCATGGCAAAACTTTTTTGGAGTGACTTATCAAGATGACTTTCATGAATTCTCTATTAGATATTCATCAGTGACAAATGTTCATTGCTGATCAATTCTCAAATGAATTCAGCACATTGTTCCTTCATATCTCTTTTGATATTATCATATCTCATCAATGACATGTCTTCTTTATGAACTGATGCATTAATAGCTTAGCAAGATGATTGTATTGTACAATTCTCCTCTCCCCTTTTCTCTCTCCCTATCCCCTCCCCTCTAGTCTCTCCTCCAAATTCCATATTCCAGTTTCTGCGGCTCCCACCAAGAGGAGAAAAATATATCCTGGGGCCTAGTCTTCTTTGCTCTTTGGAACAGTTGGGTTTTTCTAGATGTTTTCAATAGGAAAGGATGTCCGTATTTAGATTGTAATGGGCAAACAAACAGCTGCTGGGTTCTCCTCCTTGAATATCAATTGCCTGACATCGAGTTCTCATAGATCTGTTTGTCATGGTTACTTTTTTAGCAAGCCTGATGTCAAAAGCTATTGCTGGTCCTCCCCCTGAGTAAAGAAATCTAGGCTCAGAATAAAGATTAGGATCAAAATGGATCTCCATTCTCTGAATCCTCTTGATTCCTGGTATTCAAATTGACTTAGTGCTTAAAGGTTTAACTTGAGCTAGGGCTTTTAGAAAGTCATCTGTGTTTTTGTCCTTCTTCCTGGATTCTGTCTGCTCATGTATGATACTCATGAGTTTGCTGGTTAGCTATAGTCTAATGGAATTCTTAGAAATACTTTCTAGCAGATCATCCAAACCCTACTTGTTCTGGAATATATAACTCTATGGATCTATTGCTTGTCTAACTACCAAATTTCTCATGGTCCTTAGTGATTTCATGAGCTATGATGTCACCATTCTATTCTTAAGGCTCAGTCCCTAATGAATGTAATCCCAATTTCACAGATATTTTTTCTTGAGGATATAGTTCTGACTGAATTAATCTGCCAGTTTTTAAGACTAACAAGGCATTTTAACTCCTTCAACCTCTAAATGTAATTAATACTTTTTAACTTTGTACAAATTTGTCCCCATTACAAGGTACTGTTTAAGCAAGAAGCTGATGTAATGGGAAGAAAGTGGTTTTAATTAAAATATAAAACAGTAGTCCTCTTAAGGCCATTGAAGTAGATTCGTGCAGAGGAAGTTCCTACAATGACAATTTTAGGAATTCTGAATTCTAAGAAAGTTCTATCACCAATTGATCTTACACAAGTTTTTCACAAAAGTTTTTACAAAAATTCTTCAAAATAACAAACTGAAGACACAGAATTAAACCCTTTCTCTAGCAGCATATAGTAACTATTTTGGCAACACATAGAATTAGCATGGTGACAAAAACAAAAATAACAACAACAACAAAAACACCTGAGCTTTACAAGTAATGGCAAATGTCCCTCTGCCCTTGTTTTGTTGAATCTATTTGCTATCAGGACAAAAGTAAATCCCTGCCACTCTATGTCTGCTTTGGACAACATCTTGAGCAAGGACTTCAGTGTCTGACTGCCAGGTCTGCACTAGTTCGAACTCTCACTCAGTGATT
>CM053561.1:59721778-59744225 GCA_028646485.1 Cryptoprocta ferox
AGTTAGATTTTCCATTTGCGCTTTTTCTAGGAACTATGCCTGATACACTAACTGCATGATTTAGAGTGAGTTACTACAGGAGGTTATGGCTCAGGTTTATTTGTTTTTCTCTTCACTTTATAAATGGAACTAATAATAGTTGCCTGTGGTAGTGCTGTGAAAATGAAAGATAACTTTTTCATTAATGGTCAACATGGTGGAGAAGTAGGCAGACCCAAAGTTCCCTTGTCCCTCAAACATAGTAGTATTGAGGCCAGAAGACTTGGAATTCCAGGAATCCAGGCTACAGAGTGACAAACATTTCCAGGGGCCCACAGGGACAACTTGGAGGGCAAGAGGTGAATGATTGTGAATTTGGAAAAATAAAATGGGTGGTGTAGGCATGGAGAGGAGGGATCATCTTCTGTGGAGAGAAAAAGACAGAGGCTGTGGAAGTGTAGGATTATATTTGGACAAGAGAAAAACCATGGACCAGGGAATGGAAAATAAGGAAAAAGAATGAATTTCTAAAACAATCGAGGGTTGTGGGTCTTTCTCCAGACCAGGGACTGCCACCCTGTATGTACACCTGAGGAGGAGGGGGAGCCAGCCCTGGGCTCAGTAGCAAGTTCAGAGGCACAGTTGGAGACAGCAGTCCCCTTCTATTGGCGCTCTGGGAAGAAGGTACATAGCCACTCCAAGGACAAAAGACCCTGCAGGAGTCACCAGCCAGAGTTCCTTGATTGGCTGGGCAGAGTGGCACTATCCTGGAACCCAGGCATGTGGAGCAGGATCCTTTAAGACCTCAGGGTTTGAATCCCAGCCGAGCACCTGGGATGCACAGGGGACTGTGGAGTGGAACAAACTGGACTGCTCAGGCCTGTACAACACAGTGAGGATGGCCTGAACAGAGTGTTTTGGGACACGGGGTCCAGGGAGGAGAGTGTCACCACCAGAGTATCATCATTTTTCTCCTCATCACCAACAAGGCGGGGCTTCAGGGAATAGGATAGCATGCTCACAGTGGAGGCAGGACCTGCCTACACCTAACCACCCCACCCACCATGCCTGGTACCTGGTATCTACCAGAGCAAGATTGACACTGACCAAATCAGAGAGCCCCTCCTCCAGACCAGCACAGCCGCTGGTTCTAAGACACCATCAGATGTGTGTGTGTGTGTGTGTGTGTGTGTGTGTATGTATACACACACACATTTCTTACTTTTCTTCCTTTTACTTCCTCCCTTCTCTATTCTGGTTGTTGGTTTGTTTAAGCAGACATTTTTAATCAATTATTTTTATACCTCTTCCATATCTCTTTCTTCTTTTCCTCTCTCTGGATTAAGCCATATAGTTTATCTGATTCTCTGCATGGTAATTTTTTTTCTTTTTCCGCCCCTGTCATTTCTCTCTTTGTGTGGAATAAAGTTTCTTCCACCACTGCCCCCTTCTAAAATTTATTCCAGGGTTACTTAAATGAACAAATAAAAGTGTACTTGGTGGAAGGTCCAAACCACCACTACTAGTAGGGAGATAAGGCAACCAGAGTCACGACAAAAGAGCACATGCAACACACTCCAAAAACACCTCCTGAAGGGCCAGGCCCTAGACAGCGTATGACCCCTTTTTAATACAGTAGTGCTTGCAAGTATAGGACACATAACCAGCTATTAGAGCATGCAAAGGGTAGAAAACTAGCCAAAATGATGTAATGGAAGAATTATTCTCAAAAGAAATTCCAGGAAGAAATGACAGCTAGAGAATTGCTCAAAACAGATATAAACAATATATCTGATCAATAATTTAGAATAATAGTCATAAGATTAATACTGGGATATAAAAAAAGCATAGAAGACAGCAGAGAATCTATTGTTACAGATCAAGGAACTAAGAAATAGTCAAAACGAACTAAGATGCTGTAAATGAGGTGCTAAATAAACTAAACGAAGGACAGTAAGGATGGAAGAAACAGAGGGGAGAATAAGTGAAATAGAAGATAAAATTATGGAAAATGAGAAAGCCAAGAAAAAGATAAGAAAGTACTAGACCATGAGGGGAGAATTAGAGAATTAAATGATTCAATGAAACAGAATATCCATATCATAGGAGTTCCATAAGAAGAAGAGAGAGAAAAAGGGGCAGAAGGTTTCCTTGAACAAATTATAGTTGAGAACTTCCCTAATCAGGGGAAGGAAGAAGACATTCAAACCAGGAGGCACAGAAAATTCGATTAGGATTCAACAAGAATTGTCACCATGGCATATCATAGTGAAACTGGCAAAATACAAAGATGAAGAGAGAATTCTGAAAGCAGCTCGGGACAAACGGGCCTTAACCTACATGGGTAGACTTATAAGGGTAGTAGCAGACCTGTCCACTGAACCTTGGCAGGTGAGAAGGGAATGGCAGGAAATATTCAATGTGGTGAATAGAAAAAAATAAGCAGCCAAGAACCCTTTATCCAGCAAGCCTGTCATTCAGAATAGAAGGAGAGATAAAGGCTTTCCCAGACAAAAACTGAAGGAGGTCATGACCACTAAACCGGACCTACAAGAGATCCTAAGGGGGACTCTGTGTATGGAATGCTGCAAAGACTACAAAGTACTGAGACATCACCACAAGCATGAAACCTACAGGTACCACAATGACACTAAATCCATATCTTTCAATAACACTGAATGTAAATGGACTAAATGTCCCAATCAAAAGACATAGGGTATCAGAATGGATAAAAATAACAAGACCCATCTATTTTCTGTCCACAAGAGACACATTTTAGACCTGAGGACACCTTCAGATGGAAAACCATGTATTCTACTGAAAGTCAAAAGAAAGGTGGAGTAGCAATACTTCTGTCACACAAATGATATTTTAGACTAAACGCTATACCAAGAGATGAAGAAGGGCATTATATCATAATTATGGGTTTATCCATCAATAAGAGCTAACAATTGTAAATGTTTATGCCCCCAACTTGAGAGAACCCAAATATGCAAATCACAAGCAAAAGCATTTTATTGATAAGAATATGGTAAGGCTGGGGACTTTAATACTCCACTTACAGCAATGAACAGATCATCTAGGCAGAAAATCAATACAGAAACAATGGCCTTGAATGATACACTGGACCAGATGGACTTGACATACATATTCAAAACTTTTCATCCAAAAGCACCAGAATACACATTTTGCTCAAGTACACATGGAACATTCTCCAAGATAGGCAACACACTGGGTCACAAAAGAGCCCTCAATAAATATAAAAGAATTGAGATCATACCATGCATATTTTCAGATCACAACACCATGAAACTTGAAATCAACCACAAGAAAAAGTTTGGGAAGCCTCCAAATGCATAGATGTTAAAGGACATCTTACTAAAGAATGAATGGGTCAACAAGACAGTTAAAGAAGAAATATAAATATATATGGAAGCAAATGAAAATGAAAACATGACAGTCCAAACACTGAGGGATGCAGCAAAGCAGTCATAAGAGGAAAATACATTGCAATCCAGGTCTATCTCAAGAAACAATAAAAATCCCAAATACAAAACATAACTTCACACCGAAAGGAACTAAAAGCTGAACAGCAAAGAATCCCTGAAGCCAGTAGCAGAGAACTAATAAAGAGTAGAGTAGAAATAAACAATATCAAATCTCCCCTCCCCCCCCCAAAAAAAAACAGATCAATGAATCTAAGAGCTGGTTTTTTGAAAAGATAAACAAAATTGATAACCACCCCCCCCCAGCCAGACTTCTCAAAAAGAAAATCACGAATGGAAAAGCAGAGATAACAACTAACACCATAGAAATACGTTTTATAGAGACTACTATGAAAAATTATATGCCAACAAACTGTACAACCTGGAAGAAAGGGACAAATTCCTAGACACCCACACACTACCAAAACTCAACCAAGAAGAAATAAAAAATTTGAACAGACCCAGAACCAGTGAAGAAATGGAATATCAGTTATCAAAAATCTCCCAACAGATAAGGCCAGATGGCTTCCCGGAGGAATTCTACCAGACATTTAAAGCAGAGTTAATACATATACTTCTCAAGGCGTTCTAAAATGTAGAAATGGAAGGAAAACTTCTGGACTCATTCTATGAAGACAGCATTTCCTTGATTCCCAAACCAGACAGAGAACCCACTAAAAAGGAGAAATGTACAGGCCAATATCCCTGATGAATATGGATGCAAAAATTTTCAAGATAGTAGCAAATAAAATTCAACAGTGCATTTAAAGAATTATTCACCATGATCAAGTGGGATTCATTCCTGGGCTGTAGGGCTGGTTCAATATTTGCAAATCAATCAATGAGATACATCACATTAATAGGGGGAAGGATAAGAACCATATGATCCTGTCAATAGATGCAGCAAAAGCATTTGACAAAATACAGCATCCTGTCTGAATAAGAATCCTCAAGAAAGTCGGGATAGAAGGAACACACCTTAACATCATAAAAGCCATATATGAAAAAAAACCCAAAGCTAATATCATCCTCAATGGGGAAAAACAGAGCTTTGTCCTTGAGATCAGGAACACAATAGGGATGTCCACTCTGACCACTGTTGTTTAACATGGTGTTGGACTTTCTAGTGTCAGGAATCAGGTAACAAAATGAAATAAAAGGCATCCAAATTGGCAAAGAAGTCAAACTTTCACTATTCACAGAATAGAATTCACATTAATCACTATTGCTATATAGAATAATAGCAATAATGAAGCAACAGAAAGAGAAATCAAGAAATCAATCCCATTTACAACTGCACTAATAACTATAAAATACCTAGGAATAAACCTAACCGAAGATGTAAAAGATCTATAGGCTGAAACCTATAGAAAACTTATGAAAGAAATTGAAGAAGACTCAAAGAAATGGAAAAACATCCCATGCTCAAGGATTGGAAGAAGAAATATTGTTAAAAGGTCAATACTACCCAAAGCAATCTACACATTGAGTACAATCCCAATCAAAATTGCACTGGCATTCTTCTCAAAGCTAGAACAAACTTAATATTTGTACGGGGCCACAAAAGACCCCAAATAGCCAAAGTAATGTTGAAAAAGAAAACCAAAGTAGGAGGCATCGCAATCCCTGACTTTTGCCTCTACTACAAAGCTGTAATCATCAAGACAGTATGGTATTGGCACAAAAACAAACACATAACCAATGGAATAGAATACAGAACCCAGAATTGGACCCACAAATGTATGGCCAACTAATCTTTGACAAAGCAGGAAAAAGTATCCAATAGAATAAAGACAGCCTCTTTAGCGAACGGTGCTGGGAGAACTGGATAGCAACATAGAAGAAAATGAAACTGGACCACTCTCTTATGCCATACACAAAAATAAACTCAAAATGGATGAAAGATCTGAATGTGAGGCGCGAAACTATCAAAACCATAGAGAAGAAAACCAGCAACAACATCTTTGGCCTCAACCGCAGCAACTTTTAACTTGGCCCATTTCCAACGGCAAGAAAAATAAAAGCAAAAATGAACTATTGTGGCCTCATCAAGATAAAAAGATTTTGCACTGGAAAGGAAACAATCAACAGAACTAAAAGGCAACTAATGGAATGGGAGAAGATATTTGCAAATGACGTATCAGATAAAGGGTTAGTATCCAAAATCTGTAAAGAACTTACCAAACTCAACACCCGAAAAACAAATAATCCAGTGAAGAAATGGACAGAAGACATGAATAGACACAATTCAAAGACAGCCAGATGGCCAATAGACATGAAAAGATGCTCAACATCATTCATCATCAGGGAAGTACAAATCCAAACCACATTGAGATACCACCTCACACTGGTCAGAGTGACTAAAATGAACAACTCAGGAAACAACAGATGTTGGTGAAGATGTGGAGAAACAGAAACCCTCTTGCACTGTTGATGGGAATGCAAACTGGTGCAGCCATTCTGGAAAACAGTGTGTTTTCTCAAAAAATTAAAAATAGAATTACCCTACAACCCAGAATAGCAGTACCAGGAATTTATTCAAAGGATACAGGAGTGCTGATTCATAGAGGCACATGTACCCCAATGTTTCGAGCAGCACTTTCAACAATAGCCAAATATGGAAAGAGCCCAAATGTCCTTCAACTGATGAATGTATAGAGAAAATGTGGTTTGTGTATATACAATGGAATACTACTTGGCCATGAGAAAGAATAAAATCCTTCCATTTGCAACAACATGGATGCAAGTGGATGATACTATGCTAAGTGAAATAAGTCAGTCAGAGAAAGATAGATATCACATATTTTCACTCATATGTGAAACTTGAGAAACTGAACAGAAGACTATGGGGGAAGGGAAGTGCAAAAATACATTCAAACAAAGAGGGAGGCAAACCATAAGAGACTCTTAAATACAGAGAACAAATTGAGGGTTAATGGGGGGTTGGGGGAGAGGGGTAAATGGGTGATGGGCATTGAGGAGGGCACTTGTTGGAAGAACATTGGGTGTTGTATGTAAGCGATGAATCATGTCAATCTACTCCCGAAGCCAAGAGCACAGTGCATACACTATATGTTAGCTAACTTGATAACAAATTATATATTTTTTCCCAACCATGTTATCATTTAAAAGCTCAGTGAAAAACCATACAAGCTGGGAAGCTTGTTCATATTTTTTTTTCAATCAGTGAAGTCATTGGTGAACCCTAAGTACTTGAGACTATTATTTGTTGAGAATTTAGGGTACAAGAAACATAATCTAATTTGTGTATATGTTATGAATAGAAAAATCTAGTAGTAATGTATTACCTATGGGGAAGAATGTGAAATTTTGTGAGAAAGTATAAAATCTTTTCATTCTATTTCAATATTGGTTTTTCTACAAAACAGTATATCATATTGTATCATATTAAAATTTCCCCCCAAATTTTTCCAGCATGCCCTATTTACTTCTGTTGAAGAACCAACTCATTACTTTGAGGGATTTTTAGGTTCTTAAATGTCAGTATCTAAGGTGGATGAGAAACCCAGGTCACATAGTCCTAGAGTCCTAGAGTAACCCCATCCAGCTCAGCCACTGGAAGACAATCCCTCTCTGAGAACTAGGTAATTTGAGTAGAAAACAAAATTTTCACTGACAGCATCAGGTAGAAACATCAATGATGTTGAAGCCAGAAAAGCTTGGATTCTAGTTCGTTATGCCACATCCTTAGCTATGTAATTTTGAACCATTTACCTAATCTATCTAGCCATCATTTGCCTCATTAAAAAAAAAAAAGACTAATCATAGCTGCTGTAGGAAGCACATTATGGCAACCTTGGCATGTCCTCAAGAATATAGAAATAAACTTTCCCTCTGAGAGCTAAGTAATGAAATCAATTCCTAATCCTCCAAATGTATGTACTCAGAGTCTGAAAACACACAGATCTTGATTTTTACCCTGACTTCCTCACCTAATACTTAGCATTCTTGAGGAGTCTATTCAAATTCCTGAAGACTCAGTTTCCTCATTTGAACAGCAGAAATAAAACGTATTTAAAGGTTGTTGTGAAAATTAGATTTTATAAAAGGAAAATAACTGGTACAGTGCCTGGTTTATTACTGAAATGTCAAATTACTGTTGCTGTGATGGTTTAAAATAGAGGTGTTCAAAATTGACCCTCTTGAGGACACTCTTGGGCAGCAAAATGTGAATAATCTGACTGAAGATAGGAACATACCAAGAGAAAGACCATGTCAGTCAAAAGTGAATAGATCATCGGTGAAAGAATATAGAAAAATTGAGTGACAAGGTAAAACATTGGCAATGCATTTTCCAACTGGTGAAGCAAAGAGGAAGCCCTGTTAGACTGAAGTTAATATCCGGGCTGCCTGGCAGACCCACTAGAACACAATGCCATTAATTACAGAGTCAGCATTATAACTTCTATTTTCATTCTATCAAATTTTGATCACCAAGTACTTTTTGGCTTCTAAGTAACCTATAGTGAGACCATTCCAGTCAGACTGAAAGTACATTGACTGATTCAAAATTTTACATGTCTCATTGAAACTTAGCAAATTATCCTTCTGGTTTTAACAGTGATTTGTGTCTTGTTACCATGAGCCAGCATCTCTGAATCAAAGCAACTCTGTGGCTCTGATGAGACCATCCACAAAGACAGGTGGTTTTAAGAACAACTGTTGATGAGCTTCTTATTAACTATTGAATAGTTGTCAGATTATTAGAACTCTGATTGGTTGTTATAAAAACTAAGTGCTCTAAAACACATAGCCTAATAGATAGCACTGGATACATGCTGTTGAATAATAGTAATGACACCAAAATTATGAAATGCTTGAACTTTACAAAATAGAAGTGTTCTTTACATTGGGGTGAGAGAGATAAAGGAAGATAGTCTTTGGTATCTACTTGTACCTGTTTTCTTAATTTGTTCAAAAAATTCTGTTTCAATAAGCAATTAGGTCACTGCCAAAAGATACTATATGTTTAAGCTTTTCCTCAGGAAGAAATGTAACTGTGCTGATTTTGTCATATTTCTCATCAGAGTCCACTATTACTAGTAACCCAAATTGACTCTTTTATATACTTAGTCTGTCATCAAATAGGTAATTTGGTCATTTATAATTCAATGAATATATACTGGATGAGAAGTGATACCATAGAATACTGAGTTTATAAAAACTTACAGTATAATTTGGCTCCTCTAATAGCCAACTTATAGGGGAGAAATATAGAATAAATTTTTTTATAAAACATAAATATAAACAGAAAATTACAATATAGTAGGATAGATTTGATAATGAAAGAATGAATAACACTCTGAAAAAATAAATAAAAGGCATGACCACAGATAACATTTCAAGTGGATATTAAGGCTGACTAGTGTGAGGAATTAGAATAGATATCCCAGGGAAAGAAGTGGTGGATACCTATGGATAGAGTTCTGAGAGGGCACCAAATGTTTGAGAATGATGATAAATTCAGTTTACACAGCACTGTGTTTTTAGACATAAATTTCATAAACTGGGGTAAAATTTACATGGGCTTTTTCTATGTCATGCATGCTATGAAGTTGAACATACTACAGATAGTGGTGTACTAGAAAATATTTTTTACAGTACAGTCACACTATTTTATATATATTTGTGTAGAAGCATATAAAGAAAGATAATTTTTATTTGGGATATATTTCTCTTTGTATGTCCTAAATGGGCAATATATATTGCTTATATTGATGAACTTTACTATTACCATTCTTTAAACAAATAAGACTAGGCAAAGTGTACTAACACAAGTATATAAACATGGTCACTATTTCTTAATATCTTAGCATTCAATGTCAGCTAATTTCTTTTCCTCCAAACAAGATGAAGCAAATTGCAATGAAAGATTGTGAAAATAGGCAGAAAAAGTCAATTGCATTTGTTACAGTGAATGCAATGGTGTTAGGGTAAAAAAAGATATAAATTTAATGAGCCACTCAACTAAAGAGAAAATAACACTAGACATAATATTTCTGGATAATTTGTGTAATTTTAACATTTAAACTCAAATTAGAAAGTTAAGTAACCAAAATATTTCTACATTCATATTAGCCTATTAGAAAACTTTGGATAACACAGAAGATTCTCCAAGGATATCTTGTCACCATCTTTTGCAAAAGCTGCACTCACCGTTGCCATCATTAATCTTGGCTTTCAACACTTCAACACAAGAGATAAATAGACTATGTGAATTTAGAAGTAATGATTGATTAGACTAGCACCCTTGATAGGAAGACCTTGAAATGCAGTTGTGTATAGATCCTTTTTTCTCATATGTAACTTCTAAATTATCCACATACATTGTTCTGCCTGATTGACTTGTTTTGCCACCCAAAGAACAAGCCATTCACATGATTTGGAAACCATCAGAAATACTCCAGGGAATTGCATGTCACGGTGGCTGTTCTGATAATGAACCACTATCAGAGGCAGAGTGGGATTCAATTAAGCAAAGCAGCCTTCCAACTAAAATTTAAATATGATGTCCAGGCTCAATAAAAGTTCTTCCATGAAAATTATAAAATGAGAAATAGTAGAAAACAAAAGAAAATTTGACTATGAACCAAACATAATGTAGAAAGGAAAATTGTTTTTGGTTCAAATTGTTTGCACTTCCTTATTTCTGAGATTTCACTCAATGTGCTTTACAAAAAACCTTAAAAGTAGAAAGAACTGAATGAAGATTTATCTGAAAAAAAAAGTGAAATATGAAATGGAGTTCATTGTTATTAGTAAATTGTTTTTTTACTAAAATCACAGGAACATATACAGAGCCCAGGATTCCATACTAGTACTATTTGAGGTCTCCTACTACAGGGAAAAAGGGTAATAAACTCCTGCACAAGACCCACTACATATTCAAGGTAGAAGATAGCTTTCTGCTGTGGAACAGGGATCAAGAATGCTGAGAGAATGCTCATGGCTCAGTAACAGAGGGGGTACCTAACATTCATGCTGAACCAGGACAAAGCTGCTCCTGCCTCCCACCATCAGCTTAGCAAACATTATTTGCCAAGAAATAGAGTAATTTACTCTTTAGGAAAGGTGAAGAGCATAGAAAGAAATTCTTCTGAAATGGAGATATACAGTGATGGCTGAAGGGCAAGGGAGGTGCAAAAACACTGAGAATTCAACAATCACAGCCACCTTTATAAAAACCAAGCATTCTTAAGGGAATTTGAAGTTTGTGGTGCACCAAAAGTAAACAGACAACAATAAAATTGACCCAGCTAAATTCCTGATGAGATTGACTCCACAACTAAGAAGAGACAGGTGTATTTTTATACACAAATACTGCATATGTTATCTTCTAATATATTTCATGGGATGTTACAATGTCTGCTCAATCAAAAATTAAAAGGCAAGAGAAAAAAAATCCATTGTCAAGAGTAAATGTTATATAAAAGGAAGAGCCTGATTTAGAAATGATCTAGTACTTGAAACCATCCAACACTTTTTAACTATAATGAATTTTTAAAGATTTAGTGGAAAAGGTGAACAACATATACGCAGATGTAGGGAATTTCATCAAAGAAATGGAAACTAAAGTCAAAAATCCTACTGAAATAGTAGAAGATATACTAGGGAGAATGAGTACACAGAACACAGCATCCAAAATGACAAGGAGTATTTTATCAAACATTTTAACATATGTAATTAGAATTCCAAATAGAGGAGAGTGACTGTAGCAGAAAAAAACTTTAGAAGAGACTGGGGAAAACTTCGGAAACAAATGGACAGAAATAACAAAGGTAAGAACAAAAACCAATAAATAAAAAACAAATTTAAAAATATAGAAAATCAATGAAACTAAAACCTGGTTCTTTGGAAGGGTCAGTATAATTGATAGGCATCTAGTCTTACGATGAAGAGAAAGAACACAAATTGTTAGTATGAGAAATGAAAGAGGGGATGTAACTACAGATTTTACTGACATTATAATGAATCCATAGATGAAGTTGGAAAGAACTAACATCCTAAAAATATTGAGCATTCTTATATAAGAACATGGTCTACCTCAGTTTATTTACATCTTTGATTTTCTTCACCTGAATTTTGTAGCTCCCTGAATATAAATATTGAACACATTCTGTTGGATTTATACCTACGTACAACTGATACTGCAAGGGTTAGGGGTGTTAACCCCCTGCACAGTCATAAATCATGTATAATTTTTGATTCCCCTAAAACTTAACTGCCAATAGCCTACTATTGATTGGAAGCCTTACTAATAACATAAATGGTTGACAGATATTTTTATGTTTTATATAAATATGTTATATATATATATATATATATATATAGTATACTCTTATAAAGTAAGCTAGATAAAATAAAATGTTAAGGAAATGTTAAGGAAAAGAAAATACATTTCAAGTACTGTGTACTGTAAAACAATCTACATGTAAAACATGTAGAAGTGAACCTGTGCAGTTCAAACCCATGTTCAAGGGTCAACTGTATACCTAAATATTTTTTGGAAAGAGATGATATAAAGAATGCAGCATTTAAAATTTCAAAGTCTAATTGTGTATTGCTGGTACACAGGATGGCAATTAACGTTTCTGCAACTGTAATATAATCACTAATTCCCAGAGGTTTTTTTGTTGTTGATTCTTTGGGATTTTGTACATAGACAGTCATGATCCCTGTAAACAAAAAGTACTTTATTTCTCCTTTCTTATTCTTTATGCTTTTTATCTTTTTTTCTTTTTGCATTAGCTGGAACTTCTAGTACACTGTTGAATAGGCACGTTAAGGATGAATATCCTCGCCTAGTTCCTGATCTTATTTGGAATACAACTTGTTTCTCATCATTGAGTATAATTTTAATTGTAGTTTTATTTGTAGATTTTAAAAATCAAGTTGAATATATTTCCTTCTATTTCGTTTGCTGATAGTTTTGATCATAAATGTCCATTAGATTTTTTAAAAAATATTTGCATATTTCTTATTTTTTTGTTTCACTTTGTTTTTGTGAGAGAGAGACTGGGGGAGGGGCAGAGGGAGAGAGAGAGAAAGAATCACAAGCATCCATGGATACTGACATGGGGCTCAATCCCAGGACCATGAGATCATGACATGAGCCAAAATCAGGAGTCAGAAGGCAAACCAACTGAGCTAGCCAGGTACTCCGAAATTTGTATTTTTGATATGTATATTATTTTCTTTAGCTTATAGATAGGATAGATTGCATTAACTGACTTTAGAATGCTGGACCAGCTTTGTGTAATGGGAATGAATAATATTTTGTCATGGTATATAATTCTCATGCTAATATTTTGAGGATATTTTGGTCTATGTTCGTAAGTATATTGGCCTATATTTTTGTCTGGTTTGGTTATTAAGATAATGCTGTCCTCATATATGGAATTAGGAATTACTCCTTTTGTTTGTATTTTCTGGAACAGTATGTGAAAAATCGCTGTTAGTTTATTAAATATTTTATAGAACTTATTAACTCATCTGGGTTTAGAAGGTTATTAATCATTGAATCGATTTAATAGGCAGTTTATTCAGGTTGTCTATTTCTCTTTGTGTGTTTTGGTACATTGTATCTTTCAAGGAATTGGTTTTATCTAGGTTATCAAATTCTAGAACATATACTTATTATGTTTTTTAAAATTGTGTTATTATCATTTCATTGTCCATGGGTTCAGTAGTGATGATTCCTTTTTTATGTATGATACTAATAATTTGTATTTATGTCTGTTTTTTGGGGGGAGGGAAGATAACCTGGATAGAGGTTTTTCAATTTTATTGATTCTTTGAAAGAGCCAGCATGTGATTTCACTGATTTCTTCTTTGAATGTCATTGATTTTTGCTCTAATTTTAGGTATTGTATTGGGTATGATTTTATCCTCATTTTCTAGTTTCCTAAGGTGGAAGCTTACATTATACATGTAGACCTTTATTCTATCTAAAAGATACATTCAGTGCCTTAAATTTCACCTAACACTGCTTTCAGTGTATCTCAAATGTTTTGATGTGTTTTATTTGTATTTAGTTTAAAATTTCTTAAAATTTCTCTTGACACTTCTTTGATCCCTGTGTTATTTCTAAGTGTGCTGTTTAATTTCCAAATATTTTTTTTTTGGATTTTCTAGCTATCTTTCTGTTACTGATTTCTAATTTTGTTCCACTGTGGTCTGAGGACATACTTCTTATGATTTACCTTCTTTTAAATTTGTTAAGATGTGTCTTATAGCCCAGATACTGATATATCTTGGTGAATTTTATGAAAGCTTGGGAAGAATGTATATTCTGCTGTTATTGAATATTCTATTAACGTTAAATTAGACCCAGTTGATTGATGGTGGTGTTCAGCCAACTCTGCCTTTAGAGATTTTCTGCCTGCTAGATGCGTCAATTACTAATCATTGGGTGCTGTCTTCACCCCCAACTATAAAAGTGGATTTGCCTATTCTCCTTGCAGTGCTCATGTATTTTGGTGCTCTGTTGTTACGTGCATACACACTTAGGGTTGCTATGTTTTCTTGGAAAAGTGATTGCTTTCACATTATGCAATTCCCCTCGATTTCCCTGATAAGCTTCCTTACTCTTCAGTCTAACTTCCCTACTCTTAAGTCCTATTAATTGTCTGAAATTAATAAGGTAACTTTAGCCTTCTTTTGATTTGTGTTATCATGGTATATCTCTTTCCATCCATTTCCTTTTAATTTATTTCTGTCTTTATATTTTTAGTAGTTGTTTTTAATCCACTTTGATTATATATTTAAACATTAATATTTACAGTCATTATTGATGTAGTTTAATATCTACCATATGGGTAACTGTTTTCTGATTGCCTTTCTGTTTGTTTTTATCTCTTTTTTCTTTTTGGTCTTTCATCAATTTTTTTTTTTTTTGCTTTTTTAGTTTTATGTATTTTTTTAAGGTTTTTTTTTTTTTTTTATTTTGAGAGAGAGCATGAGTGGGGGACAGGGAGAGAGAGAGAGAATCCCAAGCAGGCCCTGCTTTCTTAGCGCAGAGCCTGATGCAGGGCTCAGTCTCACGCAACATCCAATCATGATCTGAGCTCAGGTCTCACACTTAACCAACTGAGTCACCGAGGTGCCACACTTTCTCTAGTTTTAAATGAGAATTTTTATGACAGTATTTTCATATTTTCTCTTTTTTCTCAGCATATCAATTGTATCTTTTTAGTTAGTAGTAGTTCACAACAATTTACTGAGGCATGCTTGACATACAAAAGTTATACATATGTAATCTATATAAATTGGTGAGTTTGGAGATAAGAATACACTCCTAAAACCATCCCACAATCAAGCCCATAAACATATCCATCACCTTTCAAAGTTACCTCCTGTCTCCTTTGTCATTATTAGGGTGTGTATGGTAAGAACACATAAAATAAGATCTACCCTCCTAGTTAGTTAAAAAAAAAAAAAAAGTATTGTTTGTTATAGGCACTATGCTCTTATAGTACACCTCCAGAACTTATTTATCTTAAATTACTAATGCTTTTTATACTTTAAACGTCACCTCCTTATTTCCCCCTCTCATCATCTCATGATGACTAAAGTCATTCTTTACTCTCTGCTTCTATGTATTTGCTAGTTTATAATACATATATAACTGAAATCATGCAATATTTATCTTTTTGTGTCTGGCCTGTTTCACTTAGCATAATGCCTTCAGGATTTATCCTCATTGTTACAAATGGCAGGACTTCCTTATTTTAAGTGTGAATAATATTCCATTGTGTATATATGTACCACATTGTCTTTATCCATTTATCCATCTATAAATAT
Source organism: Cryptoprocta ferox (assembly GCA_028646485.1). Classification (NCBI taxonomy): domain Eukaryota; kingdom Metazoa; phylum Chordata; class Mammalia; order Carnivora; family Eupleridae; genus Cryptoprocta; species Cryptoprocta ferox. The sequence continues at coordinate 59,737,066 of CM053561.1, forward strand.
AGTTTTTTCCTTATGTTGACTTTGGTGAATAAAGTAATGAACAGAAGAGTGCTAATACCTTTTTGAGATCCTTATTTGAGTTCCCTTGGATAAATATCCAACCGTGAGATTGCTAAATCATATAGTAACTTTTTAAATTTTTTCTTTGAGGAACTTTCATGCTGTTTTATGTAATGGCTGTCCTAAAGTACATTCCTACCAACAGTGTACCAAGCTTTCACTGTCTTTACCTCTTGGCAAACTTTGTTATTAAGTTTTAAAATAATTATCCTCCTAACAGATGTGAGGTTATACTTCACTGTCATTTTGATTTGAATTTCCCTGATGATTACTAATGTATTTCCATACATCTATTAGATATTAGTTTGTCTTTTTTGGAGAAGTGTCTATGTAATTCCTTTTCCCATTTTGAAATTGGGTTATTTACTTATTACTATTATTTTGTATGAACTCCTTATGTATTTTGATTAATAATCCCTTGTCCACTGTATTGCTTATAAATATGTTCCCCCATTCCATAGGTTGTCTTTTTGTTTTGTTGATTTATTTTGCTGTGCAGAAGTTTTTTAGTTTACTGTAATCCAACTTGCTTATTTTTGCTTTTGTTTCCATTGCATCTGGCATCATAAATCATTCAATAAGTCGTTGCCCAGACAAATGTCAAGGAGCTTTTCCCTAGCTTACTTCTAGGAGTTCTAAGATTTTAGGTCATTCATTTAGTTATTTAATCCATTTGACTTGATTTTTTTGTATGATTTAAGATAAGGGTCCAATTTCGTGGTTTTTTTTTTTAATATTTTTCCAACATCATTTATTGAAGAGATGATACTTTCCTCTACTGTGTAGTCTTGATGCCCTTGTTGAAGAATAGTTGGCCATATATCCACAGGTTTGTTTCTAGGCTCTCTATTCTGTTCCATTGGTTTATGTGTTTGTTTTTGTGTCAGTACTGTACTGTTTTGATTACTTTAGCTTTCTAATATAATTTGAGATCAGGAAGTGTGATGACTCCAGCTTTGTTTGTCTACCTCACAATTACTTTGGCTATTTGGGGTCTTTGTGGTTCTATATAAATTTTAGGGTTTTTCCCCATGTCTCTGTGAAAATGCCACTGACATTTTGATAGACGTTGCTCGAGTATATAGATTTCTTAGGGCGGTTTAGATATTTTAACCTTATTAATTCTTGAAATCCATGAACACAGGATATCTTTCCATTTATTTGTGTTTTCTTCCATTTCTTTCATCACTGTTTCATAGTTTTCACTGTATAGGTCTTTCACCTCCTTGGTTAAATTTATTCCTACATATTTTACTCTTTTTAATGGCATTTTCAGTGGGGATATTTTATAATTTCTTTGATTTTTGGACAGTTGATTATTTGTGTATAGAAATATGATATTTGTACATCGATTTTGTGTCCTGCAACTGCACTGAATTTGTTTATCAGTTGGAATAGTTTTTGGGTATTTAGAGTTTTCTCTACATAAGATTGTGTCCTCTGCAATTAGAGACCACTTTACTTATTTCTTTCTGATTTGAATGCCTTTTATTTGTTTGTTTTTCTTGCCTAATTGCTCTGGCTAAAACTTTCAGTTCTATGTTGGAGAGAAATGGTGAGAGTGGGCATTCTTCATTTGTTGATGATCTTAGAAGAAAAGATTTTATCCTTTCATCATTAGGTATGATGTTAACTGTGGACTTTTCACATATGGCCTATACTATGTGAGGTTCATTCCTTCTACACTTAATTTTTGAGGAGGTTTTATCATGAAAAATGTTAAATTTTCAAAAATTTCTGTAATTATTGAGATAATCATATGATTTTTATCCTACATTTTGTTAATGTGATATGCTTTTTGACTTGCATATATTGAACTATCCTTGCATCCCAGAGATAATTACCAGTTGATGATGCTATATGAGCCTTTTAATGTGCTGTTACAGTCAGATAGCTAGTACTGTGTTGAGAATTTTGCATCTTTGTTCATAAGGTGTATTGGCTTGTAATTTTCTTATAGTGTTCTTTTATGGCTTTGTATCAGGGTGGCGATGTCCTCATAAAATGAGTTTGTAAGTGTTCTCTCCAGTATTCCACTTTAATCATTGGATAGATCATCCTGACAGAAAATCAATAAGGAAACAGCAGACTTGAAAAAAACTACAGGCCAAATGGACCTAACAGACATACATAGGGTATTCCATTCTGCAGCAGAATGTTTATTCTTCTCAAGTACACATGAAACATTCTCAGCAATAGACCATGCGTTAGGACACAAAACAAGAAAATTTAACACAAACACAAAACGAATACAAAAGGAATTAAACATCAAGTATCTTTCTGACTATAAATGTATAAACCTAGAAGTCAGTAACAGGAGGATAATTGAAAAATTCATAAATACTTGGTAATTAAACAACACACATGGGTAATTCACAAATGTATTAGACTAAGTGAAAGAAGCTGGATGCAAATATCTACGTACTACATGATTCAATGTATATGACAATACAAAAAGCAAAACTATAGAGACAGAAAACTTACTATTGATTGTTAGGGCTGGAGCTGGAAGTAGAAGATTAAGTATGAAAGGAAATGAAAAAACTTTTAGGGGTAATAGGAATGTTTATGTCTTGATGGTGGTCATGGTTATAAAACTATGGATTAGTCAGAATTAATGAAATTGCCAAATTCTAAAAGCTGAACAAGCCCCTCACCAGGTTTAGGACCAAAGAATGTATTTCTCAAGGACCCGGGGACCATGTCTTTCAAATGTAATCATCAAGGGAAATAGTTACCCCTACCTCTCAATATCTGTGTGAGGGTTATAGCCTACAATTAGCAGTCCTGATGCCTATATCTAAAACTATTTCTTGTCATAAAGACATGATAAGTTAGTTTGTTTGTTTTTGGAGAAAGCCATTTAGCTAACACAGGTAGGCACCCAAATTACCACAAAGATCTACAATGAACAATGTGTGACAAATGATGCTGGCAAGTTCTCTTACTTGAAACTAGTTATTGTTTATCTTGAGAAGACGTATGTAATGGGTTGTGTCTGCTGGGCTGTATAAAAGGGTGAGGTTTTTGTGTCTTTGCAAATCTCCTTAGCAATTGCCTGTGATGCACACCTGGCTTAATGCTTATTCAATAATAATTGTGTTTTTCCTTTTGGAAATCTCTTTGTGGAGAGGTTTTTCTCTGTTTGGAGGAGATTTTGTTTCTAATTATGTGTCCCCATCACTAATTGCATCCCTCTTGTTTGTCAATAAAGGAATTTGTTCTTCCATTCTATTGTGGGAGATCCCAGGCTGTCTCATTTAGCCCTATCCTGTGTCACCTTGGAGAATGGGTGCTGCTTGCAAAGGTATATATTTGCTAGAATTCACTACTGACACTACCTGAGACTGAGGTTTTCTTAGTGAGATTATTATTATACATTCAATGTTTTTGATAAATACAGGATCATTTATATTTCCTGTTTTCTGTGAAATTAGTTTTAATTATTTGTGTTTCTCAAACAATGTATCCATTTAAGTCACTTTTTATTGACATAAAGTTGTTTGTAATGAACCTTTTATACTTTCAATATCTGTTGGATATTTCCTCTTGGAAAGGGAGCCTGGATAGTAAAGGAGAAAAGAGGAGAAAGGGGAAAAAGAGACAGAGATGAGAAAGTGCACCTAGGTCATTATAAATACTATATAAATAAATACATGAATACCCAAATATATAATCAAGCAGACAGATTCATATATACATAGAATAGAAAATAAGTTTAGGCAGAAACCAGCCCTCACACTCCTAGAACACACTCAACAAAACAAGTCTCTTTGAAATGTTTCCCTAAAACTTTATTTTTCACTCCCCATTTGAGGTAGGAAGTGGAGAGATGTGGAGGGGAGAATGATTCACAGTGCTGTTGTAACAATCACCTGATGCTTCTTAAAATAGTGACCAAAATATAGTGAGAAACTAAATACACACTGATTTCAAAGACTCTCTATTTGGGAAAGCAGGTGTTTTCCTCTTTAAAAAGGATCTCTGAGGGCATCTGACTTTTCATTTTCTGTATTGTCCTACCTCAGGAACTGTCCAAAGGATCTCATTGTTCTTGATTCCATCAGTGGGAAGTGTGGGTTTTAGCTCTTGTACACTAGAATATGGATTGCACTGCATTCACAGTGTGAAATCCAATGAGAAACTAATAAAATTTATGTGGATATTTTCTAGACAGTGTCCTTTTATGAACCCCTTCAGAAAGTCCACTTCTGGAAAAAGAGACATGATAAATCAAATCAAACCGTGAAAGAGTGCAGCTCACAGAGAAATGTGGGCAAATAAGACTTTAATTCAATAAAAATACTTTGTATTTATTTTAAGGACAGAAATATCAGATTACTTCTCTAATGTTAACTCACTAAGATGAATGTTATTATCCGGAATATCTTGGAATTTTACCAACTTCAAATTAAAAAAGCAAAGATCTATAACAAAGCTATAATCTTATGAAAATAAAGTTAACATAAAAGTGAACAGTTTATTAAAGAATACCAAATAATAGAAATATTCAAACATAGATTAATTAGGAGAGTCACTTAAGCCTACACTGTACAGCACTGACCTGAAACTCAGATAATCCTATCCTGAATACTGCCCTACACAATTGCCTGAAGAGAAGTCCAGGCTTCTTTGGCTGTTCAAAGTCTCTCCACAAGCTGAAGTTTTAATTTGGCCTTATCTTTCTAACCGATACACTCTATACCAGGGTTTCTCAAACTTTTCCGTGTGTCACAATCACCTGGAGAGTTTTTAAAACAAATCAAGAGACTATAGATGCTGGCGAGGATGTGGAGAAACGGGCACCCTCCTACACTGTTGGTGGGAATGTAAACTGGTACAGCCACTCTGGAAAACAGTGTGGAGGTTCCTCAAAAAACTATAAATAAAACTCCCATATGACCCAGCAATAGCACTGCTGGGGATTTACCCAAGGGATACAGAAGTGCTGATGCTAAGGGGCACTTGTACCGCAATGTTCGTAGTGGCACTTTCAACAATAGCCAAATCATGGAAAGAGCCTAAATGTCCATCAACTGATGAATGGATTAGGAAGATGTGGTTCATCTATACAATGGAATACTACATGGCCATGAGAAAGAATGAAATCTGGCCATTCATAGCAATGTGGATGGACCTCGAGGGTGTCATGCTAAGTGAAATAAGTCAGGCGGAGAAGCACAGATACCATATGTTTTCACTCATAGGTCTAACAGGAGAAACCTAACAGAGGACCATGGGGAGGGGAAGGAGGAAAAAGAGTTAGGGAGAGGGAGGGAGACAAAGCACGAGAGTCTCTCAAATACTGAAAACAAACTGAGGGCAGAAGGGGAAGGGGGAAAGGGGAAGGGGGGTGATGGTCATGGTGGAGGTCACTTGTGAGGAAGAGCACTGGGTGTTATATGGAAACCAACTTGATAATAAACTATAAATTTAAATAAATATATACAGTGCTAGATACAAATTAGATCTCAATAAAACTGAAAATATGAAAAAGAAAAAACACACATAGATTTCTGACACCTACCTGTGTGTTTAACTTGTAGTTGTTGTTGTTCTTCTTCTTCCTCCTCCTCTTCTTCCTCCTCCTCCTCTTCCTCCTCATCCTCCTCTTCTTCCTCTGAGAGAGAGAGAAAGAGAGGTATGAGAGGGGAAAAAAAAAAGAGTGTGAGATAAAATTCCAAGTAGGCTCCATGCTTAGTGTTCAGCACAGAGCCCAATGCAGGGCTCAATCTCATGACCCTGGGATCATGACCTGAGACAAAATCAAGAGTTGGTCGCTCAACCAACTGAGCCACCTAGGCACCCCCTTCTTTTTTTTTTCCTCAGTTTTTTCCTAACAAGTTCTTAAGTAATATAGCTTGCTTAAGTAATGCAGGTCCTGCTATATCTAACTTGAGGGACACTTGTTCTAACAATCGCCAAGTATGCCTTTTGTCTTTGCATTTTTGCACCTATGGCACCTTCTTCTCCATCTCTATGATATCATTTATACCCATCTTAGAGAAAATCTATACTTCCAATTCAACGTTCTCTTAACTCTATGTCGTTATTCAGCAGACATTATTGAGACCTGCTATGTGCAATTTAGTGTTTCCCTGTTAATACTGGCTTCAGTTCTGAAATGAAGTATATTCTAAACATCTCCTTTTAAGAACTTTAAATGTCCTAGAGTAAAATCAGCACTAATTGTTTTTTCTTCCCTGGATTGTCAGCACAATAATCTATATTTCCTTTTATTTGCAAATTTATCTCTCTTTTGGTTGGTATGATCCATTCATGGTTGATATTTTTCTTATTTTTTAATTCAGTTCTTAGAGAAGGATACTAGTGATACCCCTGTAGTCAAGATACTAACTAAAGCTTGAATCCATAAGTTGTAATAGGCAACTGCTGAATGTCACAATATTTAAAGAATTTCTAACAAATTCAAGGGAGGCCTGAATATTGGGCCAAAGTCTCAACAGCTGATTGTCTATGTATATGGATCTGCTAAGACCTCTTATTATTTGGGGGGGGGGGGTGGAGATAAGTTTTAGTCTTTTTTTTTATAGTTTTATTGTCAAGTTGGTTTCCATATAACACCCAGTGCTCTTCCCCACAAGTGTCCTCCACCATGACCATCACCCCCCTTCCCCTTCCCCCTCTCCCTTCCACCCTCAGTTTGTTTTCAGTATTCAACAGTCTCTGATGCTTTGTCTCCCTCCCTCTCCCTAACTCTTTTTCCTCCTTCCCCTCCCCCATGATCCTCTGTTAGGTTTCTCCTGTTAGACCTATGAGTGAAAACATATGGTATCTGTCCTTCTCCGCCTGACTTATTTCACTTAGCATGACACCCTCGAGGTCCATCCACATTGCTACGAATGGTCAGATTTCATTCTTTCTCATGGCCATGTAGTATTCCATTGTATAGATAAACCATATCTTCCTGATCCATTCATCAGTTGATGGACATTTAGACTCTTTCTGTGATTTGGCTATTGTCGAAAATGCCGCTATGAACATTGGGTTACATGTGCCCCTATGCATCAGCATTTCTGTATCCCTTGGGTAAATCCCCAGCAGTGCTATTGCTGGGTCATAGGGGAGTTCTACTGATA
>CM053561.1:59744725-59763507 GCA_028646485.1 Cryptoprocta ferox
CCAATGTTCGTAGCGGCACTTTCAACAATAGCCAAATCATGGAAAGAGCCTAAATGGCCATCAACTGATGAATGGATTAGGAAGATGTGGTTCATCTATACAATGGAATACTACATGGCCATGAGGAAGAAGGAAATCTGGCCATTCGTAGCAAAGTGGATGGACCTCGAGGGTGTCATGCTAAGCAAAATAAGTCAGGCAGAGAAGGACAGATACCATATGTTTGCACTCATAGATCTAACAGGAGAAACCCAACAGAGGACCATGGGGAGGGGAAGGAGGAAAAGAGTTATGGAGAGGGAGGGAGAGAAAACACGAGAGACTCTTGAATACTGAAAACAAACTGAGGGGGGAAGGGGAAGGGGGAAAGGTAATGGGGGGTGATGGTCTTGGTGGAGGTCACTTGTGGGGAAGAGCACTGGTGTTATATGGAAACCAACCTGACAATAAACTATAATGTTAAAAAAAAAAAAAGAATGTCTGTTTATATTGGTCACTATACTGGAGAAAAAACTTAGGAGTTTATGTCTAAGTTTCTCAGGATAGGGACCACTGCCTCTAAGGAACATACCTTGACAGATACATTAATGTCTGAGTTCAGAGAAACAAGAGGCTTTTTTCAAATTTCCAGTGTCTCAAATTGAAAGAATGGAGGCTATGAAGTACAAAGACACTGATTTATAGCAGGCTCTATCATTTTCCAGGTGACTGACTTTGAGCTAATTAATTTGCCTCATTTAGCTTTAGTTGACTTATCTGTAAAGAGTAAAATTCAAATATGTTAAACAAGGGTGTTGTCCAAGAAAGCCTGTTGTAAGGCGTAAAGCATAAAGGGCAGCAAAGTATAGTGTTTAATTGCATAAGACCTACCACAAAACCACACAGGTTTAAATCCAACTCCACTGCATAAAAGCAATGTGATTTGAGTAATGTTTTCCAGTTTCCAGATGTACATATTTTTTAATGTTTATTTATTTTGAGAGAGAAAGAGCGATAATGAGTGGGGGAGGGGCAGAGAGAGAGGGAGAGAGAATGCCAAGCAGGCTCTGAGCTGTCAGTACAGAACCTGACACAGGGCTCGACCTCATGAACTATGAGATCATGACCTTAGCGGACAAGACTCAGATACTCAACCAACTGTGCCACCGAGGTGCCTCTAGAGGTATAGGATAAAAATAATACTCCATGTCTCTTAGCAGTTGGAATGGATTCGAGATAAATTTTAATAAAGATGTTCAGAAAATATGTGGCAGAAGGTAAGTGGACAGTAAATTCTAATTATTTTTTTGATGCGAATAATTACACAGATGTGATTTTTTCCTTTTGTGTTTTTTTTTCCTTATAGTCTCCTTGTTTATCTTTTCCTTAATATTGTTTTTTTGTGTGTGTGTGTGAAATTCTCTTTCCTGATGCCTTTCTTACTCACTTATTTCTATCAGTTAAGTATATAGAAATTGCGGCCTTCCAAGAGAAGATCCATCCATGGTTCAGAACCTGCTAAACACTCTCACGACAGTGGAAGTAGCTGACTGCAGTATGGTGTGCTTAATGCCACCTTTGTCTTAGCAAATGGATGGATTCACACAGAAAGCTCTGTAAGTCCTTACTTATCTGAGTGTCATTAATACTTTAGAACAATTTCTCCTTTTTTATCCATTCAAAAAATTATTAAGCAGCCATTGTGCCAGTCACAGTGAAAGCAGAGATGAATAAAACAGACATGTTCCCTGTGCTTACATATCTTCCATTCTGTTGTAAGAAGTGTCAGAATATGTTTCCATAATTTGGCTATTGTTGAAAGCACTGCTATAACCAATGGGGTACATGTGTCCCTATGAATCAGCACTCCTATATCCTTTGGATAAATTCCTAGTAGTGCTACTGCTGGTTGTAGGGTAGTTCTATTTTTAATTTTTTGCAGACACTCCACACTATTTTCCAGAGTGGCTACACCAGTTTTCTTTCCCACCAACAGTGCAAGGAGGTTACCATTTCTCCACATCCTCACTAGCATCTGTTGTTTCTTGAGTTGTTAATTTCAGCCACTCTGACCGGTGTGAGGTGGTATCTCGGTATGGTTTTGATTTGTTTTTTCCTGATTAAGAGTGACCTTGAGCATCTTTTCATGTGTCTATTGGCCATCTGGATGTCTACTATGGAAAGGTGTCAATAATATCCATCAACTGAATAATGGATAAAGAAGATGTGGTTTATATATACAATGGAATACTACTTGGCAGTGAGAAAGAATGAAATCCTGACATTTGCAGGAACATGGATGGAAATGGAGGGTATTATGCTAAGTTAAGTAAGTCAGGCAGAGAAAGATATCATATGTTTTCATTCATATGTGGAACTTGAGAAACTTAACAGAAGACCATAGGGGAAGGGAAGGGGGAAAAATCATTACAGAGAGGGAGGGAGACAAACCGTAAGAGATTCTTAAATACAGAGAACAAACTGAGAGTTGATGGTGGGTTGGGGAAAATGGGGACATGGGTGATGGGCATTGAGGAGGGTACTTGTTGGGATGAGCACTGGGTATGTAAGCAATGTAAGTGATGAACCACAGTTATCTACCACCGAAACCAAGAACATACTGTATACACTGTATGTTAGCCAATTTGACAATAAATTATATTTAAAAAAATAAAAAAAAAGTGTCAGATATGAAATCCTATGGGCGCTTGGGTGGCTCAGTTGGTTAAGCATCCGGTTTTGGCTCAGGTCATGATCTCACGGTTCGTGGGTTCGAGCCCAGAGTTGGGCTGTGTGCTGACAGCTCAGAGCCTGGAGCCTGCTTCAGATTCTGTGTGTGTCTCTCTCTCTGACCCTCTTCTGCTTGCACTGTCTCTCTCTGTCTCTCGAAAATAAATAAAAAACATTAAAAAAATGAAATCCTAGCTACGTGACTCAAGGCAAGTACAAACTCTGAAGTGGACTATTGTCTTGGCTTGTCTTCTTCCCCTTTCCTATTCTGCTTCCCCTCCCTTACTCTTTTCTCTTGACAATTCCTTCTTATCTAAGAAGGCACATACACATATATTCTCATTGCAGGGTCTATTTCTGGGGAACCTAACCTAAGAAAGTGTCCAGGAAGAGATAATGAATCAGCTTATGGATATACTTTCATGGATTCCTAAGTCAACAAGTGTCAGCAAATAGCTTATCTTAAAGAATTGTGAAAATTTCCTTTTGGTTCTGTATTTTTTATTCAGGTAGCTGATTACATTTAGCTGTAGGATAAGAGTTGAAAACCTCAGATATTAGCAGAATAGCACCACAGGTAAAGGGAAAGATATTCTTTTGGTGACGATGGAATAATTCCCTCTTTTAGAATTAATCTTCCATTACAGAAGACAGAGATGTTTTAATATTAAGAATATCAACAATAGTAGGGACACCTGGGTGGCTCATTCAGTTAAGCGCCCGACTTTGGCTTACCTCATGATCTCACAGTTCATGAGTTTGAGCCCTGCATCAGGCTCTGTGCTGACAGCTTAGAGCCTGGAGCCTGCTTCGGATTCTATGTCCCCTTCTCTCTCTCTCTGCCCCTCCCCTGCTCATGCTCTGTCTCTCTCTCCTGTCAAAAATGAATAAACATTAAAATTTTTTTTGAAAAAGAATATCAACAATAGTAAAAGAAAATTTTACAGCATTTAAAATGGCAGAACATTTCTTCCTAAGCACTTTATAAATATCAACTCTCATCGATGCCAAGAACTCACCATCAGAACTCACATTTTACAAAAGAAAAAATAGAGACACCAAGATATAAAGTTACTCGCCCTGAGTCACACAGCTAATAAGTAACAAAGCTGATATTTGGACAAAAGTATTTTGGCATCCAAGAGTATGCGCTCCTACTCACACATAATATGGCCTTTCATAATATAATAAATGGAATGATAATATTCTCATCAACAAAACATCAACGGCAGCACTGAATGTATATTATGTGTCAACAAGACCAAGCACTGTTCTAAATGGGCTTTGCATATATTATCTTATCTAAACCTCATAAAAATTAAAACATACTATATACAGTCTAAAAATTAGGAAACTGAACCCAATAGAGACTAAGTAATTTACCCAAAATCATAGTTAGAGGCATAATCAGGTTCAAAGTGAAATTTATTGCATTCTCAAAAGAGAAATATGGGATATTGTAATGTAAAAATACTCATCTTACTCTTGGTTTAACAGTAGCTGAATAGCTGAATTATCTTAGAGTCAGGAAGGGAGAGGGAATTTCTGAAGTTTTACATATTATTTAAAACTTTTTACTACTTTCATTTACTACAAAAACAAATTGTTAAAAATAATTCTTATTGCAAAGATTTTCTTTTATACTTTATTTTATAATTTTTAATATGCATTTCAAATAGCTTTTTTGTACATGTTGTGTGGGAGGAATGGAATTTCATATGTTTTTTTTTTCTTCTGGCATGGATATTCAATAATCTAGTACTATTTGCTGCAAGTTTATGTTTTCCCATTAAGTTTCCTTAACCATATATATCCATGTCTATTTCTGGATTTCCTGTGTCAACACCATCCTGTATTACAGTAGCTTTATAGTAAGTCATGAAATTTGTAGTGTACCTTCTCCAAATTTTTTCTTGATTTTCAAAATTGTTTTGACTATCCTAGGTCCTTTGCATTTTCATAAGCATTTTAAAAGTAGTGTATCAATTTCTTACAAAAGACCTACTCTGATTATGAGTAGGACAGTCTTCTAACTATACATCAATTTGGGGAGAATGAAAATCTTAACATTGTTTTCCTAAACATGAATATTTTATACAGACATACATTGTTTTATTGCGCCTTGCTTTATTGCACTTTAGGGATATTGTGTTTCTTGCAAATGGAAGGGTTTTGGCAATCCTGAGTCAAGCATTTATTGATGTCATTTTCCTAACAGCATGACCTCACTTTGTGTCTTTGTGTCACATTTTGGTAATTCTCACAATATTTCAAGCTTTTTCATTATTATATTATGGTGATCTGTGATAAGTGATTATGAGTCCCTAAAAGCTCAGATGATGATGGTTAGCATTTTAAAGCAAGAACGTATTTAAAATATATCTTTTTTATTTTTTTTAATTTTTTTAAAATATATCTTTTTAAAAAAAAGGCATAATGCTATGGCACACTTAATAGGCTGCAGCATAGTATCAACAAACCTTTTACATGCACTGGGAAACCAAAAAAAAATTTCATTTGACACACCTAATTGCACTGGTCTGGAAGTGAACTTGCTAAATATCTGAGATATGCCTATATTATTCTATCTATTTAAGTCACCTTTGTAAGGGTCTTTTGTGGTTCTGTAAAATTCTAGGATTGCTTTTTTTTTTATTTCTGTGAAAAATATCATTGGAATTTTGATAGGGATGGCATTGAATGTGTAGATGACTCTGGGTAGTATAGACATTTTGACATTATTTATTCTTCCCAACCATGAATAAAAGATACCTAACAAGACACCTTCCATTTGTTCGTCTCCTTCAATTTCTTCCAATACAATCTTGTAGTTTTCAGTGTATATATATTTCACATTGGTTAAATTTATTCCTAAGTATATTATTGTTTTTCATTCTAGTATGAATGGGACTGTTTTATTTTCTTTTTTAGATATTTCATTGCTAGCGTATGAGAACAACCAATTTTAGTTTGTTGATTTTATATCCTGAAAATTTACTGATTAGCCTTAATAGGTGTGTGCGTGTATGTGTGTACTCTAGGAATTTTTATATAGGAGATCATATCATCTGCAAAAAGACAACTTGACTTCTTCCTCTCTGACTTGAATGTATTTTATCTCTTTACCTAGACTGATTGCTCTACCTAGGATTTCCAATATTATATTGAGTAACAGTAGTGAGAGTGGACACCTCTGTCTTGTTCCTAATCATTTAGGAAAGCTCTCAAACTTTCAACACCGAGTATAACTGTGGACTTGTATCCAGTTTTTACTATATTCCTTCTATACTCAATTTGTTCAAAGTTTTTATCATCAAAAAGTTTTGTATTTTATCAAATGCTTTTTCTGTATCTATTGAGATGATCATATGATTCTTTTATTCTACTAATATGGCATATCACATTAATTTATTTGTTTTTATTGAACCATCCTTATATATCACAGGAATAAAGCCCACTTGATCATGGTGTTCATATACCTTTTAATGTGATGTTGAATTCAATTGCTAATATTTTATTGATAATTTTTACATGAATATTCCTCAGGGATACTGTTCAAGAAGTTGTCCTGTAGTGTCTTTATATGGCTTTGGATATGAGGAAATTCTGGCCTTGTAAAATGAGTTTCAGAGTGTTCTTACATCTTCAAACTTTTTGAAAAAGAAAAATTGGCAGTGGGGTGCCTGCGTGGCTCATTCAGTTAGGTGACGGACTCTAGATTTCACCTCACGTCATGATATCACAGTCATGGAATGGCCATGGGACTGAGCCCTGTGTCAAGCTCCATGCTGAGAATGGAGCCTTCTTGGGATTCTCTCTTCCCTCTCTCTGCCCCTCCCCACTCATGCTCATTCTTTCTCTTTAAATAAATAAAAAAAAAATTTTAAAAAGAAATATTGGCATGAATTCATTTTTAAATGTTTAGAATTCACTACTGAAACTTACTGGTCCTGGTCTTTTCTTTTCTGGGAGCTTCTTGATTACTGATTCAATCTCCATACTCATTATCACTCTGGGAAGATTTTCTTTCTTCATGAATCAATCTTTATTATTTGTATGTTTCTAGGAATTTATCTTCTTCTGGGTATCCATTTTGTTGACATAAAATTGTTCACAGTAGTCTGATCTTGTGTCTTTCTGTACCAGTTGTAACGTCTCGTCTAACATTTCTAAAGGTTTGTCATTATAAAAAACCTTTTCAAATGACCAACTCTTAGTTTTATGATCTTTTCTACTGTTTCTCTGGTCTAGATTTCTTCCCTGATTTTTGTTATTTCCTCCTTTCTGTTAATTTTGGGCTTCATTTATTCTTCTTTTTCTAGTTCCTTGAGGTGCAAAGTTAGGTTGTTTATTTGAGATCTGGTTTTTTACCTATATTGTTATTTTTTGCTATAAACTTATCTCTTAGAGCTGCTTTTGACACATCCTATTATTTTTGATATGTTGTGTTTCTATTTTTATTTGTTTGAGATCATTATTTCTTCCAATTTCTTCTTTGATTCATTGGTTGCTCAGGAGTATGTTATTTAAACTCCATATATTCATAATTTTAAAAAAATTTCCTTTGTTGTAGATTTCCATATTCAAACTATTGTATTTGGAAAAGAAATTTGATATGATTAATCTTTTTAAATTTGCTAAGACTTGTCTTGTGGCCTAACATGTGATCTATCCTGAAGAATGTTCCATGTGTACTTGATAAGAAACGTGTATTCTTTTGCTATTGTTGTGGAATGTATTATACATATATTGAGTCCATTTTGTCTCGAGTATGGTACAAATAAAACATTTCTTACTTGATTTTCTGTCTTGATGATATATTCACTGTTGAAGGTATTATGTTGATGTTCCCTACTATTATTGGATTGTTGTCTATTTCTCCAGATCTGGTAGTATTTGCTTAATATATTTAAGTGCTCTGATTTTGGTTGAGTATGCATTTATAATTGTTCTACCTTTCTGATGAGTTGATTCTTTTACCATTATATAATGACCTTCTTTCTCTCTTATTAAATTTTTTTTGTTTATGCTATATTTTGTCTGATAGAAGTACCACTACCTCTGCCATATTTTGGATTCCACTTGCAAGGAATACCTTTACCCATCCCTTTACTTTGAGCCTATGTGTGTCCGTATTACAGCTGAAGTGAGTGTCTTGTAAGCAGCGTATAGTTGGCTCTTTGTTTTGTTTTGAGCCTGCCACCCAGTACCTTCGGTGTGGAAAACTCAATCCATTTTTCTTTGGTGAAATTACTGATGTGTAAGGACTTACTAATATCAATTTATTAATTGTTTTCTGGCTATTTTATAGTTCCAGTGTTCCATTTTTCCTCTCTTGCTGTCTTCCTATGTGAATTGGTGATATACTATGATTGTACGCTCTAATTCTCTTAGCTTTTTCTTTTATGAATCTACTATAGGTTTTTGCTTTATGGTTGCTATGAAAGTTACTTACAGCATTTTAGAGATAAAGGAGTCTATTTTACACTGTTAACAACTTTGACTTAAAAAAATCTCTACCCTTTTACTATCCCTTTTAAAAATGTTTTTAGTATCATATTTTACCTCTTTATATATTATAAATTCATTAGCAAACCAAAGTAGCTGTAGTTCTTTAAGCTTTATGCAATAGATAATTGTTTAACACAATTATGGTTTTCTGAATTTGATTATATTTTCCTTTATCAGTACATTGTTTATTTTCTTATTTTCATGTTACTAAATAGCATCCTTCCATTTCAGCTTGAAAATCTTATTTCAATATTTCTTGTAAAACAGATGAAGTGGTAATTCCGTAAGCTTTTGTTTTTGTAGTAAAGTCTATTTCTCCTCTATATCTAAAGGATAACGTTGACAGAATATTCTTGGTTGGTATTTTTTTCTTTCATCATTTTGAATACATCATCTTAGTCGCTCCAGGCCTATAAAGTTTCTTCTGAGAAATCTGCTGATAGCCTAATGAGGGTTCCTTTGTAGCTTACAATATTCTTTCTTCTTTTGCCTAGAATTCTCTTGGTCTTTAATTTTTGATGGTTTTATTATAATACCTCTTGGAGAAGATCATTTTGGATTCACATAATAGGGTGATCTATTAACTTCATAAATTTGGATGTTCAAATCTCTTCCCCAAGTTTCGGAAGTTCCCAGCCATTATTATTATTTTTTCTTAATATGCGTTCTTTTTCCTTCTCCCTCTTCTTCTCTTTCTGGAACTATAATTATTCAGATATTTTTAACAGTGACTTCTCCTAGATCAGAAAGGCTTTCTTAACTTTCTTTGTTTTTTTTCTTTGTTTCCCACTGGCTGGGTTACTTAGGTTTCCTAGTTTCTATCTCATTGATTCTTTCTTCTGATTGCTTTGTTCGGCTGTTGAGATTCCCTATGACATTTTTCGTTTCATTTATTGAATACTTCAGCTATAGAAGTCGCTTGGTTCTTTACTATTTCTTTATCTTTATTAAATTCCTCTTTTTGATTATGTATTATTTTTCTAATTTCCTTGAATTGTCATTCTGTGTTTTCTTGTAGCTCAATGAATGGCCCAGAACAGTGATTTTGGATTCTCCATGTCTTTGAATTGAGTTATTCAAAGATTATTGTGTTCTGTTGGTGATGTCAGGTTTCCTTGATTTTTCAGATTTCTTGAATATTTATGTTGCTGGTTTGTTTTTGTTTATTTTGTTTTGTTTGCACTTGAAGCAGTAGTCACCTCTTCCAAGCTTTGCTAACTACCTTCAGGATAGAAATAATTTTGTTGGCCCTGCTATAGATTCTGAGGCTTTCTCAGACCTTGTATGGATTCAATTCCCCCAAGCTTCTTGCTCTCTTTCGTAGAAGAAAGGTCTTCTCCTGATCCTAGAACACACCAGGCTGGCTGCAGATAGCCCTTCCGTTGGTTTCTTGAAGGTTACGCTATATCTCAAGTTTGTGGATTCTCTTTTGCCCACAGACTCTCCCCTGTTTTCTCCATAAGATTCCTAGCCTTCTACCAAATCTTGCTCTGAGAACAACTCATTGAAGTGGACACAAGGAGACTACCTATGTAAGAGTTTTGTGGGTTTGTCACATAGTATTCTAGAGGTGCCCAAGGCCCAGTTGGGTGGATTCACAGGTGAGATTTTCCCTAAAGCTTGTGGATGGACTTCCTGATGGAGCCCAGATTGCAGTCAGCAAGAATCATCTCCCTTTAATGCCCTCTGAGAAGTTTATATGCTGGTCTTGCTTTCTCCCCTAGTCGTGGAGCTCTGATTTAACACTCTGAATGTTGTAAAAGACAAGGGAGTTTCCTTGGCAGCATCCCACATAGTTAGGGAAGATAGGCATTTACCCACTTGTTCTTCCTTTCCATTATGGGAGAAATCACACGCCGACTCATTAAGCCCTATCCTGTGTCACCTTGGAGAATGTGTGATGTTTGCAAAGGTATATATTTGCTAGAATTCACTACTGACATTACCTGAGCCTGAGATTTTCTTAGTGAGATTATTATAAATTCAATGTTTTTGATAAATATAGGGTTATTCAAATTTCCTATTTCCTGTGAAGTTAGTTTTAATTATTTGGGTTTCTCAAGAAATGTATCCATTTAAGTCATTTAAGTTACTTTATTATTGATATAAAGTTGTTTACAATGAACTTTTTATACTTTTAATATTTATTGGATCTGAAGATTTTTATACTTTTAATATTTATTGGATATAAATATTTTATACTTTTAATATTTATTGGATCTGAAGAGTTTACTGGAAACTCCCTTGTCTTTTACAACATTCAGAGTGTTAAATCAGAGCTCCATGACTAGGGGAGAAAGCAAGACCATGACTAAAGGGAGATGATTCTTGCCAACTACAACTTCATAATGTAATTTTGACTTTTCTATTTTTCCTTGAAAATACTAGATGTCAATTTAATTTTTAATATTTAAAGGCTAAGTAATACAGAGAATTTCTCTACACTTTTGTCTGTTTTTATTTTACTGATTTATGATCATCTTTATTATTCCTTGCATTCAACTTGGACTTAATTTGGTCTTCTTTTTATGTTTCCTTTGGAGAAAATAAAGATCATGGATTTTACATTGTCCTGTTATTCTCGAACACATCTTTAGGACTGTATATTTCCCTTTCAGCTCTATTCTAGTTTCAGTTATAATTTTGATATTACTGTGTTATATTACCAACTTGTTTGAAAATTTTTTCTCCCTATATCCATTGCTTAAAAACTTGTTAATTTAAAAAATATTAAGATCTTTTATACTATTTTATTTGCAACTGATTTATAATTTTATACAATTTTTGTTGGAGAAAATACCTGGTAAATTTTCAGGTTTTTTTTTTTTTTAATTTACAGAGATTTGTTTTCTGGTTCATTATATGGACTCTTTCAGTG
The DNA here is from genome assembly GCA_028646485.1 of Cryptoprocta ferox. Classification (NCBI taxonomy): domain Eukaryota; kingdom Metazoa; phylum Chordata; class Mammalia; order Carnivora; family Eupleridae; genus Cryptoprocta; species Cryptoprocta ferox. The sequence goes on from CM053561.1 coordinate 59,755,824, forward strand.
AATGTTCCATGCACACTTAAATAATCCATATATACTCCAATTGTCAGGTATTTTGTCCCATAAATGTCAATTAGGTCAAATTGTTTGACAGTGTTTAGACTTTCTGTATTCACTACTGGTATTTATTCAGGTAATTTTATTAATTACTGAGAGAGGGAGGTTAAAAATCAGTACAATTTTTAATTTTTTTCTCCTGTTGCTTTCATTTTTCTCTTCAACTACTTTGAAACTCTGTTGTTACATGCAAATACAACTAGGATCTTACATCATCCTGATTTCCCTTATCTTTATGAAATTATATTTATCATTAGTCACATTTTTGTCCTGAAATCTACTTTGTCAGATACTGATAGAGCCATGCCAACTTTGTATACTTATGAATTTGGCATGGCTTTATCAGGTATACAGATTTTTCATCTTTACAACTTATGTGCATCTTTCTATCTAAAGTGTGTCTTTAGATAGACATATCTGTGTTTTTGTTTTATTTCACTTTTACTTAGTTCAATAATCTCTAATATCTACCTATAATTATTAAATTATGATTTACCTTTCATTAACATTTAATATAATTATTGAGAGTTGGGTTTAAGTCTACATCTTATTATTTTCTTTCTCTTTGTTTCATCTTTCTTTTTCTTTTTTTTTGTGATTACTCTAGAGCTAACAATATTAATCTTTAACTTATTAAAATCTACTTAGACAATATTTTATCTTAAACTTTACATATCACAGTTCCTAATCACATTTCACAGTGTTTTCTTCATAAATATAATAAACAATATTAAAGAAGTGAATAAAATAAGTTACACCAAAAAACAACGACAACAGCAACAACAACAATAACAAAGCATCTATCTAAAAATGAATTAAATCTAGGATGTATCAATAAATCTTAGACTCAATAAGGAGACAATCCAAGGAAATTATCTGAAAATAATTTGAACAGATACTTCACCAAAGAAGAGATATGGTTGGCAAATAAGCACATGAAAAGAAGATACTCAACATAAGTAGTCATTAGAGAAATACAAATTGAAACTTTGAGATACAACTACTAATCAATTATGCTGGCTGATATTAAAAAGAATGCAAATAATACCAAGTTTTGGCAAGAATGTGGAGCAACAGAAATCCTCATACACTGTTGGGATTGTAAAATGGTGTGCAACCCTGTAACCTAGCCCTTAATGAGCCCAGTCATCCTAGATCAACCTCCTCTACTGCCACTCTCAATTAAAATTTACTTGCTGAAAACTCTTTTTTTCGTCAAATTCACTTTAGTATTCCCAATTACACAATCTCATACCTTGACAAAATACCCCATTTTCTTATTTTAAAATCAGCTCACTTAGACCAGAACCTGAATCATTAGTGATTATTATTATTATTATTATTATTATTTTTAGAATTAGGAAGAACTCAGTCTTTAAAACACAATGCCTTATCTCAGTCCTCTTGAAGGAATGAAAACTGCGTATCTTGGTTGTGAAACTGGGAGTACTTTCCCATTTCCTGACCTTAGAATGCTTTTTTCTCTTTCTAGGAAGGACAACAATGTTAACAACAACAACAACAACAACAACAACAAACAACAATAAGAACTGCTGCTACATTAAAACCAGATAGAATGTTAATGCTTTTCTACAGAAACATTTACATTTTAAGATAATGTGACTTTCCTTAGACACAATTTTATAAGGAAGGTAGAAAGCATCATTTTTGGAGATCTAGTTCACCTTTGGATGGAAGGTGTCAGGAGTGCTTTAATACAGTTCCACCAAGAATAAAGGAAATATACTAGATGCCTTATATATTTATTTCAAATATCAGAGTTCTAAGTTTAACTACTAGACTGTTTTAAAGATCATACTATCGAAGACATTTTTTGATGTCTCAGTAACTAGGAAGAACTTGATGAGAATAACATTTCTGATCTAAGTTAAAATTCCCTAAACTCCTCTTGGAGCAGTATCTAATCTCAGTACACAAGTATCACAGCACCCTATGGCCACCTGACTAGAGTCTAATCATGGGAAAGAAAGGAGAGAGTTGTCAATGTGCTGTCAATGGTGAATGCAAACATGAATAAGAGCACCCCTGTGTAAGAATTTTATGGGAGCTGTAGTTTAAGAAAAAACAAATTGAAAACATCTCCTGAACAGGTTGACAATAGATTCAAGTAAAGCATCTGATGAAATATAAAAATAAATTTAAATTATATATATATTTAAGTTGATTTATATATATATATAATTAAATTTATTATATATATATACATATATATATGTATATATATATATAACCAACTGTTACATAGGTGTCTTAACCTAGTTTTCTCCAAAGTAGAACCTGAGGCAAAGATGTGCATGGGAGTATATTTTCCCCCATGGGGAAAAAGGCTTGATACCCAAGGAGTAGGACCAAGGGACAAAAGAAGTTCCATTGGGAAGATGAAAAGCTATATACGAGGTTCCTTCATTATAGCTCTTTGTGGAAAAAATATATTTTTTCCCTTCTAGACAATGTAGAAGTTCTTATATTTTGAGTGTCTCATAGGGAAACTTGAGTTTTATTTCTTAGTGTACTATATAATTGCTGCTTTGTCCAGCCTAAATAGCAACACATTTTCTCCTTTCTAAAAGTTTGGACAAATATAAAAAGTATATTTATGTTAGATCTGGAATTTCTCAACTGACAAAAGCTTCCCAATAACATTATCTGCATTAAAAATATTTCCTTGTAAGCATCCTTCATATTAGTCCATCCAATGCTCCACAAATGTGTCTTATTTTGTCAGGGAATTTCAGCTTCGGTTTTTATGAAACACAATAAATTATACATACAACATATTTCATATCCGTATAGCCAGAGAGTAAACCTGTCACCATCCAATTGAAAATAGGTCCCTGATTGATATAGTACTTTGCCGAGTAGCCTCCATGAAGTGACTGACCCTCTTGTGACTTAAGAAATCTGTGCATCTCAGCAATGATTATTCATCTATACGTGCATCCATTTTACAGGGCATTATTGTTTTCATGTTTGATTTAATTCAATAAATCTATAGTGAGTATATTCTGTGCACCAGTAACTCTGCTTTGCTCTGAGAATAAGAGATTAAGAAGACATGACTTGTCCTTACAGAGCTCACAATCTAATGAAAAAAATCAAAGGTACATTTTTATGATACAAGCAAAACTATAAGAGAGCCAAATAATAAATTTCAGGAAAGCTAACTAAGGTAAAAACCAAGTTTGCCTGAAGATAAGGGAGAATGGGATAGGTTCTACAGGAAGAAAAACAGGAGGTAACATTGAATGGGTATCAAAGATTAAGTTGCAGTTTGCCAGATGGACATCTGACAGAGAGAAGGAGATTCAGATTTTTCTGAGGTGAAACAGGATAGGCATAAATACACTGGGATGTCAAATGAACTGCTGTGTTTGAGAAATGTGAAGTGTATCCACTAAGAATGGATGGGGGAAAATAAATGAGGATGAAGAAGAAGGAACAAGCCTAATTAAAAAGGGCACTGAATTTCATGTCAAAGATTTAGAATTTTTTGAGTATATACCAGGAGATGTTAGAAATGGCACCTACCCTGCCAAGCACACCACTAAAATCAGATGCTTTCCTCATAGAAACTGTAAAGCCTTTTTCACTATAACCCCTAGTCTTCCAAAAATTCATGAATAAGCCACAAAATCTCTGGATTTTACTCTTGAGAGGAAGAAACTTCACTGAGCCCCAGTAAGCTTGTGAATGCCAAACTGCGCCATTGACAGTACCATCTTTGTCATGGGGGGGGGGGGGCGGGAATAACTGTCCCTGTCCCATGGAGTAAAACAGTGGTCTTATAGCAGCAAACACTACCATTATTCATTTATATTCTTATATAAATTGAAATAAATGGAAATAAAGAGATTCCAGCACTCGTAAGTGTGTACAATGGATCTAACTCTAGTTCTTGGAAAAAGAAAGCTTGTAAGCAGACTTACCCAGAAGGAGTAGGAGAGAGTGAAAATAAAGACATAAAATCAGTAAACAAATGCATGAGCTCTATCAGGGGAGTCTGTTTCCCTTTGAATGCTGTATCTGCATTAAATGTACATTGATGACAAATGGAATACCTCCATTTACTGGCAGGTCGATCCAGAGAACCCACAATTTCTGATGTATAGCTCCAATTTCTGTACACTAGAAAGCTTTCCTTTCCTTATGAAGCTCTTTAGAACTCTCCCTTGGGGTTTTGTTGCATACAATGATGAAAATATAGTCAAAAAAAAAAAAAAAGAAAGAAAGAAACATCAGATGGAACCAAAGTAAGAATAGACATAAAGAGAGTTTCCAAAGGCTATTTGTTGCTAAATGAGTGCAGTCGTGTGCTATTGTGCATATGTCATGCGATCCTGGTTCAGCCTAATCCCAGAGATCAATATGCATTAGTAATGAAAATGGCATGAGAATTATAATGCTACAATCACCTAAGTGATACCAAGAGGCTTTTACTGTAATCTCAATACTAATAGCCACATATGTTCTATTAAAATGCTTCAAAGGTAGGAATTGGTTAAATGAGTAATTCTCAAATAATGTTGGAAGTCTTATCTCCAGACTGATGTTTCCATGTGCAGGCATTTCCCAGGAGAAGCACACATGGCCTAGCACTCCATGTCTACTCACTTCACTTATCACTACCCCACTTGTGGCTGAATACTGTGGTGCTTTTATCAATAGGGGAGAGTTACTGTCTTTTCAAGCAGTGAGCACTCAAAAGTCCTCTCTTTTCTTCCTTCTTTTCCCTGAACCACTAAGGGACAGGGACTCAGAATCTTCTGGGGAGAACTCGCATCTTTCCTCAATGTGGGCTGTCCCAAAGCTAGATTGGTTAATGGGTAAGGCATAATGGTTTACATGGAAGACAATTATAGTATACTACATTTTGTGGAAACAGCTAGGTTAGACCTACATCAGAAACCAAATAAAAGACACTTAAATGGACATTTGCATGCCTTGCCTTTTCTGGTGAAGTGAATAAGTGATAAGGTTTTAAAGGCCAAAGGGCCTCAGGCTGTATCTAAGCATTAAAGTTTGTTAGGTCACTTTATTTTCTCTAACTCAGCTTTCACATCCATAAATTGGCCATGTTAATCGTCCCTAACTCATCAAAATATTGTGAGAAAAAAGTGAGTCCATAAATGTGAAGATCTGGGCTCATAATTAGCCTGTGATAAATATGTACTAGAGTAACTGTTATTATCTTGGAAGTGAAAAGTTGTGTAATCAGTAGAGGCATTTTAAACTTGTGTAGACAATTTTGAAGAATAGATACCATTCCTTCATCATTGGAAATCAGACTAAATGATACACATATAAGATTCTGTGTAATGTACAGCCCGGTCACTTTGGTCTTTCTACAATTCTGTCTGGATATTTTGTCTATTCTCAAAACCACATTTATAGCATTACATTTTTTTTTATTTTTGTGGCATAGGAACCGAGTCTTACAAATCATAGGATATTATAGGAATTAAAGATAACTTCACGACTGAGTAAATTACATACTTGTTTGAAAGCTCATCAGCAGAAATGAAGGGAGTTACCACTGGAAGGCCTCCACCCTTGCTCCTCAAATTAGCGGTGAGATAGGGGAGGTGATTTGTCTCAACCTAGAACTAAAAGGAATTTCTGATATCCTAAGTTCTAACTGAAAATGTCACTCTTTATATTTTATTTCTGGTCCCCATTAAGATACAGTGTGTTTACAAGGTATGTGGGTCCCGTAGATCAGTACTCCCAATTGTCAAGTCTGGCTCTCTCAAATGCTAAGACTACAGGGCCTCTATTAGCTCCAATATAATCATGTTAATTATCGTCTGCATGCTGGAACTTTATCCAGTGCCAGATTTTGCTCAAGGTTCTTTCGTACCATGGAAGAGTTTAGAGATTTCCCAGTGATTTGAGGCATATTATGAAGACTGTCTCCCTACTCCATACTGCTTGTTGAGTTTTTCCTATAATGTTATCTAACAATGCAGAGAAAAGATGTTATTGATTATAGTGGTTAGGCCTGCAGTACAAACTGCTGACAATTTCAAATGGAATATTTTGAGAAGAGTTTAACATAGGGACTATTTATAAAGTCATGAACAGAGAATGAGGAAGCCAACAAGGGGTAGAATAATGTCCCCCACTACTATTACTAGTATCAGGTGGGTAAACATTAACATTCTTACACATAATTGGGCAAGTGAAAGAAGCAAAAATTAACTTTCAGTGTTTAGCTATATGTAGGGATTGTTTCATAACTGGACAGAAAAAGACTGGAGGAGTAGATACCCAAAATTTCATTTCTTTTAGTTCTACTCCTCAATTTCCCTCTGTTTTTCTCCCCACTGACTCAAGTTTGAAGTGACAAAAATATATTGATGTAGTACATCTAGGCACACACCTAGTGCGCAGAGCAGTATGAAAAAGATAGAAGAGCAGAGGGACAAATGGAAGAAGATATACTTTATACTATTCAAGGGAACTTCCCAGAGGAAAAAAGATAAAGGAGAACTCAGATAAGTATTTCTTTTTGCAGAAATGCTGGGTAGAACTGATCAGACAATAAATTTTATATGCTGAAAAAGGTAATGTATCAGGTATAGCTGTTAGAACATCTGAGGTCACCAATTTCAGAGAAGATATATACATCCTTGGACCAGATAAAGAGAGGTAGAATATAAACTGTTCACACTCGTATAACTACCAAAGCAACAGAGGTCAATAGTATATATAGAATTTAAATAAGTGGAGTAAAAGGTCCAGCCAAAACCAGGTCTTTTATTATGAATACCACCTTTTTATGTTAATTGTTTTATAATGAGATATGAAACTAAGTAAACTGAAATTGGGGCAAAATAACACATAGTCTAGAACTTACTACTTAAAATGTTCACTACAAACCAACACTATTGACATTATCTGGAAGCTAGAAATTAAAAAGTTTGGACCACAGCCTAAGAACTATGGAGTCATAATCTCTATTTTAATAAATCTTCCTAAGATTTGCATGCATTTAAGTTTCAGAAGCACTGATGTAGTTATTTCTTCTTTGGTGAGCTAAGGATGTGGTTGTACAATGAATAAGTGTTGAGGTAAGATTGCAATAAGAAGTCCTGTGCTACGAGTTGAGGTAGTTTTATTGAGCCTATGAGCTCAAGAGATTTGAGGCACTAAAGATTTCTAATACCATCCACTGATGAGCTGAAGTCAAAGTAATTACATCAGGAGTTAGTGGATATGCTTTGTCTCACTTTGTCCGACTGACTGCCATTGAATCAAGGGAGGAAACTTTAGAGCAAGTATGTGATTATGATCATCCCCCTCTGCTTTGATAAATTATCTTGCATTTTGCTGCCATTTAGGAGAGATGAGGCCTCTTCAAAGAAATTACGGTAGACAGAAAGAATGGTAGAGGTAGACATCTAGTGTATTTGTGAATCTATCCACTCTACCAAATTATTCCTGGTATCAGGATCCAAATCTCAGAGATTAAGACTAGTTGGAGGGTAATGTAAAGAATTTTTCATACATGTCATGACATATTCATTACCACGAATGATCAGATTGAGCAGAGTTTTTATCTAGTTCAAAAGGATATATTTTGACACAACTGTAACCTCCATGATAGCAG
>CM053561.1:59764007-59868534 GCA_028646485.1 Cryptoprocta ferox
AATGTATAGATTGCTTTGGGTAATAATGACATTTTAACAATGTTTATTCTTCCGATCCATGAGCATGGAATGCTTTTCCATTTCTTTGTGTCTCCTTCAATTTCTTTCATAAGCTTTCTATAGTTTTCATCATACAGGTCTTTTACGTCTTTGGTTAGATTTATTCCTAGGTATTTTATGGTTTTTCGTGCAATTGTGAATGGGATCCGTTTCTTGATTTCACTTTCTGTTGCTTCATTATTAGTGTATAAAAATGCAACCGATTATTTCCCTGGTCAGTTATATGGGACTCTCCACCCCGTGTAGTTTGGCTTGTTTCTTGAGGTAGCCCTGAAACGGAAACAGACTAGCATACAGGGAACAAAAGCACGCAAACGCACAGACATATCAAACAAACAAGGAAGCCAAAAGGGGAAAGAAGTATAGAAAAGGAAAGGAAAGGAAAGGAAAGAAAGAAGAGAAGAAAAGAGAGAAGAAAAAGAAACAAAAACAAAAAGAAAAAAAAAAACAAGGTGGGGACAGGGACAGCAAAAGTCTGTGGGCAGTCTAAAAGCTTATAACCAGCCAAGAGGAGAGATAAGAATATGCTACAGGATATATATCTGGATGGCAGCAGAAAAGGAGGAGAAGCAAAGAAAAAAGGAAAGGAAAAAAAAAAAAAGACAACTCCCCTGTGCGGATAGGCGTGGTCTGGCATCAGGTCAGGTCTCAGGGGCTGCTCTCTCTGAGGCGCCGCCTTGGTGGTTGCGGGGAGAAGTATGGCGCCGCCTCAAAGCTTTGCCGGAACCAAGCGTTGCACCGGCCCCTCTGAGTCCGATCTCCCTGTGCCACGGGCGAGCCTCACGGGCGAGCCACACTGTATTCTCCAAGCTCCACCCCGCTTCCAAATCCCAGTCCGTGCAGTTCAACACCATCACCGGGGATGAGATGCATTCCCGCTGGCGGCCGGCCTCCAGGCCCGGCTTGCGCCGCCCTGTTCGAGGAGCTGCCGCAGCCGCCGCCGCCACCGCTTTTCGCACCGCTGCCGTTCCCAGTGCGGCTTGGAGTGGATGCCGCTGCCGCTGCGTCCAAGGAAGAATTCGGCGGCCAGATGGGACAGATTTCTCTCCCGGCGCTCGGCAGTTATATATGGGGAGACGGGCGAGTTTTTCCTCCCTTAGAGGTGGTTCTAGGTGCATTTTCTGCCTCTCTTTCTCTTCCCCTGGTCTCTCCGGGGCACAGCTCGCTCCCCTGTGTTGAGCTCGGGGGCTCCTTCCGCCTTTACCACCGGGACCCGCCCGTCCCCTAATTTCCCAGATCACAGTCACTCACTCAGGCATTTTGAGGTTGTTTTCTTTCTGGCGTCTTAAACAGACATTCTTAAGGATTGAAAAGCATCCTGACTTTTTCTTTTGGTTCCAATTACAGTGACTCTGTGTGTGTGTGTGCGTGTGCGTGCGTGTGCGTGCGCACACACACAATTCGTTGGAATGAAAATAACATGGATTCACAAACCCTGTGAAGACTTATTGCTGCTTGCAGCATAACCCAGGGATCACTGTGAGGCTTTTAAATCCTGCATTATCACTCTGGATCTTTTCTCATGTATTAAAACCCCATTTTTAGTACTATGGCTATTGTTGATCAATCACAAGTCCTAGTACATCTTCAGTTTTCTTAGGGGGTTGTGAAAATAAAATTCTGACCATCATACCATCCTTCGTAAGTGTAGTCAAAGCAAATGCATTGGGATTTATGTCACTTTGGGCAAGAAATAACAGGAATCTCCTTAATATTTTAGTCTGTATTTGATACTCTCTCTTTTTGAGCTATAGGCTATTTTGTAGGATCAAAAACTGGTGATCGTTGAGCTAAAACTGTCCTGCCAACCACTCCATCCTAGTATCTAGTTAGTCCTATAGGTTACAGCCAGCACATTTGGAGATTGTAAAGCTCCTCACATCTCCTGGGCAGCAGCAGCTTGTATTCTAGCTAAAAATTTCTCAAATTAGGTTTAATATGAGATCCAAAGGGAATGAGGCTTAGTAGTAAACTTGGATGTCATAGCATTGCACACCAGCTCACACATGCACATGGTTCCAACGGGTTCCTTTTTCATTTCCAGAAGGAAGCTGTTGTCTTATAAACCACTGAGTTTCAACAGTTGCATTTTCCTCTACATTTGAGTCCATTTTTGTAATGTCTTTGAATCCATATAAGAAAATCAGATCAAGCTCTCAGATTTCTCTGCTGGTCTGTGTGCACGGGTACATCAAGGCTTCCACGGATACTCAATTTATTCCTGACAGGAGATTTATTCAGTGTCATCAACTAAAACCGAACATATTTTTCCAGCCTTACCCAATTACATCAGTAATACTCCACTCCAAGCACTGAACAAATTTATTTTCTGATTTTGCAGAAAGGCATATGTCACTTAGAAACAAAAATTCATAAAACACTCAACTTTCCGAATCCAATTCAGTGTCTCTCTAAATTGCATTTGGGCAGTCTCTTGGGGAATGCATACATGTAAAAACAGACTTTGGAAATAGGCTGGGATTTTTATGGGCCCTTTCTATCATTATGTTCCCTCTATAATTATTTTGTTCGATGTTTTTTTCCTCCCATTTCTATTCCTCACATAAAGTTTCCTAATTTAGAATTCTATGTGAATATGTATACATAGTTGTTCACTCTCAGAAGTGCAGTCTGTAAAAGTAGACCAAGTCATAGATTGTTAGGTAGATGAGGCCCTGGAGACAAGTTGACCAATCTCTGCTATTTCTGTGATGAGAAACAAAGGTCTAGACAATTAGGTAGACTCATCTAATGGGTATTACAAAGATAAAAGTGAGCTGATATAATCAAAGTAGCACTCTAATAAAAATAATGACATTAAAGATCATAATATTTGCCAGGGACTGTGATAACCATCTTAAGTACATGTTTATTAAGTACCATAATGTAGTTTTATTATTACGATTGTTATTTTACTTTAAACCTCACAATAATCATATGAAAAAGATACTATAAATGTGCCAAGTATATAAATGGAGAATAAAATCCTGGAAGTTAAAAGGGCTATGGGATGTGCCCAAACCACATGAGTAGCAAGGTGAAGCAGGCAGTTGAAGCTCAGGCTGCATTCTTCCAAAGTCCAAGCTCTTAATCACTCCGCCTGTTTCCTTCTTCTCTGCTCTAATTTTTCTTCCCTGTGTGTCCTCACAAGTCCTTCAGATATCATTCCTGAGCAGTACCAAAGCCAAGACTGATTGCTTTCCTTACTTGAATTTCTTCTCCTATTCTTCTCCCTTGCCTGGGTCTGGTGAACCTTCAAAATGGCGTACATTTTCTGAATGAATGGTCTAGTTAGTCAACGCTACACTGTGGATCACAGGAATCTCCCCCCTTCCTTCAGCTTGCAGGTGCCTGTATCCTATATGAGCTAGTACAGTCTTAGATGTCCAGAAATCCCTTAAGAGCTAGATCATTATGTAACAATAAATACTATGGATGAGCCAAGACAAGGAGCTTGGTGGCATCATGGCAAACTTCCCCTCATACCTGGAAAATAACAAATATTGTGGTAAGTGTTACCATGAGAATAAATTTTCTTGTCTGCAATTGAGCTCGACTTCTTTAATATCCTGTACTCTTCCCCATTTTGGCTAATTTATAGTCCTTGAGGACCTACAGGGCCCTCAGAGCGTGCAAGAATGTGACCTTGTTCTGTTGTTCCAAAAATTTCTCAGAGTGAGACTGCCTGCTTTTCATTTTGAGATTGTCAGCAGTATGGAAGGTAGTATTGAAGAGAGGCTAGTATTTACTGAATTTATACATTTCATGAATAAAACCTAACTTGGTTTAACTTTTCATATGTTAAAGAATACTTGTGGGGATAAGATGACATCTCTCTCTCACTTTCTTCATCCTAAAGATAAATATCTTTAAAAAATCTGTGTATCAAATGAAATGATAACTATTTTTCAAGATTTTTCTCCCGACTATATGCAAAGAAATACCATTTTCCCCCTTTCAAATTACAGGGGATAATATTCTTTCTGTCAGCGTGAATCATGCAAACGCTCTGTGCTGTGCTCTTAGAAGTAATTAATCTTTGACATCCACTTTTCAAAATTCACAATATTTCAAATGTATAGTTCCTCATGGGTCTCTACAGTGGGTCACAGGGGGAAAAAAGCCCTACTTTCATGTTCGACACCAAAAACTCATTTGCCCAACAAATGTTAACTTCTGTATTATTTCAATGTTGCTGAATGTGCTAATTCTGTTCCTGTGAGACTATCAACCCCATAATGCTGAATCAAATAGCTTCAGATAAAATATTCCAACTTGTATCTACCCACCCCCTGCCCAAATTTCTGACTTGTGCCCATCACTGGTTATAAAGCACCTATCACTTCTGATATGTTGAGTTCATTTAAAGGCTAAATGCATTTGTTATCATGCACATTTTACCCAGGGAAGTCAGGGGGGAGTTTTATTTCAAATATGCATGAAGGCACTATATTTCCTATGATCATTATATGAACTATGAAAGAAATAAAATATGCAGGACCCACAGACACAGTATATTAATATTCCTTGTTTTTTATTCATGTTAAGTGTTTCCTTGGGGGATGTTAGGTTTTTTTTCTGCCTAATGTAGGAGATCAATCAACTTCACCATAAGGCATTTAAAATTACTGTGGAAAAACTTTAGTTTTATGTCTCTGTAAATGAGGCTCTGTCCAAATGCTAATATTGAAGTTATTTTGATACTAACAAATCTCTCATCAGCTAAAAGCTACCAGTTCTTCTCAGCTTCTACGTAGGTGACCAGGACTGTGAGGGAAATGTGATTTCATCACTATTGGCCTAATCATGACTGAACCAAGCCTTTCAGTATTTAAATTATTTCAGTACTTTTCAAAGTATACAGGAAAAAGCTCTGAAATAAATTATGATTAGTGTAAAAACAATCTCGTGATTTATCATTTGATACAGAACAGCTCTCTTTTGTCTCTACCTGCTAAAAAAAGAACTTAAAATGAAAAATCATAAATATGATTCTGTAAGGAAGAGAATGGAAATGCACTACCTGAACGTGTTTTTTTTGTGTCTTTTCTTATAAATGTCATTTAGAAGCAGAGAACCTTTGCTCTCCAGATTTTCTAGAGACTCTCAATGTCTCAACTCTGCTTTCCTCAGCCTCCTGTGCATACCTGTGTCTCAGATATTGTCACATCACATTGTAATAGCACATGCACTTGTCTATCTTTCCAAATAGGTTTCTTAGGAGATGAGAGTTTATTCAACTCTGGGTCTCCAGAGCCCAGCATAGTATTTGCCATAGAGTATAAACTTGGCAAATATTGTGAGGAAGGAAAGAGGTGGAGATTGATGAGAGGTATGAAAGAGGAAAAGAGAGGAAGGGAAGGGGGAAAAAAGAGACAGTAGAAAGCAAATTATTTGACTATCTAAAAAATGGGAATGCTAGTTTTTAAGAAAATGAGATGGAGAAGATCATAAAAGACTCTTAAATACAGAGAATAAACTGAAGGTTGATAAAGGGGGTAGGGAAAATGGGTGATGGGCATTGAGGAGGGCACCTGTTGGGATGAGCACTGGGTGCTGTATGTAAGCGATGAATCATGGGAATCTACTCCTGAAGCCAAGAGCACCCTGTATATGCTGTTAGTTAACTTGACAAAAATTCTATTTAAAGAATATAAATAAAAAGTAAGATATTTGAAGTTCCAAAAAAAAAAAACTCCAACGCTTCTGTAGTTAACTAATTTGAGAAAGATTATTTAATATGCAAATTCATGTTTTCATGATGACAAAATAAAACATTCAGGCTGATTCTAACATTAATATCTAGGGAGTACTGTCAGAATTGCCATTAGATTTAATTATTAACTTTTAATAGTGAATGAGATGATTGGATGCATATAAATTACCAATAACAAAAAATTCTTAATTTGTTTTTGGGTTGTCTTAAATCAAGGCAAAAATATTACAAATATTCACTGATATATAAACATTACATTTTTTATCTTTTTTTCCAGCTTATTCTATATTTTAAAAACTACACAATATTACATGATCATTGTAACGAAACATAGAAAATGTGATAGGCAAATAGAAAAAAAAATACCCATAAATTTACACTATAATACAACCACTTGATATTTTACTGAAAGCTTTCTAGATCTTTGTCTCTTTGCATATATGAAGAAGTTTATTCAGAATTTTTAAAATTATTTTTCTTTTTTTCTAATGTTTTATTTATTTTTGAGAGAGAGAGAGACAGCGTGAGCAGGGGAGTGTCAGAGAGAGGAGATACAGAATCTGAAGCAGGCTCCAGGCTCTGAGCTAGCTGTCAGCACAGAGCCTGACACAGGGCTCGAACCCACGAACCGCGAGATCATGACCTGAGCCGAAGCCGGACGTTCAACCGACCTAGCCACCCAGGCGCCGCTCAGAATTTTTTAAAGGCATTATATATTGAATGCTTTTGAGACACAATTTTTAACAATATTTTGCTACTGAAAAATATGTCACTGATTTCTGATAATGGTAGAATAGCTTAATTACACTGTCTCTCACAAATAATTTTATATACAATTATGTAATCTAGCACAAAAGTGCAGCACACTGTTTGAAGGCAGAAAATGGAGTGGAGACTACCTTAGTCTACTTGGACTGCCATAACAAAATACCATAGAATGAATGGCTTTAACACTAGACATTTGAGGTGGGACAGGCATAGAATGGACATTACCATTCCATAAAGGAAAAACAAGAAAGAAGAGGTGAGAGGTCTTCAGTAAGTCCAAAACTTGGCAAGGTAAATTCCATTGGATCTTAAGTTTCAAGACTAATTCTCTTAGGGGGTGGTGCCCGGGTGGCTCAGTCAGTTAGGCATCCAACTCTTGATTTTGGCTCTGGTCATGATCTCACAGTTTGTGGGTTTAAGCCCCATGTCAGGCTCTGTGCTGACAGTGCAGAGCCTGCTTAGGATTCTCTCTCTCTCCCTCTCTTTCTGCCTATTTCCTACTCTCTATCTCATAACAAACAAACGAACAAAAAGAGAATAACCCTCTTTGGTCCAATGTTCTGCCCTACTGGAGTGGCAGTATTACTGCTATGGCTTGGCAGGGCAGGCCCATTTTTTAAGCCCTTGTGACCCTCTGCCAGGACTCTATCTCCTTTAGTCCCAGCTGTCAGTGCTTCTGTTAATATGATCCCAGCTCTCTCCCTGACTTCTATTGAAATAGCTGATTAAGTCCCTGAACCACACCCCAGAACTCCTCATTCAATGGTAGTCCAGACACACCTTTGAAATTCTCTTTCAAACATGCTTTCTTATTTGTTTTGCCATATGGGTAGGTTGAGGATTTTCCAAATCTTTGAGATCTGGTTCCCTTTTGCTCAAAATGTTTTTCTTCCATTTCTCTCTCTCTCCTTGTATTTTTACTATAAGAAGTCAAGAGGAAGCAAGTCTCTCCTTCAACCACTGTGCTCAGAAACTTCTTTCACCAAATACCCATTTTCATCACTTATAAATTCTACTTCCCATAAAACAAAATAACACAGTTTTGCCAACTTCTTTGCCACTTTATAATAAGGATTATCTTTCCTTCAGTTTCCAATAACTTGTTCCTCATTTCCATCTGAGCTAACACCAGGATTGCTCTTACTGTCCACATATCTAGCATGTACCCCAAAACTCTTTCAGCATCTACTATTTAGATCCAAAGCCGTTTCCACAATTTTAGGTATTTGTTACAGTAGCATCCTACTTCTTGGTACCAAACCCTGTCTTAGTTTACTTGGACTACCATAACAACATACCACAGATTAGGTTGCTTAAGAAGTAGGATTTATTTCTCACAGTTCTGGAGGCTCAGAAGTTCTTTGTGAAGGTGCCAGCAAAGTAATTTCATTCTGAGGTCTCTTCTTTTGGCTTTTAAGTGGATGCTGTCTCACATGACCTCTTTGTGTGTGCTCAGAGAGAACAAGTTCCAGTCTCTAATTCTTTTCTTATAAGGATACTAACCCCATCATGGGGGCACTGTCCTATGACCTCATCTGAAACTGATTAACTCCCAAGAGCTCCACCTCCATGTACCATCACACTGAGGGTTAGGGCTTCAACATATGAATTTGGGGGATACATAACATTCAGTCTGTAATACTACCTTGGAAGACAGGAATTATACCTCGTGAGTATTGCCTATTGGTGCTTTTTTGAGGAAATAGATTGTAGGTGGCTTGAGGTAACAGAAATAAGCACCCTAACTGGCCTGAGAAGTCAACGGGCAGAGTTCACTGCTAGTATGGCAGACTAAATGTTAGTTAAGGAGATTCTAGAAGAAAGGGAAACACAGGAGGGATATATATAAAACCTTCCCAAACTTGACTGCTGCACAATACAGGAGTCAGAAAGAACCCAGGAAGTCAGTTGAAGAAACTGAAGAAACTGAATGTCTCCCAAGCCCAGGAGACAGAATATGTTGTTTGCATCCTATTGTATTAATAACCTGCTAGAAAAAAAATCACTCTTCAGGAGAATATAATAATATCCAGGATCTCTGCAATTTTGGTAGCTTTGTACAAGTAAGTTTAGGTAAGCTGGGATTAATTTCCCAGAATTCTATTCCCTATGTGACTCTGAATTAGTGTTGGCCACAAAAAAATTTTATGAGATCTGGAAGGCAGAAGTGAAGGAGCAGCTGCTTTATTCTCTGTAGGTCACAGTAAGGCAGGTGTTGTTGCAACTCAAACATGTGGTCACTGACTCTGCTGGCCCTCCTTGTAGAGTGTGACAGAGAGATGGACTCACAGTTCCTCCAGCTACAACCAGGTTTCTTTGTCACCTTATCTGAATCCTGGGGCAGGTGTGTTCACACCTGTGAAGAAGGGTGTTTGTTTCTCCTAGAGCTCACCACTATCACTGAGATTGGGCGAGTTGATAATCTTCCTAGATTTATATTTGGGTCTGGAATTCCCCATTTGATGTTCATCTCCCCTTACTGACTGCTAGCCTTGCCGACCTCAGCCTCAAAGAAAATGGACTTATAACTACCATTTAATCAAATCTCACAGAAGAGTTATGTCTAAAATTTAAAATGTTCTGCCTATTATAAGGTAAAATAGGGATAACGATGTCTATGCTAGCTAATTCATAAGGTAGTTGCAAAAATTAAATTAAACCACAATTATAGTCACCCAGCCTATGTTTTTCAAGTGCATCTCCAGTTATACTCTGTCATACACGTTCCCATCATAACGGACTCCTCACCCCTGTTGCCTACATGCAAATCGGGCTCTGCTGCTTCTCTGCCTTTGGCATGCCAAGATATGATATATGGCATCCCAGTGAAGTCAGAGACTATAGCAATGAGCTATCTATCATTTAAGGTCAGGCTCAAATACCAAACCTTTCAGGGACATTTTCTTGAATGCTTCTTGGTTATACTCCATCTTTCTTTTCATATAATTGCCTAGCACCCTTGACAGAGCTCCAAATTAATTATCCTACATAACACTAATCACTGTAAAGAGCCTGAATTGTACCTCACATTGCTACTGGATTGTGCACTCAATGAAAACAAGGATTTAATATAATCCCTAGTGTTCAATACAGTCCCTAGCATTGTGTCTTTAACATTCCTGACACTCCAGAAGTGTTTGACTTGAAATGGGCTTATCACACCTGCAGAGTTATTTTGATTGTATGAAACAATCTAAAGAGCAAGGATTCTACTTTGAGGTCTCTATTTTTGCCCCAAAATTGAAAAACCCAAATATTCATGTTAAAATAAGGAAACTATGTGGAAATAGTTAGACAAAGGACCTCATGTAGACTTTTATACCAGCTTGAGTTTCTTTGAATCTCTGATAGACAACCTTTATTGTGGGAACATAAGCTGTCAAAACTGAATTCTTGACACCCTAATACATTCTCCTTTACTGAGAAATAGACACTCTCACCTTGCCTTGCCTAGATTTTATTTTCACTACCAACTGCATGAACCCCCAAAACAGTTACTCTATATTTCCTCTCATTCAGTAGAATCAGGACTTAAGATGTGCTTGTGTGTATGTAATATTAAGCACATATCAGTGAAGTCCTTTCTTTGGTGCTTGATGTTAACAGGATTGTTCTGTATTCTTTGGGTACAAAAATAGTATAATAAGCCTCCAACTATTGGTATCCTCCTTACAAGGGGGTGTGTCTCATAGTGTAATTCAGAAAGCAATGGTACTGAAAACTTGAAGTTAAGACATGCATCCTCTCAATATGTTTTCCTCAAGCTGGAGATGTCCTTAGTGCACTCAACAAAAATTTCAGGATACCTTAATTTAGGATCAACATCTCCTCCTGAAATCCTGAAAAAGTCATTCCTTCTCTTCTCCCTCTACCTGTCCCTCCCTCTCCTTCCTTACTTTGTCATCCTGAATCTATTGAAATTTCTTATTGCTTTTTAATGCACAAATATGAAATGCAAGAAAGACAATCTATTTTTCTGCAAATCTAGAAGCTAATTTTCTTCCATTACCTAATACTTTTTGAAGTATAATTAACTATACTTTAAGGTAAAATATTTTTTTCCATTACTTGCCTAGGCTGAGTTTTCTCTACCAGTGAGTTTAAATATTCTCAGTTTCTGCTTAGAGTAGATTCACCATGATACCACTGTAACTGGAATAATTACTTTGATTTCAGCAAATCCTACAAAAGAGTAGTTAATCCTACCATGCAAGTATCCTATTGACATAACCTTAACCACACCATTATAAGAGACATGATAATAACCCTCCCAGGGGAAGATTCTCTTAGGGAGGGTATGCATAATGGGCAGAGAAATGGAGACTTGAAAGAAAAAACAAAGCTTTGAATCAAACAGAACTGAATAAACAATTTGGGGCAATATCTACTAAAAGCAATTTAAAACAAGAGCTTTAACTGAATTTTATGGAAGCAAATTGAATAATGTAGTTAGAAAAATGGATACAGTGTTCACAAAAAAGTGCATATTGGCACAGATAAATCAGGCTTGTCACATGTGGTTTCAATTTTTGATCTCTTGCTTACAGAGATGAGGTGCGACTTTTTCTTTTATCCTCTTAGCTCATTGTAGGGGAAGCAGGGAAACCTAAATAGTGTGGTCATTAAAGGAAGAGCATATCTTTTAAACCCATATGCATTATAATATTAAAAAGGGTTTAATGTTGGAGAAGTATCCTTAGCCGATTATAGAACCTCAAAATTTTAGTCCAGGTGGAGAGTCACTGGCCCTCAGTCCCAGTACCAAGGCCACGTCAGCACTCCTGCCAGTGAATAGTATCAGAGCTGGTCCTGACTGAAGTTTGATGGTGAGTTAAACCAAAAAGAGACTGATTTTCACTAGATAGTTTATCACTGATGCGGATTGGAATGTGGAATTGGTGGATTTCCTTGCAAGTGGCTAAGGAACACCATTCATCAAGGAAGTGTTTGTTGGATGTGTGTTTTATTTGCTTTATTTTCCTCTTGATTTTAGAAATTTACTTGGTTAGGAGTTAGATCTAATGGGTCTTCTAAACCCAATTACCTCACACGTGCAATCTCATGGATGGGACTGAGAGATTTTAACAGTTTGGGAGATAATTCTGTTTCACCCAGTATGAGTAGAGTAGTGATTGAGTGCCAAGTGTGATATGCTGACCAGCAGGATCAGCATTCACCTGCGATGTGTTAGAAATGCATACTCAGGACCCACCTTATACCCAGTGAATCAGAAACTTTGGAACTAAGGCCCAGCAATCTGGGCTGTAACAAGCCCTCTTGTGTTGGTTCTGATACTCAAGAATTTGAGAACGACTGACTTGCAGTAAACATATACTTGAACATGTAAATCCACCCCTGTCTCAGTCTTAGTTGTCTTATTCTCTCACTGTGAGCTGAATAAAAGCCTACATTTTACATTTCCATGCAATATGGCTGTTACATATAAGCCAACTATTTTGAAAGATATTCAAAATAACAACAATGTGTTAAATGTTAGAGAAAGAAATAACTATATACTTACTTAGAAAAGGTATGCTCAGTATTCTATGCAAAATTAGAAGAATTTCCAAGAGCAATTTTTTACCTTAGAAAGTGACTTTAAAATTTACCACCATCATGCATAGAAAAGGTAAACTCATGTAAATGTTACCTATATTTTTCTGGAGAAAATTCACAACAGGTTAGAAAGAGAGAGAAACTGGGAAAAATGTGAAAACATTTTTGATATTTTCATTCATGTGCTACTCCATATAGTCACTTAATAAGACTCAGTTAATACTCCCAACAAATATGCAAAATTGTTACTGAGTGGGAAACTTAGTATTCAGAGAACTTACAGGTTTCAGAGGTTGTTTTTTTTATTGTGTGAAAAACTCATAACATTTACCATCTTAACCATGTTAAATGTACAGTTAAGAAGTGTAAATTATATTCACATTGTTGTAAAACAGGATTTATTTTTTTACATGCTTGAAACTCTATGCCAATTAAACAAGTTCTTTATCCTCCCTTCATCCCCTGATAATCACTGTTTCATTTCTATGAATGTGACTGCCTCACAGATGGAGATGATTTAATCAGGATATGAATCTGAATCTTTCTGGTTCCAAGGTCTGTGTTCATTGTCCTTCATAACATATTATTTGTCAAACTAAGTCAGAACGTAGTCTTGGCATTTACATCTTCTTTCTTACCAATATGAATATGTATGTATATTCAAATCTATCAAGGCCATTCTTTTGACAATTTCTTATGAGAACAGGTTTTTTCCTCATTTCTCTCTTGATGATCCTTAAAATGGCCTCAGTGTTCCTTTATATCCATGAAAACTCTAACCTCCCTTTTAGTTTCTGCCCTTCCAATCTCTCCATGGTGGCTTCTCCCTTTCTTTGTTCTGAATTCCCCATAGAAATTAATGCTTCACTACACACCCTGTCAATAAGAATAATGGACCCTCTGTGCTTGTAAGGACCTTAAATTCCAGCTAAATCAACAATTCATCTGGTGCATGAATCCCCTCAACAATAGAGTGCATAGGCTTATTTACTCCCAGAAATGTCTGGAGCCCATCCTATTTTTGCACATCTCTATTATAAATGTCTTTCTTATCTGGAGTTAAAATTTTGCACCTCTATAGCTTCCACTCATCTTTTTTGGTTCTGTTTCCTGATGCCATATGGGGTGAACCTAATGCCTTTTCCATATAATATTCCAAATATTATTCAATATTTGCATAAATCTTTTCTTCTCTAAGTTAAAGATTTCCCATACTAAGGTCTTCTCTCTGTCATGGATGCTAGTTTAAACATGGCCAATTACTTTCTCTCTTAAAAATGGACACCACAGGGGCACCTGACTGTGCAAAGCCTGCTTGAGATTCTCTCTCTGTCTCTTCTCTTCCCCTGCTTGCACTCTTTCAAAATAGATACATTTAAAAAAATGAACACAAACAAACAGTTCTGTAAGTATGTTCTACTACCCAGTAGAGTCGAAAAACATTACTTTCCTCATGTGCATTTAATAAAGGCTAAGGAATTTATTATTATTATTATTATTTTTACTATTATTGGCAGCCACTCATCTGTGATGTCTATCAGGTCATTTTTGCTATAAATTCATGATACTTCAAATATGAAATTATGACAGATAAAGCCAATCCTGATTATATCCTCTTTTGTACAGTGTTTTCTCCATTTTACATGTGTCTGGGTACATGATCCCAATGAAATAAATGTGGCCTTGTCTGGTATAGAAATTGAAAACACAACTTTTATAACTCCCTCAAGTGAATAAGATTGAACATGCTTAATAAGCATATGTGGAAGTAACGATACCCAAATTTTAGTATTATTTTTAAATTGCTCTAGGTCAACTATGAAGTTCCAAAGTCTCACAAAACTGACATAGGCCCCCAAACTTTTTTTTAAACAAAAAAATAATAACTTTGGAAATTTCTATCTAGCTCTGAAACCAGGTGGGTTTTAAAAACTTTCCTAATTAACAGTTCCAGGAACCATGTCATTAAATGTATTTAAAAGCAGAAAGCTCTTTCTCATGATGAGAACCAGGAGGAGAGATGAAGCCTTGGTGTCTATTTCTGGCTCTGTCACTGACTCACCCTTCATTGCAGTGAAAAGCCAATTAAGCTCCCTTAGTTTCTCCATTTGTGAAAAATAAATCACTAAGAGGTTGAAAAAATGGAGGTTGTGGAAATTTTCAATATGTGTAAATAAAAGGTGCTTTATAAATGTAAAATGTAATTCTTTTAGTGATGGAGGTAGATTAAACTTGAACAGAAATTACTGACAACCACCTAAGCTTTTTTTAGCAGGCAGCTATTTGTACTTCTATTGAGTATTTATACTGAAAATCTGTAAACATTTTGTATTTACATACTGTCATGACTCTTAACTCTTTCATAAAATGAAGAAACAACGTAAATTCCTGGTAGATGTTTTCACAGAATAATGCCCAAAACCTGGTGAAATTCAGATCAAGGAAAGGTGAGTAGTAAAGTATTCCAATCTCCTTAATTCAAGATCTTGGGAGTTATGACAATGAACTAGCAATTTTAACTTGAGACTGGCCTAAATGAGAATATCATGGCCAAAATTTCATTAGGAGGCATGGATAGAATTGTTTGTATTGCAGAATCTGGTCAAATTTCCATCTTTCATTTTGTCCTTATTAAAGAGTTAAATTTTCAAATTGAAAGTCATGGGACAATTCCTACAAGTTCTTTAATACCACTTCATTTCATAATTTTGTTGTTTTAAGTATCTTCAAGTTTTGATAATATGGACTAACTGATCATGTGTCCTGATCAGTATTCTCCTTCCGAATGCTTCTTCATCCTTTAAAAAGTAAGCCCAACTCTTTAATCTCTGTATCCCAGGTTATAATGATTCTACGTATGCATGCATCTCTTTAAAATACAACTTTAAAACACCAAACAACCAGTTAAAATGTTTATTTACCTCTAAGTTTAAAGAAAATTATGAAATTAAATTCCATGAATAGATGAAATGAAAAGTGGTAAAACTAGAGGATTCATCCAATGTCCTTAATATAGTAATTTTTTTTTAAAAAATGGGTCATTTTAATTCTAAGTTA
The DNA here is from genome assembly GCA_028646485.1 of Cryptoprocta ferox. NCBI lineage: Eukaryota > Metazoa > Chordata > Mammalia > Carnivora > Eupleridae > Cryptoprocta > Cryptoprocta ferox. The sequence goes on from CM053561.1 coordinate 59,779,165, forward strand.
TTTGTATAATATCACAGAAAAGTTCTAGTAAGTTGATTGACATTGGATTGGCCAACACCTGAAAAGAAACTACTGAAAAACTGACAGTTTCTTAAAGTAATTTCTTTACTAAAAAAAGATAGAACCAATAAAATTGATTAATAAATTTTTCTTGGGTCAGCATATATTTCTGTCTGTCCCTCTATCTCTCTCTGTTTCTCTCTCTCTCTCTCTCTCTCTCTCTCTCTCACACACACACACACACACACACACATAGCTTCAAATGGAAGTTCCAACAACCTCTGGAAATAAAATCACAACACACATTAAATCCAAGGCAGTAGCTAATTAGAAATACACACTACTTACTGTTTTGTCCTGAGTAACCTGAATTAGAATAGTTGAGGTACACGGATCCAAATGTTCTAGGAAAGTTTCCAACCTAGGAAATTCTACTTAAGCCTTGTCTCTTGAAATTTCACATAATGATATACCACCCCCAGAAAGATTTTCTTTATTAAGATAGAATATGAGTAGAATTCACATCGTATTGACTCATTAGCACTCTAATTCCTAAACACTGTAAGGCATTTCATTTGAACATCAAGTAGTCATGGTTTCTGAACACTTATACAGCTTTATTTATGTATTTTTCAGGAAGAATATAAAATGTTGCCTTATACATCATAGAAGCTTTATTGTCATAACTGATCTAAAGTCCTATTTTAACCTTTGAAGGGGGTCATGGAAATCTATTCTCACCCTAGATAAGGGATACACAGGAGACTACAATTAAGCCAGATAGGAGAGAGTATGTTTTTTTGTTGTTGTTGTTGGGGAGTGGGGGGTGTGGCTTTGGGGTAAACAGGAGTGGTGGGAGGATACAATAGAAAGGGAGTTGACAGTAAGAAACCAGTTTGGGTCAGAACTCTTCAGAGTCTATGCTGAGTGTGGAATTAAGTGATGCGAGAATTGAGATATTTCAGTGAGATATTGAAAAAAATAAAATAGTAGAAAACTGGTCTAGATTAAGTAAGAAAAAAAAGTGGCTGTGGGTGGGAAGGGGTTGAAGTCTAGGAGAGTTAAAGATCCTCATTTTAGCTCAGGAGCCTGGTGCAGACTTAAAATCCTTCTTCAAAGCACACCCAAAACAGCCATTATTTATCGATACAAGTGTACATTTGAAATGAAAAATTATTTGGTTTTCCTTTTTGGATTTAGACACTTGGGTGGCAAAGTCTCCTGTCTTGGATGGCAATATCTCAAATGAATCATTTCTCAGCAATGGATGTCAAGTAATGGCATTTAAGAACTTGAGTGATTATATCTGCATCAACTCCCTTATATGCGAGAAAACAATACCACTATGGAATCCATAAAAATCAAGACCATGGCATTAAGGGATCAGCATGAACACACTACTTTGCGACAACATTTCATTTCACTGACAAGAACATACTTCGTTGTGTGTCTTAGGCTCTGAAACACCAGCCTCTCTAGTTTCCATGAGAAAGAATCTTTTGGGCTGATGATTTAAGGTGACACCTACACTATTGTATCCCACCTCAGCTGTGTCAGCTAAAATAGGATTTGCTGGAACACAGCATGGGTCACCGTCAAACCCACCAACTACAGAGACTATGCCAAGGTTAATTAGAAACAGGTGCTGTTGTTTTAGCAGAACCTCTTAATTTGCATGGGCTGGCAGGTATATTCTCATTTGGGGCCATCCCTTGTGGTGCTCTTCCAAAATGGTTGTCTTTAGAGTGGTAGGATATGCACCGGGGCATTATTTAGATGCCTTTATTCAAAAAATACTTATTTACCATGTGAAAAGCAGAGATGTTGGCTATAGGAGACAAAAAAAAAAGCCCACACAACACATATAAAGTCTTTGAACAAATTCAATATTGATGAAGGGAAATGCTTACATTTATTCAGCCTTGATATCTCGACACAAATGTGATTAAGGTATGTTTTCCCATTGGTTCTTTTATTATTGAAGTACAATTGACATATTTTCAGGTGTACAACATAATGATATTTGTATACACTGTGAGATATCACCACAGTAAATCTAATTTTTTCCCATCACCATATAAAGTTCCATAATATGCAATACAATATTAACTCTAGTCATCATGCAATGCATTACATCTCCATGACTTATTTATTTTATGAGTGGAAGTTTGTACCTCTTGACCTCCATCCCAAATTTGCCCACCTTCCCTCCTCTCTGGTAACCACCAATATAATTTCTGCTTATATGAGTTTTGTTTTATTTGCTTTTTTGTTAGATTCCACGTATAAGTGATATCATAGTGAATTTGTCATCTTTCTGGCTTATTTCATTTAGTATTCACTATGTCCATTCACATTGTCACAATGGCAAGATTTAATTCTTTTTTAAAGCTAAATAGTATTGCTGTGTGTGTGTATGCATACATACATACAGATGTGTGTATAATATATATGTGTGTGTGTATATATACATATAAATATATCTTCTTCACTCAATCACCTATCAGTGGACACTTCGGTTGTTTCCATATCTTGGCTAATGTGAATAATGCTGTAATGAACATAGGGGTGTATATATCTTTTTGAATTAGTGTTTTAATTTTCTGCAGATAAAGACTTAGCGGTGAAATTGCTTGATCATGTGGTAGTTCTATTTTTACTTCTTTGAGGAACAGCCATACTGTTTTTCATATTAGCTATACCAATTTACATTTCTATCAACAGTTCACAAGTGTTCCCTTTTCTTCACATCTTAACCAACACTTGTTATAGCTTGTCTTTTTGATAATAGCCATTCTGTCACGTATGAGATTATATCCCCTTATAATTTTGATTTACATTTCCTTGATGACTAGTAATTGTTGAGCATTTTTTCATGTGTCTGTTGACTACCTGTATGCCAACTTTGGAAAAAAGTACATTCAGAACTGCTTATTTTTTAATCAGATTTTTTTTATTGAGTTGTATGAGTTCTTTAAATATTTTTGTAGTAATCTTTTATCAAATACAATTTCCAAATATCCCAACCAGTAGTCGCCTTTTTATTTTTGTTCATGGTTTCTTTTGCTATGTAGAAGCTTTGTAGTCTTTTGTAGTCCTAATTGTTTTTAGTTTAGTTTTGGTTTGGTTTGGTGTTTTTGCTTTTGTTGTCATTGCCTTTGGAGCCAGATCCAAAAACAATATTCCCAAGAACAATATCAGAGAGCTTATTTTATAGGTTTTTGTCCTAAGAGTTATATGGTATACATTTTTTAATCTATTTTGAGTTAACTCAAAATAGTGTAATGGTGTAAGATAGGGGTACAGTTTTCCCATCAACATTTATGAAAGAGACTGTCCTGCTGCCATTGTACAATCTTAACTTCTTTGTTGTAAATTATTTGGCCATATATGTGTGGATTTATTCCTTGGTTCTTTATTATTTTCTATTGACTTGTGTATCTGTTTTATGCATATACCATACTATTTTGCCTACTGTAGCTTTATAATATAGTTTAAAATTAGGGAATCCACAAGGCCTCCAGATTTGTTCCTCTTTCTGAATATTTCTTTGGCTATTTAGGGTCTTTTGTGGTTCCATACACATTTTTAGAATTGTTTGATCTATTTCTGTGAAAGTGCCATCATTTTGATCAGGATTACACTGAGTCTGTAGATTACTTTCAGTAGTATGGACATTTTAACAGTATTAATTCTTGCAATCAATGAACACAGAATATCTTTCCATTTATTTGTGTCATCTTCAATTTCTTTCTTCAGTATCTTATAGTTTTTTAGTGTACAGATCTTTACCTCCTTGGTTAAATTTATTCCTAAGTACTTTATTTTGATGCAATTATAAATGGGGTGTTCTTAATTTGCGTGTGAAAGAAAGCTTGTCAGTGAATAAAAATCAACAAATTTTTATATTGATTTTGTATGGTGCAAATGTATGATCATATTCATCTAGTCTTGTAGTTTTTTGATGTTGTGTTCAGGGTTTCCTATATATAAAATCAAGTCATCCACAAATAGTGACAGTTTTATTTATTCCTTTCAAAGTTTTTTTTTTTTTTTTTGAGAGAGAGGGAGGGAGTGAAAGAGAAAGAGAGGGAGAGAAAAAATCTCATTTGTGCAGAGCCTGATGCAGGGCTTGATCTCATGAAGCATGAGATCATGACCTCAGCCAAATTCAAGAGTCAGACACTTAAGTGACTGAAACACCCAGCTGCCCCTGTTTCTTCTTTTCAAATTAGAATGTTTTATTTATTTTTCTTGCTTAATTTCTCTGGCTAGGATGTCCAATTCTATGTTTAATAAAAGTGGTAAGAATGGATATTATTGTTTTGTTCCTAATCCTAGAGGAAAAGCTTCAGCTTTTCACCATTGAGTATATCACATAAGCTATTGGCTTGTCATATATGACCTTTGTTATGTTAACGTACATTCCCTCTATACCTGCTTTGTTTCATGTTTTTTTTATCATAAATAGATGTCGAATTTTGTGAAATATTTTTTCTGTATCTCTTAAGGTAACATATTCTTATTAAACTGATTTGCAAATGCTGAACGATCCTTGCATCCCTGGAATAATCCTACTTACTTATAGTGTATGATATTTTAAATTTATAACTGATTTGGTCTGCTAATAGTGCAGACTGTGGATTTTTGCATCTGTATTTATTAGGGATATTGGCCTATAATTTAAGCTCCTTCCTTCTTTCCTTTCTCCCTCCCCCCCCTTCCTCCCGCCCCTTTTTCTTTCTGTCTTGCTTTCTTCCTTTTTTAGTTTTGGTATCGGGGTAATGCCAGCCTCATAAAATGAGTTTGGAGGCATGCCTTCCTCTTCATTTGTTTTGGAAGAGTTTAGAAGAATAGGTATTAAATCTTCTCTGAATGTTTGATAGAATTAACAAGTAAAGCCATCTGTCCTGGATTTTTGCTTGTTGGACAGTTTTTGATTATTGATTCAATCTCCTTGCTAGTAATGGCTCTGTTTAGATTTGCTATTTATTCATGATTCAGTCTTGGTAATTTCTATAGATAGAATTATATGTATTTCTTCTAAGTCGTCCAATTTTTTGGTATTTAATTGCCCATAATGGTCTTTTATGATCCTTTGTTTTCCTTTGGTATCGGTTGTAACTTGCCTCTTTCATTTCTAATGCTATTTATTTCAACTATCTCTCTTTTTTCTTAGTGAATCTAGCTAAAGTGTTAACAACTGTCAATCTTTTCAAAGAACTAGCTGTTAGTTTGCTTTTGTATTGTCTTTTTGGTCTCTATTTGTATGCACATTGATCTTTATTATTTCCCTCCTTCCAGTAACTTTGGGCTTTGTATGTTCCCTTTTCCTAGTTTTTGGTGTAAATTAAATTGAGGTTTTTCTTATTTCTTGAGGTAGGCCTGTATCATTATGAATCACTTCCCTTTTAGAATGGTTTTTGTAGCATCCCATAGATTTTAGTATGTTGTATTTTCATTTTCATTTATTTAAGGTATTTTTTTATTTCCCCTTCAATTTCTTCATTGACTCATTTGCTATGGAGTAGCATGTTATTTAATTCCCACACATATGTGATTTTTCCAGTTTTTGTTTTGTGATTGATTTCCACTTTCATACCATTGTATTCTGAAAAAGAAGCTTGATATGATTTATATCTTCTTAAATTTAGTGATACTTGTTTTGGGGCCTAACAAATGATGTATCATGGAGAATTTTCAATGCACACTTTAGAATAATGTGTGTTCTGCTCTTGGATAGAATATTCTATACATATCTATTATGCCCATCTGCCTTAATGTGCTGTGAATATGTCCTGACATATTCAGTGATGTCAGTGGGGTATTAAAACTCTCTACTATGATTGTATTACTGTTACATTCTCCCTTTAGATCTGTTAATAATTGCTTTTTATAATTTAGGTGTTTCTGTGTTTGGGTACATAATATTTATAAATGTTACAGTCTCTTGTTGGATTGATACCCTTTATCATTCTCTAATGCCCTTTATTACCTCTTATTGCAGTTTTTATTGTAAAGTCTATTTTGTCTGATATAAGTATAGCTACCCCATCTTTCTTTTATTTTTTTATTTACATGAACTATCTTTTTCCATTCCTTCACTTTCAGTCTGTGAATGTTTTCAGGATTGAAGTGAATCTCTTATAGGCAGCATATTGAAGGTTCTTGTCTTTTATCCATTAAGCCACCCTACATTTTGGTTGGAGCATTTAGTTCATTAACACTTAAAGCAATTATTGATAGGTATGTAATTATTGCCATTTTGTTAATTGTTTCCTGGTTATTTTTGTAGTTCCCCTCTGCTCCTTTCTTCTGTTTTTTCCATCTTTCCTGTGTTTTGATTGTTTTATTTAGTAAGATTCCTTTCTCTTTCAATTTTGTATATCCATTTTAAGTATATTGTGGTTACTGTGAACTTCACATATAACAGCCTCTGTATATGAGTCTCTTTTAGGTCGCTGAGTTAATTTTGAATACATTCCAAAGCTTTGTATTTTTACTCCTCTCCCTTTCTATACTTTTGATGATACATTTTACATTTCATTTTGTGTATCTCTTCATTATTATAATATTTAATTAATCTTACCATTATTTTACCAGTCTTCAACCATTCATAGTTGTTTGGTAAGTGGTTAATCCACTACCTTTTTAAATTTACCTCTTCCAGTGAGATTTTTACTTTTGTATGTTTTGTATTATTGTCTTTTTAAAATCTTACAGAAATCTCTTGAACGTTTATTTCTTCTAAGGCTAATTTAGTGGTGTGAACTCTTGGAGCTTTGCCTTTTCTGGAAAATGCTTATTCCTTCCTTGAATCCCGAATGACAGCCTTGCTGAGTAAAGAATTCTTGGTTGACTGTTTTTACCTTTCAGCACTTTGCATATAGGCCAGAAAGGGGTAGCATGACAAAGTTCCCGCTAAAAAAATCAGCTGTTAGTTTTATTGGAGTTCCCTTGTATGTAACAAGTTGCTTTTCCCTTGCTGCTTTTCAAAATCTCTAATTTTGACATTTTAATTATAATGTGGCTTGATGTAGATCTCTTTAGCTTTATTGTATTTGGAACTCATTGGCTTCCTGGATCTGAATGTCTGTTTGCTTCTCTGTTTGGGTGATTTCTACTGCCCTGTTGCCCATGACACTGATCATTTCTCCTTCACCTACACTTCCGTTGACCCCTCTAGTATATTTTTCAGCTCAGTTATTCTTTTCTTCATCTCAATGACTTCTGTTTGGTAAATTCTTATTTTTCTATCTCTTTGCTGAAGTTTAGTCTCTATTAGTCTATTCTTCCCCTGAGATCAGTGAGCATGTTTTGAACTCTTTATAGGTAAATTACTTATCTCCATTTCATTAAGGTGTTTACTTTTAGTTTTTTTTTTTTCACATCTGAATTTTATCTTGTATTTTCATTTGGAACATAATCACTATTTCCTAATTTTGCTTGACTCTCTGTGTTTATGTTTTAAGCAAAATAATTATCTCCCTGTATTGAAAGAGCAGTCACAGGAAAACCAGGGGTTTGTTTCAGTCTGCTGTCTCTACAGTGCCTTGGGGGTGGTAGCCTACCCAGAACTACCTCTTCAATTGTTTCAGTACCTTGGGGCCCAGAAATGCAAGCCCCCCTGGCCACCTGTCTCATTAGTTCTTAATATGCTTCTCTTCTTCACAAAACATATGACAGTTCTACTAGCACTTTCCCACAGGTTTATAAACTTTATGTGTCCCACATTTATAACCTTATATAGTCTGATACATAGGATGTCCTCAATAAATCTAATCATTAAAGAAAGCATCAGCAATAACATGCTATGTTGGCATTAATTCAAAGTGCCATTGAAATTTGGAAAAGATATACATATCATAAAGATTCTTATTAAGCCTTTTAATGGGCTATGAAAACTAGAGACTACTTGGATGTGTAGAGAAAACATGAAAAGGTGAAAAATGGGCACAAAGTCAGGTACATCTATTCCTTTTGCCTTCCTTTTATCATGTATTCAAACATAGATTGAATAAGGCTAATGGAAATAGAAACATAGAAATGATTATTGATTCATGGCATAGAAATATGTTGTAGAAGGGGCACTGAAGAAATTTTTGAGCCTAGACATGGTCAGAGTAATCTGTCAGTTGTATTAAGCTATCAGTGGCATTTAAAAAGTGAAGAGGCTGAAGAGTTTGAATTCAGATATGAAACCATTGCTATAAAGACAGTGAAGATCTGGCAATGGAAAGAGGGATAAACAAAGACCTAGCTCAAAAAATATTGTGAAGGGACTGTGAAGCACTTATAAAGAACAGAGAGGAATAAAATAATGCTTTATTCAATTATTCAAATGAGCATTTATTTAATATGTACCAAACAATAAAGATTTTTAGCTATAGAGATAATATATATATATATATATGGTAGAGCAATTATTTTTTTAAATTTTCCGGTTTTATTGAGAAAGAACTGATATATGGTACTGTATAAAGTGTAAAATATGATGACTTACGTATATCAAAAAATAAACACCACAATAAACTTAGTTAAAATCCATCATCTAATACAGATACAAAAAACACACAAAAAATAACATTTTTTTCTTTGTGGTAAGTACTCTATCTTAAAAAGAGTTGCTGTCTTAGCAACTTTTGTATATATCCTATACTTTGTTCCTTTGACCACCTTAATCCAATTTGATATCTTTTTCTATGACTTTTTTTAATTCCACATACAAGTGAAATCATACAGTACTTAACTTTCTTTCTCTGACTTATTTCACTTACTATCCATGTTGTCACAAATGACAGCATTTCCCCCTCTTTATGGCTGAAAAATATTTCTCTCTCTCTCTGTATCACATCTACTTATTAATCTACTAACAATTCATATTGTTTCCATATTTTGGATATTGCAAATAATTTTGCTATGAACTTAAGGGTGCAGATGTCTCTTCAACATAGTGTTTTCATTTCCTTTGAATATATTCCTCGAATTAAAATTGCTTGATCATATTGTAGCTTCCATTTTTAATTTTTTGGGGAATCTCCATAGTTTTCCATAGTAGCTGTACCAGTTAACAATCCTATGAACAGTGCACATGTGTTCTCTTTTCTCTACATCATGGCCAACATTTGTTATTTCTTTTCTTTTTGATGCTAGCCATTTTAATAGGCTCATATGAGGTGATATTGTGGTTTTGATTTGCTTTTCTAAAATTATTAGTGATATTTAGTGTCTTTTTGGGTACCTGTTGCCCATTTGTATATCTCATTGGAAAATATACTCAGATGTCTTGCTCATTTTTTAAATTGGGTTGTTAATGTGTTGTATGGGTTCTTTGAATGTTTGCCAATTTTTTAATTAAGTTTCAAGTTAGTTAACATACAGTGTAATAATGGTTTCAGGAGTAGAAACCAGTGATTCTGAATGCTGAATACGGAAATTCAGCATTTCCGTATAATGCTCAGTGCTTATCCCTACAAGTGCCCTCCTTAATGTCTATCACCCATTTAGCCCATCCACCTCCCCTCCATCAACCCTCAGTTTCTTCTCTGTATTTTAGTCTCTTATGGTTTGCCCCTCTCTTTGTCTTTATCTTAAACATAGGGGGATGGAAGGAAAATTATCTGTTGTATTTCTTAAATTCCATGTATGAATGAAATCACATGATATTTGTCCTTCTCTGACTGACTTATTTCACTTAGCATAGTACACGCTAGTTCCATCCATGTTGTTGCAAATGGCAAGATTTCATTCTTTTTTTTTTATCACTGAGTAATATTCCATTGTGTATGTGTGTATCATATCTTCTTGATCCATTCATCACTTGATGGTCATTTGGGCTCTTTTCATAATGTGACTATTGTTGATATCTCTGCTGTAAACACTGGGGTGCATGTGCCCCTTTGAACCAGCATGTTTATAACATTTGGATAAATACCTGCTAGTGCAATTGCTGGGTTGTAGGGTAGTTGTAATTTTTTGAGGAACTTTCATACTGTTTTCCAGAGTGGCTGCATCAGTTTGCATTCCCACCAGCAGTGCAAAAGTGTTTCCCTTTCTCCAGTCTTCACCAACATCTGTTGTATTCTGAGTTGTTAATTTTAGCCATTCTGACTAGGTGTGAAGTGGTATCTCATTGTGGTTTCGATTTGTATTTCCCTGGGGATGAGTGATGTTGACCATCTTTTCATGTGTCTGTTAGCCATCTGGATGTCTTATTTGGAAAAGTGTCTGTTGATGTCTTTTTCCCATTTCTTCCCTGGATTATTTGTTTTTTGGGTATTGAGTTTGATCAGATCTTTATCTGATATGTCATTTGCAAATGTCTTCTCCCATTCCAATGGTTGCCTTTTAGTTTTGTTGATTGCCTCACATACAGGTCTTTCATCCATTTTGAATTTACTTGTGTGTATGGTGTAAGAAGTGGTCCAAGTTCATTCTTCATGTTGTTGTCAAAATTTCCCAGCAATTTGCGAAGAGACTTTTTCCATTGGCTATTCTTTCCTGCTTTATCTAGGATTAGTTGGCCATACATTTGTGGCTCCATTTCTGATTTTCTGTTCTGTTCAGGATTCTTTGTGTCTGTTTTTGTGCCAGTACCATACTTGATGACTGTTTTGTGCCAGTCTTGATGATTACAACTTTGTAATAGAGCTTGGAGTCTGGAATTCCGATGCCTCCTGCGTTGCTTTTCTTTTTCAAAATTACTTTGGCTATAGCAAAGTCTTTTCTGGTTCCATACAAATGTTAGGATTATTCTAGCTCTGTGCAGAATGCTGTTGTTAATTGACAGGGATTGCATTGGGTAGTATATGCAGTTGAACAACATTTGTTTTTCCAATCCATGAACATGGAATGTTTTGCATTTCTTTGTGTCTTCTTCTTCAATTTCTTTCATTAGGTTTCTGTAGTTTCCAGTGTACACATCTTTTACCTCCTTGGTTAGGTTTATTCCTCTGTATCTTATGGTTTTTGGTGCAATTGTAAGTGGGATCAATTCCTTGATTTCTCTTTCTGCTGCTTCATTATTGGTGTATAGAAATGCAACCAATTTATGTATCAGTTCCAGCGAATCTTGCAGGTTTTTCCAGGTAGAGTATCATGTCATCTGAGAAGAGTGAAAGTTTGAAATCTTCCTTGCCAATTTGTATGCTTTTTATTTCCTTTTGTTGTCTCTTCCAGTACCAAGTTAAGCAACACTGGTAAGAGTGGACATCCCTGTTGTATTCCTGACCTTTGGGGGAAAGGTCTTGGTTTTTCCACATTGAGGACTCTATTAGCAGTGTCTTTTGTATATGACCTTTATTATGTAGAAGTATGTTCTTTCTATCCCTACTTTGAGGGTTTTTTATCAGAAAGGATGATGTATTTTGTCAAATGCTTTTTCTGTATCTATTGAGAGAATCATATGGTTTTTTTTTTATTAATGTGTATCACATTGATTGATTTGCAAATATTGAACAATGCCTGCAGCCCAGAAATAAATCCCATATGATCATGGTGAATAATTCTTTTAATGTACTGTTTAATTTGATTTGTTAGTATCTTATAAGAATTTTGCATCCAGTTTCATCAGGGTTGTTGGCCTGTAATTCTTTTTTTCAGTGGGGACTTTGGTTTGGGAATCAAGGTAATGCGACTTCATAGAATGAATTTGTAAGCTTGCCTTCCATTTGTATTGTTGGAACAGTTTGAGAAGAATAGGTATTTTTTTAATATAAATTATTGTCAAATTGGCTTACATACAACACCCAGTGCTCATCCCAACAAGTGCCCTCCTCACTGCCCATCACCCATTTTTCCCTCTCCCCTATCCACCCTCAGTCTGTTCTCTGTATTTAAAAGTATCTTGTGATTTGCCTCCCTCCCTCATTATAACTATTTTCCCCTTCCCCTCCTCCATGGTCCTCTGTTAAGTAAGTTTCTCAAGATCCACATATGAGTGAAAACATATGATATCTGTCCTTTTCTTACAGACTTATTTAGCTCAGCATAATACCTTCCAGTTCCATCCACATTGCTGCAAATGGCATGATTTCATTCTTTCTTAATACTTATTTTTCTCACCACTTGGCAATAACTGTTCTTTAAATATCGGTTGGAATTCCCCTGGGAAGCCAGCGGGCCCAGGACTCTTGTTTGTTGGGAGATTTTTGATAATTGATTCAATTTCTTTGTTGGTTATGAGTCTCCTCAAATTTTCTTTCTTCCTGTTTCGGTAGTGCATGAGTTTCTAGGAATTTGTCCATTTCTTCCAGATTGCCTGGTTTGTTGGCATATAATTTCTCATAGTATTCTCTAACAATTGTTTGTATTTCTGTGGTGTTAGTTGTGATATCCCCTCTTACATTTATGATTTTATCAATTGGGTACACTTTTCTTTTTGATAAGGCTAGATAGACTGTTAACAGTTTTAGTCTTTCAAAGAACCAGCATTTCGTTTTATTGATCTGTTCTGTTCTTGTTGTTTTTTGTAGTCTATATTGATGGTTTCTGCTCTAATCTTTGTTATTTCTGTTCTGCTGGCTGTAGACCTTATTATTATTAGCTCTTTTAGGTGTAATGTTAGGTTGTGTATTTGGGACCTTTCTTGCTTCTTAGATAGGCCTGAATTCCAATGTACTTTCCTCTTAGGACTGCCTTTGCTGCATCCCAAAGTGTTTGGACTGTCATGTTTTCATTTTCATTGTCTATTTTTTTTTCTTTCTTCTTCAGTTTCCTGCTTAGGCCATTCATTCTTTTTTATAAATTTTATTTATTTTGAGAGAGAAATAGAAAGTGAGCAGGTGAATGGCAGAAAGAGAGGGAGACAGAATCCTAGCCAGACTCCACACTGTCAGTGCAGAGCCCATTAAGAGGCTCAAACTCATGAACTGGGAGATTGTAACCCAAACTGAAATCAAGAGTCAGATGCCTAATTGACTGAACCACCCAGGCACCTCACGCACTTATGCTTTAATAAGATGTTCTTTAATCTCCATGTGTTTGAGGGCTTTCCAACTTTTTTTTCTTCTGGTTGATTGTAAGATTCAATATGCATAGTATGATCTCAATCGTTTTGTACCTGTTGAGGGCTGATTTGTGACCTAGTCTGGAGACTGTTCCATGTGCACTTGAAAAGAATGTGTATTCTGTTGCTTTAGGATGAAATGTTTTGAATATATCTGTTAAGTCCACCTGGTCCAATGTGTCTTTCAAAGCCATTGTTTCCTTGTCGATCTTATGGCAAAGTACACATCATCTAAGCAGAAGTGGGGTATTAAAGTCCTCTACTATTAGAGTATTATTATCAATAAGTTTATGTTTGTGATTAATTGATTTATATATTTGAGTATTTTCATGTTGGGGGTATAAATATTTATAATTGTTAGATTCTTTTGATGGATAGACCCTTCAATTATAATACAATGCTCATCTCGTTACAGTCTTCATTTTAAAATATAGTTTGATATATGTATGATTACTCTGGCTTTCTTTTGATGTCCATCAGCATGAGGGATTCTCCATCCCCTCATTTTCAATTTATAGGGTTCTTTAGGTCTAAAATGAGTCTACTGTAGGTAGCATATAGATGAATCTCTTTTTTTGTTTATTTGATGTTTTTTTTACCCATTCTGGCACTCTGTGTCTTTGTTTTTCTTTTATAGTTTATTGTCAAGTTGGTTTCCATATAACACCCAGTGCTTATCCCAATTGCTCTCCTCCATGCCATCACCCCTTAGTTTCTTCTCAGTATTCAAGGGTCTCTCATGGTTTGCCTCCCTCCCTCTCCCCCATGGTCCTCTGCTAAGTTTCTCCTGTTCCACTTATAAGTGAAAACATATGGTATCTTTCCTTCTTTGCCTGACTTATTTCGCTTAGCATGACACCCTCGAGTTCCATTCACATTGCCACGAATGGCCAGATTTCATTCTTTCTCATGGCCATGTAGTATTCCATTGTATAGATGAACCACATCTTCCTAATCCATTCATCAGTTGGTGGACATTTAGGCTCTTCCCATGATTTGGCTATTGTTGAAAGTGCCGCTATGAACATTGGGGCACATGTACCCCTATGCATCAGCATTTCTGTATCCCTTGGGTGAATCCCCAGAAGTGCTATTACTGGGTCATAGGGGAGTTCTAGTGACAGTTGTTTGAGGAACCTCCACACTGTTTTCCAGAGCGGCTGTACCAGTTTACATTCCCACCAACAGTGTAGGAGGGTGCCCCTTTCTCCACATCCTCACCAGCATCTATAGTCTCCTGATTTGTTATTTTTAGCCACTCTGACTGGCGTGAGGTGATATCTCAGTGTGGTTTTGATTTGTATTTCCCTGATGATGAGTGATGCTGAGCATCGTTTCATGTGTCCATTGGCCATCTGGATGTCCTCTTTGGAGAAGTGCCTAGTCATGTCTTCTGCCCATTTCTTCACTGGATTATTCGTTTTTGGGGTGTGGAGTTTGGTGAGTTCCTTGTAGATTTTGGATAATCCAATATGTCATTTGCAACTATCTTTTCCCACTCTGTCGGTTGCCTATTAGTTTTATTGATTGTTTGTGCAGAAGCTTTTTATCTTGATGAGGTCCCAATAGTTTATTTTTGCTCTTCATTCCCTTGCCTTTGGGGCTGTGTCAAGTAGGGAATTGCTGTGGTTGAGGTCAAGGAGGTTGTTTTCTGCTTTCTCCTCTGGCCTAAATTCAATATTGTGTCTCAGGGAATAGGGACCCCTGAGGAAGAAGGACGGTTGTAGGAAAAATGGTGCTGATAGACTGGCTCAACAGAGGGTTGCCACACACCTTCAGTTTGTGCAGGGGGAAAAAAATCATGGTTATCCGTCAAGTGCAGTAAAGTGAAGCATAATTATACACAATATACAGGCATACCTCACTTTCTTTTGTTTTGAAACAAAACTTGATGTATCATATTCCTAAACTCATTGAACTTTGACAGACTTTTGTATTTAAAAAATTTTTTAATGTTTTATTTATTTTTGAGATAGAGGGAGAGCGTGTGAGCAGGGGAGGGTCAGAGAGAGAGGGAGAAACAGAATCTGAAGACAGGCTCCAGGCTCTGAGCTAGCTGTCAGCACAGAGTCTGATGCGGGGCTCGAACCCACGGACCGTGAGATCATGACCTGAGCTGAAGCCGGACACCCAACCGACTGAGCCACCCAGGTGCCCCAACAGACTTTTGTATTTAAAGCATTTCTACATTCATTCTATTATTATATATGCTGGGAATTTATTATTGCAGTCAAGGGGGCAAAGGCTAGTGAGTAACAGGGAAATATACAAAGTAATTGATAATAACAATTATTTGCATATTAATTACAATATTTGAGGAAATTTTTACAGTAATTTTTTAAGACAAACTTTAAAACACTGGCAGAGTAATTGTTATATATATCTACATATACACACATAGCATTTATAGTTTTAACTGGTAAATTAGTAACACCAAATCCCACCTCATTGTCTTTGCCCATACATGGTATTCCTACTTTCATCTATATTAAATATATAATTAAAATTTCCACACACAATCTGTATTAAATTTTATTGGTCAGATAAACCAATTACAGATAGATTAGATAGATCTTTATCTATCTAATCTATATCCTGTAATGGGAGTCAAGAAAATTATTATCTATAACTTATGGGTTTATAATATGAAAACCTGGCCAAGATACTATTTTAAGAAATCTTTTACACATACCATTCTTTCATTGTGTTTAAGAAATCTGTCATTATTCTATCTTCCCTTAAAATGTGTTCCTAAGAATATTTCTGATTAAGAACGACTGAAGCACTTTTTGAGCCAACTGTATTTTCATTCCTCATTAATTCCTGATTAGTATATAACAAGTAAACCACTTTATTTGTTCAAGTACTAATTTTCATGTGGACGGCTCCCCATAGTCTATGCACCTTTGCTAGCAGAGACACCAAAGCAAAAATAATTTAGCAATAATGAAGATAAACTGTAAGTAGTTGCCTCAAAACTGACTGAATATGGCTAAAGGAAGAAAAATGATTCATTTTTAACTTATTTATCTGGTAGTGACTTCCTGTTCTAAATAATCATGCACGGGCATATTGTTATGAATATTCAAAAGGTTTTTAACGGCTTAATAATTTTTCTTCCTTTGTTTCTAGGAACAGAAGTCATAACACACACTGAAATAGAGTGTCACACTTGTCAGCAGCAGATAAAGTAATGTATCATCTGATGCTTTCTCTCTCTTCCATGGCACCAACAAAGGCAGACCCGCCATCAGTGGCAAGCATCACTCCCATCTGGGTTTTAATGCAGAAATAACACATAGCTGACTTAGTCTGGGCTCCCTTCATTAAAGTTAGAATATCCAAAGTAAAAGTTTCACTTACCAAGAGTCATCTCTATCCAAAGCGTGTCACAGATCTATTTGAAATAGATAATGTGTTAGCTCCAGATTTTCTCAGCACGATGTTTCTGCTCACTTCATTCCTGAGTATATGGAAATTGGTAGTTGGCAAAGTCACCTGGAATAAAGATGAATCAAGTTTTGCTCATTTTATTTTTGCTTCACAACTAACAACTTAGCACTTTTGTTGTGTAAGCTCCTTTATACCTCGTGGACTCACCCTCTGCCCTTCTTTGCTCACTTTGTACCCTGGGCTATTTCCTTACCTTCTGGCTTCCTACTGAGTTTGGTCAACAGGAGGCACTGTTAGGAAGTGAAGAGAGAAGATTTATTTGTCTATAGTGTTTGGTGGATGCACTCAATGTTTATTGGTCCTAGGGGAAGATTTTCTTTCAGTTTAACATTTTCTAAAGGCTCTTGTTGCATAGCTTTGTTCTTTCTCTCCAACAGGCCTAGAAATGGTAATGGTTTGCCTCACCATTTTGTTTTGGTTTCATTAGCCATATCCCAAATTCTATAAAAGTTATTGTAACTTTAGAATGAATCTATCATTATGAGTCCCAGAAGAAAACAACACACTCAAAGGGTTTATCTAAACAGCCTCAAGAAAACATAAAAGCCTCTTGCTTTTGGTTTATCTTTAAGGTCAAGTATCTATTCCTCAAGAAGGGATCAATGTCACTATTCTACTTCTCTTCTCTTTTGCATTAGCAGAAGGCAAAAAGATAACTTACAAACAAGTGATCTATAATCATTTTTTCACGCCTCTAGACATATACCACAAAATATTCACATGCTCAAACCATTACTATGCAAAAGATAAGGTTGATAACTGCACAAGTAAGATTTTTCCCTTTTCTGCTTAAGAAAGCCTATCATCAAACACGTGTTTGAGAATACAGTTGTCATAGATGGAACATTGAAACTGTGCAATGTTAATCTTAAAGTATTTTCAAAACTTTGTTAGTAATAACTCCTAATTTGCAAAATGCCACAGATTACCTTGTGGGTCACCTATGCTTCAGCCATGAACAGCTTTTCCTGAGACACAGATGGACAGATAATTTTCTTTCAGGAGCTTCCATCAGGAGGTGAGTGACAATGTGTCCTACTTCTTCCACTAATGATGGTAGTCTGGCCCTTTAGGTATAACTCAAAGAAATGTGAATGGAGTAACACTGACACAAATGCAAATACAATAGATCATTCAAAACCCTATGAACTGTGTTGTCATTATTTGCTATCTAGAATGAAACAAAGTAAACTGTTTTACCCCAAGGAAAAAACGTGAGAAACGACATGCCTTCTGGGCCAGTTACCATCATTAGAACTGCATAATGGGCATCAAGTATCTACTAAAGCCTGTTTCAGAGGAAAATATGCATTATTAATACCCACGCAGAAAAAGACTGACAAGTTTTAAGAAACTTAACAGAAGACTATAGGGTTGGGGGCGGGGAGAAGGGAAGGGGAAAAAAAAAACAGTTTCAAACAGAGAGGGAGGCAAACTGAGAGTTGATGGGGGGAGCAGCAGAGAGGAGAAAATGGGTGACGGGCATTGAGGAGGGTACTTATTGGGATGAACACTGGGTGTTGTATGTAAGCGATGAATCATGGGAATCTACTTCCAAGCCAAGAGCACAGTGTATACACTGAATGTTAGCTAACTTCACAGTAAATTATATTGAAAATAAAAAAAGTATTCTCAATTCTCTAAACATAGTTTTTGATTCTCTGTTAAGAAAAGATCAAATGAATTCTATTAATATTATATTTCTTAATGGATAAACTCAAATGTTTTATAAATTTTGTATTTCAATCTTTTAAGGGGCATTTCTTACTTGAAATCACCATGCCCCAACATAGTCACAGGTAGTACTGTGCTTGCATATTTATATCCTTAAAAAGTTTATATACAGCTCCAGGTAACCATACAGATTTGCACATATATTTTTTCACCCACAAATTGAAATTTCACCATATGTGAGCCATAGTATCACCGAGCAGCAAAATCATTCCATACCGTATTTTCAACAACTGAAGACACAACAGAACTGGCTCTTCAAGTTAATCTTCATTGTGAAAGGGAGTACCTTCATTGAACAGCTTTCCTAGTTTTGATATTTCTTGCTTCCACTTTAGAGAAACTAAATATTTTAAAGAAAAATGAGTCGAATTGAAAATTTGTTTTTCCTGCTATGGTTCCCTCGCCATAGCTTATAAAATACCTCAAAGAAGTCCCAGCATCAAAAATGCCATGAAACAATTACTTTAACTCAAAGACACTATTTATTATTTATCCCGTTTTCAGATAAGGCAGCTAATAGAATTGAAAGGTTTTAGTGCTAGTAAGTGACAGAGTCAGGACTTGCAAGACTAGATTCAATTCCCAAGCTCCTTCTAATGGACCAGCAGTGTCCTGCTGAAAATTATACTAGCAAAAGAATGGCAGAATTGAGAGCATGGGCAAATCCTAAAAACGATTTAATAGTGTCATCTTACCTTCAGAATAAAAGGATCTAAAGTATGACTCTTTATTACCTTCAGATAACTGCTTTGCCAAAGCCAATTAGATTTCTTCACCTTGCTCTTGAGATTCCCATTATGTGAGTCTGCAGTACAACCCAGGAATTTGAATATTGAGTGATCACACTGGATAATACAATACAAGGGCTATACTTTGAAAAATGTTGCCATAGAGAAATTTGAGGATGTAATAAGATGGTTCTTTGGACTAAATAATCTTAGATCTGTTGATGGTATTACCAGTGAATATTGTCAAAATGATAAGAGATCACCAGTGTGTGGCAGAGTTCTCCAGAATGTGGTGAAATAAAAATCAGACATTTCCTCAGGTCAGAGATTAGTTTTGAGTATAAATGGATAAGTACCACAGAGAAGTTAAAAAAGATTCCTTGGATCCCTTTTGTCCTCATATGTTGCAGCTGTAAATTTCAATAAGTACTGTTCCTGACCCTAGAGACACCTCCATCAAGAGAGTATGAATGACCTTTCAAATATTCTCCCTACCTTCCCCTCCCCTAGAACTAGCCCTCTGCTATCTAAGAGGTCCTCCAGGCAGTCACTAACTGGAAGTGACTCCTATCAGAAGTGGGAGGAGCCTATTTCCTGTACTTCACCTTTCACCTACTAGTCTCTTATAGCACAAAAGAGACCCATAACACACACTTATTTCAGATAGTTTGTTTCTTGGTTTTAAATATAGGTCGTGAAGTGCAGATTATCATAGGATGTGGGAAATAAAATTTGAAACTAAATGACTTACAGAAAGGAAAACTCCTTAATAGAGATCTATAGTCTGTGTGTGGAGGGGAGGCAACAGGTGTGGTGCATGAAACTTTTAGTATTACAAAATAAAATGCAAATCATTTGGAGATCATCAAAGGGTAAGTTTGGTCTGATCAGTGTTTATGAGCTTTGCAGGGCATGAATGCCAGGATTAATAAAGCAAAACCCAAGAGTCTAGAAATGGCAACAGAATGAAGCTAAAAATCTGTACAGGGGCACCTGGGTGGCTCAATCAGTTGAGCATCCAACTTTTGATTTCAGCTCAGGTCATGATCCCAGGTCAGGGGATCAAGACATGCCACGAACTCTGTGCTGACCATGGACCCTGCTTAGGATTCTTTCTCTTGCTCTCCCTCACTCATACTCACTCTCTCTAAAATAAAAATTTACAAATCTGCAGTTACTAGGAAGCCTTTATATTTGGATTCAAATTGAGCTTTATATTTTTTTCAGATGTTACTGGAAACCACATTTATAATTGAGTTTTCTCTTAAAGGTTACCAACCTTCTGTATGACCATCAGATCATCCAAAAACATTTAATCCGTGGAATTTTTATATTGTTCTTCTTTGCATAGAGATCCTTTTTAATAAAAGCAAAAAAAAATTAGAAAGGAACAAATGTATTTTAGAGAGAGACCATGGAATGTTGGTACTTTTTAGTCACTGTTTTATCAAAACCATGTTAATAACATTTAAGGTTAGTTTTCATTGAGATGATCAAGCAAACGTTGTCTACTTCACCTCAATAAAGAAATTAAAATATAGAAATGGATTATACCTAAACTTGGCCAAAAAAGTCAAAACCCCATAATTCCTTTAGCTCCTACTTTCTGGCAAGTTTACTTAGATGCACGTAAAGAAAGTTTTTTTGATTTTTTAAAAAGCTTTACATTAGTGGTACGTTTTTCATGATGCACATTTGAATCAAGCTATATGAAACCAGTAACAAAAGGGTTAACAGGACTACCAACTTTTTACCCACTCTGTTCTCAGGCTGTCTGCCACTGTGTTTCTGTTAAGATAACATTTATGCCTAACACCATAATAATCAAACATTGACATAGTTGTTTTGAAGCGACTCAAGCCTTCACACAGAAACTGGCCAGAACCAATCACGACCACCAATCTTCTCTCTGACCATGGCATGCCTGCGTGGCTGATGGATGAACTTCGGATGTAGAAAAGCCTAACAAGGATTCCATTCTCTGTCCTGGATCTCATGGCAATGTAAGCAGAAGATTCACACGGATACAGACAAAATGACTTTAACCTTCCTTGACTTATTTATCTGATTGATTTTAAAATCACGTAGCTCCTTTCTCCTATACCCACATCCTTTTTCTTTTACCTTAAAATGTCCTTGACTCTCTCCTTTCCAGGAGGTAGATTTGCTTTCCTGGCTCATTGTTTGCCTGCCTCTTAAACCCTTCCCTTGTTGCATCCTTGTCATCTCAGTGACTGGATTTGCTTTGCGTCAGGCAAACAAACTTCAGTTTGATTGGTGAGCCAGCCAGAATCTCACTGCCCATGGTTCATTTGCCCCAGCCAATAACTGGAATCTAATGAGGAGTCCAAGCAGCTTCCTAGACTCTGTCCTAGGGACAGTCCCCAGGGCCCTACCCCAGCTGGGTACCACTATCCTTTGGTATTTAAGTTAACTCTTGTGGCAGGGAAATGGTTTGTGGTTTTAGTTGGAACAGATATCTTTTGGTGAGTATTTTGTGTGTGATGGCACATGAGCTTATTTCTTCCTTCCATTCAGTTGCCTCCAGCTAGGGGGTTTTGGTTTGGTTCTCTTAGCCTTTTGCTTGCTTGATTTTAAAAAAAAGTTTGACTAGGAACCCCTTTGGTTCAGTTGGTTAAGTTCTGACTTTTGAGGAGGAACTAGAAATTAAAAAGCCATTTGGTTCAGGCAGTGAAGCCCCAACTTTTAGGGAGGAACTAACACTCAGACGTTCTCTGGGCTTCCTTTGGTTTGTTAGCATTGGGTACCTTTGGATAAAACCAGCCACGTTCTAATTGGAAAATAGGAAATGACAATTCAATTCCCAAATGAAGCTCTTTTGGCTGTATTCTCCAAAGTTGAGCAATGTTAGTTATAAACCTAAAAAAACAAAAAATATGATCTTTTTTTGCAACACTTCTTGGCCACATATTTGTTAGACTCTGGAGAAAAATAGGCAATTAACACATCCGTAACTCATAATACCATGCTACAATTAGATTTGTTTTGTAAAAGGGAAAAAAATAGGATTGAAATACCTCATGTTCTATCTTTTACGCTTTCAGAATATCAGAATAAGCCGGCTCAGAAAAAAATGTAAAATTTTACTCCAATAGCACAGTGTGTGCTACCCAATTCTAACCAGGGAAAAGAGACTATTTTATTGATTACTGAATAAAACTCCCTCATAGCACCTCCACTATATAGAGGTCCTCACAACTGGAGCCCCAACAAGGCCCTGAACCAGTACCTTCTACCTTGGGGGGCCAAGAGGTAGGAATGGTATTTCCTTCTCACTCCCTACAGGGTACTCAGTTTGGTCAGGGAGACACTCATTCCCAAGGAGGGCAATATATGCTAATGTAAGTCCCAATTGGAGCTTTGATGCCAGGGGACAACCTGAAGGAAAGATTTGGATCCACTCTCCATTCACTGCCTTGTATCTGTTTAACTGAATAAACAATATGACTATTTATAGAAATGACTTCAAGAGGATGAAAAATTTGTTCTCATCTATTTTGTCACCCATAGCCCCACATGGGCAGATGTACAAAATTAATCACTCTCATTACTTCTGAATAACACTATATGGTGCTAAAAAAGCTAGGGAAGAAGCTAATCAGCTGCTGCTGCTGAAACCCCCAATCACCCCCAAAATGCTGATGCCATAATGGTTCTTCCTAACATGGATCTCAATAATGGAGACAAAGGTAAGCTCAAATACTACTGGGACTGTATTTTAGTTGGATTTTTAAAAAGGGGCCCCTAAAAGAAAAACAATTTCTTGGGCTTCTTTTAAACTTTGTTTTTAAGCAAAAGCTGAGTGAGAATCCTTCAGAATTAAAAAAAAAATTGAGATACATTGGATACTGATTCTGAGGCACCAGCAAATTTGAAAACGGCCAATGTTTATCAGACAAGGTGACACAGACATTCAAAAGAAACTCCACAAGTTAGAGGATGCATGGGGAATGCCTGCATTACAGTTGGTTCAAGTTGCCTTTAATGTTTTTAACAGGAGAAACCAAGTGCAACAAAGAAAAGATCACTGGAAAGTGAAACAGCAGGCTACTTTGTTAGTTGCTGCCCTAACTCAAGGGAATCCAAGACCAGGCCCACTACAAGGATGAGATCAACCCCAGGTAAGAAGTGTGGGATCTCATCAGTGACACTATTGTAAAGAGGCCCATTGAAAGAATATCCAAGCTCATGAGGACACAGAGCCCTAAACTGCCCACCAGATGGTCGAATTGGTCAATAGTGACCAGGAACGAAGGGGCCTAAGGGTTCTTATATATCTTGCCGAATCTGCCATCATTTCCCACAAGGAACCCTAGGCTACAATGGGAAATAAGCTCATAGATTTTTTTGTCTGATACTAGGGGCACATATTCAGCTAAATACCTTACTCTCTCGGCTTTCAAATCAAACTATGGATGTAATGGGAGTTTCAGGAGAAGTATTTACTAAAACCTTTTACCACCACACTAAACCACCTCGAAGGCCAAATTCACCTTAAACATAATTTTCTATGTATGCTTGAATGTCCTATCCCTTCACTAGGTCATGACTTATTAACTTAATTGGATATATGGATATAAAGAAACCATCAAAGCAAGCTTGATCCTTTCAAGCAATGCTACTCCATCAAGGTGGAAGCATCCTAGTATTGCTGCATGAAGACATCATATAAAAGGTAAGATTGGATGTTTGGGCAGGTAACAAGCCAGGAGTAGCAAAACTGGCAATACCCATACATGTTAAATTTCATGATGAGCTTAGGATTCCAAACCTCAGACAGTGCTGCTAAAAGGAACATTCAACCCCTTCTCTCTGCCTTCTTGGAATTTGGCCTCACATGTCCTTGTTGATCACCACACAATACACCTATTTTACCTGTACAAGAACAAGGCACCCAAGACTTGGTTTGTGCAAGATTTAAAAACCATAATCAAATTGTAGTAGATATTCACGTGGTGGTACCCAATCCACATACTCTTAACAACTTTGGGGACACTGAATGACTCATTGTACAGGATTTAAAAGATGCATTTTTTTGCATCCCTCTCAGTCCAGACACCCAAGACTAAGAACAAGCAGCAATATTGCTGCACAAACTTTCCTCAAGGCTTTAAGAACTTCCCTCAAGCACTGGGGGGTAATATTAGCAAAAGAGTTAAAGGGTCATCCATTTTAATGAAGAACCCTTTTTACTTGGTTTTTGGTTGATAGCAAGACTAGAGAATAGCCTCACACCAAAACATTATTTTGACCCTAAACTTTTGGCTAAACAAAGCTATAAGGCCTCAAAAATGTTTTTTTTCTCAAATAGCTGGGCTTTGAAATGTCACACAGACAAATGAATCTTCTCCCTCACAGAAGGAAAGCATTACCACTACTAAAATCTAGATTCCCAGTTTTGAACTCATTGATAAACCCCTGTATGAAGTAATTAGAGGCGGGGGAAATGGGCCTCTTAGAGTGCCATAGGCATTCCAAGTTACTGAAGAGAAGCTATTCAAAGGTTCCACTTTGGGCCTTCCAGAAAGTGTTTTTATTTGTCCATGAGAGGCAGGAGATCAATCTGGGAGTGCTAACTCAGACTTGGGACAGCATAAAAGGAATTACTGTGTTTTTTTTCAAAGCAATTGGACCTAATAACTAAGGGATGACCTGTGTGTCTAAGAGCAATAGTGGCCCCTTGTGATCTATTAGAAACAGCAGGAAGAATTGCTTTAGGGTAGCCTCCCATAGGGCGTACTCCACATTATGTACTGGCTTCCTTCTGAAAGATAAGACAAATATCAGGCCATTCTATTAGACAATCCCAGTGTTAGTTTGAACCTAGTGACTTTGTTCCCTACTAACTCTGAGAGACCCCACACATGGCTGTATACAGATAATTTAAAAACTTTATTCTAGCCATCCCAATTTAATGGATCCGCCTGTGGAAAAAACAGACCTCGAAATATTCCCAGATGGGAATTTTATTGATCAGGTATGATAAAGAATTAGCTAGGCAGTGGTGACCCATCAACAGACATTGGAAGTTCAGAAGCCTTCCCTCCAGGTAGCTCTGCTCAGAAAACTGAGATAGTAGCTCTCATAAGAGCCCTCTATTTAGGTTAAGGACAACAGAGTGACTGTTTTTATTTATTCTAAATATGCTTTTTCAGTAGTTTATGCACATGAATCCATGTAGAAGAAAATGGGTTAACTATAGAAAATAGAAAAATTAAATGTGCCAAAGAGATTGCTATTGTCTACTGCTAATCAAAATGCTTGATTGCAGCAGGAAACTCCCAAGCGTAAACATCTTATGAAAGTGATAGTCATTCACCAAAACATCCATTATAGGTGAGTTGCTACTTTCTAATGGATCCTAAAGTATACTGTGAGTCCTGATCTTCAGAGAACTATTTAAATGATAGTCCAAAATCTGCTAAAAAAAAATCTCTGCTAAAAAAAATTAAGTCTGGGTTCTTACCAATTCTAAAAGGTAATCTTGGAAAAAAAACTGGCAAACAGTCTTTATCATAATGCCCAAACAACAGGTAACTTTCCAGTATTTCCTAGTATTTGAAGATACTTTCACAAGTTGAGGTACAGCCTTTTCATGCATTTTGAGAAGGCCTCAAAAGTTGTCAAAAAATTATTTCTAAATTGGATTACCACTAACAATGCAGAGTAACAATGGAGTGGCATTTGCGGTGAAAGTACAGTGCCTTGGATTTTCAATGGAATTTACACACTTCCTGGAGACCCCAGTTGACTGGGAAAACAGAAAATCTATGCACTTAAAAAAGCTTTGGTGCAGTTAACTTGGAAAATGCCCTGCTTCTTGCAAGAGTAGCCCCTAGAAGTGAGGTTGGTTTAAGATTTTATGGAATGTCATAGGTTAGACACTTTCTACAGTCTTTTCATGACAGAGGAGTTCTTGATGGGGCTCAAATTAGGAAACTGGATACCATCAGGTACATTTAATCTTTAGGAAATACACTACTATATATAAATTTGCTTCCCTACAGATGTGACCTTGTACCACCTGAATCCCAGAGACTTGGTGTTATTGAAGATCTGGATGAATAAGCACCCAGAGGACCAACTCCAACCTCCTTGAACAGGACATTATGAGGTGCCATTGACTACTCATTCTTCAGTGAAACTGAAGAGTCTTACTTAAGCCATGGATTCCCCACACCCAAGTTAAGCTGACCCCACAAGAACCTTCAGGTTGCCTACACACCATAAGCAAGGAAAATGTTCAAAAGAACTGTGCTTGCACCAGGAAACTTCTGATGTACCTGAACAGCTATTTAGTAGAGCTGGTTGGAAAGGAACAATCTATGATAAGTAAAAAAAATAATCTTGTGATCTAATAACTTGTCCATTATGAATGTTATTTATTTTGTTTTTGAATTGCACTTTCTTATTGGTTACAAGTTCTCATGCCTGGGAAGATTTAGGATTTCTCAAACATTGGCCATGCCTGGCAATCCTCCTCCCTGTTAGATGTGTCACCCTAAGCCACAGTGTATGACCACAGCAACCCAATAGTGATGCCTATAATCAACATCTTTCTGGGCTCTAAGTTTTCAATACATCCAAATTGACACACTCCATCAGTTTATAGAGTCAGATTAATCAAGCCAGCTTTCCTCACTGTTGCCATCTCTCATTTTTCTTAACTATCCCAAAATATTGGCTCTTTACATTCAATTATTGGAATCCACCCCAAGAAACTTGAAACAGTTAATAACTTCACCTCTTGTAAAATCAGTTGAACCTTTATTCCTTCCACCACCTTCCAGAGTCTTTGGGAAAACACTCTTTTAACAAAAGTTGCTCATCTGATTCTGCTCCTCTTGGTACGATACCAACAAATAAACTTGGCCAGCTGGGGCCCCCACATCCCTCCCTGAATGCCTCTTACCAGTTACACAAAACTTAACTATACTTGATTGGTTTCAAGTGGTACCTTTAATGATTCTGCAAAACAAAAGTATTGAGCTCTGTGAATTAACAGAAACACTGAGCACCCTCAGGTTATGGCTATGGCTGTAAACACTTTCCTTGAGAATATGAACATATAAATGGCTGGAGCATGGGAAGTACCTGTCTTTTAGGACTTTTGGTCACCCCTTTTTGATATTATAATTCTGATAAAGTCAGTCATTAGACTGTTTTCTGAAACTGTTTTAAAGAGAGAAACTACAAAATATTCTCATTTTCCCAGCAATCAGGAGGATACAATTTGGCACATATTTGGGAGAACATTGCTTCCATAGTGGAAAGTGGTATCACATGACCATCTAAGTAGAAACCTTCCAATAACTTTTGGAATCAAACTGCCCAAATCATACAAAGCAGTCCAACAAAAAGGCCTTTGACTCTTTGGCTAGAGTAATTTTAAGCAATAAATGTTTTGTGTAGTGGCTAATTCTTCATGCTGTACACATATTAATATTCCCCCAGAATTTAAAATTCCTCTTGACAAAATAGGACAAGTAACTTGGTTATAACAAATATCTCCCAAGGTCCTAGAATAGACTTGGACTGGTTTTCAGGGATATTTTCTTGGATCCCCCCCCAAGAAATTAGGTCAGTTTTACTAAGATTACTCCATGTGAAATGAATATTCCTAATTCTCCTTCTTTGCAACTTAATCATAAAATGTGCTATAAAATGTTGTACAAAACTGTTAACCAAAGAACAAAAGAATCAGTAATGCAAAATGTTGGGTTTTAACCTAAAAATGAGGATTTTTTCCCTAATAATTACAAAAAGGTTCACTTAATTGTGATCTCCACCCTCTTTCAGCAGGAAGTAGCTAGAGTGGTCATCATCCCAATTCCATCAAGAATGAGGAATAATCAAAAGAGAGTGGGGACCCAAATCAGTAACCAAAGAGTTACTAGAACTAAGAAGTGTAACTACAACTTTTTACCAAAATTAGCTTGTTCTCAGAAAGCTCTCTACCACCACGTTTCTGTAAGATAACAACATTCTTCCCTGACACCATGATAACAAAATATTGATTGAGTTGTTTTGCAGAGACTCAGGCCTTCACAAAGAAACTGGCCAGAACCAGTCAGGACTACCGACTTTCTCTTTGAGCTTGTGCAAGTATCTTGTGGATGGACTTCTCATGTACAGGGGCCTAAAATTCCACCCATGGATCACATGCCAATGTATGCAGAAGATCCGTGCAAGTAGCATCAACAAAATGACTTTGAACCTCTCTTAATAACTTCATTTATCTGATTTTATTTTTTTTTATTTTTTAGAAAATCTTAAGCAGGATCCACATTCAGCACAGAGCCTGAGGCATGGCTTGATCCCATGACCCTAGGATCATGACCTAACCTGAAATCAAAAGTCAGATGCTTAACTGACGGAACCACTCAGGTGCCCCCTAATTTATTTGTTTTTAAAGTCTTATAGTTCTTCTCACCTGTACCCAGATTCTTCTTTTGCCTTTAAATCTCCCTCACTCTCGCCCTTCAGGGAGACAGTTTTGAGTCTTGCTCTTACATCTCCTCATTTGGCTGTCTCTTAGACCCTTTCCTTCCTGCATACTGACATTTCACTGTTTGGCTTTGCTGCACATTGGGCAACTGGAGTTTAGTTCAATTACACATATAGTGCGGCCCCAAATGTAAACGCAAGAGGCTAAGACTTATTTTACAATTATAAAAACAAAGTGAAGTGGCTTTACCTCTATGCTGTCACAGTGCCTTGAAATCCCACCAATTCCTCTACTTGAGACACTCTCTCCAAAGTTGGGAACCAGCAAAGGTGAATTCTAAATGACAGAATACCAAGAGGGAGAAGAATGGAAACACTGATGCTCAGAGACTGCAGGAGAGCAGGCATAAAGGCTACATCTTTGTTACAGCACAAGCAAAGCAGGGCACAGATGGAGAAAGGTGACAAGGAAGAACATAAAGAGATTAAACCAACACTGAAAGGAACATAATATGCAACTTGTAGGCAGCAAAACCATGTTACAGAAAAGCATCTAATAATCTGGGTTTTTAATAAAAATGTATTAAGTGTAAAAAGTTGATATAAATGGAGAATTTGTATCAAAGTATGAAGCAAACTGTTGGGAGACCTTTGACAATTTGAATAAAAAATTAATTGGATAAACATGTGTCTCTCCTTCATTTGAAATAGATATATAGAGACAGACTTAAGCATTTATTTTTTTCTGAGCTTTTTGGGTTTCAATGTTAGTATTTGAGAGAGTTACAAGAATGGGAAGTCCCCACTTACAGAGATTAATGATTTACTACTGCTACAACGATAGTAAGAGTACCCATTCTCAAGAGGACTGCCTGATCCTGAATGATCATCTAGATCATCTAGATCTAGAGATTTTTCAGGCTCATAGAGGCTTTTGATCTTTGTTTTTCCTAAGTATCACTGTATGGCCAGATAAGGGTGCTAAGATTTCTTATTCCTCTTCCCTCTCTTTCCAATTTTTTATTTCCTGAGTGAATCTCTAGTTCATATATCAATGTCTTAACATTAATTTTGAGTCAGTGACTCAGACTCTTTCTTTAGATATATAGAATACAGATATAGATGTTATAGACGTAGGATATATAGATATATAAATAAATCTTATAAATGGAGAGATAGATCTCAGATAACTAAATAACAGCATTGTTATCAACAGTGTTGATAAGGACATGATGCACTGAGAATGAGTATAAGGAGTAATGTAAATTGGTCCAAACACTGTGGAAAATAATTAGGCATTACTTCCACTTTTGGGCATGTACATTCTGAAAAACTTGCATCAGTACACCACCCAAAGACATGAAAACAAATGTTTATAGCACACCATCTGTAAGAGCAAAATCTGGAAACCAAATTTCCACTTAAAGGAGAATGTATACTGAACTGAAATGTATTTTGAAAAAGCTTTGGGAATAAATCAAGTATAGCTACTACATGCATCAACATGAATAGATTTGTCAACAATGTTGCTTGAAAAAATTAAGTCACAATAGAATACAGAGTCTAACACCATTTATATAAAGTTCACAAACAATAAACACTAATATATTTCATATGGAAATACTTATCTCTATTTTATAACTATGTTTCTTAAGTAAGAAAATGATAAACACATGCTCAAAATAGCGTTTATCCCTGTGGAGAATGGAGGAAGAATATCATCAGGGAAAAACACAATGTATCAATAGTATTCTGTTTTTAGGCTGTGGTGAGTACACATGTGGCCATTTGATTATCCTTTATAATTTATAAATATGTTCTTATAGATATGTAATATACATATTTAAAAACAGATTTAGGATATTATAGTTAAAAACCAATTTTAAACTATCAGAATCTATGCCTTGAACTGAAAAAATACTATATAATGTGAATAATACACATATTTGCCTAAAATGTTGCTATTGACAGAAAATACTGAGTATAACTTATATCTAATGTGATAATAGTCATTTTAATACATGGTAAACACTTAATATATGATAAATATTACCTTCACCCTTTCCACCATCACAAAATGAGTATTTAGCATTGGATAATAATAATGACTCAAGAGAACACAGTGATTAAGAGTGGGAATACATGTGTACATATGTACATGGGTATGTGCATGTTACTTTGAGGACCTGGGTTTGAATATTAGCTCTGGGTCAATGTTATGTGACTTGTCAACTTTGTCTTCTGTGCTGTTTTTCTTTTTAAATTGAGATAATAGTTATCCTATTATTGTGATGAGTAATTAAGATAAAACTAGGTGAACTCTTTAATAATTTCCATGCATCCAGAGCTGTGTTGAGTTCTGTGTATAAATTAATACAAATATCAACATGGAAACAGTACTAATTTCTTAAAATTCTATTTATCTACTCCTACTTCAATCCATCTATTGTTAATGAACTTAAGAGGTAACTATAGAAAATCTCAAAGTTGACAGTATTTCTAACCAACTGTTTTGAATGTCTCATCTCTCACTTTTAACCTACAATTGCTTTCTTTTTATTAAGAAAAAGAGATTGAGTCACTGTTCTAATGATTTTTTAAAGGGGGAAAAAGCACAGAAGACTTTGAAGAAAGAATCACCAGAAAGATCACATACACATTCCTTAAATTAAACAACCTGATTAAATGCCAGGCTGAATTTGATTTACCATATGTTAGAACTAGGAAAGATTATTTTGAGGCCAGCTTAAGGTCTAAAGTATTCACTGCATCAGAAAATAGCAGTGTTCAGCTCAGACAGAACTTAGATAGACCTAATTCAAAACAGGATTAGACATGCATAAAAAGTACCACTCCGTATAATTTTGTTTCTTCAAGTGAGTACACTTCTAAGTACCACCTTTATTTAGCATGACCCTTGGCAAAGATTTCAATATGACTTTCTGACAGCTTCAGATTGAATAAACTGTATTTGAAGGAATACATCTAACTGTAATATCACAAAGAAGGTTTTCTTAAGTTTCCAGTTCAGATGCAATACATCTATCCATCTGTTAATAATAATTAAAAAAAAAAAACAGAAAAGAAAGTTCAAGGAATTATTCTACCTGATTTCAAGACTTACTGTAAAGCTACAGTAATCAGCACAATGTAGTTTTGGTGAAAGAATAGATTAATGGAACAGAATAAAGCCCAGAAATAAAGCCCAGAAATATACCTTAATAAACATAATCAATTCACCATTAAGAAAGGAACAAAAGTCATACAGTGGAACAAAAATAGTGTCTCCAACAATGACACTGGAACAACTGGATACCCACATGAAAAATACCGAATCTAGGCAAGACCTTGTGCTTGTCACAAAAGTTAATTCAAAATGGATCAGAGATCTAAATGTAAAATTAAAATAAAAGGAACTATAAAACTCCTATAAGACAAACATGAGAAAGCCTACATGCCTCAGGTATGGTGATGCCTTTTTAGGTACAACACAAAAGATAAGGTAACAATCCATGGAAAAAAATAACTTTAAAAAATTTTTAATGTTTGTTTATTTTTGAGGCGGAGAGAGAGAGAGCATGAACAGGGAATGGGCAGAGAGAGAGGGAGACAGAATCTGAAGCACGCTCTAGGCTCCAAGCTGTCAGCACAGAGCCTGATGGGAGGCTCAAACTCATGAGCTATGAGATCATGACCTGAGCCGAAGTCGGACACTGAACTGACTGAGCCACCCAGGCGCCCCATGAAAAAAATAATTGTTAAACTGGAATAGATAAAAATTGAAAAATTCTGCTCTGTAAAGACTAAATAAATGAACAGAAGACAAGACAGACTGAGGGAAACATATCTGTTAAAGGCCTATTAACCAAAATATGTAAAGACCTCTTCAAACTCAACAAGAAAATAACACAATTTTAAAATGGGTCAAAAAACATCAATACACTCACAAAAGAAGATATACAAATGACAGATAAGCATATGAAAAGATGTTCCACATCATATCTCATCAGGGAAGTACTAAGTAAAATGATGAGCTACAATTAAACATCTGTTAGAATAGCCAAAACCTGGGACACTGACAATAGCAAATGCTGACAAGGATGTAGAACCACAGGAACACTCACACTTTGCTGTGGGAATACAAACTAGTACAGCCATAGTGGAAGGCAGTTGGCTGTTTCTTACAAAATTAGAGACATTCAGCATATTATCTAGCGATTACTCCTTGGTATTTATCCAAAGGAATAGAAAACTTATGTCACACACACACACACACACACCTGCCTGCACATGGATATTTCTTTAAGGTTTATTGATAATTGCCCAAAGTGGAAGAAACCAAGATATCCTTCAATATGTGAATGGACAAATAAACTACATCTAGACAATGGACTATTATTCAGTGTTAGAAAATATGGGCTATCAAGCTCTCTCCATGGCTTTTACTTTTTTGTGGGGGAGGGAGTGTCTTAAGTACATATAACAAAGTGGAAGAAGCTGAAGGAGTTTGTTACCACTAGACCTTCCTTACAGAAAAAGGAGTTCAAAATGAAATAAAAGAAGGCTAATTTGTTACAGAAAACCTTTGAAAGTATAAAAATCACTGGTAAAACTAAATATATAATTCAGAATACTCTAAGATTGTAATGTTGGAAAATATATCACTTTTAACTCTAGCATAAACTACAATAATTTGTTAATAGATATACAATGTAAAAAAATGGAAAATGTGACACCAAAAACAAAATGGGAGAGGGAGTATAAAAATCTAGAGTTTTTATTTGTGTTTGAAGTTAATTCATCAGCTTAAAATAGAGATTACAAATATATGTTTTATATAAGGTTCATATTTACCACAAAGGAAAAGCTAACAGTAGATACATAAAAGATAAAGCATACAACTACAGAAAACTATAAAATCACCAAGGGAGAGAGCAAGAGAAGGAATAAAGGATTTACATAACAAATGGAAAACAATTAACAAAATGACAATGGTAAGTTCATACCTATCAACAATTGCTTTAAATGTAAATGGACTAAATTCTCCAACAGAAAGACAGCAAGTGACTGAATGGTTAAAAAATAATGATAGATAAAATAAAAATAAAAACACTATGCAGTGCCTACAAGGGACTCATCTCACTCTAGGGACATACTGAAAGTGAAGTGATTGATAGAAAAGGGTGTTTCATGAAAATGGAAACTAAAAGAAAACAGTAATAACTAGTACCCAACAAAATAGACTTTAAGCCAAATATTCTAAGAAAGAAAGTAGTTATATAATGATAACAGTGTCAATCCAAAAAGAGAATATCCTATTTGCAAATATTTGCCCAACCCAGTAAGCACTGACATATTAAGTGAATACTAACAGCCTAACAGAAGACATAGACAGCAATAATATTAGAGGATTTAATACACCACTTTCAATAATGGATAGATCTTCTGGGAAGAAAATCAATAAGGAAGACTTGGACTTAAAGGACACATTACAACAGATGGACCTAATAGACATTTATGGAATATTCCATTCAGCAGCAGCCAAATACACATTCTTCTCAGGGGCACATGGAATATTCTCCAAGATAGTTCATATGTTACATCACAAAACAGGTCTTAAAAAATAACGTCACATCAAGTATCTTTTCTGATGGCAATGATATAAAACTAGAAACTAATTACAAGAAGATAGTTAGAAAAGTTACAATTATGGAGAAAAATCATAATTTCCTAAAAAAAAAAAAACATAAAACAAACAATGGCTCAGTGAACAAAAGGAAAATCAAAAAATATCTTGAGACAACTGAAAATGGAAATACAACATATTAAATCTTATTAGATGCAACAAAAGTAGTTCTAAGAGGGAGATTTATCAAAATAATGCCTGGTTTCAGAAAAAATATTCTCAGATAAGCCAGCTGACTTTGTACCTCAAGAAACAAGAAAAAAAGAACAAAGTAAACCCAAAGTTAGTATAATGAAGAAAATAAAAATTATCAAAGGAAATAAAAGAAATAGAGACCACAATCACAGTAGAGAAGATTGATAAAACTAGTAAGAGCTGGAATTTTTGAAATGGTAAGCAAAATAGATAAATCTTTAGCTAGATTTACCCAGGGGGAAAAAAAAGAAAACCCAAATTTATAAATGAAACAGAAGACATTACAGTGGAAACCACTATGACATGAAGGATCAGAAGAGACTACTGTGAAGCATCATATGCAAAACAAAACAAAACAAAACAAAACTGGATAACCTAAAAGAATAGATACCAATAAACCTACAATCTACCAAAAGGGGATCAAGAAGATATAGAAAATCCACACAGAGGAGTTACTAATAAAGAGATTAAGTCAGTAATCCAAAACCTCCCAACCAGGATCAGATTGCTTCACTGATGACTCCTACCAAACATCTAAAGAACTAATGCCAAACCCTCTGAATCTTTCAAAAAATAGAAAAGGAGGAACACTTCCAAATTCATTTTATGACACCAGCATTACTCTGACACTAAACCATATAAGGATACTATAAGAAAATTACATGCCAGTTTCTGATGAACATAAATGCAAAAGCCATCCACAAAATATTAGCAAATTGAATTCCACAGTATATTAACATGAAACCCCAT
The DNA here is from genome assembly GCA_028646485.1 of Cryptoprocta ferox. Lineage (NCBI taxonomy): Eukaryota > Metazoa > Chordata > Mammalia > Carnivora > Eupleridae > Cryptoprocta > Cryptoprocta ferox. Next base: position 59,814,185 of record CM053561.1, read on the forward strand.
GATCGTGGTCATGATCAAGTCAGATTTATTGATCCTATATTAACCATGTTAACAAAATGGGAGATAAAAATCCTATGGTCATCTCAATAGGTGCAGAGAAAACATTTTATGCACTCAACAGAATTTCATGATAGAAACTGCCAACACAAGGGAATCAAGAACCAAAATAAACTATTGGGACCTCATCAAGATCAAAAGCTTCTGCACTGCAAAGGAAACAATAAAAAAAAAACTAATAGGCAATCGATGGAATAGGAAAAGATAGTTGCAAATGACATATCGGATAAAGGGCTAGTGTCCAAAATCTACAAGGAACTCACCAAACTCCATACCCCAGAAACTAATAATCCAGTGAAGAAATGGACAGAAGACATGAATAGGCACTTCTCCAAAGAGGACATCCAGATGGCCAATAAACACATGAAATGATGATCAGTGTCATTCATCATCAGAGAAATACAAATCAAAACCACACTGAGATACCACCTCACGCCAGTCAGAGTGGCTAAAATGAACAACTCAAGAGACTATAGATGCTGGTAAGGATGTGGAGAAACGGGCACCCTCCTACACTGTTGGTGGGAATGGAAACTAGTACAGCCCCTCTGGAAAACAGTGTGGAGGTTCCTCAAAAAACTATCAGTAGAATTCCCCTATGACCCAGCAATAGCACTGCTAGGGATTTACCCAAGGGATAGAGGAGTGCTGATGCATAGGGGCACATGTACCCCAATGTTCATAGCAGCACTTTCAACGATAGCCAAATCATGGAAAGAGCCTAAATGTCCATCAACGGATGAATGGATAAAGAAGATGTGGTTTATCTATACAATGGAATACTCCATGGCAATGAGAAAGAATGAAATCTGGTCATTCGTAACAAAGTGGATGGACCTCGAGGGTGTCATGCTAAGCGAAATAAGTCAGGCGGAAAAGGACAGATACCATATGTTTTCACTCATAGGTCTAACAGGAGAAACCTAACAGAGGATCATGGGGAGGGGAAGGAGGGAAAAGAGTTAGGGAGAGGGAAGGAGACAAATGAGAGACTCTTGAATACTGAAAACAAACTGAGGGCAGGAGGGGGAAAGGGGAAGGGGACTGATGGTCATGGTGGAGGGTAATTGCGGGGATAAGCACTGGGTGTTATATGGAAACCAACTTGACAATAAACTATAAAAAAAGAAAATTAATTGGAAATAAGATGGTTATATAAGGGTTACTGTTTATGTACATTCAATGAAGAATGTCTTGGCTAGAACTGGAAAGTAATATTTATGTTGGCATTAGTTATAGACATATTGTCCTCAGAATACTTAAAGTGTATTTGCTCCTATAAGTCTTTATTAAAAAATTATAGTGCCGATTAAAAAAAAAACTGCCAACAAACTGGGAACAGAAGGAATGTACTTCAATGTAATAAAAGCCATATGTGACAAGCCCACTGCTAATATCATACTCAATGGTGAAGAGCTGAGAGCTTTTCCTCTAAGTCCAGGAATAAGAGTGCCCACATTCACCATTTTTTTCAACATAACATTGGAAGGCCTAGCCAGAGCAAAAAGACAAGAAAAAAATTGAAAGCATCTAAATTGGGAAGGAATAAGTAAAAAAAATTGTCTCTCTTTGCAGATGACATAATATATACATATTAAAAAATCCAAAAGACTTCATAAAAAATCTAGGACTAGTAAGTTCAATAAAGTTGCAAGATACATAATCAATATACAAATTTAATTTGCATTTCTATACACCAGTGAACTATAAGAAAGATAAAATGCTTTTCTTAAATTATTTATAATAGCATCAAAAATAATAATATACTTAGGGATATGTTTAACCAAGGAAATAAAAGATCTGAAAATTAAGACATTGATGAAAGAAATTCAAGAGGCTATAAATATATAGAAAGATATTCTGTACTTATGTGTTGGAAAAATTAATATTGTTAAAATGTACATACTACCTAAGTAATCTATACATTCAATGCTATCCCTATCAAAATTCCAATGGTATTTTTCACAGAAATAGAACTATTCCAAAATTTCAGTGGAACCACAACAGACCCCGAATAGCCAAAGCAATATCAAGAAAGAACAACAAATTTAAAAGCATCATATTTCCTGTTCAAGTTGTAATACAATGCTATACAAATCAAAGATATGGTATTAGCATAACAACATTTAGATAAATGGAACAAAACTGAGAACCCAGAAATAAACCCATGCATATGTGTTCAGTTCATTTATGAGAAAGGAACCAAGTACATACAATGAGGAAAGGATAGTCTCTTTAATAAATGGTGCTGGGAAAACTGGACAGACACATGCACAAGAATGAAATTGGATCACTATCTAACACCACTCACAAAAAATGACTCAAAATGGATTAAATACTTCAGTGTAAGACCTGAAACCATGAAAGTCCTAGAGGAAAACATAGGCGATCACTCCTTGATATTGGTCTTGGCAGTGCCTTTCTGAATTTGACACCAAAAGTAAAAGCAAAATTTAACAAGTAGATGAAACTAAAAAGCTTCTGCATAACAAAAGAAAACATCAATAAAATAAAAAGGTAATCTATGAAATGGAGAAAATATTTGCAAGCCATGTATCCAATAATGGGTCGGTATCTGAAATACACTAAGGATTTATAGAAATCAATAGCAAAAATTAAAAATTATAAATTAAAAAAAATTAAAAAATGGCCAAAGGATTATGAGTAGACACTTTTCCAAATAAGACATATAAACGGCCAACAGATACATGATAGGTGCTCACTGTCATTAATTACCTGAGGAATACAAATCAAAACCACAATGAGATATCATACTGGTTAGGATTTCTATTATCAAAAAGACATTAGATAACAAATGCTGTGGTGGATGGAGAGAAAAGGGAACATTTGTTCACTGTTTTGGGGAATGTAAACTGATATAGCCACTATGGAAAGATGTATGTATAGTTCTTTATTTCCTCAAGAGATTACAAATAGAATTATCATATGATCTAACAATCCTATTTCTGCATTATATATATATATATGTATTTCAAAGGAAACAATCATTATTTCAAAAAGATATCTGTACTCCCATATTTAATGCAGCATTATTCATAATAACCAAGGCATAGAAACAATGTAAATGTCCATAGACAGATGAAAGGATGGTGAAAATGTGGAATGAATACCTCTCTATCTCTATCATCTATAGAATACTCTACCTATAATATAGAATTTATAAAATAGACAACTATCCAACATTTAAAAAGAAATAAATTCAGTCATTTGCATCAACTATGATCAATCTGGAGAGCATTATACTAAGTGAAATAAGCCAGAGATGGTACTCCATATATGTAGATTATATTTTAAAAGTACAAACTCATAAAAACAGAGTAGAAAAGTAGTTATTGAGGTGTAGGTTGGTAGAATGGTACAAACTTTCAGTTATCAGATGATAAGGTCTTAGGATCTAATGTATAATAAGGTGAGTATAGTTGGTAACAGTGTGCTGTATACTTGAAATTAGCAAAGAGTAGAATTTAAATACTCTCTCTTACATACACATGCAAAAAAAAAAAACCAATGAAACAGGTAAATACGTGAGGTTATAGATTTGGTAGTTAGCCTGATATACAGATTTCTTTCCCAATGTATATGTATATAAAAACATCACATTGTATAATTTAAATATTTTATAATTTCATTTGTCAGTTTACCTCCATAAATAAAAAGATCAGCAGCTGGGAAGGACAAGGGGTAGGAGAGAGAAATTGGCAAAGAGCATAGGATTTTTAAAGCAATGAAAATACTGGCGTATATATTATAATGATGCATATATGTCATTATACAATTGTCCAAACCAGTAGAATACCAATAATGAACCCTAAGATTCACCTGGGTTATTATGACTTGTCACAGTAGGTTTATATTTGATTTATATTGAAAAATGTACAATTCTGCTGCATAATCATAAGAGGGGACTGTATTCATGTAAGAGGACAGGAGGGGAATCACTGTACCTCTTTCTCATTTCTGCTGTAAGCCAAAACTGCTCTAAAAAAATAAAGCCATCGAGTGCCTGAGTAGCTGTTTGTTAAGCGTCCGGCCCCTGCTAAGGTCCTGATCTCATAGTCTGTGAATTCCAGACCTGCACTGTGGGCTTTCTGCTGTCAGGACATACCCCTCTTCAGATCCTCTGCCGCCCCCCTTCTCTCTGCCCCTACCCCACTCTCTCTCAAAAATAAATGTTTTTAAAACTCTTAAAAAAATAAAGCCTTAAAAAGAAAAAAGGAAATCATAAAAACCCTACAAATCACCAAACTGAAAATGTTTCTATTCTTCACCAAGTGCTATCATATGACTATCACAATCACTATCGCATTGTCTGGGTAAGATGATGAAGTGTAGGCCTTTAACAGAAATGTATGCTTTAAAAGAACTTTTTATCAAAGTTTTGATCATTAGGTGATGTATGGAATTGTTAAATCACTCTATTGTACACCTGATACTAATATCACACTGTATGTTAACCAACTGGAATTTAAAAACTTAAAAAAAAAAGTTTTGAATACAGCAACAGCATAGCTTGAGTGACTAGGAATGTCTCAAAGCAGCAATGACATAGATGCACTTATCAAGGATGTCATTTTATGTATTGTCGTATGTCAATAGCCATTAGAGTCTAGAAACAGACAAAAAAAAAAAAGCTTAATACATGTAATAAAAACACCACCAGTCTTATTCCTTTTCCATTCTTTTGCATTTGCTTCTTTAAGGAAAAAATAATTGATAGCTGATTGTAAATTAAATACAACTTATGGTCTGCGAGGGCCATATACTCATTGTGTGGACTGGCTTATCAAAACGATAGACCCCAGCAGAAGAATTCTAAATGTATTCCTACATTCACCTGGTATGACCTGACCTCTAGACCCAACTTGACACCACAGCACATCAATACCACTGTCACATAACCTAATACTCCCAGCTAGTTTGGCTTCTTGAATTTAGAGTTCACTCTGGCATGGTGATTATGCCAAAATAGTGTAAGCCAAAGCAGCCTTAGTAAGCAAGCCTGAATGGACCATACCCATGGAAGCTATTTTGCCCAATTCTATATCAGAAGAGCAGCATGCCATTAAGTATGAGAACTGGCTTCCACAACACATATTCCGAGAGGCCTAGTGATATATTTGGAAATGCAGGAAATTAAAGCTCTGTAGTGGCTAGAGTTAATAATACTGAATTATATATTTAAAAGTTGCTAGGAGAGCTGGTCTCAAATATTCTCATCACGAAAAAGCAAAAAGAAAAAAGGTAATTATGTAATGTGATGGGCATGTTCATTAACCTCATTGTGGCAACCAATGCACAATTTATATGTGTATCAAATCCTCACTTTGTAGACCTTGAACTTACAGAATGTTCCGTGTCAATTGTATCTCAATAAACCTTGGGAAAAAAAGGTAAAATCTTAAAATCCAGAAAAAAAATGAAATAACACAGAGGAGAACAATAAAAATCAAGGCTGTCTTATCAGAAATGATGGAGAACTGAAGGAAAATGGATTTTTTTTCCTTCTGTCCTTCAGTATCTAAACTGTTAACATAAAATTCTGTATCTTTAAAAAATATGAATGAATTCAAAGGCATTGAAAACAGGGTTTCAGATTCTTGGGTGCCAATGTTCATCGCAACATTATTCACAATACCCAGAAAGTATAAACACAAATATCCATCAACAAATGAATGGGTAAACAAATGTAGTGTAACCACAGAATGGAGTATTATTCAGCCTTAAAAAATAATAAAGTACTGATACTTGCTACATCATGGATAAACTTTGAAAATACATTCTAAATAAGGCAGACATGAAAGGGCAAATATTATATGATTCAATTTATATGACTTACCATGAATAGGTAAATATACAGAGATAAGAGTAGAGAGGCAGAGGGAGAGGAGAAGAGGAATTGGGGAGTTATTACTACTTGTTAATAAATTTCTGTTTGAGACAATGATAATTTTTGGAAATAGTGGCAAATGGCTGCACAGTGTTGTGAATGTAGTTAATACTGCTGAACTGTACACTTAAAATTTTTAAAAAATAAATAAAATGGCAGGGCACGTGGGTGGTTCTGTCAGTTGAGCATCTGACTTCGGCTCAGGTCATGATCTCACACTTTGTGAGTTCAAGTCCCATGTCAGGCTCTGTGCTGACAGCTCAGAGCTTGGAGCCTGCTTTGGATTCTGTGTCTTCTTTTCTCTCCGCCCCTCCCCTGCTCACACTCTGTCTCTCTCAAAAATAAGCAAACATTAGAAAATGATAAAAAAATAAAATTTCAAAATCTGCTACATATATTTTACCACAATTTTTAAAAAATCAATGTAATATACTCCAACCCCTTGAATTGTATGCTTAAATGGGTGAATTGCATGTTGTACATGTTATATCTTAATAAAACTGTTAAAAATGAATGAAAGGAAAAAAAAGAAACCTGTGAACAAATGTTGACTAGAGAAAAGACAGGAAAGAAAAAACATCCGTCTACTTTTCAACGGATTCTTCCAAAGGTGAGTGGTAGGTAACACAGACTGTCCCAAGTTATCCCATGTGAGTGAGAAGTCCTTGTGGTTTTGTGTTAAGCTGTGGCCATCTTTAATTCTTTATTCCTAGGTACTAGGATGATACCACCTTACCCACTCCCTCCCCCACCCGCCTCCCCCTGCTGCACTGTGAATATATGCAGATAAATCCTGTATGTAGCAGAAAAGTTTGTTTTTAGCACAATTTATGTTTCCTGGCCCAGTTTTGATTTCAGCCCCACTGTGGTTCAAAGTTTCATGCATATTGAAAGATTCTTATTTATCCCTCCTTTTCAACCTCAGGGCACTTTCTGAACATGGGAGAGTTGGCTTAGTTAATATATATTTTGCAAAGCTCTAAAGAGCCTTGGAGTTAATACCCCTCAGGGACAAAACTCTCAGCTGGAAGAAGTTCCCATGTTTATTGGACATTTAATAAGGAAGCATCCCCTTTGCTTCACAGAAGTGCCCATGGCGTCTAGCCCTCAACAACAACTTAAATATCATCCTTAATTCAATTTTTTCTTCTTTATCTTTCACCTTTATCCATCACTCCTACTTCATGGAATAACCTTTCAAATAAACTGCCTTCTAAAATTCTGTTCTTTCAAGTACTACAACTGAGAATGCCTACACAATTTTTTTATTTTTTGCCAGAAGCCATCTTAGAAAAAATATCCTTCAGGATAGAGTTTTGGAATGAGATTCCTCACTGTCTAGATGTCAGTTATTGATGGCACTATATAGGGTGATGATAACCTGTGATGTGTGATGCAATATCACAATCATCAATAATTTTGCTTGTGATAGAATTGAAATGAAGTACAGTAAGAGGGACCATAATGTATTCACTTGTTCTGGCACTTGAATGGTGTGAGGCAATGATAATTATAAAGATTAGGAAGTGGCTGGCTTTTGTTACATTTTTAAAAAGACTTGAATAAAGAGGATGACATGCTTAGGTCTGTCAACTGGCAGAGCATGACATAAAAGCCTGATAACTGTGGCATAATTTAAAGAGACCCTTCAATAAAGTCAGTGCTGTGCTAAAAATTAAGCTCAGAGTTTAACTGTTAGCAGAATACCAAAAGAGATCATGTACTATCTTGGCTGGTAGCCCAGGGTAAAGTCAGGGACTTCTGTAGGACTTCAGTATTTGTAATTAGTATGTAAATGCCAGAGTAGATTCCTGGGAACCTTCCAGTGTTGCTGAAGCACACCTCAACCCCACTCCTGGTTTGGTGGTGACTATTCTTTGTAAGCCAAAATTGGCATTAGGGGATGCTGCCATGGAACTGAGCTCCCAAGTGAAATGGGCATAGAAGAGGCCACATGGTGAATTTAACCATCAGATACAACACTTTTTCTTTTTCTTTTTCTTTTTCTTTTCTTTTCTTTCTTTTTCTTTTCTTTTTTTTTTACTGGAAAATAATTACAGAGCAGCAACCAGGCTGTGCTTTCATCTACAGATTTGGTGGCAATGACTAATAAACAGATGGGTTTCTTAGGTAAGATAGTAAGGCAGTTGATAAGGATATTGCTTTTATTCTTATAAAAGAAAAAAATAAAAGAGCTTGTAAGAAGGCTGATAGAAATCTTAAAAGTATTTCCCTCCCAGTTTTCAGATGCAGTTCCCACCAATTGAATGGGAGACCAATTTCTACTTGGGTAGGGCCTCTGAAATGTCACTATAAATAAATATAGTCCTCCTTCAAAGAGAACTTCAGACATGTATCCTAGAAATGTATACTAGTAAGAACTTAAGAGGGGATGCTAAATACAGGGTCTGAGCAGACAATGATGCCAGAGAAGCCAAAATACCATCATGGACATCTTACATGATTGTCACACACTCTCCATGAGCCTCTAAACACACTTCTATCTCACAGTAGAGGAAATGGGCCCTCAGATACACCCTATGGTTATTTTTTCCATACCTGACTTCACTTTTAGAAGTAAATTTAATATCCATTTATGCTAAAAACTTTCAGCAAGGTGGGTATAGAGCTAATGACATACCTCAACCTGACAAATGCCATATATGACAAGCCCACAGCTAATATTAACTGTGAAAAGCCAAAAGCTTTTCTTCTAAGATCATGAACAAGATGCTTGCCACTTTTTTTAACACAGTATTGAAAGTTCTTACCAAAATAATTAAGAAAAATAAATAAAAGACATTCAAATCAAAAAGGAAGAAGTCAAACTATCACTATTTGCAGAAGGTATAATGTTATATGTAGGAAATTCTAATGACCATCACAAAACCATTATATAAACTTAGGAAAGTTTCAGGCTACAAAATCAATATACAAAAATCTGTTCAGTTTCCACACACTAGTAATAACTATTAACAAGAGATTAAGAAAACAATCGCATTTACAATTGCATCAAAAAGAATAAAATAATAAAAAAATAAATTTAACCAAGGAGGTTAAACTTCTGTATACTGAAAACTAGAGGACATCGTAATTGAAAAAGACACAGACAAATGGAAAAACATTTTATGGTCATGGACTGGAAGAATTAATACTGTTAAAATGTTCAAAGCTATGCAAAGCCGATTCAATGTAATTTTGATCAAAATTCCAATTACATTTTTCACAGAAAGAGAACAAACAGTCCTGAACTTTGTATGGAACCACAAGAGACACCAAATAGTCAAAGAGATATTGAGAAAGAGGAACAAATCTGGAGGCATCACATTTCCTGATTTCAAACTATATTACAATGCTATCACAATCAAAATTGTATGGTATTGGCATAAAAACAGGTACATACAACAGGGATATTTCAAGATGGTAGAGCAATAGGAGGACTTCGGCTTGCATTGTCCCATGAACACAGCTAGTTTACTATCAAATCATTCTAAATACCCCAGAAATGGACCTGAAGACTGACAGAACAAACTCCACAACTAAAGGAAGAGAAGAAAGAGGCCACATGAAGAAGATAGGAAGTGCAGAACCATGGTTTAGGGGAGAAAGGATCATGGGTGCTGTACAGTGAAGGGAGCCATGGCTGCAGAGAAGGATGAGAAAGAGGGGAACACACAGGGGGACACACAATGGAAATGTTTCCCCAAAGCCACTCGCTTGGAAAAATGAGAAGCTGAATTTCTTGAGTTCTTGCAGCCAGTGGGGTTAAAACCTAGAGTTTTAAAGTCAGCAAGCTGGCTGGGATGGAGCCCAGAGGGCACAGACAGAAATCCGGGGATGGATAGTGTAGAAATGGCAATCTGGGAAATTCCTGGGGCACATAGAGGGAGATTATTCACTCTTCTCAGAATGTGTCCCTGAGAGGCTGCATTCATGGAAATACTTCTCTGAAACAAAGACTGGCTGGCACCATTTCTCTCTCCCACTCTTCAGCATAAACACAGAGCCACCCGTGGGAAAAAACACAGCATTGGCAATGGCTACCTAAATTGCTTAGACCAAGCCCCACCCACCCCAGGATCCAGTGGACTGTCCTTCTGAGTCAAGCTTGCCTCAGTCCCAGTGTGGTGCTCCCCTACTCCAAAGACCAGAACAAACACCTGCCCAAACCACCTCACCCAACCAGACTTCTGCAGGGCCTCAATTCTTGTGAAGTTGGTGTCAGGTCTTATTTCACCAGTGGACTGGAGCACACCTGGTTGAAACTTGCCACATTCAGGCCAGGGACCAAACACTGCCCACAGCAGGCAAGGAGAACCTCTGCAACGGACTGGATGAAGGACAGAGCAGCCAAAACACAACAGCAGAACACAAGTGACACTCGTGGAGATACTCCCTGAAGTACCAGGTCCTGGGCACTACTTGATCTCTTCTTCTTTAGGCCATTAAGAAGCAGGAGACCTAACTGGCTTTTCTAACACAGCGAAGAAAGCAGAGATTTATACAAAATGCCAAGATGGAGGATTTAATCCCAAATCAAAGAACAAAATAAGGCCATAACCAGAAAGCTAAGCAAAACAGCTATAAGTAACATGCTTGACAGAGAATTTAGAGCAAAAGTCAAAAGGATACTCAATTAATAATTAAAGAAGTCATTAATTTACAAAGGAAAACCCCTAAGGCTAACTGCAGGCTACTCAATAAAAACTTGGCAAGCCTGAAGGGAGTGCCATGATATCTGTAACCAAGAATTATCCATCCAGCAAGCCTATCAGTAAGAAAAGATGGAGAGAAAAAGAGTTTTCCAAACAAAACTAAAGGAGTTTGTGACCACTAAACCAGCCCAGAAAGAAATATTAAAGGGAACTTTTTGAATGCAAAGGAGAGATCAAAATTGACAAAGACAAAAAAGGATCAGAGAAAACCTCCAAAACAATGACAAAATAAGTAATAAAATGGTAATAAATACATATCTATCAAGAATTACTTTGAATGTAAATGGATTAAATGCTCCAATTAAAATATATAGGGAGTCAGAATGGATTTAAAAAAAAAAGACCCATCTATATGCTGCCTCATTTTAGACCCAATTAAAATATATAGGGAGTCAGAATGGATTTAAAAAAAAAAAGACCCATCTATATGTTGCCTCATTTTAGACCTATAGCCACCTGCAGATTGAAAGTGAGGGGATGGTGAAAATGTATCATGCAAATGCATGTCAAAAGAAAACTGGAGTAGTAGTACTTCTATCAGACAAATTAGATTTTCTTTTTAATTAAAAAAATTTTTTAAACATTTATTCATTTTTGAGGGACAAAGCGCAAGCAGGGGTGGGGCAGAGAGAGAGGGAGACACAGAATCCAAAGCAGGCTCCAGGCTCTGAGCTGTCAGCAAAGAGCCCAATGCAGGGCTGGAACCCATGAACGACAAGATCATTACCTAAGCTGAAGTTGTACACCTAACCAACTGAACCATCCAGGCACCCCCAGACAAACTAGATTTTAAGACAAAGAATGGCAACAAGAGACAAAGAATGTCATTGTATAATCATAAAGGGGACAATCCAACTCTTGTAAATATTTATGCACACAACATTTCATAGAATTCAAAGAACATTCTAATTGACATAGCATATAAGAAACCAATTTTCACCAGGGTTTCTGGATGGCTGTCTTTTAACTGTTGGACTCTTGATTTTGGCTCAGGTCATGTTCTCATGGTTTGTGAGATTGAGCCCTGTGCCAGGCTCTGCGCTGACAGCACAGAGCCTGCTTGGGATTCTGTCTTTGTTTCTCTCCCTGCCCCTTCCTTGTTCATGCCCACTCTCTTGCAAAATGAATAAACTTAAGAAAACAACAACCTAGTTGTCAGTTTCTGATTGCAATGAGTCACATACTACGATCCTACTTGGAAAGTCACTGGTTTTGGTTTGCCAAAAGAAAATTTTCCTTCTACAATTTTGAATTGAGTATTTTCCTTCATTGTCTTAAAAATGGAAATTTAAAAAAATTATGTTTATTTTTGAGAGAGAGAGACAGAGCATGAGCAAGGGAGGGGGCAGAAAGGGAGATACCGAATCTGAAGCAGGCTCCAGGCTCTGAGCTGTCAGCACAGAGCCCCATGCCAGGCTCAAACTCACAAACCATGACATTATTACCTGAGCTGAAGTCAGATGCTTAACCGATTGAGCCACTCAGGCACCCCTTAAAAATGGAAATTTTATTAACAAATACATTAATGTATACATTTCATAAAAGTTGTTTTCTAGATGCAATTCAAAACCTATTTTAGAGCTCATTTTTTTCAATAGTAAGGTCAAATACATGTGTTACGTTTTCATGTCATGATCTTATTTTTAAAATTTCTTTAGTATTGTGGCAACTTAATCAAATGTGAGTGTAGACTCTGTTGTAGAATATAAATTAAAATATACCAATCAAAAATGTTACTTATTGAAGAAATTGGGTATTAATAATAGAATTGAAAGAAGGGTTTGGTAACAGATTTGTGAAAATTTTTTCAGAAAAATTAATATTTTAAATATGCAAGAATATTTTATATAAATATTAGATACAGTAAGCTAATTTACCTTTCATGTCTTGAATTTTGATATTTAAACATTTATGGCATTGATATTCAAGTATTCAAATAAAATATTTTATACCATCTTAAATGTTTTATTACTCATGATGCTATAGAGCTAGATATTTTATTTTTCTTTCTTTTTTAATTTAAATTTTAGTTAACATACAGTATAGTATTGGTTTTAGGAGTATAATTCAGTGATTCATCACTTACATACAATATCCAGTGCTCATCACAACAAGCACCCTCCTTAATACCCATCCCCCATGTAGCCCATCCCCCATCCGCCTTTTTTCATTAACCCATGGTTTGTTCTTCGTCATTAAGATCTCTTGTGGTTTGTCTCCCTCTCTTCTCTTCTCCCTTCCTATATGTTCATCTGTCTTGTTTCTTAAATTCTATGTATGAGTAAAATCATACGGTATTTGTCTTTCTCTGATCAACTTACTTCACTTAGCATAATACATTCTAGCTCCATCCACGTCACTGCAGATGGCAAGATTTCATTCTTTTTGATGGCTGAATAATATTCCTTTTTTTAAAGTTCTTTTATTTATTTTGAGAGACACAGAGAAAAAACACATGGGTGAGAGGCAGAAAGAGGAAGAGACAGAATCCCAAGCAGGGTCTGCTCTGTCAACACAGAGCCCAACATGTGGTTCAATCTCACAAACCATGAAATCATGAAATCATGACCCAAGCTAAGATGAAGAGTCAATGGACTGAGCCACCCACATGCCCCAGCTGAATAATATTCCACTGTATATATACTACATCTTCTTTATCAGTTCATCAGCTGATGGACATTGGGATGTCTCCATAGTTTGGCAATTGTTGATAATGATGCTTTAAACATTAGGGTTCATGTACCCCTTCAAATCTACTTTTGTATCCTTTGGGTAAATACCTAATAGTGTAATTGTTGGATTGTATGGAAACTATTTTTAGTTTCTTGAGGAACTTCCATACTGTTCTCCAGAATGGCTGCACCATGAGTAAGAGATTTTAAATTTTTAAATATTATTTTGGAATAATTATCTTTTCAGAAACAAGCTAAAATCATAAAGAGAAAATTATGTTCATAAATTCATTTTCAGCTAACTTTTTATACTCTGATTAAAACTGGTATGTTCTTCCCTGAGACTGCCTCCATCTACTAAAGCTTACTGCTCGGGGCACCTGGGTGGCTCAGTTGGTTGAACATCTGACTCTTGGTTTTGGCTCAGTCAAGATCTCACAGTTCATTTGTGGGTTCTAGCCCCACTTCAGGCTCTGTGCTGACAGTGCAGAGCCTGCTTTGGATTCTCTTTTCCTCTCTCTCTCTCTTTCAAAAGATGGATAAATAAACAACAACAACAACAACAACAACAGCAAAACTGTTACTGCTCATTGGTAAGAAATAATGTGTTTGACTCTAGGTAATATGAGTTTGTATATAATTTAAAAATATTTTTTGATTGAAGGTTATGTGATGCATTTTCTGGCAGTGACTCACTCTATAGAGTAACATTGTGCAGAAGAGGTTCTTAAAATAATGAGTTGTTATGTTTACACTAGAAAAATATAGGAAACTCATCAAATGTAAGGATAAACAGCAGTTGTTAAATATGGAACTAAGTCAAAGATTTTCCTTATTCCTAAGTGGATGAAAGGATAAAGAAAATAAGGTGGGCATATATATATATATATACATATATATGTATGTATATATATATATATATACACACAAACACACATATTCCATATATATACACATTCCATATGCCATATATTATATACACACATATATATATGTTCCATTTATATTTACATACAAGTATATATGTGTGTGTGTATATATATATATATATATACACATACATGCATACTGGAATATTACTCACCATAAAAATTAATGAAATCTTGCATTTGCAACAACATGGATGGACCTTGAGGGCATTATGCAACATGAAATAAGTCAGACAAAGACAGGTGGGTAAATTGGGTGAAGGGGGTTAAAAGCTACAAACTTCCAGTTATAAACATGAAAATGTATTATACACCATGGTTACTATGGTTAATACACATATTTCAAAATTTGTGAGGAAGTAGATCTTAGTAATTCTCCTCACAAGAAAAAAAAGTTGCAACTATGTATGGCAGTAACACTGTAGTGTGAACACTACAGTAAGTGTTCATTTTGTAATATATACACATATCAAATCATACTGTACACCTCAAACTAATATTTGCTATATGACACTTATACTTCAATTAAAAAAAAAACTAGCCTAGATCTGGCACAGATATTTGAATTAGCAGACAAGAACATGAAAGCAGTTATAATAACCATAATATATGTGAATAAAGTTGATTATAGACATGAAAATATTTTTAAAATATCAAATATAACTTCTAATAATTAAAACTACAATTATTATGAGAAAAACACATCTGGATAAAATTAATAGCAGATTACCATCACAGAGAATAAGATTCATGAATTTTATGACACAGTAAGAGAAATCTAAAATAAAACAGAAAAAGACACACACAAAAATGAACAGATCACCCATGAAAATGTTAGACAACTTTAATCAGCTTAATGTACATGTAATTAGAAATATATCCTGTGAAGTAATGTTTAGATTCCCAAATGTTGAAGAAATTACAAATGCAGATCCAGGAGCCTTAATGAAACCCAAGCACAAAAACAAAGAAAATTTCACCAAGATGTATCATAATCAAGTTACCCAAAACCAATAATAAAGAGAAAGTCTTCTAAATGGCTGGAGAAAATATGTATTACATACAAAGGAACAAAAATAAAGATGACAGCAGTTGTCTCGACATAAATATAAGCCACAGAGCACTATCTTTTAATTTGGCGATGAGATGAGAAAGGGATTATAAAGGAGCCTAAAGGTATGTTTTGAGGGTGATGGATATGGTCATTATCTTGATTACGGTAATGGTTTCCCTGGCCTTTGCACACGTCAAAACTTCTCAAATGTTAGACATTAAATATGTACAGTTTATCATGGTCAATTATATGTAAATAAAACTATTTAAAAATAAATGAAACCAAGTTTACCTTCGCCAATAATCAAATAAATATGAATCAAAACAATGAGGTTTTTTTCCTGTTTCATGTGACTGAATATGGGATTTTGACCATAATTATTAATGATCCTGATAGTCTAGTAAAAGATGGCACCCAAATCAGTGAACTTATGATGGAAACAACCCTTCGGAAAGCAACTTGAAGGTAAGCCTCAGAAACTTCGAACCATTAACTCCATGTCTGATCATGTATACAAAGAAAATCATCCCAAAGATAGAAAATATTTCAACCCATAATTATTTTTAATGTGGCATTACCTGTAATAGTCCATAAAATGGACTCAAGCTAAATAGCTCAAGCATCAGTTCAGATAAAAAAACTCTAGGCTACACTATCAAAATAAACAATACATTGGTTCTGCAGAAACAGAAGTTTATTTCTTCCTCACACAAACATGAAGATCAAGGAGTCCTCCTCTACCCATTCACTGATCAGAGATACAGACTCACTCCATCTTGTGATTCTGCATTCTCAAATGTGGCATTGTGTCATGGGAAGATATTATAACAAAATCATACCTTAATTGTTTCCACATCATTTCAGTCACAGTCCATTGGCCTAAACTAGCCACCTGTCTCCTAACCAGAATAAAAGAAGGCCTGGTATATGTCATGGGACATAAGGAATAGTACTACAAACTCTGGCATAACCCACAAGAGAGGAATTGCTTTTTAAAATACTGCCTGGACCAACCAATAATACTATGTAGAAATTTAAAATGATGTTTAAAAAACTGATAACATGAAGAAATGTTTTAGTATGTTTAAAAAATATAATTTTACACATGTGAATATTAGGTAGTGATAGTTCCTTCCTAGAATTGTTGTGAAAGAAAAAGCAAAACACAACAAAAACCCAAACAGCTATGCATGTTGAACTCTGGGTCAGTGCCTACATCTACAAGATGGTCAAGAAGTAACTTTTAATATTTATTTTTATCTATTGCACTCATTACCTAACTTGCTATATATTTAAGATTATTTTCTTTCTCTTCTGAAAAGAACAAGACTTGGGCTTGTTCAATGATACATTTCTGGTGCCCAGAAAAAATAAATAAAACTGCATAAGTAATTATATCAATTGTTAGTGCCCCTTTGTGGTTTTTTTGTTTTGTTTTAGTGAATGTCCTAAATATACATACTTGTCTTATTATTGTCTACCCTGAATTAGTATACTCACTACATCTGGAATAATCCAAGAAACCTTAAAAATTTTATTAAACCCTTCCTGTGTTTTTGCCATCATATGGTTTCCTTTGACATGTTTATGGAAGACACAGATGTTGTTTTTCACAGTTAGTATTCTTTTCTATTTACCCCCATGTTTATCTTGTCTGTAATCCATTATTCTTTCATGTAGTTCAAAGTTTCTTCAGCCTAAAAAAAACTTACTTTCAGATTTCATGCAGTGTGACTCTCTGGTAATATATTCTTTCAACTCTTGTTTGTCTCAAAGAATCTTCATTCTGCCTTCGATGTCGATGAATATTTTCACTCAGTCGATGAAGATTCAAGACTGACTTTTTTTTAAGTACTTTTAAAAATGTCATTTTTACTGTTTCCTGGATTTCATTGTTTCTGTTGAAAAGTCAGACATCAGTTTTATTGTTCCTCTTTTGAAGATAATGTTTCTATTTTCTCTAGCTGCTTTAAGATTTATTTAATTTCCAGCAATCTGACGAGGAGGCACCTAAAAGTGACATTCTTTGCATTTCTTCTGTTTAGGTGTCACTGATCTGGAATTTGTGGATTGTGATCTTTTATCATGTTGGGGGAATTCTCAATCATTAGGTCTTCAAGTTTTGTTTCTTCCTCATTCCCCTTCTCCTCTTTTTATGGGACTCCACTTCCATTGCATTAGAAGACATGACCATGTCTCACGTGTCTTTTGTACCCTGTTTTATTCTATTTTATTCCTATCTGTCCTTCAGTTTAAATGTTTTTCTGTTGACCTATTATTGAATCCCTTAATCCTGTTTTCTACTGTGTCCAGATTCTTTTTATATTCACATAATGGGTTTTTAATATTGTATATTGTTAATAAAATGGCTAATTTATTAATTTTACAAATAGTAATTCTCTATTGGAATTGCGAAGGTTTCTTCCACTTTTAACCATCTTTCCCTCTATTTTAACATTTTTAAATAGTTATTTTAAAATCTTGTCTCAACTCTCATAGTTAAATAAATTGTGATCAAGTTAGTTTTATCTGTTTTCATAGTTTCCTATACACTAGCCCTTTTTAAAAAATAATTATGTGCTTGCCAGCAGCACATATTCTACAAAATAAATATGTGTTAGAGTTTTTGATCTGATGCCAGTCATATGGCTTCTATAGAGTCCCTGAAAGATTATACATAGATCTTCCCTAACATCATGATACACGTAACATAAAGAGAAATCTGAAGCATTATAGTTCCTCACAATCCTTTGCAGAAATTAATGTCACCCTCAACAATCTAAGGAATTTACAAAAATCAAAGTATTGTTTTGAAGGACAAATAACTATACATTTAAGTGATATCCACAATCCTAACTGTTCTGATAGGTAAGGACTATTTCCTGGAATAGGTCAACACAGCCTCCTGGACCTTAAATGTGCCTATTTGTATGAAAACTGTGTTCTTTTCAAATCCCACTGATTATGGAAATTTAATTCAGTTTGCTTTTATATGGGAAATAGAGCTATACACATTCAGTGTCTCAACCCAGGGTTAACTCTCCTGATTTCTGTTATGATACCGCCCACAAAAATGTTAAATAACCTTTATATTCATGCCTAAACTTTTTATTGTTTACATCAGGTCTAATCAGCAGCAATCTATGATACAATGGAAATGATACATTCCAAATTGTGCCCAAGCAGGTCCAGAGAGTACAAACTCAGTTTCATGAACAAAAAACGAGAGACCTATCCTCCTTACTTATATTCCATTGTCACAGCTGTGGCCTTGTGTGTCATTTCCTCCAACAAGATGAATGAGGAAGAGAAAAATCAGGCCTGCTATGCAAAAGCTTTGCCCAGCCAATAAAGCTGCAATGTTATTCTGCCATTCTACCACTTGTCTGAGGATTAGTCCTAAAAGAAAGTGGTGAGAGGAACTTGTAAAAATACACTTGTTTGATCTTTTTTGGAGGGAGAAGAGATCTGAGGTAAGGCTATACATGACTCGTGAAAAATTACAATTATCTTGGCTGGCTGATTAGGTGACTGGAAAAAACTGGGAAATCAAATCCAAGAAGTTGTGGGAGTAGAGGCATATTCATGAATCCATGGAAGTGAGCACTAAGTACATGAATATTTGTGTATCATTCAGTAAACACTAAAAGGACCCACTGCAAAGGAGGCACACAATAACAAGTGGAGAGAATGTGTCATCCAGTGGATATTAGCAAGCTTCTATATTCTGTCCATCTCTGCTTGTGCAATAGGCTCACAAGAGGTGTATCCATTTTGGACAGGTGTCTATGCATGATCCCAACAGGAAAAGCCCATCTAAATAAAGCTGATTTAGCTACTAAAACAGCTGAAGAGCAGACATACCATCAACACAGTTCCGTGATGAGACCCCAGTAAAGTCCTTTGAGGAGATTAGTTTACCATTTTCTATCTAGTTGAAGACATTGGATCCCTTCTACCCTGTAGGGGGCAATTTTGTATCCTTATTAGATTTGAAACCCACTCTAGATGTGTTTCCCTTCCCTTCTCAAAGTGCTTCTTATAGCAGCACTATTAGAGTACGTATGGAATGTCTATTACACTGGCATAGACTCTTGTATAACATCACCTCAGACCAACTGGCCAATTTGCAGTTAAGGAGGAGTAACAATTATTGCATTATCACATAACACACTTTCTTTACCATACAGTGCATCACAGGAATTCATCAGTCTAATAGAATGTTAGAGTGACCCATTAAAGTCTCCACTAAGGTTCCAGGATAACATTCTGTCCTCCAGAATGGAATGTACACAATGAACCAATAGTCTATATATGCTGAGTGTCCAGTAACCAGAACACAGAGGTCTGGGAGCCAAGTTGTAGAAGGACTGATCCCTCCCACCATCACTCCTGTGAGCCACTTGCAAAATTTGTGCTTCTTGTACTCTTTTAGATAAGAGGTCTTGGTTCCAGTGGGGGAGGTATACTTTCACCAGGGGACATGGTCAATTTTTCCTCAAAACTGAAATTACAACTGCCACCTGTTCACTCTGGACTATTCATGTTATTGTTATTTTACTTTAATTAAAGTAAGAGCTAGGGTTACTGCTATATAATGGCAGGGTTGGGGTGTGGGATATGGTCTCTGAAATCAACAGAGTCATTGAGAGCTCATCTTGGTGCTTTGTGTAGGCAACTACAGCCTAACAAGGGCAGCATTCCTCAGGAAGAAGGCTGAGTCACATCAGCAAGCAAGAACTATAAAATACTGAAGGGCTGACAAAAGATGTAGGAATGTAGAATCAGTGATGGAGGAGGAAAGTGGGGATTTTACATGGTATAAGCACCATCTGCAGCAGTAGGGCCCGTAATATATTAATTTTTTAAGTTTATGTATTTTTGAGACAGAGACAGAGAGTGAACAGGGGAGGGGCAGAGAGAGAGGGAGACACAGAATCCCAAGCAGGTTCCAGACTCTGAGCTGTCAGCACAAAGCCCCACATAGGGCTCAAACTCACGAAACACGAGATCATGACCTGAGCCAAAATTGGATGCTTAACCGACTGAGCCACCCAGGTGCCCTGGACCTGTAGTATATATTTAATGAATTCTTCCCACATATAAGCTTTTAAAGAGATTTTTTTTCTGGCCCTTATCTTCAAGAATCAGTAATATTATATATATTATGTATACTATAACATTGTATATATTATATATAATATATATTTATATTTTATATATTATGTATACTATATATTACATATATAGTATACATTATATATAATATTTTACATATTATGTATACATAATATATATAAATTTGTGTATTATATATAATACATAAATATATATAAAACGAGAGAGCGTAAGCAGAGGTGAGGAGCACAGGGAAGGAGAGAGAAAGAGAGAGAGAATCCTAAGCAGGCTCCATGCTCAGCGTGAAGTCCAATACAGGGCTTGATCCCATGCCCCTGGGATCATGACCTGAGCCAAACCTAGGAGACACACAAGTAACTGAGCCACCAAAGTGCCCCCAAGATAGGTATAATATTGAGCAAAGTTGGATCTGAGTCATGCAAGGGAAAAACGATACCTGATGCTTTTTATTTTCTTGTTTTTTTTCTTGGACGTATTCTGATTTCTGATCAGCAGTGATAAACATTTCCATGCAGACAGCATCCCAACTTAAATGCATGCTGTTTGTCTTTTTATGATTTTCTGTGTCAGGGCCTTCCCCCAAGCCACAGGATTCTAGTCAGCCCACATAGAAATGTATTGCAGATACAAGAGACTTGATGCTCTCAAAAGCAACTCTCAACCAGTGGGGAAACAGAGTCACTGCACAATTCTCGAGTATTCTGCCATGCTACTCAGAGACCCTAAAAGAATCAAGCAGTCATTGGCCATAGAAGCAACCATAGTAACACATTTTTATACTGTTGTTTTTTTTTTTCTCTCTCTCCTTCTTGATCTCATTTTTATTTTCTGCCTTACCCTGGCATCCTGGTTGACCTCCCAAATAAATTGCCTGCAAACATGTCTTGTCAAAGACTTCTCCTTTCTCGAGAAGCCAATCTAACAAAACCCATCATTGAATTGAGTCCACTAAACCCAAATTCAGCAGTGTACAACCCAGATTGAGGATTTTTATTGAGCGCTACAAAAACAAAACAAAACAACAACAAAAACAAAGTTGTTTCAATCTCAAGCCTCCATCCACTAGGATTAGAGAAGTGGGATTTGACAGAAAAATTGAACCACAGACTTTTCAGAGTTTTTCTAGTGTTAGGTCAAGTTACTGGAAGATACACAGAGTGCTAAGGCTTTGGCAAATGAAGATTTTTATTTTTGTAGTCATTGGTCTGCAAAGACTGACCATATCTTCATTGGCAATATTGTCTTCAGGGTACCTTGAAAGCTGTCAGTCCTCCTGTTTCCCTGCCAATGTTGGATTGATGGAATTATCTACTGTGGCACCAGGGACTGACAAATCCCTGGGCGGTTTTCTGTGGTTCCATCTACCTTCTATCACTGGACACAATTTTTCAGGAGCTTCAGATGAGAAAGGCAAAGAGCTTTTTTTTTTTTTTCTTCAGTATATCAACCTATTTCTTTTCATTACTTCCCTCTTTCTGCTTCATAGGATAGGGAATCCTACTTCTTGTCTAAGATGGAAGGATGCTTTGTACTCTAGGTTTCTCTCCATCAGTTCATGGACATTCTGAAGCTCTGTTTCCAGAGTTTGGTTTATAGAAACCAAAGCCAGGAGATCTCCATATACTTTCTACCTTCGATCCCTTCCCTGAGTCAATAGAGAACAGTAAGAGGAGGGAGGAAATCTAGGAGAGAGAGAAAAAAAATACGTACAAACCTAGATTAAATCTAAAAGACTATATATGAAACACTCATTAGTATTTTCATTTTTTGTGTCCTCACTGAAACCTAATCATAAAGAAAAGAAAAACAGTGATTTTGTCTATTTTCCCAAAGTTTTTAGTCACTACTCCAAATACCAATTATATTGTGGTTAGACAAGTGCTGTGTGTCTGTGATGCACAACACTGTCAATGTTGGGAGGGAAGTAAGGGATGCCTTTCATTCATCATCTACTTGGGCTCCATTCACATAATCTCAAACCAACCTGTTAATTCAGAAAAATAATCATGTTCCATAATACCCAGTTACCTTTATTTTTCCTTTTAAAACTTCTTCTAGAGTGATATAGACAGATCCTTTGTTCTCTATTTTCATCTTCTATATAGCACTTATTTTTATCTCTGCCAAAGTTTCTTTGCACCTGAAAATTCGATTTTCATCCCAGGGTGAGTCCTGAAGATGCCTGGAAAATAAATTCCACTTCATATGCAGAATTCCAGGATACTCTGTGGTTCTTTCTTGGAACTGTAAAGTTATTCTCAATGATTTCCTCTATCTGTGTGTTCATCTATATGTATCCTTTAGGTGACTGAATTCACCACTCATTCATCTGGCTTGGGGAAATGCAGCCCTGTCCATAGGTGGCATTTTCAAGATGTTGAGATGGGAGAAGGAACAAATCTTCAAGCTTACCTGAAGGAAAAAGTCCCCAAGAGGAAATCGGACCCTGCTATATACTCCTGTACTCAAGGCCCAATTATGAGTACAAAAAAGATAAAAAGAAACAATAGCCCAAAATGTTAAGACAAACATATTTCATTACATGTGGGACCTTAGCAGCAGGAAATGCAAGAGTGTGAGAAAGGTTCAGGTAATTAGGATTAAATGCAAAATGGTCTAAAACATTAACAACACCCTGAGAAGCACTGATAAAATTACTTGAAAAACAACAGTGATATGATAGGACAATTAACACCTATTTCAACTCTGTATGGTAGGTGTTCACAGCAGGAATAGAGGTTTGAGGGATTTTTTTTCTTCTGAATGGGAGCAAACAGTTTGCTGCACAGAAGAGAAAACAGTCCTATTTGAATTGCAAATTTCTGGTGCAATCATTTGTTTCCCTTAATATTTTTTAGAGTGGCTTGAAATTTGGAATATTTAGACATTTCTAGTCGAAATACATTGTCCTTAGTCACCAGCACCTTGAAACACAGTGAACAAGATCTTCACAATCTCTGCCTTATAGTTGTAAGTAAGCATATGTTTAAAAAAAAAAAAGTTAGATTTCATTTCTGATTGCACTTTTGTCACTATGTACCATTTCTCTCATTAATATCTGTTTATTTAAATACAGAATCAATCTGACAATTTGCCATTATGTTTTTACCACTGAGCTGGAATCTCTCAAGTAGAACGAGATCCAGCATATACCAGAAGCCTGGCATTTCAGGATCAAGTTTTTCAACAGGCAGTGCATTCTTTCCTCCAAAAGAAAAAAAATCTAAGGGGGGGGGTGTATATCAATGTTATCAATATTCTAAACTATTTACTAGGTTATCCAATTTTAAGTGGCCACCAGAAAAAGAAAAATCTTTTGTCTGAAATAGTGAAATAGAAATATGTGGGAGTTAATTGAAAGCCAATGAATGGTTAATGAAAACAACCTGCATCCACTTACTTTGAAGCTTTTCATCAGTAATTTCAACGGCTCTCTGAACTACTGGGATTCTTATAACTATGATAAGAACACTCTACACACTCTAAGAAAAGTAGCAGCTTGAGTAAAGAACAAACTGCCTTTTAATTAGGTAGTAATTTAATAGAGCTCCCAGGTACACACTTGGTAAATACATTGTAATCATATATTCCAGCTGACAGGAGTTTCCTGCTCTCTAATTTTGTTTCACACTATACTCTGGCTGGGCAGCATGGAGTATATTGAACGACCTGTCAAAGTCAATGTTCATTTATATATAGCCAGTTCAGGATATCTATTGACTTCTGTAATAATATAATATCCAAACCACAAATGTTTAAGGAGTTTTCCCAACACCCACTTTGGTGGTTCAAAGGAGAGCATTCTCTTTGGTGGTGGGTGGTGGGAGGAAAAGGTCACTGCCATGTTTTGGAAAACGATTTGAATTCTGGAATTGCCTCCCCAGGATCTTTGATATTTCCATTTATAATAACAAGGATGGCTTTCACTTGTAGATTTCTTTCTACCTGGCTATCTCAAAACACTTCACAGATGTCTCCTTCTTACTGACTTACCATTAGGTGTACGGAACTAGGCAGAGCATGCCATCTGTACTTTGTCTTCATGAGACAAGTCACCTGGGGTAGGACACAATAGGCCAGACCCTGACAGGAAGAGTGTCTTTTCACCACCATTGAATCAACCAGGTGGTGTAAAATTTTCTTTAATAGTTATTTTTGGTCGACATTTCAGTAACTTGAGTCAAGTCACTGAAAACAGAATAATAAAGCATACATCCAAATTAAGTTAAATTTTGTGTCTCTGACAGTCACAAAGTTCTCTAGTACCACTCGAAAGCACTCAAAACTCTTGAGAAGTATAGGCTTATTTTTGCAAAAGCAATTCTTTATTAAGCTTTTTTTTGGAAATAAAATATTAATAAGAATTCAATTTCACACCATTCTGATAAAGACAAGAGCTATTAGGGACTCTATCTAAGTAGCTTAGAACAAAAAAGTGGAACTGAAAGCAATCACAAAAAAAAAAACAACCCTCTCACTGAGACAGAATAGACATTTTTAGGGTTGTGGTAGTATTTTTGAATAATGGCCTATATGTTGCAACATGAAGTATATTAATTTATAAAGCCAAGAATATTCCATTCCTCCTGGATGAAAAGTCACACTCAGCATTTGAATGTAATAGATGCTAAAATATTATTACATCCATTTGAAGAAATTACAGTGCCCAACATGCTCCAAGGACCTCATACAAAAGCCATCACATCAAAGAATAGAAATTGTTTCCCATACTGCTTTGCTCCAAAGATTGCCTCCTCTGCATCAAAATTAAGCAATGCAGACTAATACTCATTATGAAAACTGTGTGAAAAAAGATCAAGAGCTTGGATATAAAGAGCCATGAAGTAATAACAAAGACATCAGGGTCATTTAAAGGGCATGCAATTATTTAATTAATTAATTTAAAAATGTGGTTTATACTGTCATGGTTCATTGGTCATTGGCCCCATTATCCTGTATCAAGTAAAGTGCTGGTTTGCTCTTCCGTTTTATACCACATTACTGATAGACTTTCTACTGTTACCAGTAACCACAGAATTTGTAGGCACCGCATTGATCAATGGGATAGTATGGCTAACTTATTAAGATTGCCTGTTGGTGGACCTCAATCTTCCATCCTTATCTACTTATTTGTTTCACCATATCTTCACTTTTAATTATCTCATTTCTAATTCAAACTTTCTTCTCTCAGATTAACACTTTTATTTATCTATGCAGGTCAGCCCTCGACAATCTTTTTTTTTTTTTGAAGCTTCTTAATCCCTTAGTATTTAAAATGCATGTACCATTATAGAAAATAGGAAATGCAGAATCTCTTAATATGCACAAATAGATTTTTATTAGATCTTAAAGACCCTCTGCTGAGCACACAGCTAACTGGAATTTTTAGATTTTCTTATTACATGAGTATCTGTAGTCATTTTAAATTTGGGGTAAAGGCATTTGGATGAAGTTTGAAATACAGTTGATCCTTGAACAACATGGATTTGAACTGCATGGGTTCAGTTACAAGTGTGTTTTTTTTTTTTTTTGATAAATACAATATGATACTGTAAATGTATTTTCTCCCCCTTATGATTTTAACACTGTGTTACTCTAGCTTACTTTACTGTACAAACACAGTATATAATACACACCAAATATGTGTCAGTCTACTCCTCATGTTATCAGTATGGCATCTGGTCAAGTTAAGTTTTGGCAAAGTCAATCATCATACATAGATTTTTGACTATGGGGAGAGTTAATGCCCCTAACCCTTGCATTGTTCAAGTGTTAGCTGTAATATTCAGTAGGCTTTCAGTACTATAAATTAATTATGTGTACCCACCTCATTAGCATTTTTATTAATCTTCTTTGGATGCAAATGCACCCATTTAGATCAATTCTGTATAAAGATTAGAAAGAGATGGCAATACACAGAGATACCCTAACAATTTTCCATGAATTTAGAATCTACTGGGGCTTTAAATGATCTGCAAGTGTGAAAGAATAGTCCACTTCTCATGCCTCAATATATTTCTCTGGCTACGACAACTGTCAGTAAGGAGTTCAGCTAGAGTAAATGCCAGTGGGCAATTTAATTGTTTTAGATGTGCTATATAATGAGATACCAATGTTGGGTCTATATGTCTAAGACAGAGATGAGAAAGCCTAGGGAACTGACAAAATCCACTTCATGGCATTAATAAAAATATTTTTAAAAAATCAAAATACTTAGAGTCGAAGATATGAAGAGTCATGGAGATAATGTGACATTTCTAGGAGACCAAATATAATACTCATCCACTTCTCAGAGCTTTGTGAGGGTTAAAGGTTATGTAAAATTATTTACTATTAATATTATTCATGCAAAAAAAAAAGGAAAAGAGAAATTTTCTTAAAGATAAAATATGAGTGGCGAGTGAGAGAAGTATCTGGAACATCAGCTTACACTGTCAAGGGAGAACCAAGTTTTCACATAATCACCTAAGGTTGAGTTCAAGTTCTCCTCTGCAAATGTTTACTTTCTTGACATCCTGGGTCATCCTTCCCTTTAAAATCCCACACTTCAGAGGGTTGACTGACCAGCCCTGGTCAGATTGGACTCACCCAAATGGGGATACATCACAGTACCAGAGAATACTACAACACCCACCAAAAGTCTGTGCTTCGAGTCAAGAATGAAACTAGCGCCTACCCAGCAATCTACACAAGCATGAGATTCTTGGACATTCCTGCTGTGGCTGCTAGTGTGGTTCCATTGCTCATGGATTTGCCAGCTCATCTGAACTTCTTTCCCCTTGCTGATGGAGACAGAACTGATGGCCCCAACCTTAGAGCCCAAGACTCTTACACTGACACTTAAGAAGTAATAGCTACTTACTTTCTGGACTTTTTGATTGTCGGTTGCAAAAACAAGGTTTGCAATATGCTGAGATGCCATGTGCCTTCCAAAGAGGTAGTATTATTATGGACAGCATTTTGTCACTGCTAGCCAAGTCCACAGAGTATTGTCTGCTCTGTCCAGTGCATTCCTATGGATTGCAAGGAAGTCTGTTGTGTGACATTGGAGAAGTCCTTCTATATCCCTTAAGTCAGGTCAGAACACTGACATTTCTTTGAAGTTTCAGAATTTGTAAAGCAATTCCAAGTGTGTTCTTTATGCTCACAAAATTCCTAAGATTCAGACTAGGTACAACCGCTTCAGAATCCAAGTTCCCGTCATTACAACAAGGTATAAACAAATCTGATCCTGCAGAATAGATGCTCTCACCCAGCTAGACTATAAGCATCATGAAAATAATATTCTTTTGTAACTTTACCACTCGATCATCACATCAAATTGATACCTATATAATAATTGTGGTTGATCTCCAGCCTTATATAAGGCTGGATTTCCTGCCAGTTTTATCCTTGTAAAAATTTTTTCAATTCAAGCCATTACTTTACTTGGGAAGACCTTTCATATCAAGATTAAGTCTTACATTTATTTTTAAAACAAGTTCATATTCTATCTTATCCCAATTGTCTTCCCAGCAGCTCCACTCAGAGTCTTAACCTCCTTCCTCTCCCTTAATATACTGATTGGAAATCTGATCATTTATCTTCTCCACCATATAGCAGTCCATTTATATAGTTTCTCTGTCATTCACTAGATTATAAGCATCTACAGGCTAAGACATTAATGTTTGAGTTTGAGAGTCTAACCAGTAGCTGACAGTAGGTATTCAATAAATGTTGGATTAATACAATTTATACCTTTTGGCATTTTAGAATAATGTCATGTAATAAAGAAAGAATCATATATTAGATCATACTCTCCCTTTTAGGTCAAGCACTATTTTTTTAAATGATTTTAACAAGGCAACACCATAATGCTTTGCCTAGAGCAGATCTCAATAAATATATTAATTACATAACTACAAATGCAATGAAAGTGTTCATGATGCTTAAATTACTGTAGGACTAGGTGAACATATATGTCCATCTTATTATACTATTATGTACTGAAGAAGAGTGACAGGGTTAATGAGTCCCCATCCAAAAGGACAGCTGTAGAGCAGAAAAATGCCACCATTGAAAAAAAAAATGCCGTTTTTCACTGTCTGTCTGGAAGTGCCCTGGCAGAGTCTCAGTGATTAAGAAAACTACCTTGTGGGTTTCCCTTCATAATAAATTACATTGTTCACCACATCTGTTGTTAGTCCACAATGTACACTCCCACACTCATTGGGGAACTTGTAATTATTTGACTAGTATCCCATTTAGGTAACACCAATCCGTAAATCATAATTAGAGGTTTCTAGAAAGGCTTTTTAATTTGTTACTCCACATCTCATTTACGTTGTATGCTATATGTCACTGAAAATATACCAATGATACAGGGACTAGAAAGGAAACATTATGCAGATCATCATATGGGTTATAAAAATGTACTTTGTCCTCCTCACTAAGATTGCTGTAAAAAGTAAGAAGCTAAGGGCTTTAAAGCCAAGGGAGATCATGTAGAGGAGTGTGCAGCTGTGTTAAGGCTGTGCGGGGCTCTTCTGTGGGGTTTAGAGGGCTGAGGTTCAGCTTTGGTACCTAATTGAAGCAATTCTATAGGCTCCAGGTGAACATGAAAATCTGCACAACTCCAACCGAAACAGCAAAACAATAAACAACAACAACAAAATGTTTGACTGATTCCCCTTCTTTTCTTCAAACCATAATGAGAAGATAATTAGCTTTTGTGGTTTTTTTTTTGTTTTTTTACATTTTTTAAGATCATCTTTTCCTTAGGGGACCACCCATTTTCAGGCTTCCTCAGTGGAAAAATAGACCTTACAAATACAAAACAAATCTCACATATATATATATATATATATATATATATATATATATATATATATAATATGTAACATATATATATGGCTTTATGAATGTTTTTATTGTATAAACCTGCATAGGTAAAAAAAAAAAAAATGGCTGTGCATCTTAGAGCCAAAATGGTTTTTTTATCCATGTGTAAGGAAAGGATGTTTCAAATCCTCCAATTTTCAGATTCTAAAAACTCCTGCACTCTTTTCATAAATCCTTAGAATGATTTCACCTTCATTCTCTTGCTTACAATTTAGATCTGAGCCCTCTTCACTAGTAGCTGATATCAGTGCTTCCATGATTACACCAATGTCTCATGAATAATTATTTTTTAATTAGAATCTAAGCAACTCCTGAAGATAGGACTCAATTCCATGGTGTGTATAAATTTCTTATTTCAATTTCACTGCAACAGATCCTTGGCTATTTTGTTCCCAAACTGCACATGTGTTATCACGTGCCTGGTCTCTGCATCAAAATCTTGCATTTTTCTGAGTATTGTGAACAAGATCTTTCACTCTCTACAGTGGCTACAAAGCTGACTTTTTGGTGAGAGATCTTTTACAATATGGTGACATTTTTATGCAAAGATATAATCAAAAGAGTAGTGAGTAAACTATCAATAGCTGTGATTACACCCCCTACTTTAATTAGCTTAGATTGCAAGCAGAATAATTTTTTTTCAAGCTTTTAAGATTTCAGACATGACCTAAGACTTTCACCAGGTTTAGAGATAAGCTTATACTGTTCTAACAGAAGACTGACTGGGAAAATGCCAGATTTACGGTTTAATTTGTTCCTAAAAGATAGCAAACAACCATTTAAGTATGCTTTTTATTTGCTTCCAGTGAAGCTCTAAAAATTAAGTTTCAGATCTTGAAAGTCTGTGTAGTATTTGCTCAAATTATGTAAATAACACAGTATTATGTATTTTAATCTTGTTTTTATATTTTAATTTAAAACTGAAAACTAAAAATATTCCAAATGTTCTTTTTTGTGAGCTTTTTAACAGGACTGAATGCCCTGATGAGGCTTTTTAAACCTTGGGTTTAGTAAACTTTGCATTGGATATTTGTCCCCCCTTTTTAAAAATATTTATTCTAGTAAGGATTCCTTTACTAAAGCATTCTTCAAGGGTTGAAGTTAGTGATTGGCGACAAAAAGTCTGCAGGCCAAATCTGGCCGTCCACCTGCTTCTGGAGATAAAGGCTTATTGGAACATGGCCATTTGTTCACATCTAGTCTAGGAATGCTTTCACTCTGTACTGGCTGAATTGCGTAGATGCAACAGAGATCCTAGGGCCCACACAGGTTAAAATTAGGCGCTAGCCATTTCCAGAAAGAAGCATCAGCTTCTGATTTAAGTAACTTCATTCCAAGTAGATCATTCTGCCTGCCAAAGTGTCTATTTCCTCCACGTATCTGTAAATGCCACCAAAGTCTTCAGAGAACATGTGTTGGACAACAGCATACTTTCTCTTTTTCTTATCATCCTCTCAGGTTGCTCAACACAGAGGAACAAAGAAGAGAAACAGATCTCCGATAGAATCAGAGGAGGACGAACAGGACAGTCTTTCCTTGACTCCTTTATAAAACCTTTTTTTTTTTTTTTTTTTTTTTGCCAGTGTAGCTTTGCAAATATATCAATTTCCAGATGGTCTTTACACTTCTTGCAGAGAATACTTTTCCTCTACAATTATTTCAATGAATTTTTATGGGAATTCTTTGTTTTACACTAGCACTTACAATTTCCTCAGAAATTGTAACAAGGTGTCTTCCTGAGTCATGTGCTATTTGTCAAAAACACTCCCCTGACTTTCCCCTCTGAACTTGTTAACCTCTAAAAAGGCAGACATTGTCTTGGACAGAATTCATTCTTGATTCAGAGGTATATAATTCCAGACATGCCAAAAGTTTTTCTTCTCAAGTGTTCAATTACATGAAACTCCTGCTGTTTTGAAACATTCTATTTTTTTTCTAAGTTCAAAGTTGTGTGTAGAATGAAACTTTTGATTTAGAGGCTAGCTCACTTTCATGCAGGAATTTGGTGGACTCAGTATACTTTATGTACAGATATATTAGACATTCTATGCATCATTGTTTCATTTTGTTAAATAAGATTAAATCAATTTCTACGTTTAAAAAAATACACCAAAAGATGAAAGGGTCATGATAGACAGGTCTTTCCCCTGCAGACTCAGTCACCCATGTTAATTCCCACCTCACCCTCCTATGAGGGTTGTCAATGGCCTGATGCAGTGCAGTCAGCTGTCTTCTGTCCATAAATAAAAATCACAGCCATTAATGTTATCAGAGAAGAGGGATGTTGTAGGTCAAAACATCTTAAGGCTTGAAATTTTTTCATTTATTTTAATAATTATATTATTTGTTAACATTTATTTACTTTTGAGAGAGAGAATAAATGGGGGAGGGTCGGGGGCGGGGAGAGAGAGAGAGAGAAAATCCCAAGAAGGATTCATGCTATCAGTGCAGAGCCTGATGTGGGACTCAAAATCACAAACCAGTAGATCATGACCTGAGCCAAACTCAAGAGTCAGATACTTAACTGACTGAGCCACCCAGGAATCCCAACAATTATATCTTAGACAAAAATTTTAGTATCATTATCTTCTATGCATAATCATCAAATATGTAATATAAAAATGTAGGAAAAATTAAGAATCCAGAAGCCTCCTTGGTAGGATGATAAAGGAAAGGAGACAAAGGCTAAAAAGATACAAGAGATTAGGACAAACAGAAAAACATTGAATCCATTCTCCCACTAATATTCTCCTATTGAGATCTCACAGTCTGGTCAAAATTAACTCTCCATGTTCTCTAACATAGACAGAATTAAGAATAACCACCTGTGCTGTGGGGTGAACAATGAAGTGGCATGCAGACTCATTTACTGAAATGGGGAAGGGTAGAGAAACACATTTCTGTGGAAAATTGGCAGGCCTATCAGCTCTGAGATGCTTAAATGTCTTAGTGCTTTAGTCTCCATTTCAGTGTCCAAGTCTAGAGCCCAAGGGAAAGTGCATGACTCAACTCAAATCTGAGAGTCAACAGAAACATAAGATTTCAAGCAGTAGAACTAAAGGAGGTAGAGATATATACAGTTTATCTGTATATACTCAACTTTCCAGTATCCAAGAGCAGGTAGAGAAGGAACAGCTGTGAAGGTATATAGAGAAAGAGGAGACACCCTAGAAGACCAAGGAGGTCTTAGATGAGAGGCTGAGAGATACAACAAGTCCAAATACCGCAGAGCAGTGTGCTAAATGCCGCTGCCTGAAATGTAAAGCAAGGTCCATACAGAGAAACAGTCCCTTGATTTGACCACTTAAAAGAGCAGTTTAGTCGGAGGTGGGAACAGAGTGGAGCAAACTAAAGAGTAGCTAGTAAATAAAGAGGATGGAACATAAAGACCAGGGATCCATCAGAGGATATCTACATTCTGCAGACCATTTTTGCAGCATCAATGTGATAAACTCAGATCCCCCTCTTATCCTAAAATATAAAAATCAAACAACTAAAGAAAAAAACACACTATAAATGATGTAGCTGATTGTTTCAGTGAATGTTATTAAGGCATCTGGGTGGTGTCTGGAGCCACCAAAGCCATTATGGCAGGAGGCTCAAGAGGGGACAGGGTATTAGAGTAGGACATGACCTGCTAACATGACTTTTCCTCCTTGTCCTGACAACATACCTTGCTGTTGTCATGCATGGGGAGCTGCTTATAACTTTATGGCCAACACCAAATCTGTGATGATATAGACATGTTGCATTCAACAGAAAAATTGTGGAGGATGAAATTTATTAGAGGAATATTTATTTAAAAGTCTCTGCCCAAATGAACAACATAGGACATATAAGTATGAAGGTTATATTTCAAAATGACATGCTCAGACTATTTCCACATTATTTTGTTGGAGCAACAGCATAGGGCCTGACTCGAGAAAGCCCCTCAACTCAGACCTGCAGTTGTGGAAACAACACAGTTTACCTTTCTAAAGCTTTATAATGATACAGTTAGACTAGAGCCATAGACCTTGTGAGGGTGAGGGTCACAGGAAGGCAATTCAAAAGCAGGATACAAACTGACAGATTAAGGCACTGCAAGGAAGTACCAAAGGATAAAAGGAATTATTGACAATGATTGTAATGTGCAGTAATGCAATTTACTCTGCTGGATTCTGCCAAGGGAGAGGCGTGGGTGAAACCAAACGACCTGCTGAACACAGTCATTTGAGTTGAACTGTTAAGCCTATTGTTGCTACATCAGAATTCTAGAGAGAATAATCTATTTACTAAAAAAGTACCTGGATTACAAAAATGTGGGAAATTAACTTAATTTATAAACTTGTTTATAAATTTATATATTTGTGTAGAGTGGAGATCCATTTTTCACAGAATACATACAAGCAAGGACTTTACAATTCAGGAATATTCATTAGGAATGTATTATTCCCTGGGTCTTTTAGGAGGGTAAATCTGCTTTGTGTCTGTAAATGAATTGTAACTCATAACATGCATTCTCTTCCTGCAAGTCATCAACCAATCAATTCCATAAATAACATTCTTGATTTGAGGTTATGGATTGTGAAGCTGATTGGAACCAGGTAGAAAACAGATGAATTTAGTAGTAAGACTATCTCTGTGGTCCACTGTGAGAGTGCAGTGGTGCTATTTCTTTGCTGATTGGAGCACACGTTTGAAAACATTTTGTGCCTTTATTAATCATGAATATGATAGCGAAGTTTATGATGAAGGTATTGAACCACTATCCTTTTAAAAAAGGAAAGATTAATTCAAGAGTGATTTAAAATAATGCGTTCTTGCAGGAAATCTTATCTGTGGCTTGAAACACACTAAACTTTTACTGTATCACTACATTTATTTTCCCAGATAAGCCTTTGACAGAACTTTCCACAGAGAAACCAGCCAGTTTATATGGAGAAACTTTTCTGGCATAATTGGAATAATCGAATCAGAGTAACAGATAACAATTACTGATTGTTTACTCATCCCCACCATGCTCATGCATATATACTTTTAATCTTTAAAAATAGCCCATGAAATATGTACTTTTCTTATCCTTAATTTATATATGAGGACACTGAAGCTTAACTAGATTGAGCAACTTACTCAAAGTCATACAATATACAGTAGATTCTGGAATGGCAGGGGGTGGGGGTGTTTTACTCCAGAGCCTATATTTTTAAATTCACTTGTATACTGTGTAGCCATGATGAGGCATTCAGGTTTTGAACAAAGACTATGTAGGTTTGAATCCCAGCTTGGCCTGATGGACAAAATACCCTATTTTCTGGCCATGTCAGTCTTCTTAGCGATGGAGGATAAATAAAGTGAACTGTGGTAAGGATTAAATGAAACAATATATGTAAAATAGGTACAATTATCCCTGGTACTTAGTGAATACTTAAAACCTACACAATAGGTTTTAACCACAGCAAGAACACAGTAATATTACTGTGTAATTTAAAAACATTTTTCTATTACTGAAAACTCCGTGTTGATTGGCAAAAAGAATCACAAAAAGACATTTTAAGTTTGGGAGTTAGTCAATGATATGAATTATGAAGCTCAAACTAGAACTTTTTGATGGATATTCCTACTATCCTGCTAAATTAATAGCTTTAAAGGGACAAATGAGGGGCGCCTGGGTGGCTTAGTCGGCTAAGCGTCCGACTTCGGCTCAGGTCATGAGCTCATGGTTTATGGGTTTGAGCCCTGCATCGGGCTCTGTGCTGACTGCCAGTTCAGAGCCTGGAGTCTGTCTTCAGATTCTGTGTCTCCCTCTCTCTCAGACCCTCCTCTGGTCATGCTGTCTCTCTCTCACTCTCTCAAAAATAAATGAAACATTAAAAATTTTTTTTTAAATAAAGGGACAAATGAGTTTTCCAAATTCAGCAGTCACCATGTGCTTTTCTAGCTTATGAGTGACTTCAGCTGAAACCCTTCTGAAAGGTTTACACTTGTCAAATGTTAAGCAGATGGAGTGACAATGACTTATTCTCCGAATACATTTTGAAGTGGATACAACATCGGAATTCTCTAAGAGCAAACTAAGTTTACATTCAGAACTCAGTCTTAATTCAAATTAGTCAGTTTGTTTGGTCATGAAACCAAATGAAACTCCAACCCATTTCTTCTCTAAAACCACCATCTTTGACTGTAATCTTTAAAAATTTCATGGTCAGCCAACATTGAAAGGGTGGAAAACAATTCAGGGTGCATTTTCTTCTGTCATTCTCATCATAAATTTGAAGGCAACTTCTACTTGTCAAATTGACTTTGACTCATATGAACAGAACAAGTTCACCCAGTGAACCATTCAGCAGTAACAAGAGGTAAAATTCTTCACACGATGCCTTAACTCACTGCATACTTTGGAGAGGAGAGGAGAGTGTGGGATGGGGGTCAATTTAACAGGCTGGATTTCATTGTCAGGAGGTTAAGAACAGAGAGGCTTATACTTAAAGGGTCACACTAGACAAAGTGATGAATTTCCTATAGAAATTTTTAATAGATATATTGTTTATATGTTTATCTAGTGATCATATATTATCTAATATGTGAATCAATGGCACTGAGGGAATTTTCAAGGTCAAAGGATTATTTGCCTAAACAAAGTAGGAAATTTAACAAGATATAATGGCCCACATTGTGAAATATTCAAAGAAATGGTCAGTGGCACACCATTAAAATTTAAAAAGGAACTCTGTGGGCAAACAAGTTGAATCTCTACATATTATAGATCCCTCTTGGAGATTCATAATACATATTAGCCAATATAAGTGCTCTCAATATACATGCAATTAAAATAATCTATTTAGCTTTTTCTATACAGTCATCTCAAAATTTAGTTATCAGGGAATCCTACCCTGGGCTATCTTTTCCAGATGAAAAGAATAGCATTTACACAGAGTTAGGAGCTAGAGAAGTCAGCATAGAGCATATAATGGAAACTCTCAGTTTTCCATGCCAAATACTGGTTAATAAGTCCGAAATTGGAGGGCTAGAAAAATAGGTTACCGGAGGAGTGGATCTAAAATAAAATAGGCTTGAATGCTAAGCAAAGGAGTTAGTTGTTGCTAAAATTTAAATATTAATAAAAGTTATCACTCATAAAAATAAAATGCATTCAAATCTATTTGAAAAATTAAAAATAGAGAAAAATCACTTAAAATTGAACCAAAATCATTTGTAAAATATAAAAGTGGGAAAACATAGACTTATAAAATGTCATGAAATTTTTATCGATTTAAATAATTCATGCATTCATATATTCTATAAATATTTTGAGCACCTATTTTGTAACACACACTTTTCCAGCTACTCAGAGTATAGCAGTGACTAAGACACATTTTCTAATTGTGATGGAACTTGAATTCTGGAGGGAGAGAGAGAACAAACACAAATTTAACAAATAAATATATAATATGAGGTGGTGACATAAACAATAAATAATCCACATTCTTGTGGAATCCTAGGGCGAAAGACTAAAAGGAGACAAACCAGTAGTGCAATATGGTATCAGGTAACATTAAGAATAATTAAAGGAATATAAGAGGGTAAGGAGATGGAGATTGGAGTTGCGAGAGGTAAATCATTTTAATATGATGGTCAAGAAAGGTATTTCTTTTTATTTTTTAAGTTTATTTATTTGAGAGAGAGAGAGAGAGTAAGGAGGGGAGGGGCAGAGAGAGAGAGAGAATCCCAAGCAGGCTCCAGGCTGTCAACATGGAGCCAGATGTGGGGCCTGAACCCACGAACCAAACCATGAGATCATGACCTGAGCCAAAACCAAGAGTCAGACGCTTAACCAACTGAGCCACCCAGGCACCCCAAGAAAGGTATTTCTGAAGAGGATACTTTAAAGCAGAGACATGAGGGAGTAAAGAGGGAACTCATTTGCATCTCTGTTCATAGAAATATAGCTTAATTTTAATTTTTTGCTAATACAAAAAAAAATAAATAGTGATCAACTACTTTGGTCTCCTTTTGCACACAGAAACAGAGAGTTTCTTTAGAGTATATGCTGAAAAAAAGAACTCAAGGGCTGTTTATCTTCAATTTTGCTAGATTCGGTCTTATATATTGCCCACCAAAATGGCTGGTCAAATGTTCACCCACCTAGTAGCACATTAACTTAAAGGGATGAAAATCTCCCCCTCTTATCAGAAGATTTGTGGTCCCAAGAGGGTGAAGAAAATCCTAGTTGTGTGTTTTTCTTGTCTTCCCCTTGACCAAAACTCTGGAGCTTCAGTTATTCTGTTATACTATGTCCCTAATGCTGCCCAAGTCATAGAAAGTACATGGCAAGTATAGTTACTTCAGTTCCACATTTCTGGCCAAAGCACAGAAAAGGGGAATCCCAGTGTACTGGAAAGTTCAGAGAAAATTTGGAGAGGGAGAAGCTCTGGATTGCAATCCCCTATAGTTGCCTGTGAACTAGTGGGCTCTAAATGATCTAAATACACCAACAAAAAGAGAGAGATCGGCAAATAGGTTTAAAAAATGGACTCTCTGGGGCATCTGGGTGGCTCAGTCCATTGAGTGTCCGACTTTGGCTCAGGTCATGATCTCACAGTTTGTGGGCTCGAGCCCCGCGTCAGGCCCTGTGCTAACAGCTCAGAGCCTGGAGCCTACTTCACACTCTGTGTCTCCCTCTCTCTCTGTCCCTACCCCATTCGCACTCTTTCTCTCTGTCTCTCAAAAATAAACATTAAAAAAAAAATTAAAAAAAAGGACTCAATGCTCTATACAAGAAACTCATGTCAAATGCAAGGATATAGTTTGGTTAAAATTTAGTGGATGGAAAAATATTTCCCACACAAACACTAATCTGGAGAAACCTGTAGTGGATATATTAATTTCATAGCAGACTTAAGAGAAAAGAAAATGATCAGAAATCAAGGGAGTAATTATGTAATGACAAAATCTAATGACATCATGACAAAAGGTTAAACTCACAAAGAAGCCAAAATAGCCTGAAATGTATATGAACATTAGAAGAGAACTTGGGAACATGAAGCAGGAACTGAATAAAGAAGAAAAAAAAAACCTAATATAGCTATGGATGTCCTTATCAACCATAAGACAGAAAACCAGCAAAGATATAAAAGAACTGAAGAGTATCATCAACCAATGGATTCTAACTTATATTTACAGAATATTCCACCCCAAGGGGCAAAATACACATTGTTTTCAATTGTGCATACATTAACCAAGTTAACTCTACTCTGGTTCATAAAACAGAACGTAACCATATAAAATTAAAATCATAAAAACCATGTTCTCTGACCATACTGAAATTAAAATATAAACCAGAAAGATAGCAGGTAAATCTCCCAATACTTAGAAATTAGATAAAATAGGAGCGCCTGGGTGACTCAGTTTGTTAAGCATCCGGCTCTTGATTTCAGCTCAGATCATGATCTCGTGGTTTATGAGATGGAGCCCCACATAGGGCTCTGCCCTGACAACATGGAGCCCGCTTAGGATTCTCTCTCTTCCTCTCTCTCTGGCTCTTTCTGCTTGTTCGTTCTCTCTCTTTCTCTCTCTCTCTCAAAATAAATAATACATTTAAACAATTAAAAAAATTGGACAAATTACTTCTAAATAATCTGTGAGTAAAGGAGAAAGTCATAAGGGAAATGAGAATATATTTTAACTGAATTAAAATGAAAATACAAAGGATAAAAATTTGTGGGATGCTAATCAGTACTTAGCGGTAAATGGGTAAGATTAAATGATTATTTTAGAAATAAAGTCTCAAATAAAAGTAGTATAACTGTTTTGGAAAAAGAGTCTGTCAGTTTCCTATGAAGTAAACACTATGCTGCCCAACAATTCCATTTGTTGTAAGGTATCTGTAGATATTTACCACACAGAAATTAAACGTTTCCACACAGAGAACACTTGAAAATGTATATTGCTACTATACTTATAATAGCAAAAATAACTGGAAGTAATCCAAATGTCCACAAATTGATAAATGCATGATCAAATTATGCCAGATCCACCCCATGAACAAACTCTTGATGTATGAAACAATGTGCATGAATCTGAAAAAGCATTATGCTCAATGAATCAGTCTAGGCACAAAAAAATTTTAAGAGTAGATGGACTTGTTTTCCCCCCAAACTCAGGGGACAGTATTCAGTAT
Source organism: Cryptoprocta ferox (assembly GCA_028646485.1). Classification (NCBI taxonomy): domain Eukaryota; kingdom Metazoa; phylum Chordata; class Mammalia; order Carnivora; family Eupleridae; genus Cryptoprocta; species Cryptoprocta ferox. Next base: position 59,853,698 of record CM053561.1, read on the forward strand.
TTATTTAACCATGAGAAAACATTATCTGATGGCTTTGCATTGCAATTCTTTATCACATTAACAAAGTGTTCTCCTTCTCCAAATATGTTGCAAATATTTATGTTTGTTTAATTCTGTTGATTTTTTCTTTATTTATTGAGAAGAATTATTTCTCTTTATAATAGATTTATAAATCTTAAAAGAAATTATCTTCACTGGGGAAGACCCACTTGGTCATGTTATATGTAGTACAAGATTAAATTTGTTAATAATTTTCTATTCTATTTGTTAATAATGTTCCTTCTAAAGAGATAATTCTCTTTTCTTACTATTATTTAAATACTGTTATAATGAATCATGATAGCCTTGTAAAAGTGAGAAAAGGTTTTCTTTTCTTTTTTTCTGAAAGCACCTTTCCTGCTTTAAATGTTTTGTTCATCACGAAGTCATTGGAGCTTAGATGATTTTTAATTTTAAATTCATTATTTTAAAACAGAGGAGGGCAGGTCATTTTTGTATTTTTTCTTCTCCAACTTTAATTTTGCAAAACAAAATGTCAGCTTCATCAAAGTTGTTAAATTTATTGACATGAAGTTGCTCTTAATATCCTTACAATTATTTTAAGGTGTATAGGCTCTGGAGAGATGTCCCTGTTCTTCAACACTGTCCAATATTCAGCATAAATTTTTTTTAGAGAATAAAAATCATCTAGCTTGTTACTTAACTCTACAGGTTCAGTTCTGTAGGTGGTCCATAAGAAGCCAAGAACAGCTCTCCTCATTTCTTTCATGCCTCAGGAAAATACTTTGCCCATCTATGCCAAAAATACACAAGTGCCCACAGGAGGAACGTGGTATCCTGTTCCTTCTACTTAGAAAGAATTAGTACTCTTTGAAATTTCGTCCTTCTGGGTTTGTTGGCATCCCTTGCTTCCTATTGTATTAAAACAAAAAATGGAACACACCTAACATCCAGATCTTAGCTTAGGTATTGGATTACTACCCAAAGTGTAAAATAAATTTGCTTGAGTCCCCAGTGGTATATGACTATGACTGAATAAATGGCAATAAATCAATCAGTGAGGGACAAAGACACAGCTCTTATGCAGAATAAATCCAGATAATTTATGTAGATACTCCACCCTCAAGGAGGGGGAGATAATTTTCCACTCCTTAAGTATGAGCTGTGCATAGTGACATCCTTGCAAACCGCTTAGTATAGAAGAGGGATAAGGAGAGGAGATTTAGAATGGAGAACTCTAAAATGATATTACCTTATCCAGTTGATCTAGATCAACATCAACAGTGATGTTGATACTACTTACCTTTGATATAATGTTACAAAATGAAACTTAACCTCTGTGGTTTTCCTTCAAAAACAACCAAAACTAAAACCATCACCATAATATAATCATGAGGGAAAATATCAGAAAAATTCCAATGGAGGCTCTTCTACAAAACACCTGACTAGGACTCCTCAAAACTGTTGAAGTCATCAAAAACATGGAAAATCGGAGAATCTACAACAGCCAAGAAAAGGCTAAGGAAATAAAATAGCTAAATGGACTGTGATATCTTTGATGGAATCCTGTTACAGAAAAAGGACATTGTATAAAAAACAAGGAATAATAAATAATCCATGAATGTGAAATACTAGCAAGGCATCAATACTGTTTTATTGTTTGTAACATATGTACCATGCTAATGTCAGTTGTTAGTAATAGGGGAAACTGGATACAGAAGTATACGGAAACTTCAGGCACTACCTTCTCAATTTTTTCCAGTAGTTTTGGAATTGGTTCTGAAAAATAAAGTCTATATAAAACTTTTTTTTAAGAATCTCTGATTACCATCTGAGATTAAATAAAGTAAAATAAATGATTTTGTAGTTCATCTTTTTTGGGGGCTGGGGATTTTTTGTTTGTTTGTTTTTGGTGAGTGAGGTGCTTTTAAGAAATCTGTACCTAAATCATTTTGGAATGTGTTCATGTTCATTTGTTCTGTTAGCTTGCTGTTTGTTTATTAAGATTTAGCCAGTTTTCCTCACACTATTAAGTAATTTACACTTGCCTTTCATGATTTTTTTTTTAAATCACACATTAAATTCTCACATACTTAAATCAGTCAAACAGGATTTCTAGTGATCCTTAACTTCTCTAGTACCCATTATGGGACATATTCTGTTGGGCTTTTAACTATTTATTTCAAGGTAATTTATTTAAAAAAATTGTCTTTGGTCTTTACTCACACATCTCTCCACTCAAAGGCGGCCATGACTCCAATTCCACTATCTCCAAACCTAAATCACTTTAATATTCCTCATTAAAGAAATTGAGTGTTTCCAAAACTCATCGGCTCACAGAACATTTTTATTTTAAGCCATTTTTCAAGCTTTGCATTTCACAAAACAACTACTCATACATTACTGACATAAAGTTAATTAAAAGTTGAAGAATATATACATCTTCTAAACGCAGCTAATAATCATTAATTCTTCTCATCTTTATCCATGTATTTACTAATGCCTTCTTTGAAAGGAAAAGTACAAAAATTGTAGTTAGTATTAAACCTAAAAGTCATCTCTTTAAAACCTAATTTCAAAGAACAGACTACAGATCAAGTGAGAAGACCTGTACATAAGTTTTAAGATATTGTTTGCCACATATTGATATAAAGGGTGTAGAAAATGTTTCAGTCTTTAGATGGTAGACTCACTAAGAATCTCGTGCAACTGTATATTGATTCCTTAATGCTTTCATTTCCTTTAAATCTACTCACTTGTCTCTATCTGGCTCTTTACTGTAAAAACTTAATCACAGTTGTTATTGGTTCACCACTTTGTGGTCTTTTAAAATTTTCAAGAATCTCTGATTACCATCTGAGATTAAATAAGGTAACCACTGACCTTGGGAGGGTAGGTGAAGGAACAGAGCAGGCATATTTCCTTACATAAACAGTCCTTTTTATTCAGAGATTTTTTTTTGATTTGCAGTCTCAAATGTTTTCCCAAGGATACCAAGCAACAGTGATCTATGAAGATATTTTTCTGCTATTTTATATACAAGTATATTGTGCATTACATTACGAGACTCTAGAATATCTTTCCCAACTTTCAATTCAAAGTATCCCCTTTCAAAGGTGCGTTAGTACCAACATGTTTTATTCTTCCTACCTTTAACTTTAGCTGTATTCATATAGAATGAAAGCAATGAATTCATCCTTTTATTTGTATTTAATGTGATGATAAGCACAAAACATAGGTATAGAGTTAGGTGTTACAGGATCACTGTAAAATAAGGAGTGTCTTTAAAATCCTATGTTCTTAACAAAATTTGCCCAGACTAGCTAGTTATCCAAATTCTGCCACTTACCTGTTAGATAGGAAACCATGCTTGATGTGATAGCTGTAGGATATCATTACCCGTAACACATGAATATGATCATGTTTGAATTTTCTGCAATCAGGTTATATGGAAGGCTGAACTTTTTTGGTACTCAATGTTACAAATCAGGAAGAAATTCTGAGTTCTGGAAATATGAAGATGTTATTAGCATCCCTTCACACAAAGTTCCCCAAGAATCTGTGTATGCATGTGCTTATGTTTATGTGTGTATAAAATGAGATTAAATTTTGTATTATTAAATAGTTTTTAATCTGTGGCTTAGGTTTGAAATATCAAAGGAAAATGTCTTTTACAAACTGGTCTAAGCTAGCTAGTGAGCTTGATTGTCCTAAGGTAGATTGGTTTAAGAGTTGAAGTGAAGTAGAATGAGCTTGTGAACTGCTGTGTTCTGGGACTACTCATACCTATGAACTACACCTCATGTTAGCATATGAAGGAAGATCAAACAAACACATGCTCAGACTGGGACAAAGGCAACAACCAGAGAGAGGTGGTGATCAAGGAAGGGCATTCAATTGGGGAAATGCCAAAGCAATATGAGAGCCAATCTAAAGAGCTCCTCAGGGCCAAAACTGAAGCAAATTGAGAGGCCAAAATTAAGAAAGTAGTATTGCATTTCCACTCAAAGTATAAAATATACATGAGCCAACAATGATACACATCATCTACACAACCACACACATAAAAATATTTTTCTTTATTCTACACAAATCCAGACTTTTCCACAGTGTCTATAATTTGGATTAGAACCATATTTTCATGTTTTTCCAATTATCATCTATTCAAATGGCTTAAGAATGTGTGATCGACTCCAAATGGACTTGAAGTAAAATGCTGATGGTACCCCATTGATCCTATTTCCTATAGGAAGAAAAACCCTCACTATCCTGGGGTAGACTACAAACCCTCTTTTGCTGATCTTACAGCTATCCTATCCTGTTCAGGCAGGAGTGCTTCTTGCTCAAGACGGCCCTTCTGATTTTGGTAACTATATGAGAACCATCTTAGAGTGCAGCAGATACAGGAAAGCAAGGGAGATGGCACTTATTTCATTCAACTCTGTGTTGGTTAACCTGCTGCTTTCCTGTACTTCAATCCTCTGTGGTAGGCTTGGGACTTTGGAGCTGTGTTGGCCACAATCAGAGGGGACTGGTAGAAAGATCATGCAGGTAATAACAGATTAGCTTCAATTTTTGCACAAAACTAGACCCAGGAACTTAGTTTCCCATTAAAAAATGTATTCACAAATGGATACCATGTTTGTTTCCATCCACATTTTTAACAACTTGTACATCAAACTTAGTAATAATACAAGAATAGAAAGTTTGTGCCTCTTCATCCAAATCATCATAGATTTTGATAAGCCCAAAGACAAATAATTTTACCTGGTCCTAAAGAAACCATCAAAGCCAGTGGAAAAGCCTGTGTAAAATAAAGGCAGGGGCTGGTGCCAAGGCTGTTTAAAGATGAAAGGCCAATTTACCTTAAATTTGCCGATTGTGTCATTGAGGTGACTCTGCCCTCAACTGGTCATATGTTCCTGGACTGCTTAGGTCCTGAGGACCTCCATATACCTTTAGGAAAAACTATCAGCCTTTTCAATAAGATATCCTGTACTAGGATCCAAGGAAAAATGCAAGTGACAAAAGACAGTCCACAGCTTTTAACCAAGTACAACTACGCATTTGTTTGATATGGCAAAGTTAGACTCAAGATGAAAGACAAACTGATGACTTAATTTTTAAACAGGGAGAACCAATGGAAATAGATTTAGTCAGGTCTTTAAAGTTAGACAAGAAATCACATCATGATAGAATCAAAATTCCAGGGTGGACAGAACAAGTTTCCCTCAGGGTTGTCTGTGAATGATTTACTCTCAAAGTGAGGATTGGGAATCTCTAAGTCCCTGAACTCTGCCCACTCTCCTGCTTACTTCCTGCCTCCCTTGGAGCTATGCAAGAAGGTTTAGGAGACTTGAAGCACAGTCCTCAGAGCAAATCAGTCCAGAACTCTCTGGAGAATGGGGTATCTGGCTACTGGCAGAAGCACCAGCCTAAGGTTCTAACAGTAACAAAAGAGAACATGCGATAGCAGAGTGGAACATTAAAAGAGCTAACAACTGGACTAGAAGAGGAAAACTTCCTATGGTATGTTCCTAAATTACAGGGTCCCCTCAGCATATGTAAACAATGATGGATATGTGTCAATATTGCATTGCTACAGACACACACACTCTGAAAAGGAAATTTACCTCCATATTCAACAGAACTCCAGAATGGATGCATAGTCTCAAATATCAAAACTCAACTTATAAGGGATTCTTAAGGGTTTACTTCCTTTAACCAAAGAGGACATGTTTGTATTTGTTCATCAATTTTGAGTATTTCACTTTTGTGAACAAAATTTTTCTTATTATCCAAAACATTTTCCTAGAGAAACGCCATGACCCTTTAAAATGTATATTATCAGTACCATTTTCCAAATGGCTAATTTCTAACAATAAAGTTCTATTTCCACTCCCCTGCAGAGTATTATGTTTTCTTATATACTGAGAGTCAAGAGAGTCCTCTGCCCTGCAGAACATAAGGCAATTCTTGGAGGAGGCGTCCATACACAGCCTTCCTCTAATGTAATTCTTACTGGCAAAGAAGTGATTTTGAATTTTCAAACTGTAGTCCTTTTCTTCCCCCATAACAAAATTCATGTGATTCCACATAAATATTAAAATGTATGTAATAGAATGTATTTATTTAATCTAAGAACATGCATGAATAGTAGAGAGACCAAGTTCTCTTATTTGCATGCTTGAGTTGTTGTTGGTTTGTAAACTGGCTATGAAGGTTTAAGAATTTTCAGAACACTTTGCAGGGGCATAGGAAGTCTTGGTGCTTGAGCTGATAAACTTCAGAAGATGCTTGTAGTGACTCCTGCACTGAGACAGGAATAAACCAAAAAGTCATAACTGCTACTTTCACCTATTTCTACTATGGATGATGGTCAGCCAGGACTCTTATGGGTATAACCAGTTGAACTTTTGGAATTAAATGAAAAGGTCATGCCTTAGACACTGGAAAATCCAGTGGTACAAGAGTCATTTGCACATAACATTGCTTAAATACTGCATAGAGATTGACTACAGAATATATAGAAACCATAACTGCATGGACACGTGCAGCCAGTGAATTTTTTTAGAATAGTTGTTTACTAAGAATCAGAGCCTAGATCTCTCTATTACTGAAATATTCTGCAATTGCAGAATTTAAAATTGTAAATTTTAGTAACACTATAGCTATATTTTGTCAAGACATTCTCTATTGCCTCAGCCATGTTTATCTGTTTGCCTGTTATACTATATAAAAAATGTTTTCTTAAATCTACAGTATCACTGTTAAAGAATTAATTGAATATATAAATGAATGCATACAAACATACATGAAGCAAGCAAGCAGAAAAAAAGGGTATAGTTAGAACCTGGGAAGGAGTGTTCAGTTTCTGATGAGGAAAGTCAGAGAAAATGTCTCTGAAAAACTAATTTGAGTAAAGTAAGATCCAGCAAAAGGAACTGAAAAGGTGACCCACGTGGATGCCTTGAGGGGGAATGCTTCTGGCAAAGGAAAGGAAAAATGACGATCTAGAGGGAGAAGTCCATTTGACATGGATAGAGATCAAAGACAACAATGTGGCTGGAGGAGAATGAACAGAAGTACAACATGGGTTCTACTTTCAGAAGAAGCTGATTGCATGGGCTCTTACAGGCCACTGCAAAGAGTTTCCCTTTTAGACTCAATAAACAGGTATTTTACTCTAAAAAATCCAGATCAAATTGAAGCTCGTTCTATATTTGGCACTCCTTTAGTTAATTTGCTAGGTATTATTTTTCCAGTAATGAGTTGAGCCATCCACTATTTCTCATATAATCCTCGTTATTGGCAGTAGTCTTGAGATTAGAGATCTATAGCAATGAAATAAATAAAACTAACCACAATTCTTACTGATTTCGAATGGAACATAAATACTCCTCATTAATTGATTCTTTGGGTGAGTATCCCTAAGCAACTTCTATATGCTCAGTTCTGCTCTAGAAACTCAATTGTGAACTCTAGGAGGAATGGGACATGATTGTTTCGTACTTTTTTTCTTGATGGTTTTCACAGCTTCTGTTTAGGTAGCCACATATTCAGCAATATGTGCTGAGTAAACAAATTATTAATATGGGGTTACAATGAGGAATAGTATATACTTGGAGCCTAATTTTACAAAACTTATTGTCAAGTGAAAGCGATTATTAAATCAGTGATTATCTTATTTAGTTATAAGTGTTATGGAAGAAGGATAGTTTCATAGTGGTCAGTGATTAATCACTGCAAAATGTTTTAACAGGATGACTACTATCCAACAAAATAACAATAATAGAAGTCATTGAAATACTGATCGATGTTCCTAGAGAAAATTGAAAGGCAAAGATTCAGAGTACAATTTGCAGATACTCATTACTTGTTTAAAACATATTAGTCAAAGTGTTGAAAGGCACCTAACAATATTAAGTCAACCTTATAAATGGTGCCAGGATGTTTATTGGATTTGTTTGGAAATTTCTCAAAAACAAAAATAATTTAAGACTTTGCCAATTTACTGCAAAGCTAATTCTATAGTATATCCACAAAAGAACCAATCTATCACCTCAGCGTCTTCACTAAGAACAAGAGTAGGCACAAAAACTTTAAGAGTCATTTCAAAGCAGATGTTGATTTCTCTTATATTCTACTCGTTGATAATTCATTAAAAGCTTGCAAATGTCAATTCACAAATCGAAGACACATTTGTATCTTCAGGTTCTTACATTTAAAAGGAGAAATGCATTCATGTTTATGTAGGATATGTCATTTCAATTTATAATTACCTGTCAGCTTTAAGGGAAAATGAATATTCAAGGACACAGGAAGAATCATCCATGCAACAAAAACCGAAACTTCATTGATTGTTCTGGAAAGCATTAAGTTGTCTATTTACAAGCCTTAATATGAATCTAAAATTATCTCAAGTTTTTCCTATAGACCATTAAAAAACGAATAGAATCTAACCAACAGAATCCTGACTACAAGAAGTGATGTTTATCATCTTGAAAGCAGCATTTGGCAAACTTTTTCTGCAAAGGGTCAGACTGTAAATATTTCAAGTTGCACAGGGTAAACATTCTCGGTTGCAGCTACTCAAACTCTAACCTAGTATGAAAAAAGCCTATGTCAACAAATGAGTGTAGCTGATAAAACTTTAGTTACAAAAGCAGAAAGCAGACCAGATTTGGATCTAGGGTTTTACTTTGCAAACACTATTCTAGAAGATACTAATATTAACAAAGTTCAGGGCCGCTTAACACAAATTATCACAACGCAGGTACATTCCAAATTCTTGAATGCTATGGTATCTCAGATGATATCAAGCCTGGTAAATAAATCCTATTTATGTTAATGAATTAAATATCCAAATGAAAACACCTAAAGTTGAATGTAGGTGATACATTCAGGCAAACACAGGAATTTTTTAGTTAAAAAAACAAACAAACAGAAATTAACCTATAAAAAGAGGTTTGAGCAAAAGGGATGCATAAATCAATTGCCTTAAGTATTTTCCACGGGACTCACCTGAAATTCATGAAAGCAGAAAACACATTAAACTAGAAGTCAAGATGTCTGGATTCTATTACTAGCTTTGCTATTCAGAGCACATATAAACTGTACACTTCAATTTCACTACTGCAAAAAAATAAAAATATATGAACTCAATTAATTTTGAAATTATCCCCAACTAGAAAAGTTGCTGCTATTATGAATGAAATGGCCTGTTTGAGGATATTCCAATAGTAGGAAGTCACTGCAGGGACAGCCAATGACAATCCAAAGGGTACATGCTTCATCAGTCAGATCTTCTGTCATCACTGAAAACCGAGTTGCCAGGGACAATTACAATTAATAACAATTACAACAAGATGTTGGAATACCTTATTGCATGCATGCCATACGTTATAGGAAGAATCTATTTGACACTCAGTTAAGCAAGTAAACAAATGTATTACCAGTAAGCCAAAAATTTAATTGCTTGCAAAGTAGAAGTATGGTTTACCTGAGAACATACGGATCACAGCCTCTTATACAATGTGTGTTAGTACCCTCACATTCCTGTTTTGAAAAAGTCGACTTGTACTTTGTATTTGATTATTTAAGACGCTGCATTTAAATGTGAATTTTAAATAGCCTTAATCCAAGTAGTTTTCAAGAAATATAATCTCAAATTCCCAGAAGCTCAGCTTTCAAAACTCAGTAAAGAAAATTATTGGAGACTGCCTGACGAATATACTGCCTGTTGATTATACAGGAGTCCTTAAAATCTGTCTTTCCGTTAAGCCAGAGCAGCAGAAAAGCAAACCTCTAATGTGCATTTTGTTGTCCAACCCAACCCTCTCACCTGCTCATCATACAACTGTTTTTACAGAATTATACTTTGCTGTGACCCTATCGACATTAATTTATGATACTAGTATACAGTGAGGCTATGTGCTCTGGTTTGCTTGTGACAGTCCTAGCTTATTCCTGTGGTCCTGGCACAATGACTAATAATGCCCTTGTAAGCATTATTTTCTCCCTAAATGATGAAGATTTAAACAATTAACACCTTTTCAATAACCACAGGGAAAAGAAAAAAAAAAAAAACCCAACAACTTCAATGTTCTTATTTTCCCTAAGCTGAGTAAGGAGAATGGGAAGGATCAAACCAACAGATGTCACTGTTCTTGTAGAGGTATGGCAAATATTGATGTTCAAGCAGGACTACTAATGCCTTTCTACTCCTTGGTTACCAAAGAGCCAGGTCTTGAGTTGTGCAATCCCAAGAGCAGGGTTGAGTAGAAGAATCCTGGATGTATAGACCAGACAGGTGCCTATCCTCTTGCTTGAGGCTGCCCTGGGCAGATGACCACAGGGGTCTCACTTTTTAAGGACTCGCTCTCTTTGCAAGTAGTCAAACACTTGGGGCCTAGAATGTCTAGGCAAAAATAAATCACAATCCTTCTGAAATGCATTACTTCCCTTTAAAGTTCCACTTAGACCTGAATTCAAATAGCTACATGATATTCAAGTTTTATCAGTTCGCTATATTTATTTTTTAATTTAATTTAATTATTTTAGTTTACTGTCTTTTTAAATACAGAAATTTCAACTACTTTATGGGACAGCAAATGATTAAGCAGGGAGAATGTTTCTTTTGAAGGGCCTAGTTCCCAAAATGTTATTGTTTAAATCCCCTCATTGTTTTCTGTAGTTTACATTTATTATAGCTACTTGCCTGTATTTTTATATCATTGTAAATCTTTGTTTGAACAAGGCAACTTATAAATAAATGAGTAGAAAAATACAAATGAACAGTGATACAGCATGACATTTCTGTGGCTTCTGCAAAACATGCTGAGATTTTCCGAAGACAGATGGTACTTGTTCATCTAACAATTATTAAGTATTAGCAGTATGCACTAAATTAGGGATGATAACACTATATCACCCCCTTGTAATTATATATAATTTATTTCTTTTCCTGTCTTTCTCCAAAGTAGAGTGTAGTTGTATACAGTGAACTCCTCTCTGCTGCCCACTTCTCTTTATGAAGAGCACACATTTTCTCAAAGGACCAGTCTGAGGAATGGGAGGCAATGGAGGATTTTGTCCTACCCACTGATGTATTTAAAATCCCTTTGCCTATTATGCATCCTGCATGAAGTATAATACTTTATCAAGGAAGCTAACCCAAACATAACTTTTTAAAGAAACATGGCTATTAAGGGAAAGGAGACAGTAGTGTTGTGGGTTAGACTATGTTCCCCCAAAAGATAAGTTCAAGCCCTAACACTCAGTTTCTGTAAATGTGACCCTATCTGGTAATAGAATCTTTGCAGATGTGAATAGTGAGGAAGAGGCTGTATTGGATTATGGTAAGCCTAAGTCAAATGACTTATCCTTTTAAGAAGTCCACATCAAGACACTGAGACACACAAAGAAAGAAGAAGGCCATGTGGCAATGTAAGCAGGGAGTGGAGTGATCCAAAGCAGTGTACATACTTACAGCTAGATAGTGACCTATTATTTTAATTTTTTTACATTTATTTACTTTTAAGAGACAGAGTGAGACAGAGTGCAAGCAGCAGAGAGGCAGGGAGAGAAGGAGACACAGAATCCAAAGCAGGCTCCAGGCTCTGAGCAAGCATTCAGCACAGACCCCGACATGGGGCCAAAACTCACTAACCATGAGATCATGACCTGAGCCGAAGTCAGATGCTCAACCAACTGAGCCACCCAGGTGCCCTTGAACACTGCCCTATTAATTGTATCATCATACCCTCCAGGTAAAAAAAATAAACAAACAACTTTTCATACACCGTACATTCCACTTCTACCCTGCATCTGCTGAAATCATACTTCTGGTTCATTCAAACCTAAATTCAAAATGAATAACTGGTGGATACCTAATCAGTATAATGGTTACCACTAAATGAACATATTCTTTATGTCAGGAATAATGCCAAGTGTTTATAGAATCACATTAACCCAACCTGTCGACACACAGAAAGCATTCAATGATGTCTGTTCAATAAACAAATGAATAAACATGAGTAACAAGTCAATGACCCATAAATTTAATAAAGCCACCAAATTATAGAGAAAGTATTTGAAAGTTTCTATTCACGACAAAGGAAAGGAGTTATTTTGTGGATTAATGTGACCATCGAGAAATTATGCTTTAAAATTTGGCTTCTGTAAAATTGACTTTTAATTCAATTTTTACTAAAATATATTTTTAACCAGATTTTTAGCAATTGTTACTGTTTATGTTGTTTGATTGTTTTAGTCTCTATCTTATAGCTCAGAGCTGTCCCTGCATGATCTCATACCCAGCCCTCTCCTCAGGTGAAGGTACTGCTCTCAAAGCCAGGGAGACCAACATCTTCTTTGGAGTAGGTCCTGCTGCTCATATGGAGACTTTGGATACTTGTCAGATCTCCTCCTCCCATGGAGTTTTGCTTGTTTGTTTGCTCATAAATAGCACACATAATAAACCCTTGTTCTATAGATCAATGATTATGAGCTTAACCCCTAGAGTCAGCCTGGGTTTACCATTCACACACTTAAAATCTGTTTGAACTTGGCAACTTATTTGAACTCCCTGGGCCTATTTCTCCATCTATGTAATAAACTTAAAAAAGTGCCTAACTCAAAGTTTTATTCTAATGGTAACATTTGGAAGTGGAAACTCACAGCACAGTGCCTGGTACATTGTGAGCATTTAATAAGTATTAGATTAAATATAGTGATAATCAAATTGTACACTGTCTTTCCCTTTCTCCTTTTCTACCACACACCACATTCCCACCACTCCTCTCCATTATCTTACACAAACATACTCTGAAAACATGCTGGTATTTGAGAATCCTGTAGGCTCATGAAGGATGTGGACATGGAGGATGCCGATGGCCTGGAACCTGTGTGCAGATACAGTTGCCTAACATCCGTCTCTTATTATGCTTCTGTATCTTATGCCCAGTGGATTCATTGCAGTTATAGGATTTCTCTGGGTTTGTGATGGAGATGGTGTGAGAGGGGAGAATCATAGGCAGAGTGTCAGAATTCAAGGACAGAACATTAAAACTGGAAGAGGTATTCTAGATCAAGATACCTGTATAATAAAGACATGAATCCAGAGAAGCGGCATGCCTGCCTCAAGTCTGGATTCACTTAAATCGCTGGCTTCTGCCTCTCCCTGTGATCTCTATTCCTGCCCCACATTATCTCTCCAGAAACTTTAGTAATGACAACAAAAAAGTAGCAGAGAAGAGATTCACTACCATGGGACCCAATTCGCAAAGAGGATGATTCTGTATCATTAATTGATTAAATGAAGCAAATTTCAATGTAGCATTTCCTTTTCTCTCTGCCACTCCTTGGGGAAAAATTTGAGGAAGAAGAAACAAACTACTCATCAATTAAATGTTACGTAGTCCAATAATCTATCTTTAACAAATGATTTTAGTATTTTAAGTAAGAAAGAGCGTGTCTTAAAATGAGTATCTAGATTCACTTTATTTTAATTTTGGCTTTTGCTTAGCTACACTATATCAGTATTCTACGTATATAAATTTAAATCATTTAGCACAGAGAGACATTCCAAGAGCTTCCCATAGTATTAGGAAGGAATGACTCATGAGGAGAGGGATTTTACATGCCTAAGGATCCTCCAAGGCATCTGCTGATAATCATCAAGTGAGGGGAGGGTGGTGTATCAGACATTCATTTAACAGCTGGTAGCACCAGCTACCAAGTATATGAAAATAAGACTTGGACCTTGTTCTAAAGAAGCATATAGTTTAGTAGAAGATCCTAACATGTTAGTTATTAGAATAAGTGTCAGTAAATGTAAGGCTATATATAGGTAAGCCCAATACAGTACATTCATTTTAAAAGCAGTCCCTAAATCACACTGAAGCTAAAAAGAAAGATCACTGAAGAACTGACTCTTGATGGCCAAATTGATTAGGAAAGAGAAACTCTTGGAATAAAAGAATAAAGGACAGAGCGGGCAAGATGGCGGAGAAGCAGGGAGCTCTGTAATCCGCGCACGCCCGTATGGATTGAAGTGAGAAGGACTGAAGGGATAAAACTCGGATTTGGAGGTGGGGGAAAGAAGAAACAGACGCCAGAAAGAAGACAACCTCAAAGATGCCTGAGTGAGTGACTGTGATCTGGGAAATTAGGGGACGGGCGGTCCCGGTGGTGCAGGGGAAGGAGCCCCCGAGCCCAACACAGGGAGAGCGCGCTGTGCCCCGGAGGGACCAGGGGAAGAGAAAGAGAGACGGAAAACGCCCCTAGAACCATCTCTAAGGGAGGAAAAACTCGCCCGTCTCCCCATATATACCTGCCGGGCGCCGGGAGAGAAATCCGTCCCATCTGGCCGGCGAATTCTTCCTTGGGCGCAGCAGCAGCGGCATCCACTGCAAGCCGCACCGGGAGCAGCGGCGGCACAGATAAAAGCGGCGGCGGTACGAAAAGCGGCGGCGGCGCCAAGAAAGGCGCCTTGAAAAGCGGCAGCAGAGGCGACGGCTCCGCGAAAAGGGCGGCGGAAGCCGGGCCAGGAGGCCGGCCGCCAGTGGGAGCGCATCTCATCCCCCGTGACGGTGTTGAACTGCACGGACTGGGATTTGGAAGCGAGGCGGAGCTTGGAGAATACAGTTTGGCTCGCCCGTGACACAGGGAGATCGGACTCAGAAGGGCGGTTGCAACGCTTGGTTCCAGCAAGGCTTTGAAATGGCGCCATACTTCTCCCCATAACCACCAAGGCGGGGCCTCGGAGAGAGCAGTCCCCGAGAGCTGACCTGACGCCAGACGACGCCCAACCGCACAGGGGAGTTGTCTTTTTT
>CM053561.1:59869034-60360772 GCA_028646485.1 Cryptoprocta ferox
CCTTGAATGTAAAATTAAACAAAATACCAGCCCTTTGAATTAGAATTCCGATCAAAATTTCTACCATATACACTGTGAATTGTGTGATGACAATTATTGCTGAAATAGGTCCAGGTTTATTAAGCTTTACATGCTTCTGGCAAAAATATAACTCCAGATTTTACTCATTGTACAGAAACCACTATGATCATGACCAATATGAACAAAACTTCTATAATATTTTATTTCAATGGTAATCTCACATCAAAAATTAGCAAACAAATGAGGAAGTGATCCGACCTAGTAGACAGTCTACTGACACAACATCAAAAAATTAGTATCTAAGAACTTGATGTAATGGGGTAATCTGAAAAAAGTTCTAAAATAAGTATGTTAAAATAGGTCAAGGAGGATTGAAAAAAAAAGAAACCATAATGAAAGAACAAGAGACTACGATTAATCAGAGTTTAATAAAATTAGAATTTTTATAAATAAAGACTCGTCCTTGAAATTTAAACTATAAAGAATGAGCTAAATAGCCAATTAGACACTGCTGAAGAGAGACTTATAAACAGAAAGACAATCTGAGGAAATCATTTGAAGTTCAGTAAGAGATACAAGAACTAGAGTGGCAGATCTCAGAGTGTAGTCTCTGGATCAAAAGTGTCAAGGGGTGGCTGGGTGGCTCAGTTGATTAAGCATCCAATTTCGGCTTAGGTCACGATCTCGTGATTCATGAGTTCAAGCCCTGTGTCAGGCTCTGTACTTACAGCTTGGAGCCTGGAGCCTGCTTCAGATTCTGTGTGAGTGTGTGTGTGTGTGTGTGTGTGTGTGTGTGTGTATGTGTGTGTGTGTTTGTGTGTGTGTGTCTTTCTCTACTCCTCCCCCACTCACACTCTGCCTCTCTCTCTCTCTCTCAAAAATAAACATTAAAAAAACAAGAAGTATCAGCATCACTAAAAACTTGTTAGAAAGAAAATTTTTGAGCCCTACTATGGATTTATGTAATCAAAAATTCTGGGAGTGTAGACCAGCAATCTATCTTTTAATAAATTCTCCAGGTAATTCAGATACTTACTGTATTTGAGAATATCTGATCTAGAAAAGATGAAAAATAGATTTGGAGATATGGAGATATAGAAGTTCTTCAACATACCTTAAATAGTATAGGGGGGAAGGAATAGGGCAAATTTTTAAAAAAGATGCACTATTATAAGCCATGGTTGCTGTACTACCAAATTGAAAATAAAAAAAGAAGAATGAGAGCTTTAAGATTTACAAAGAAAATTATCCACTAAAGTAATAAATGCAAGCAAATCAAATTTACACATTATGGTGAAATGGCAGAATATCAAAGATAAGCTATTATCTTAAAAGTAACCAGTGAGAATGACTTTCAAAATGGCAGTGTAAGGACTCTTATCCAGTCAAACATTTAACTAATTAAAAATTTAAGAATTAATCATTTAAAGTCTTTAGAAATTATCTTAAGTATATATAGCACACGGATAGCCATCTAATTAAGACAATCTACTACATCTAGATAAAAACAGGAAGAATATGTGGCATGTAAATCATGATCCACTATCATTCCCTATCTTGTTCCTCTCCACCTCCAGCTCAGTATGACACAAGTTCTACTTCAGGCATTTTAAGTCAAGCAGATAGGTTGCCCTGTCTACTAGCTCTCAGTATAGGGCTATAGTAGGACATAGCAGGGCCCTACATCCCACCCTAACTCTGAATGACAGAAACCATACGCTGGGAACTGCTGTCAAGATGACTGGTCTCTTCTTTACCCAGCCCCCACTCATACGGCTAAAGCTCTACCTCAAGCGCAACGGGCAATGGAAGCCTGAACCCAAACAGCCCTACTCAGGTAACATGTAGGGCAGAGGTTCCACCCAAAAAAGGCCAAGTCCAGAAGTCCAGGGGCTACTTCTCTGCACAGAGTCCCCCTTGATGAATAGGATGCCACTCTAGGAGAAGTAGTGGAGTGTCTTCTGCCCTCAGCCGAGATGCAGTGGCACAGAGGTTCTGTTCAGTAGGAGAGGCAAACATTAAGCATAGAGTTCATACCTTTTCCTAATTAATCTTCACTGAATTTGGAAGAGATCATGGGCATTTTCAAACAGAGGAGATTACCAAATGAGCAATTTAGAGATTGGTAACTCTCTAAATCTAATCACAAAAATCAAAACTGTAAACAGGAAAGAGAATTTTAACTGAGAAAATCAGGGAAAAATACAATTAAGTAAAGCCTTCAGGGGGTCAGAACAACCACAAAGACTAGTAAGACTCTGTCCCTAATAAAGGGGACTTACTTTAGTTGTATCAAACTGTGGGACAATTTATGCCTCAGGATAGTGTTGCAAAAAGTACAGCAATGAGGTAACAATTAGTAAAAGGTAACAAATGGGTATGATATGAGTAGAGGCTTACCATCTCAGGTGCTCAGGTGAGTTGAACATGACCAAGCCTGCATACTCCCAAAAGAAACATCAGAGACTTCACACTAGTGGAGAAATCGAATTCACTAAAACAGTCAAATTATCAAACAACTAAACATGCAAACAGTAAGAAGTCCCAAAACGTGGAGGCAATATGTATCCAGAGTTGCTGGAATCTATTAGCTAAAATACCAGTCTTCAGGCAAAAATCATGAATCATGCAAGGACTCAATAAAGTACAACCATAAACAACAATAAAAGTCATGAAATATGTCTATGAGAAGACCAAAAATATCAGATACAGTAACAAACAATTCAAAGCATCAATTAGAGCAAATCTACTTTCAAATTAATAAAAGCCAATAAATTTATGCTGTAATTAAGAAATTTTGAGAACCCCAGTGAAATTTCTCTTGCTTTCAGTTCCCCCATATCCAACATGTTTCCGAAATGCTTCAAGAAGTTCCTGCTTTCCAAAATCCCAGAGAAATAAAAATATTTGCAATAGATGAGGCTTATTTTCTCCTAAAAGCTTTGAATCCTTATCTAGTTATTAGTTCAACTCTGAACTTGATCCTCAACAGTATCTTGGGAAATGGAATCTCTAATCATATTCCTTGACAAGGATCTGATGAGACCTTCCACTCTTGGATTGTTCTCAATTATGGGATGATTTTTCTTGGTATTGTGCTGAAATCTGTTATCTTACCACTTTTCCACATAGTTCTGAATGTGTCCTCCAAGACCTATGTGGAATAAACTGCTACAGCCTTCATCTGTGGGTTCTTGTAGTACATGGCCTTCATCGTCATCATGCACATGACATGTCTTTGTTGTGGCATTTTGAGTATCTCCCTGCAACATTTTGCCCATATCACTGATCCAGATTTGATTATGTTACTACTTCCTATCTGTGGTAACCTGGAACATTTTCTGATACCAAGTGGTTCTTTGAGGGTTTTCACATAAAATCATCACATAATAGACATTGCCAATCTCTTTTCAAGTTTTTAAAATGCTTTTTGAGAGAGAGTCAGACAGAGTATGAGCAGGGAAGGGCAGAGAGAAGGAGACAGAGAATCAGAAGCAGGGTCCAGGCTCTGAGCTGTCAGCATAGAGCCCAACGTGGGGCTCGAACTCACAAGCCATAAGATCATGACCTGAGCCAAAGTTAGACACTTAATCAACTGAGCCACCCAGGTACTCAAACATTGCCATTATCTAATTTGTGGTATTTTCTTACTTTTTCACTTTTTCTCCCTTGTGTACCTGATCGACCACCATACCCTGAAATATTCAGGACTTCTGACTCCTAGAGCTGTGATTTCCTGCAAGAGCAGGCAGGATCAGAGAAGCAGCTTGTTGCCAAAAAGTTTGCAAAGTCAAGACGATTTTCCCAGCCATTTTGCAACATCCTGACTTACTGCTGTGGTTTACTAATCCTCACTCTGTGCTTCAATATGAGTTACTATGGGTCTGGGTTTCTGCAAGGTAGCGATATGTTTTCAACTGCTAGTTATTTTCCAGGAATGTCGTTTCTTGTCATGTATTCAATTAGTCATTTTAAAAAACACATTTATCGCTATAAAGCAAGGCTGGGATTAATGCTGACCTATTTCTTTTCCCTGAATTAGTGCATTTTTTCTCCTGTTTGTGCCTTAGCACATGAACCTATGTTCTTTTATTAAAAAAAAAGAAAAATGTTTATAAAAATGTTTATTGGCCAAGTTCACAGCATTTTACTCAATGCCATTTATTCTAAAGATTCAATCTGTGTTCTAACCAACATTATTAATATCTGAAATGGCCATCATATTATTTAGTAAGTCATTTTCTACTCCATTTGAGATCTCCTTGGTCTAGACACTAAAACATTTAAAAATTTGTTTTACTTATTAATTTATATTGCGTTGGACCTGAGATTTAGAAGTGGTATTCTTGGATAATAGTATTTTTTCTTTTTTCTTTTTTAATTTTATTTTTAAATATAATTTATTGTCAAGTTAGCTAGCATACAGTGTATACAGTGTACTCTTGGCTCTGGAGTAGATTCCCATGATTTATCACTTACATACAACACCCACTGCTCATCCCAACAAGTACCCTCCTTAATGCCCATCACTCATTTGCCCTTTCCTCTTCCTCCAACCCTCAGTTTGTTCTCTGTATTCAAGAATCTCTTACCGTTTGCCTTCCTCTCTGTTTGAAACTATTTTCCCCTTCCCTTCCCCCATGGTCTTTTGTTACATTGTAAGTTCCACATATGAACTAAAAGCAACCAAATGCAATGAGAGAAGATATTTGCAACTGACATACTGGACAAAGGGTTAGTATCCAAAATCTATAAATAACTTACCAAACTCAACGCCTAAGAAACAAATAATCCAGTGAAGAAATGGGTACAAGACATGAATAGACAATTTTCCAAAGACATCCAGATAGCCAACAGACACATGAAAAGATGGACAATGATATTTTCAAACAAATTATAGCTTATGGTAAAAAAGACAAAGTTACTTCCCAACCTGATACTTCAAGCTGGGTTTAAGATATAGAGAAGCTGATGCATACTGTGTTTAGGGTAGACTATGCTATTTCCTCTGGAATCAATTTGGTTTTTACCTTTTGTGAGGAACAAAACTGAACAGTCTCATAGATGGCAGATTGGCCCATGTGTGGGATGGGGCTGTTGCTAAAATAAAAACTGCTGGAGCCTATACTAACTATATTCTATTCCCTTTAACCTATGTACAGCAGCTGAGAGGTAACAGCTGCTTCAGTGAACATCAAAACTTGCCTGGAGGAACACATGCATTGCTCCTTCTGTATATATAAAAATTTCTCTTGATTCCCTACCCATGCACATCTGCTGGGGTATCACGACTTACAATGATGACAACTCTTACTGAACACCATGGGAGTGATTTTGAGACATTTTTGCATTCCGAATCCTTGCTCTGGATTAAAAACAAAGGAATAGACCCCCATGAGATGTCCCTGCCAAGGAAAATCAGATGCTAATAACAACCTCTTACATTTGTAAAGCACCTTACAGCTGTATGAATGAATATTCACAGATGTCATCTCTTTTTAATTTCAACTCCATCACATGATGTAAAATACTAGACTTTCTTAGTAACCTCCTCAGCATCCACCTAGGTATTTATCTTTTGAAAAAGTTCCACTTTCTGTTAGATAAATTATACGTAACTCAAGAAGCTCCTTCCTTTCATACATCTAGGGTAAAACCCATAAACCAACATATGCCAGTCAGCGTATTTAACTCCCCTGGTCATACTGATTGGCACCAGGGTGGACATAAAACTCAGGCTGAGATTATCTAAGCATCCCGTGATAAAAATATCACCTCTTTCATGCTACATTTAAGTGACAAAATATCTGGCTCTGGAAGCCATTCAAACCCATTGTGAGGCTATGAAGAAAATCAACCATAGGATGAAGCAGATACATTGGAGGATAAGAATAATAATGGAGAAAAAGCAGATCTTTGGAATATGGTAAAAAAAAATAATGGAGGCATCAAGATGCACATGAAATTATTCCTTCTTTTGGAAGTTTTACTGTCTAAATCAGTAAAATCTCTTGTCCCATCAGTTTTTATTTGATAACTGAAAGCAATGGATAAAGAGTATGGTCTTCAATGAATTCCCCTAGAAACAGAGCTTGAAGCAAGGACTTTGGTGCAGGCAGTCTATTGAAGATAAAATTCTAAATAAGATGATGAGAAAAAGAGAAGGTAGAGGAAAAAAAAGGCAAGGAAGGATAAAAACCAATGAAGGAAATAATATCAAGTTGGTTACTGCTGTGGGCAACTGGGGTTCAAATTCTGGGGATCCTGAGAGATCAGTGTAAAATGTGCCTCAGTGTTGTTTCTCTGAAGGACAGGAGGCTGCACATTTATTCACCAGGCCCCACATCCCATTGATTGAGAGTAAGTGTTAAAATACTCCTGCACATCCAGGTTGCACTTGACATCAGGTTGAATGGCTTCTAGTTTCAGGAAAGGCTTGGGGCAGAAAAAGAGACTTTGCAGTGGCCTTAGGCTATGTATCATCCAGTGCACTGACCTGTCTACAACAGAAGTATGGACATCAGAAGTGTTGAAGGGATGTATTTTAAGCATAAAAAAAAAAAAGTAGAGAAAGGAAAGAGGAAAGAAAGAAAGAGCACATGCTATAGTAGGAAGATCAGGAATTGCCCCCATTTTTTGTATACATCTGTTTTAGAAGAGTTACAGTATATCTTCAAAGTCAAGAATTAATAAGCAGAGATTGTGATGCAACAGTACAGAAAACTGATAATTATTGAAATTTTACTATAAACAAGATGCTGTATTATCTTATCATGTATATCACATTTAAACCTTCAAATAGTCTCTGGAGAATTGGGAACCCTTGTGCACTGTTGGTAAGAATATAAATTGGTACAACTACTATGGAAAACAATAGGGAGGTTCCTCAAAAAATTAAAAATAGGACTACCAAATGATCCAGCAATTCTACTAATATTTACACAAAGAAAACAAAACACTAATTCAAAAAAGTATATGGCCCCCTATTTTTATTGCCGCATTATTTATAATAGCCAAGGTATGGAAGCAACTTAAGTGTTTTATCACTAGATAAATGGATAAAGAAATGCAGTATACACAGAGGAATATTATGCAACCATAAAAAGAATAAAATCTTGTCATTTGTGACAACATGAATGGACCTAGAGGGTATTATGCTAAGTGAATTAAGTCAGATAAAAACAAGTACCATATGATTTCCCTTATATGTGGAATCTAAAGCCACAGAGAGTCATAAATACAGAGAACAAACTGGTGGTTACCAGAGGGAAGATGGGTCAAAGGATGGGTGAAATAGATAAAGGGGATTAAGAGGTACAAACTTCCAATTATAAAATAAGTAAGTTGTGGAGAATGGAAAGTATAGCATAAGGAATGTAGTCAACCATATTGTATTAATGTACGGTGACAGATGGTGGCTGCCCTTATTATAGTGAGCCTTGAATAATCTATAAAATTATGGAATCAATATCAGGTGTGCACCTGAAACTAATATATGTCAATTATACTTCAATAATTAAAATCTGAAAAATTAAACATCCCTAAAATGAATTAATGAATTAATGAATTAATGAGTCTCTTGAGATAATTTTAACATCCAATTTATAGAAAAAGAACTCCAGGTTTAGAAAATTGTGCAACATACTCCATGCCCATTGTTGAACATGCCAGAAGTAGATCTCAAGTTCAGATCTTCCTGACTCCACTACCCATACAACACTGCCTTATACTCAGCCACCACACGTAAGCAAGGGAGGGAACAGACAATATAAATACTCTCATTGCTCGAACAAAACGTTATGTGAACTGTCTGGCTTTCCTTGGCAAACTTAAAATATTATTTAATATTAAAGTAAGGATGTCCTAATTTCTCAAACGTTCACTTTATCCTTTGATAACATGAAAGAGTCAGATGATGTTATCTCTAAGGACCCTAATAAATCCTACATAATATAATTGTCTGGCACAAGCATTTAAAGATTCAATACGAGTGAGCTTTAAACTACTGTCAGATATAAGTACATTGGAGAATATATTTTTAAAAATAAAGTTCATTGTGCTTTTGGGGTTTTGGGGGCCTGAGGGAAAACAAATGTTATTTATGGAACCATCAGATATAAATACAGATTAATAATATTTAGCCATTCAAGGATATTGTAGTACCTGATTTGGGCAGATGCTATTTAGTGATTAAAAGTAAATGGGGATGAAAAGATACCGAAGAGTTTAATGGCAACAAATTGCAGGCCACCAGAGTTTTCTTTTTTTCTGGAGATGAGGATAGTATAGTATCCTAGTATAGTATAGATTGACATCAGAAAAGAACAGGGACACCTGTTCTGAGCACCTGGGTGGCTCAGTCAGTTAAGTGTCAGACATCAGCTCAGGTCATGATCTTGGGGTCCATGAGTTCCAGCCCCACTTTGGGCTCTGTGCTGACAGCTCAGAACCTGGAGCCTGCTCCAGATTCTGTGTCTCCTTCTCTCTCTGCCCCTCCCCCTCCCTCTTTCTAATATAAACATTAAGAAAAATAAAAAGAACAATAAATAATCTGTGTCTCAGTTTTTTTCTGTAATCTGAAGCTGGTTAGGGACTTGTCTAAGAGATAAACACAAATTTAACTAAACCCAAATATGTGTATGCAAGTTACACACACACACACACACTTATAATATGACTATTTCCCAATATGGTCCTCATAACAAGGCAGCATAATCTGGTAGAAAAAGCACTGATTTGGAAATTAGGTAGATATTAGAATGAAAAATCAGCTGATTTTTCTAACTTACAATTCACTACCTCGAGCTAGACTGTTCCCATTTTTTGAGTGATTTGTTGAAACTGCCAATTTGTTGGCCAGGGTTCATGCATATACAGTGCCTGATGCAGATACTCAAATAGAGGAATAACAACAGCAGCTACTGTTCATTGAGTAGCATTTTAGCAATCATTTAAAATATGGGTTTTGAGGGGCGCCTAGGTGGCTCAGTCAGTTAGGCGGCCAACTCTCAGTTTCAGCTCAGGTCATGATCTTATGGTGTGTGGGTTTAAGCCCTCCATTGGGCTCTGTGCTAACAGTGCAGAGCCTGCTTGGGATTCTCTCCTCCTGTCTCTCTGGCCCTCCCCTGCTCAAGCTCACTCTCTCTAGAAATAAAAAAAAATTTTAAATATTTATATGGGTTTTGAAAAACTGCTTCCTTGAAAATATAACTTCTTCAGCCTAAAAATCACAAAGTGAATTACGTTTTTTAAAATATTTTAAGTGTCACGAATGATGGTACATAATTAACCGATCACAATTAAAAAAAAATCTAATAAGGGATTCTCCCTGGGAATCCAGAAGTTAATTTAAAAACTAGTGGTCTTCAAACTAAATTCTTTTAAGTGTAGGAATTGTTTTTTCTATTTTCCTTTGTGTTCATAACATAAACATTTAAAAGTAAAGGACTTTGAAACTTATTCTTCTGAGCTAATAATCCCTGATATCAAAGACTGAAGAGTGAATTTTGGAAAACAATTGATATGGAAGCAAAGTCATCCATAGGTTTATATCATTTAACCTTGCATGGTGTTAATTTAATTCAACATTTTAATCAGCTGTTCCATGTACCAAGAAACTGTTTTTAAGTATAGCAGGCCCCATCAACCACATTAATAGTTAATGATTAATAATTCTCATTATCGCAATTCCAGTAGTTGTACAGGATAAAAATTTATCCAAGAAATGAATTTGAATGATCTAATTTGTCCCTTTAACATTGGTGAAGATCTTCAGATACAGTCACGTGATTTGTCTATGATTCTTCATAAATTATGGTATTATATTTGTATTAGAATCTAACTTTCTTAGGTGCTGACATCTTTGCTCCCCAGTAAGATTTTAAGACCATTGGTAAAACGTGACCAGTCTTAGGCAGTTCTTCTCATAGCCCCTGAGGTCACGTAGCACATATTCTTTATGCATAGCAAGAGGCCAGTGTATAATCTATTTGGTGTGTGGCTGATTAGTTCGCTCATCTCTGCACGCATCTCCATCTCTTCATGCTGATTTGTTTCTGCTCTGCAACCCCTGTTCTCCAATTTGACCTCTGCATCATGGTCCCTGTTTTATCAAATTTCCTCCTCGTTTTAAAATCAAGTCTAGTCCTTCTGTTTACTTTCCACTTACTTTACTACCTGCAAATGTCTATCAGGTACACTTACAACTAAGTTATTTATGATGGGGCTGTAATGCATTTCACAGCACCATATGCATCAAGGAGACTTCCCCGAGCAAAACTCGTTCCCATTTTATCACATCTACCCAATTTACAAGACTGTAACTCCTCCCAGTTGTCATTTCCACAATAGGGCCAGGGAGGACACTGAAGGTATGAAGATTTTATAAGATGCCTGTTTATGGCATTTTTTAGCTAATCAGCTTATTTTTTTCCTTCCAATCCCTGATAGTCACCACCCACTCTACCTTCTTCAGTATTTGGGAATTTCTATAGGCTCCTCTCTCCTTTAATTCACATTCAGTTCATTTCAGACATGAGCTTCTCATTTCTATCAGCTGCTCTATGTATCAAAAAAGAGGTTTTGAAACATAAGCAGGCTTCATCACCCACATTAACAAAATGTAGAATCTGTCACTGATTTATTTGCACCTAAATAATGGCCAAAGAATACAAAGGTAGATTGTAACTAACCTGTTACATTACATTTTTTGTTCTATTACAGGAACCTATTTCAGTGACAATTACAGTGTAACTTTGCAAGTCCCTAGGTCTGTTTCCTTTCCTATACAGAAGGGAGAGAGGGAAGGGCTAGAAGGCCCCTGACATCCTTATTTGTAAACACTACCCAGTGTCTGCTTTGTTAGTTGCACGATGTAGAAAACATATAGTTTTCTCTACAGAAAATCTGTTTATGTCATAATTGTTCAATGGTAAGAGGAGACACAATAAAGTTCTGACTAGAAGAATCAGACCACAGAGCAATGACATGGTTTGGGGTGGGGGGAGGAGAGGCTCTAATTTCTGAGAGTTTAATTTCAGAGTATCTCAAGCCAGGGGTTAAGGTGTATCTCTTTGCCAAGGCAGGCATACTAGAGGTAGTGAAAGCTGACAGGGAGGACTTGTTCCTTACATCCCACTGCTAGAGCCACATCTTTACACCATACTCTAGCCCATGAACAAGCCATCTCCCAGGGTAAATATCAAACTTAAATTAGGACTGAGCATCTGTTTTCATGCTCTTGACAGAAGCCAGGTATCCATGGTTGAAAGGTAAATCAAGATTGCCTTTAAAAAATAATCTATTTTCAAGTCTAAAATTTGGAACATAAACTATAGAAATATAAATATCCATATGGAATAATCAAGATCAACTATTTAAGGTTATTTTTGTCTTGGCAAATTTGGGGTATATGGTCACTGCTGTCAAAGTGGACAAGTCCCTTCTCTTTCCATAAACTCCACCCTGTGAAATGTACATGTGGATTTCCTAAGAAACAATGAGAAAGAGAGAGACTTCAGGGCTAATCAGGTTTGATAGGGACAATCTGCTTTGCAGGGGTGGGGGGAGTTCAGACCTAAATGGACTGATACAGAATTAAAGACTTTACCCATTAACAATATAAACAATGACACCTTGTTACTGATGTATGTGCCACATTTAACCATGTTATTTTTCCAAACTGCATTAGTAGATTTACTTGGCTTTTGGGAAAGGTTTTTAACAAAGGAGGCTGGTTGAGGAAGATTTCTATTTTGATGCATCTTTATCAAAAAGGCTTGAATTTAGACATATCTAGAGAGTGCCACCTTGTGGACAAAAGACAGTAGAAGTAGGTGGAGGAAAGCTCACACATTAGACATGTAAACCTTACTATTTGTACCTGATTGCTGTTTTACATGAACTTTGATAATCCCAATGTTTCTTCAATTATACACAGATTATGATCTAAGAGAATGGTACACATTGACCTAAAGATTATAGGTAAACCATTCCCTCCACCTTGTTTTATTATTACATGTTATTATGTAAAGAAAAATATAGTGCATTACATAAAAAAAGGAATCACAGAAGTACATGCATTCATACAAAATATCACTTTGGTGGAGTTCATAAAACACACAGAAACAAAGTCAGCAAACCTTACTTAGTATGTACATATTAAATTTACCTTTTACCTTCACATTTTGGTTAGTCAGCTCATCCTCAATCCCATGTAATTATTAATTTCAAGTATTTAGATTCTAAAACTCAGCATAAACATTGCATTATTTTTTATTGAAGAAGAATGTGGTTCTAAAGGGGAAAAAATACAGTAGTGCTGTGGGTTTCCAATGGTGGCAACCTCTCACTCAATTTATCATTTAACATTATGTAAATTTAATGCTAAAAACAAACACATCTCTATTCTGGGGATAACTGATTTCATCCAGATTTTTATAATCTGCAAACACTATACTTTGATTATAGAATGATAAACAGGAAAGACATCAAACCAAATCAAATCCTTCCAAAGAAATATTAGCATTATTGTATATATCTATAGCTATTTATGTTTTTTTATTATCTTAAATTCACCTCTAAACAGAACTGCTTTGAGCTCTTCAAAAGAAAGAACTTGGATACAAGGTCTTTTTAGTAATTATTATAAAGAATTTCTTTCTGATTTACCAAGTATTTTATGGATTCTGAATAAAAAGACAGTACGTAACAGCTGAACTTTATTCTAACCTCAAAAATACCTGGTGATGTATTAGGCTGATTTGTCTCCTAAAAAACTGTCTCATTTTTCTTTGAAATGTACACACTTGGTGTCCTCTCTTCCAAAATATCCTAACTCTGAGCCATTGTACATCCATGTCTCCACCTGTTCTGGTCAAGTCCCACAGGTATATGTCGCAAGGCAAACAGTCAGAGATGGGGGTATAGTTAGGAATCACTTTCCAATGCACTCACCATTTCCCCTTTGTTTCTTTATGTCTTTTCCATGAAGCCACCCTTGACTTCTTCAGCACTCACCAATCTCCATCCCTTTCAATCTCTATACATCTTCACCATACTATTAAACTCTTAATTATATAACATCGTGTTCTGTCATCTAATTGTTTTACAAAGGCTGATCTTGATTCACTGCTACCTGGCAAGCCACTTGGGAACAGGGATCATGTATTTTATTTTCTAAATCCTACACAGCATCCATCACAGGACTGAGCACAGCCAGTGTTCCATAAATATTTTAAATAGAATGAATTTGGAGTATGGCAAAGCCTTGGCCTTGTCCTGTTGAATATTTGGGGGAAATGACTTAGAAGACCTAGAAGAAAAGCTTTTCAAGTTTGTGGATGTTTTCAGGGTGGGAATGAGAACACACAGTCTCATAGGGAAGACAGATATGTGTTCAATTAACTTGTCCACAGCCCAATATTAGAGATATGAAAAAATACTATGCAGAAATTTAGGATGGATAAACTAACTGCCTGAGTCCCTAAATACAGAGAAAGGACATCTGATCTGGGAGAGAAAGGCATTCTGGACACAAGTGGCAATGTACAAAGCAAAAGAATCGAGAGTGATCCAGACTTATTTACAGAATTGTATTGTTTGAATTTCTGAAATGTACGTGGATAAGTGAGCCTTGAAATAGTCTACTCTGGGAGAGATCAATTAAATCTGTATTGTAAAAACCTTATTTACGTCACAAAATGCTAGAATTCAACCTGTCAATTCTGTCCATCTCAGTCTTTCTATTTCCAATGCCACCCCTCTGAAGTCCCTCTTTGTTTCTTGAAATATTAGAATAACCACTTAATTGGTCTCCCCATCCCCAGGTTTTTTTTTCTATGTAAATGAAAATTCTAATCAGTCTCATAATATTAAGCTACTTGTGGTTTTCTAGTTCCTACCAAATTGAGAATAGCCTCTCCTGCAGTTAAGTGCTCTCTGATGTAGGACCATGACCTAAATATCCTGCACCATCTACACCATTACTCAGGAGACAGTCAAATCCAATTTGTCCTGGCACCCAAACATAATTCAGTTTTTGGAAATTATTCATGCTTTCCAATTACTCATGTCTTTCATTTTGCTTGAAGTGCCCCATCTGCTTACTAAATTCTACTTCCTTCAAGTCCCACCTTGAGAGATAAATTCTACATCAATTATCCCCAGTAGCTCACTAAACCATATGACTTCTACCTCCTTTGAATATTTCAGGCCTTTGTTTTTAAGTCTGACAACACACCATTTCTGTCCTATCTAAGAGTTATCTGTGTTGTTGCTATCACATGACCACCTTATCAATCCCATTTTGTTCTCTCCTTGAAGGAAAGTATGTGGATTATAGTCATGTATGCAGGCCCCAAAGCAGTAGGTACAATGGGCAAAAGTGTAACATTTTGTTTGTTTCTGTTTTGCTCTTGGTCATGGTGTGATGTGCTATCACCAAGGACGTATTGCCGTATCATCCACAGAGCTGTATTTTCTAAACTGGATTAAACGGAAAGGAGTTATTGGGAACGAACTACCACAATCAGGACTACATGGTCTCATCTCAAATTTACCTGAAGATTATTTCTGTTATGGAGAATATATCTACCTAATTTTTCTCCTCTTGTATTCTGGGAACATCACCAAAGTAGGCATATAATGGGAACATATGTTGATGGGATGTGTGTGTGCTCTTCTGTAGTGAAATAACTTTGTTCATTCAATTGCCTTCAAAGACAAGTCACCCAAAGCAGAGACCTCCCTGAAGAGACAATGCCCCTCATTCCCTGCTTTTCCAAGGTGGGTCATAGATAGGAAGGCAAAGGAGCAATTGCCAAAGAAATTAATAGCAAAGTGAGTATCTGTTCTTTTGACACACGTTTCCTCTGCAGAAAGCAGCGTACCCAAGAGGCATAGGTTGGGCTGAGTCACCTATCCCTGGGGTCTAGTCCAGGAGCTGGTTTCTTTCTCTACATCTGGGTCTCATTCATTAAAGCACAGCTGTTAAGATCCCCTTGGAATATTCAGTGTGGAGTTTGTCAATTAATAATCACAATAATAAATTTACCCTTAAAATTGGTAATGGTAACATAATAATGAATACACTTGCCCAGAGTCTGCCCCCAGATAGATTTTTTTTTCTTTTTGGTGGAATGAAATTTCAGTTCCGTCTGCATGTGGATGTTCAAGAAGCACATTTATAGATGGAAGGGGGTCAAAAAAAGGTTAAAGAAAGACACAACCTCCAACTTATCTTAGTAATGGATTTTATGATTCCCTTAGAATCCTAATATATAATCCTATATATGTCAGATAAAGATATATAAATGTAGAGGTATAGATATGAAGCTATGTATAAACATAAAATTGAGTACTTAGCCACAAGCCAAAAATACGTAGTAAGTGTTTTATGAATATTGTGTCATTTAATTCAGCAACCAAAGGAAACTATTGTACGCTTCACTCTCTGATGAAGAAAATAAATTCTGGATTTGCCATTGACCTTACAGCTAGCCTATCTAAAAACTAAAGACCATGTTCTCATACTACTCCTGTTGTTGATGCTATTGTTACCAGTAGTAGTACTGATGCTACATTTATGATTTACTATATCGTTACCGTGTATTTCATACTCTGCATCTATTCATTGAGGGTTGGCATTATGTGTGAAGCTAAGCAATTGCTCTGTTAGATACACATATTTTTTAACTTCGTGGTACTCCCACAACTCAGGTCTACTGTACATCTCTTGCTTGGTGTTGTTTTTCTTTCCTTTGGCAAAGTTTCTCTTCCCTATTCCACAATATTCTTGTGAGGCTGCCAATCAAAGGGACTCGCTCCCCCTGCTACAAAGACGTGAATGAGACCCAAACTAGCACAACCGGTTTCTCTCCTCCAGAAACTGGAACGACGTACACATGGAGAGGAAACAGATTTGGAGCCTAGGCCTCTGTTCCGGAACACCCAGCTCTGCTTTAGGTCATGCTCTTTCCAACAACACTCAGTTGCTCAGTCCTTCCTCTGATACACTCAAGGTATTTTTATTGTATCCTTTCAATAAAGTTGTTTTACAAACACAAAGTTAGTCACTTTGTTTCCTGTTTCTTGCATTCACATTCAAATTACCACCCGATTCACAAATGAGGCCCCTGAGATTCAACTATAAAACTGTGATGGCAAGATGTGGAGAGGACCATCAGAGACATTCCCCCAACCAGCAAGTAGGATTTGAACACAGCTCAGGTTGACCCCCAAGCTTGCACTCAGTTGTCCCACTTTGCCCTCTAATGGTGCCCCCAGTCCTGTATCAGAGGCCTCCTAAGGAATCTGAGAGATTTTCAAAGTTAGGGGAGGGAGACTGAAGGACATTGAAAGATGTTCTCCCTTTTGACTAGAAGCAGGAGTATTATTCACAATCTTTAACATTTTGTCAGCACAGGCACTGAGAAGACATAACTACCATCGCCCACCTGCTCAGGCAGAGGTCTGCAGACTTCATGTCAGGTTCAATGTCAATTTGGATCATGAAATCTGTGGGTTCCAAGAAGAAGCCAGAGTGGTCAGGGCAGCTGAGGAAATGAGGGGGCTCAGGGCACTGCTGTTTTACCAAATTATATGGAAATATTTCTTTTTTTTAATTTAATTATGGGTATGTTCATTCTAGCACTCATGGGCTAAATTTCAGACCTGGATAAAAGATTATCTTTGAAGACACCCCAAGAGCCTATCTTGAGACTTCGTTCTCTGGAGCTGAACTTGCACTGAAGGAAAAGGCTGTTAAAAATGGGAGGGGTAGCTTGAGTTTCTGCCCAGAAACAAATTTCCACTGGTGGCCCACCCCCCACAAGGGTGTGTCTTATAAAGAAATAGCATTTTACTTCAAGTGCTTCAACACTTCACTAGGGATACACATATCCTTTTGGGCTACACTAATCCCTATGAAGCGGGGTATGTCTCCATGTGTTTGCCTTTAATGTAGATGTAGTTCTAATAGTGCAATGTGCTTTCCAGTATCCACATAAAAGTTCTGCTGCTGGCTGTAGCTCATTAGGAGGCCTGTTTAAAATACACAGCTCTTGGCTCAGTTAAGCATCCGACTTCGGATCAGGTCATGATCTCGCCGTTCATGAATTCAAGCAATTCTGTGCTCACAGCTCAGAGCCTGGAACCTGCTTCAGATTCTGTGTCTCCCTCTCTCTCTTCCCCTCTCCTGTCTGTGCTCTCTCTCAAAAATACATAAACATTTTAAAAAAAGTTAAATAAATAAAAAATAAATAAAATCAAATACACACATCTTCCTTGAAACACAGAAGGAAGGCTCACACCTTCATCCTCTCCTCACTCATTGCTCTCTTGAAAATAGCAAGTAGTGTGTTCCTCCATGAGGCTCTGCATGAGCTCTCACTCACCTATGTGATTTTCTCCATAGAATTGTTAACTGGAGTCAGAAACTAAAGCAGATGAACAGGGCCTGAGGGGATGGCTTACAATGTGTTGTGCTCCCAGACATCTTCATTACTTTAATTACCTAAAAAACATATAGTTTGGCAGGGCAGGAATCTTATTCCTCAGCCTCGACGAGTACAGTGGCTGGGAGAGATGGTTCCAAAGCCTGCTAAAGATTGAATATATATATAATACATGAATATATATATGAATATATAATATTCATATAACATGTTATATATATAACAAAAATACATATGTGAATAATATATGAATATATAAATATATGTAATATATATGTATGTATATTTATGTATATGTGTTTCTGGGAGCAGACCCAATGACTTTGATGTGTATAGGATATACATCCTTGAAAGTAGCTTAGGACCGCCTGGAAAACTGGGAAAAGTAATAGCAATGGTATTTACTATAGGTCTACCATACGCCGTTCTTTCCTTCCCTAAATAGTTATGTAGCTACTCTGTGGCAAGCAGTGTTCTAGGCACCAGGAATCCAACAGTGTCAAGACAGCCCCATTTCTCGCTCTCCTGAAGCTTATATTCCAGACGTGGTAGGAGGAACAGGAGACAGTGATCAAAAACAAAGACATGGACTGTATCTAGATGATAAAAAATAGAGAAATGTGACAATCTGGGGACAGACCATTTCAGGAAGATGAAAGAATGTAAATGGCCCTAAGGTTAGGGAGCCAGTGTGGCACAGTCACGAATGGCAGATAAGATGGGCTGAACAGGTTGGGCTAGGATCTTATTTTTGACAGCCTAGCTGTGCCACTTACTAGCTGTGTGAATTTAAAACAATCACTTCACATCGATCACTTTCAGTTCTTCCATCATTAGATGTGGTTAATAACGCTTCCCTTACAAGGTTTTATAAAGTTAAGTTACAGGATGGAAATTGACCACTTAATGCTTGGCAAATATAAAGATCAAAATAAATGACATTGCCTCTGACGTGGTTATTAATTTGTACTATCATTCCTTGTCTTCTATAGTATCCTAAACTCCAAAGTGAATCATTATTCTCTAAATGTGCTATTTTTTCTGATATGTCAACCCTCATCCTGAATTCCATATACAAAACACTCCCCACTGCCACCATGCCATCCTTTCCCAGCCTGCTCTAAAGCTCTACCTTTCTGGATGGCTTTTGAGTAGTTCTGTCTTCACATTTGACATTCAATTAATGAGATACATATACAGATCTCAGCTTAAATTCTTATTATCTTACCAGTGTTTAGATACATCAGGATACATCTTAAGGTTTTACAGGATCAGGGCTCCCAAGGTCTTTTTGCCTGGGACTAGGTTAGGAAAGTAATGTCCATTCCAGGTAAATAGTGGGATTTTAATATAGAGGGCTAGTTACAAAGGGTGGGAAAGTCAAAATATCAGACAGTAGACAACTCAGAAATGGGCCAAAGCAGCAAGTCACTATCACCCTTGGGCTGCAGGGATAAGGGGAGGAAATGGAACTGCTAGAAGCCAGAAACTGGTTACCCTCAAGGGGGCAGAAATGGTAGGAGGTGGGGCCATAGAAAGAGGAGTCATCCAGCAATAGAAGAATGTGGTCCCGACTAGGAAAAATGCCAAAATCAGAGTAAAACATACCACAGATTCTCCTTTTCTCCTCACCTTCAAGCTCTTGCTAGTGTTTGCCACTGGCCAAAGCTAGCTGGAGGCCAGATGAAAGAAAGGTAATCTGGGAAATACAGTCTGTAGAGGTCAACGTCCTGTGATAGGGAGTGGAACAAAGGATGGAGAAGTCCAGCCCTTCATGTACAAACAAACCAATGGATGTCATAGACACAGACACCAGGGCTGACCTGCAATACACCACAACGTTATAGCCTGAGTATTCAGCTATGGCATTTATACAGCACACATAGGCACCTGGGAAGGAGAACAGATACCTAGTAAACAATTCATTCTCAAACAAGAGTCAGATACCCTTATCTGCTGATGAGAGGAGTAACCTGTGAGGACTGCTCATTGCAGGACACTCAGCTTCTCCCAGCCTGTGCTTAGCCTCAGAATATAAGCCTGAGCCTTAGGAAGGTCAGCCTACAAACCAAACCTGAAAGAGTTGATTAATCTGTGAAGTATAAAGACTCTCAAATGGTGCTGGCCTAAGTTATGAGTAACGATATGGTACAAGGGGCATCGGTGAGATTTGCTCCATGTTAGCAAAAAGTGATTTTTAGCGTAATAAGCACTAATCTCTCTTTTAATAAAGGAAATTAGTGCTCTCCATAGATACCTCAATGCCCCAGACCTTGACTTCTGGACTCCCCAGTGCAGGTACTAGCAACAGCAGCAGCAGCACATTAGATTCCAGCTGTAATGTCCACATAATTACATAAACCAGACCTAAATGTCAAATCATCACACTGAACCAGATAAAGAAGAAAAAAACGGGCACCTGGGTGGCTCAGTTGGTTAAGTGTCCGACACTTGATTTCAGCTCCGGTCATGATCTCACAGTGAGTTTGAGCTGTACCTAAGGCTCTGGGCTGACAGCACAGAGTCTGCTTGGGATTCTCATTCTCTCTCTCTCTCTCTCTCTGTCCCTGGCCCACTCGTTATTTCTCTCTCAAAATATATAAAAATTATTTTAAAAAAGAAAGAAAAAACAGAAATATGCAGGTAGCTAATAAAGGCTCCTCATGAACCTGTGATAATACACATTACCATAAATGTTACCTGAATACCTTATAAATGTATATATACATATTTCATAAATATGCATTTTATCAAATTATCCTTCATTGAATTTAAGACACTGTATATTTGATTCATATTCCACCTTCAGAGATGTTAAAATAGAAAAATCCATCTCAAAGTCAACGAAACATGTAAAATGTGTGTGTGTGTATATATACACACACATATACATACATACACATATATAATTACATACACAGATTTATAATAAATGACTATTGAGGGCTTCTATCAGGCACTACATACCAAGTGTTCTTATATCCGTTGATCTTTATAGAAAATCTGGCGGAGAGAGTAAATACTTTATTTCCATTTTTCAGATGATGAAAGTAAGGTTAAAGAATGTGCCCTAGGTTACCAAACTATGAAACAGTAGGGGTTAAAATTCAAATTCCAAACTTGTGCTTGTTTACACTGCTTCTATGTGAGACGTTTCTTAAGAGCTTCCAAAACTTTGGGGTCTGAGAGAGAATTTAAGAAGAGGATATAAATATGAAAATAGTAAGACACTGAGCTGCTTGGGCTTTCTGTTTTGTTACTGTGAATCTGTAGCTACATCCATGTGACCTGTGCACACATATACACAGAGAGACCACAGAGGTATTCACACAGCAATGTAGTGTAAGGAAAGTTGGATTCCATGTGTGTGTTTAATCATAATAAGGTCTATATTTTGTTGGTGGCCCTGGACTATGTATCTTTCATCACCATATACCTCACAACACCCATCCCTCCATCAGCAACTCAAGAAATATTTTCCCAGTGAGTGAAAAATAAGTTAAGCTGTTGTGTGCATGTGGTGATTAAGGGTACAGCCATGCTGGGCACAGAGGGTCCGAGAGACAGTTCCTAGCTCAATCAGAACCTCTCAATGATGCCAATTGGAGGGTTAGATCTCTTTTAATTATATTGGGACACTTGAGAAAAGGGGGCCGGCTCATACATTTTTCACTTGCTAAAACGATAAAATATTGATTCAGGACTCACAATTAATCTTTATAATAAGCCAACCAGGCTTTTAATAATTCAGTCCCATCTCTCAGTGGTCTTGTTTGTTCCCTCCCCATAGCTGAGCAGAAATTGCTTTCTGAAAAGATGGGGACCATTTTTACCCAAGAGCATCAGCTCAAATTCCTGTAATTACACATCATGGTAAATATTAACTCACTCTAAATGCTTTGCCTCATTCCCAAAACATTTTTTTAAAGCAGAAACTCAGGCTATTCTTTCCTTCTTGTACCCACTTGAAATCCATTTTCTTCTGTATATTCATTGGATGCCTACTTGTTAGGACTTCTAATTAGCTTTGAAGCCTTCTGAGTTACAAGATACACTATAGCTTTGATGATGTAGATATAAAATTACATGTGGACAGTCTCTCAAAGGGCTGTAGATAGAATAAAGAGAAATGTAGAGCCCTGACTTTGTCGTGAACCTGCTTTGAGAAGGTAAGTCTCATTTGCATGCCTCAGTTTCTTCATTTGTACAACATAAGTCTCCTCAAGGTTCCTTTTGATTTAAACAACTTGCTTGAACTTAAGTCCTATTATTCTATGAATTCAGGTACTTACAGTTGAAGTAAATTCTGTACAGTTCACAAAGTAGAGACAGCATCTTACTCAACAAAAAGAATTAATCTCAGTAGAAAAGATCCCAGATGTGAGGTCTTTCAATTCCTAAAGACTTCTTTTCTTTCTGGATACGGGGTTTACTCTGCTTTCAAAGTAAACGAATTTCCATTTTAGCCATTTGCTCAGTACGTTCTGCTGATATAATGATCATTTCCAACACATACATGTTAATTTTTTCTTCTGTTTTTATATTCTACATGTCTTAGTTGGCAGACTCATCTTTGATCCATAAGGTAAAATACAGATCAAATAACTTCTGATGCTTTAGAATCCCTATCCAAGTGTGTCCATTGCATAGAATCAGTCTTAGAGGGAAGGAAAAGTAGAAATTTCAGATGAGTCTCCAGATACAGGAGTTCAAATATTTTATTTACATCAAGCAGTAGGATACTCTGCCTCTGTCCCCCTAACCTTCTCTAAACTTCAGCAGTTCCTGGTCTTCTTTACCTTAATAATATTATATTCTTTGATTCAATTTTCCTGCTCTGACAACTGCTGTATCCAGTGATGAGGCATGGTGGCTAGAATGGAAACTTAAACTTGGATCTTCCTTAGCTGAAAGAAGAACCAAGTTAAAGTTCAACTTGAGTAATGATATACTCTTCCAGGCTGACAGTCTACATTATTACTTTCTCTTTTGCCTTGATCCATTAAATTCACCAATGAGCCTGGCTTTTTTGGCTTTCTTTTCTTATATATATACAAATACCTATCTTGCTATAAGTCACCTCAAATCTTTGTGGGGGAAAAAAGAGGTATAGTAAGTGTTGTGAGCCATTTCCTTAGGTAAACTATAGTTCCAAGTAATGTACTTACAAAAAAGGCAACTGGGAAAAGTTTCAGATCTAGTAATTATGTGCATCAATTTCCTTGACTAAATACCAGTGTATTTAAATAATTATATTGTATACACCATATTTAAAATACTAAGAAAATCTTTCTCCATCTCTGACATCAGCATTACGATTGTCATATTGTTAAGGCTAAAAATGAAGAAGAATGATACTAACTTGCCCTATTGTGGGGGAATAGGAGCTATGGGGGGTATGAAGGAGGTGTCTATTTGATCTTTCAAGCCGGATGGAAGGCCAGGTTTTTAAATCTTTGTCTTATATTCTTTCCCTAGTTCAGTGCTTCCCACACTGTATGCCACTAGAGATAATATTCTGTAATGTACTGATTATGTGTTATATTAGATCTCCTTCTTGGAGAAGTAGTACAAGAAAAAAACTTTCTTAAAATTATGTACCCCAGATTTGTCATGAATCCTAGTCCACTTCTACTCACACAGAACCAGCCCCCCACCAAACATCTAAGAACATCTTGCAGAAGTATTCAGGTCGTAGGAATACAAATGCGGGAAATCACATTAGATAATCATCAGAGCACTATAGGATGGTAGCAGTAGTCCTGACAGTTTTCCAGGGTACCAACTTGCTCACAAGGCCTGGATTCAAAAGTCTCACTTCTGACATACACAACCTTGGTCAACTTATTCTGGTATGTTAAATTCCCAAGTTTGCTTCTTCATTAGTAAAATGAGGATAATAAAAATCTTGTGTATCTATTTTGAAAATTAAAAGAATATGTAACGCTTGACTGAGTAATAACACAGCTGGTAATTGTTGTTGCTATTGCTACTATGATCATTATTTCCATCTGGGCCTGGCCTCTGACATAGAACATGCTTATGTATGTATTGCTGCCCTCTACTGGAAATAGAGCCTATTTTGCCTCCTCCAACAAATGAAGGTCATTCATCTTTTCATGAAACCTCTCAAATTCATGACAGTCCTTCACCCAGTACTGGTTTTCTCAGCAGTTGATACAGTGACCTTGCAAATGGTAAGAAATGGATAATTAGCCGTGATCTTAAGTCATCCAAATCATCTTACCTGTCACTTTAATGTAAGGTGATAAAATCTGGAATTTTTATGAGGCTTACCCTGCAGATCCTAACTATAAAATATGCCACAAAAAAAAGATAGTGGATAATGGGAAAAACTACTACCTAAGTTTAAAATACACCCCGAATGAAAGCAGCTCACCTCCATCAGCCATGCTTCAGAATCACAGAGAATGGGTACCGGCGACAACAAAAACATCCACGGAAAGAGTTCTCCTTTACCCCTGCTCTTTTCTTCCCCTTATTTGTAATTTAAGACTCTCTTAAAGTAGCCTCACACAAATACAATCAAGGTCTAGCGGTTTGCAATGGGGAAAACAGAGTGTGTATCTCAACAGTTTTCTCTTGATAACCATTTTCTTGAAAAGCCATTTTCTCTTAATAATGGACAGAATCCATCAACAGCTCCTATCAGTTTTTATGAGTGTGGGCTACAGCAGAGACCAAATATGTTCATATCCCTGCTTGAATTTTCCTGGTATTTTCACCCTTGACATCACAGACGTTTTTACCACCCAAAGTAGATTTTTTCACTTGTCTGCTCACAATTTAATTGTCAACCATCACCAGACAAATTTGGGCTATTTCCTCTCTCTGCATCACCTAGGAATTCAAATTTGCCTTGTTGATTCTCTTTCATCAAATCTGTACTATAAGCTAATCTATTAATTCAGAACAGAGCAGCAGTTATTAGTAAGCAAAACACATTGGCAAAGGTAAAGTAAATACTGAAGACGAGGTGGGGGGGGGGGAAGTAACCAATGTGCTAATCCAAATTTTGTACCGTTAGTGAAAAAAAATATTCCCTTACCTTTTCTTCTGGTAACAGTTGTGTATCTGTCTACGGTTCTCAAGGATGAAAATCCTGGTGACTTCCTTTTAGAACATACCGTGACTGGAGCCTGGTAATAGAGAGTTTCATGATTTCAGATTATTTTTGAATTGACAAAACCTAACAAATATTTCTACTTGAGTTGATTTCTCAGCTATGAAGAGCCTCTGAAGCTGAGTTCATTTTCTGTGTAAATTGATACAAAGGATCTCAAGAAAATTCCTAGAAACTAAAAGTTACAAGATATCTCAAAGATCAACACAACCAGTCCCATTACCCAGCTTTTTGCAAACAGAGTGCCTTTCCAGAAGAAACCCACTCCTCCTTGTGTCGGAGTTAGCTTTCTCCTCCTGCATCCTGATTGCTTATGACAATGATTCACAGCCAGTATGCATATTATAAACACCTTTTTCCCCAGGTGAATTCAATCAGGATCTAGTCTAGATGTTTGTTGTTCAAAGTGAGGCCCATGAACCAGGGGCACCAGCATCACCTGAGAGCTCACCAGAAATGCAGAATCTCAAACCCCAGTCCAGACTTACAAAATCAGAATCTGCATTTTAACAGTATTTCAACTGATTTGTATTCATGTTAAAAAATACACGTCAGAGATTCTCATTTGTTTTGAAATGGGGCTTGAACAGTGAGCAGTTCTCAAAGTGTGGCCCACGGACCAGCATTATCACCATCACCTGGGAAGGTGTTAAATACAAAAGTGTTAAAATACAAAGTATTGGTCCCCAGACCTACCCATTTAGAAACTCTGGAAGAGAGATCCAGTAATCTGGTTTAACAAGTAATGTAGGTGATTCTAATGCATGCTAAAAATGAAAAACCCTTGCTCAGGGAGATATGCCAAATTTATAGTATACTCATAATCTATTTTCCAGATTATGGGTCAGAGATGGGTTTATAACACAGATCTATGTGGTCAGCACATTCAGGGATAGGTTTGAGGCTGAAAGTGTGCACTTTAATAAAGCTGAGATATCTCTTGTCCAAATGCAAATCAAGATTTATGCAACTTGGGAATCAATGTGCATGTAGCCAGATTGAAAAATAGAACTATATCCCTGGTGACAGGGGTTAGTGAACTTTGGCGTTTTAACTATTTCTGAAGCATGCCCTATTACCTGACTTCCATTCATATAAACTAATGAGTTCCCTTATATATTGAGCTCATTTATGTTGGATTAACCTCTTCTTTGAAACATAGAAAATCCTGGTGTTTATGGGATCTCCCACATCCAAGAGGAAAATCAGAAAAGAACAAAACCTTTGATGAGAAATGCTCAACCTATATTTTCAAACATCTCTTGATCAGAAATTTGCCTACTTCAACCATAATCCACCCCAACTTTAAAGTCAATTATTAAGATGCTGCCTTCTTGGAGCACCTGAGTGGTTCAGTTCATTAAGCCTCCAACTCTTTATGTCGACTCAGATCATAATCTCACTGTTCATGGAATCGGGCCCCATGTTGGGCTCTGCAGTGACAGCGCAGAGCCTGCTTGGGATTCTCTCTCTCCCTCTCTCTCTCTGCCTTCTCCTGCTTATATTCTCTCTCAAGAAAAAAAAAAAAACAAACCCTTATATTAAGCTGAACTTGGAAAACAGTTATATTTACAACAACCCAAACATCTGATTTTCTCCAACAAGTAACAACTCTTTAAACATTTGAAGGCACATCTGATGCTCCCCTCTCTTCTTTAAATAAACATCCAGATTTCTTTTCCATAATAAAATGATTTTGAATGCCCTCACCATCCTAATTGCTTGACCCTGAATACTTGGCACTTTATCAATTTCTCTTAATTAGTGCCTTGCAAATAGATGCTGTATTATTATAAGTATTATCTAACCCATGCAGAAAAGACACCAAATATTGTCCCTCTTGGAAGAGTGGATTGAAACATCATTATGGAAGTTCACTCTTCATGTTGCTGCCAACCCATATTTGTGAGGCAGTGATCCTCAATTAGGTGGGGAGTGGGGAGAGGGGGAGAGAGGGAGGGAGAGAGAGAGAGAGAGAGAGAGAGAGAACCAAAATCCCTTGGGGAAATTTTATGCACCTCTGTATATCACTATTCTTTGATTAAAAACCAAAGATGTTTCCATCTATTTTATAATCTAGATCTGACACTATCACTCTTCTGTTCCAATTGCTTCATTGATTCATTCTCTTTGTGGTTATTTGCAGCTTCTTAGCAAGTTAATTCAAACTTCCCTTCTCGACTTATTCTTAGCTATTCTACTTTCTTAAGGCTTAGTTTCTAC
The DNA here is from genome assembly GCA_028646485.1 of Cryptoprocta ferox. Classification (NCBI taxonomy): domain Eukaryota; kingdom Metazoa; phylum Chordata; class Mammalia; order Carnivora; family Eupleridae; genus Cryptoprocta; species Cryptoprocta ferox. The sequence goes on from CM053561.1 coordinate 59,895,876, forward strand.
ATTTATAATATGTAAATAGCAATCCTTTTATTTTATGATAGATTAAATGAGATATATTATACCTAAACTGATTCATTATAATGTACAGCATACATACCGTGCTCAATGAATCTTGGCTTAAAAATAATACCATGCAGGGCTTTCATGAACTGATTTATATCTATCTTCCAACCTCATGAGCTCTTAGTTCTCATGTTCTAAATTCCAACTATTATCAATTATGTATAATTTCTATCACATGCATATTTTCTCTTACTGCCTTAGTTTGTAGTCAAATGCAATACTTTCCTTTTTCACATATTCATATATTTTCTATTCTATTTTCACATATATTTCTATTTTACAACATAATTCTATTATGTACTTGGGCTGCAGTTTCTGCAGACTAAAACGTTGTACTTTTTGATAATCAAAATTCAATTTCACCTCATCAGATGAGACACATTCCTCCAACATTAATATTTGTATCCCAGCTCTCTCATGTAATTTATTAATTATATCTTCTCTGCCATAATTCTTTAAGCCCTAAGTAAATAGAACCCTGAAAGAATAAAGTTTCTCATATCTAGAAGCTTATCCTCTCAGAAATACACAATACAGTCAAAGATTGATGGAAAAATAACATCCTAACAAGGTAGAGCATATATACATGACAGAATAAATGTATTACAATGATTAGATAGGCACCACATAGAAATCTGAATAAAAGAATTAGAGTAGGAAAATCTTGGAAGGTAACTTGGAGAAAACTAGTTTTGAGACAGAACTTAAAGTAACCACTCAATTTGGACTAACGTTTAAGAGAGGAGAGGAGGAAATTATTGCAGGAAGATGTCTGGAAATGGTTAGAGGCAGGAATGAACAAGTTTTATATTATGGAATTAAAGTTGATAGAAGTCTTTATTTTCCTAAAGCAAATAGACACTTTCATGTGGATTCTCTGCCTGTGTTTGCCTAAACAGGGGTTGTGAATACATAACACAAATTCATAGGTGAACCTTTAGCATATGCTAACCATTTTAGAGATGTCTGCCCTAGAATGATATGTGATTGGTCCACAGTAGGAATTTGCATTCCAAAGAAAAATACTGCCAAGTCAGGGAAATATTTTATCCAAATCTTTGGTGGTAGAGAAAGGAGAGAAATTAAAATTATGATTAAAAAAGACATTTACATGTTTTGCTCTTTTGATTAATATTCTCTGTATTGTATGAATACCCACAATATGCAATGTACCATCTGGAAAACCAAACACAGGAAAGCTGCAGGGCTAATGTTTTATAAATCTCTTGATTCCAACATTCTCTGGTCTCCAAAGTATTATAAAATAGACATAGAATCAGTGGACTATCTTCTCTTTTCCAACTTTCTGACTCATATAAACTAGTTTCTGTTATGAAACTTGGACCGTATCTGCAATTCCTCAAAACACCCAGATTGAAATATTTTTAAGCAATTACTTAAATATGGTACAAATTGATGGCAAATCTTTTCATACTCAACATGTTCCTTATTAAAAAAATCATAGAACGTAACTAATTTGTGCAAAGCTCTACTAATTGCCACTGGAAATTTATAATACATCAAGGGTGCTAAAACATGTACACTATTATCAAAAATGCATGACAGTATTGGATAAGAGATAAGAAATTCAATTTCCAATCACTGTCGTTAAGGCAATCATTGAGAAATTTGAATTGTGACTTCGTAGAAAAAATATTGTGATTGAAGTTGAGGAAGACTTGCCAAGCAATGAAAATGGCAGGAGTAAGATGCTATCTTGTTAACTGTGAAACGTTTTTGTGCATTCCTAGCAAAATGAATTCAGATAAGCAAGGTAGGTCCTCAAATATCAGATAGTCAAAACTGGCAATAGACCAATTACCTTCTGGCTTTGCATTTAAAATATGTGTTCTCTTTGGTAAGGTACTTTATCTATCTTTTGAATGACATCTATCTCAGAAGAGCAGGGATATGTCATTGTTTTCTTGCCCCCAAAAACTATCTATGCCAATTATGCTGTAAAATTATATTAGGTACATCAATATCTTAAAAAATTAAAAATATATTCTTACCCATAATAAAATAGTAAAATCTTCACTTAAGAGAAAAAATAAGGATTATTAAATATTAAAATGCTAATAACTTGTAACAAAGATTTTACTCAACTTTCTCTGTTGCTACATAACCATTTTAGATTGAGACATAAACTAGATATACTAAACACTTAATTTAGAAAGCAATTCCTTGAGATAGAACTCTGGGAAGCACAATTCCCACTTCAGGTTGTTGTTTTTTTCCTGAATTAAACTTGAACCAATCTACTGCCAAACCAATCAATTAAGTTCTTAATTATATCAGTAATGAATGCATAAGTACACAATGATCAGAGGGCTCTAAATAGGTAACTGATTTTAATGCACAGTAGACAGTGTCATACTAGGGCAGTCATATAGGAAGCTGGTTCTATGTAGGAACCCTCTCTTTTTGCAAGTTTCAAATATTTAGACCATACCCAGGATTTGACTCAGGGATGTTAACAAAGAGCAATTGTGTGTGTGTGTGTGTGTGTGTGTGTGTGTGTGTGTGTATAGAGAGAGAGAAAACATTAAAAAATATATATGTGAATGCTAAATGATATTTTGTGTAGCTTCCTGTTTTTTTATACTTTATTCTAATTTCAAAATATTTGCTTTTTAAAAGAATCATTTGTGATAGTTTTTATGTGCATAAACCTTTATTATCTCTAAATTCCCTTCATTCCCAACATATCCATATAATTAATATTAATTATTTAATACATATCCTTCCATAGTTTTTTTTATGTATGTATACATGCATAAGTGTGTTTTTCCTTTTGTGTTTGTTTTTTTTCATTTGGTTATTTAAAGAGAGAGAGAGAGAGAGCAGGGTAGGGGGGCAGAGCAAGAGAGAGAGAAAGAATCCTCAAGAGGTTCCATGCTCAGCACAGAACTCAAAGTGGGGCTTGATCCCATGACCCTGGGATCATGACCTGAGCCAAAATTAAGAGTTAGCAGTTCAACCAACTGAGCTACCCAAGTACCACTCTTTCTTGTTTTTTTATCAAATACAATTATACAATATATATTCTTTTGTATATTTTCCTTGTTAATAGATCAATACATGCAGATATAACCCATTTTTATTAGTTGCATACTGTTTCATAAAATAAATGCCTACGACCTCTTCAAACTTTTCCCCTATGATGGACTTTTTTTACTCAAGTATTTGGTGTCACAGTACAGTAATAAGAAACTTTGTAAACATTTCTTAGATACTGATATTTCTATCTCTCTATAGGAGATGACTATTTAGGGGATTGCAGGAGCAAAGCAAAGGCATATTTTGAGTTTAAGATTATAGATAAGGTCATTTTACTATCCAAGAATATGGTCATAGAAATTTATACTCACACCAGTCATCTATGATGGTGCATTCGTCACTGTACTTTTTTATCACTGAATGAAATCAATCTTCTCCATTTTGCCATGGAGGAAAGGACACATTATTATTTTAATTTGTGATTGACCAGCTACGAGTGAAATGGAAAACCTTTTCATAAGCTTATTTCACATTGCATTTAATTTCTTGTGAATTTTTCATTCAAATTTATTGTCCATTTCTATCAGATTCTCTTGAGATATCTGTAGATCTTTGTATATTAAAGTATTAATATTAATATTTTGTCTATGTTATGATATCCATGTTTTTTCCATATTAAAAAATCTTTTGATTTTTAAAATTATTTTAACCACATGAACATCCTCATTATAATGTCATCTAATCTTTCAGGGTTTTTTGTTGTTGTTGTTGTTGTTGTTTACTTTGTGTTTGTGTTTTTGTTTTTTGAGAGAGAGAAAGAGACAGCAAGGGGTAGAGGGGCTGAGGAGAGAAAGAATGAGAGAGAATCCTCAGCAGGCTCCATACCTTGTGCAGAGGCTGATGTGGGGGGTAGATCCCACAAGCGGCGAGATCATGACCTGAGCCAAAATCAAGAGTCAGATGCTTGACTGACTGAGACACCCAGGGGCCTCTACTTGTTTTGCTTTATCCTTTATGGTTTCTGAGTTTTGTGCTTCTCCTCACAAAATTACTCAAATATTTTCTTCAAATGTTTTATAGTATATACATTATATTTAAAACTGTAATACATTAGGAAGGTGTGCAGTGTGTGTGTGTGTGTGTGTGTGTGTGTGTGTAGCCTGTGATATGTGATGAGGTATCCTACAAACTGAATCCTTCAAACTGAATAACTATATCAATTAGGATCCTGGCCGGCATGAAAAAGATGGTACATTCAAACAGGGTAAATTAGAAGACTTAATAAAGGAACTATTTATAAAAATGAGGCAAGGGTGGGGAAACCAATAGTGCAGCACCTTTCCTTTCTTCTACTTGGAGCAGGAAGGGCAGGAAAGGCAGGAGGACATAGCGGTTACCAGAACTCAGCAGGAGAGGGATGAAACCAGCTCAGCTCAGCCCAGCAGGGAGCTACAGGGAGGAATAAATGCACCTTTTACTCTAAGTTTCTCTCCTTGGTGCTTTTCTTTGGCTGCACTCTACATGAATTCATAGAACAAGGGGGCCTGATGAGTGTAGTTCACAGCACTGATCTCATCAATTGGAGAAGTGTGGAGAGAGATAGGATCCAATATGGCAGCCAGCAGTTACATGCTGCTCCTGACTACTTAAAATATGCTAGTCTAAATAGTTGAACTGTCTGTCTAAAATGGATAATGATGTCAAAGAATTAGTAGGAAAAACAAATAAAAAGGATAATTAATAACTGCTTGTAATCATTGTGTATTGAAATGGTAATATATTGGCTTAAATAAAATATATTAAAATGAATTTGGTCTATCTCTTTTTACTTCTTAACTATGGCTCCTAGTTTAAAATTACATATGTGAGTTATAGCAATGATATAGATGAATAAATGAAAAGAATCCAATTATTCTTATAAAAATCTGTCTCTTTTCTACAAAATTCAAGTGCTATCCCTCACATATATTGTTTCCCTATAAAATAAAATTTGTTCTTGAACACTATATTCTGTTTTGCTTATCCCTTATCTATTTGCCTATCTCTATTCTATTGCCTATCTCTATTCTAATAACATACTGTTAAGATTAAAGAAATTTTCTAGAAAATTCTAATGTGAAGGAGATACAAATACTTTCTCACTGTTGGCTTTCTTTCTTTCTTTTTTTCTTCTTCCTCTTTTCTTAACAATTTCCATATATATATTAGTCTATGTAAAACTGAAATTGGCCTAGTATTTCCCTCTCCCAAAAATATCGGTTGGGAATCTGAATCAAAGCATACTTTAAAAACCTGATATCAAAGTTTATATATACATTTGGAAGGAAATGGCATTTTTAAGCTGCTAATTTATACCATCTAGTGAAATGGCCTGTTACTTCATTTATCAAGATCTTGTTTAATGTTCTTCTGTAACATTTTATAGATTTCTTCATGTTGTATAGTATGTATTTCTTATTAAATTCACATCTAGGTATTTCATACTTTTTGGTCACTATATTTTTCCCAATTTTCATTGTCAACAATAACTATTGGGATTTATAGATTTTGTAATCAAATGACTAATTCCCATAGATTAGATTCACTTGACTATTTTTAAATCACAGGCATGTTATTTATATTTTAAGTTGATTTTCTTTTACTCATGTTTTTATCTATTTTAAATTGTATCAATTAGGTAAAACATCAACTACAATATTGATTAGTAGTAGTGATAGCAATCATCCCTGTTCTGATCCAGATTTCAATGAGAATTGTTATTTCACTTTTTTTAAAGATGATGTTTGCTATTAGTTTTAAGTAAAGAAATAGGATTCTGTACAGGCAGTTTCCTGCTGTTTCTGTTTAACTCACACTGGATATTTTCACAATGAATTTGTGTTCTCCTTTAACTTATTGATATATTTAATAACTTGCAGATGTATTTTTAACTTAATTTAAATATAGTATCCATAGTTTGACAGATTGCCTAACATTGAACAATGTTGGCATTCCTAGAAAAATCCCAACTTTTTCATGGCATCCTGTTCTTTTAATATATAATTTATTAATATTTATGGAGAATGTTCATACCTGTATTTATAAATTAAGTTTGTCTATAGTTCTTGTACTGTATTTTTCTGGTTTGACTGAAACAATTTGTGATTACTTGTAAAATTATCTGGGGAAATCTCCAGATTTTTCTTTGCCATGGAATTATGAATATTATAAATCAATTTTAAATTCAATTCTTATGTCAACTCTTGAGGAACCTATAACTCATAAGCCCGTCTGAATTTGGCACCTTTAAACCTATAATTTCTTTAAAAAACTTTTGAAATTTCCTAATGATTATTTGTCTGTTGTTATTTCATAAGTCTTCCTTAATCAAAATATTTATATTTTGTGACAAAATCATTAATTTTTCCTAAAGTTTTAATATATTTTCCAAGAGTTATGAAACATATTACCTTGTAACTTTCTGTAGTTTTACATAATTCAAGTTAAATTTTATACTTAATGTACGTCTTTGTATTCTTTCTTTCCTTACCCAAGCCAATCCGCATCTCAAAAAACAGCTATTCATTGTATGTAATCTTACCAGTTTCTTCTTTCACTAATTTCTATTTCTGTCTTTATTAAAAAGTTCCTTTAAATTTGGGGGGGCTTAGTTTTAGTTTCATTTTACTAGTTACTAGTAATAACTCACTCACAACGTTCTTTTCTGTTTCTTTTTTAATTAAAACATACTTCAAGCTACAAATATTCCTCTGAGTCTAGCTTCCAGTTAAGCCCATTTTGTAGTATAATCTGTTACTTTCATAATTTCTAGATAGTTTTTAACACTGAGTTTATCACCACTATGGTTAGGAAATACTTAAAAGATTGTTTCTTAATTTTTAAGGCGTAAAATTTGTTCTCTTTTATCAATGTTTTGAATTTGTGTGTTTATTTCTTTGTTATTGTTATATATTCTTATTGGACTACAATAAAAGAATTTGGCCTATAATGTACCTAGTATTTAGAAATTTAGATTTTCTTTGTTGCTAACTATATTAGTGAATTTTTTCTGTAAATATTCCATTGATTTAAGGAAAGAATATGTATGTATGTCATCTCTTTGGAAATACTTGATTATATTATTCAAATTTCTGATTGATATTTGGCTACTAGATTTATCAATTTCTGTAAAAGACACATAAATACCTCCCTTTGTGTATTTTGCTGCTGTAAGATTTAGTACAAGATGGTAATGACTAGTATTATTGCCACAGACTGCTTCCTTTAAGACAGAAAGCTGTATCTTTTCCTTTAACTTAATTTAGTTAGTAGTAAATGGCCATTGATATAAATAAAGTCAATTTTTTTTGCACTTACATTATGTAGATGAAGTAAGTACAAAATACACATTAGATATGTATGCTTGTCTGTGGGCATGTTTTTTTTTATTTATTTATCCATTTATTTATTTATTTATTTATTTATTATTGTTTTATTTTAAACATGATGGCATTTTTAAAGTTTATTTATTTATTCAGAGAGAGAGAGAGAGAGAGAGAAAGAGAGAATCCCAAGCAGGCTCCACACTGGCAGCACAGAACCTAACATGGGTGGGGCTTGAACTCACAGACTGTGAGATCATGACCTGAGCTGAAACTAAGAGTTGGACATTTAACCAACTGAGCCACCCAGGCACCCTGGATATGTTTTTATTTAAAGTAAACTCTTTCAACAGCTTTAGAGAGATATAGTTCTTAACAACTGCACATATATAATTGTATACAATTTGATGAGTTAGTACTTATGAAAACACTTGTTATAACATCACCACAATGAAGATAATAAATGCATTCAACACCTTCTTTCTTTTCTGTTTTTTTTGTGGAAAGAACACAACCTGATATCTAGTCTCTTAGAAATTTTGAAGTGCACAATATTTTGTTACTATTATCATCATGCTGTACAGTAGACCTCTAGAATTTATTCATGTAGCATAATTGAAACTTTATACTGTTTGAATAACCACTCCCAATTCCCCCACCCCCCAGCTCCTGGCACCAGATCCCTCATATAAGTGGCAGAGGACTTGACAGATGTTTTACCAAAGGAAACATACAAATGGCTAATGGGTATAAGAAAGTATGTTCAGCATTATGATTTTAAGTAAACTTTTAATCAAAACATAACTTTCATAAAGGCCCCAAATCACAAGTGCACAGCCTGTTATTGTGAAGCAATTACACTTTTGTAGCCACCAATGAAATTAAAAAATATAATATTTCCAGTATCCCCAAGAACACCCTTGTTTCTGGTTCCAGTTATTTCCCTTTAAATGAACATCTTTATGTATGTACTTGGCAGGCAGACTTTAAGGTGCCTTTGCCACCCCTCCACCCACTTAACCAATGATCTTGACTTCCTTCTACCCAAAAGAAGAGGTAAAGGTGATGAGATGTCACTATGTGCTTGTTATATGTGCCTTCGTCTTGCCAATGAATTGCTTCTATGGACTTCTTGCTGAACTGAAGTAAGTGAACATGTTGGGAGAACCCACATGGCAAGGAGTGAAGGGCAGCCTTTAGGAACTGCAGGAAGTCTCTGTCAACTGGCAGCCATACAGAAGCCATGTCTCTTATCCTTACAAGGAAATAAATTCTACCAGCAAACTGCATAACTTTGGAAGCAGACTGTTCCCCAGACACATTTTCAGAAGACAATGAACTGAGCAGATACCTTGACTGCTTCCTTGTGATAACTTAAGCAGAGGATCCAGCTAAGCCATGCTTGACCTCAGAATGCAAGAAAACTTGAAATAATAAATGTGTGTTGTTTTAATTCTCTAAATTTGTGTGAATTTGTTATGCAGTGTTACATGACTAATATAGCCCTATTCTGGATTCTATCACCATACTTTTGCCTGGTTAGAGTTTTACATCAATAATTTAGTGTGTGGTCATTTGTATCTGGCTTCGTTTGCTCAGTGTTATGTTGCTTCTGCAGCTCTTTGATGCCTTAATGAATATAAACTTTAGATTTTATTTGCATTTCCTCTTTGTTTTTATGGGGGCATTGGGCTATATATGTGGCTCTCCACTAGGTATCTATAGGCTGTCATCATTGCTTTACTAGTGAGAATACAAGCAGGTGACCCAAAGTACACATGAGGAACACCTATCTTTCCTAATTTCCCACCATTTTAGTTTATTACTAAATTATAGTATAGGCCTTTTATCTCTGAATTTTTTAAATTATGCAGACAAATTTACCTGTAATTTAATTCACAATTTTAATATTTTCCCAAGTTATTTTCAGTGAATGCCACTTAGAAAATCCTGGTTATAAAAAGAGTTTTATTTTGCCACTAGCTAATATGGAGTGTTCTCATAGAGCTGTAAATGAGCTCAATATTCATTATGCAAATGAATAGAACCAGACAAAATTAAATGGGTTCAGCTTCGTGGCATCATTTCAGGGATCTCATTTAGGGGTTTCAGGTCTCTGGGCTAAGGGAGTCACGTTAAGTTGCTCTTAAGAAATAATAAAGCATTTCGAAGAGAAATTTCATTGAGTGTGGTCTAACCTAAAGAGAGGAAGGGTTGCAGGGAGATGACACCAGAGCTGGATGATAATTCCATCATATCCTGATCCATGTCTCAAGGCAATTTTGGTGATCAACTTTTAGCTCTCAGTTTTAAAGGACCAATTATCTATTTTTACCAGCTTCTTCCTGATGAACTGGGATATATATATTCTCATCTATTTAACTTTTTGAGAGATGGATCAAACAGAAAAATATTCCTAATACACCTAGCAGAAAACTAAATCTCGGTACTATTTCTGGTTCTGCCACCAAAAAGCTGTATATCTTTGAGTAAATAACTTCATCGTCCTGGCTCTTCATATCCTCCTTGATTAAAATACTACTACTATTAATAATAATGAAAGAGGAGAGATGGATGGACCAGATAATCCTATAGGCAACTAAAGCCTCAGATAGTAAGTTGGAAAGAGTATTGAGCACAATCTGATTCACACACCTTATATGTGCAAAGGACATAACCTATTATAGGTTAGGTGAAGTAATATCTCATGGGACTAACCACTGACTACAACCCAGGTTCCTGGATTCAATTTCAGATTTATTTTTTTAGTATGATACTGTAATTTCTAAGTGCATTTAGGTTTCAAGAATATGTACATGGTTCCACATTCTTTTCTAGACAACATAAAAATACCTAAAACGACCTGCGGGATAATTGACAGCTATACTGGAAAAAACATCTGGAACCCTTTGGGTGAATAAAATAAGTGAATCAAAAAATAAACATTTCTGGTTTATGGACAATACGTGGAGAATTCTATATACTCTTTTTTCTTTTTTTAAGTTTTTTTTTTTTTATTTTGAGACAGAGAGAGAGGAGAGAGAGGAGAGAGAGAGAGAGAGAGCGAGAGAGCGAGCATGCAAGAACATGTGTCTGGGGAGAAGCAGAGGGTGAAGGAGAGAGATAATCCCAAGTAGGCTCTGTGCCCTGTCAGTGCAAAGGCCCACATAGGACTTAAGCTCATGAACTGTGAGATCATGATCTGAGCCAAATTCGAGTCCAGAGCTTAACTAATTGAGCCACTCAGGTGCCCCTATATATTCTATTTTCTCATTCAACAATGTGGTATCATTCAGAGAGACATTTATGCCAGCACCCCAAGTAAATATGTAAGGATAAGTTATAACATAATAATCCTAAATATGGCTTAACAAATCATCACAATAAGGAGTACCTCCTTACCAATTTCAAAGAAACTAATAATTTTTACCAACTATTTTTCTCACTTAAGAAACAAGTGAATGAGTAAAAATAATAATGAAATTATATTTTATTTTATGCTTATGGACCTGCTTTAATACGTAATATCATTAATGTATCATTTTATTATTATTGCCTGATATAAAATTCATCTGCATTTCTCAGATGGAATGTTTCCTCTATTTTTGTACTATCACCAAGAAAAAGAGGGTACCCCCTATAATTGGCTCAGAACATCCAGATAAGCCCAACTCTTTAGAGAGAGCTGTAATTACTTTGAGGAGGTTGTCTAAACAACCAACCATACTGTCTTTGCAGGATTAGATGCAAAGGAAGCAGTCATTTCTCTAATGCCTTCTGCTAATCTCAAGGAATTGTTTTCAAATGGGAGGGAAAAGTTCATTTTTCTGCAAGCTGCCTTATGAGTATTATTATCAAAATAATTGCAATTTCAAACTAATCAAAGATGTATTTTAGTAGAACTAGCAAATGCTCAAGGCCAGCATTTCATTGGGTTCTCTACGAATTTTGTATGCAGCTCACATCTTCCATCACTAGTCCCTCATTCCTCATTCCCTCCAAATTCAGTCAGAGAAGTCTCCCATTCGCCACTGGGTGTTGAGACCCTAACATAAAACCAAGCAAAGTCAACTGCTGATATGAGCTACTGGCAGGACCTTAAGGAAGCTTGACAGGTCACACCTCTGGTATTTTTCTAATAAATAGCCATTTTCACCATGTCGTGGCTTATATGACATCTTCAGCAATGTTGGTGTGTGTTGAACCTGTTCCACCCATAAGACAACAGTGCTGTTTTAATGAGACTTTTTCTCCAGCTTCAGTGACAATTTTCAAGTATCTTTTACAAGGATCCTGGGTAGTTGTTTTGGAGACAAATCAGAGAAAATGAAGTAACTATACATCAGAGTAGATTTTGGTAGAACATTAGGAAGAACATCTTATTTGTTTGGAATGAAAAACAGAAATGAGTGACTGATAAAGGCTGAAAATCTTTCAGGAAATAAAAGAGACAAGCTCCATTGCAGAGTAAGCCAGAAGACAGGGCTTCTATCAAATAATCTCTTCAAATTTTAATCTGTGAAAATATAGTTCCATTCAAGTATTACCAGGCAGTGTACAAGAAAGGAACATGCTCAAAAAAGCATAATGAGAGGATTGTTTATTCAGTACACTGGAAAGTCACCTTCACTGCTTTTACAGGATTTCTCATCTTGTTCTCAAGTGTACTCCCAAAATTTAACCTACCCCAGGTATTCAAAAGATATTAGTTGACTAAAATTATAAAGGAATTAACCACCATCCCTTATTTTATGGTAGAAATATCTCAGTTCTAAAAAGGTAAAATGATTCATCCAAGGCCACATAGTAAACCTTGAAGCTCAGGCCAATTAAAAAAAAAAATCATGCTTGAGCAGTATAGTGTATGGAGAAAGGAGAAAGCCTTCCTGGAAGTCTCCACATCAGACCCCATATAATTCAAGCCTGGAGTGTAAAGATCAACTCTTCTTCCTCTGTTTGGGGGCTTTGTCACATGGCTATGCAGCAAAACCTGATACTGGCAATAATTCCTTCCTGAATCCTGTTTAATTGAGGCCCAACATCTCATTAGCCTATCAAGTTGGTTGCTCACCTTCACTAATTAAGGTGTTTTTTTTTCCTTTTACCCTAAAGAAATAATAACCAGCTCCTTACTTGCACTTTTTATGAAAAATCTTTTGCTTAAACACCAGCTTGCTGCATGTGAAGTGCATATATTTTCAAACCTGAGAGGTAATCATCACCCAATTATCATCTTAGGTGTTACTTGAGAACTTTGTTTTTCTTATTTTCTATATACAATTGATCATGAAGAACAGGTTTGTATAAGGGGATCAAATATGCTGTTGCCATATATTTATCAAGATAATTAATAATATTATCCAGATGGACTTAAGGGAGGGATACAAACAGTTAATAGATTAAGAAAATAAATATTTGGACCTTTTAAGGCATTAAGTCTCAGATAGAAAAAGACTCAAAAGGTCATTTCATCCCTTGGTAACAACCCCAGTCACTTGGTCACTCTATGTATGCCTGAAAAGACCAATTTTCAGTCCTTGCCATTCATTCTAGGTTTCCCACAGTCTTGGCCAGCATATCAACTTATCACAATAGCTTGCTTGATGGGATGACTCAGAACTTTATCCCTGATATATTTTTGCCCTTAATTTACTCTTGTGAAGTCAAAGTTTTGAAAGTACTCATTCACTCTTATTGCTGGACACAGAAGCACAAATGCCGCAATGAACTCCCTAGTTCAGGACATTTCCTCCATCACCTACTACTATGTAGAACCAACCCCACCTCATCCTGATAATCTGGGTCTTCTACTTCCATCCGTATAGTGACTCTTTCTAATGCCTGCTCCTCTGGTATAAGAAATCCAAAATAACCAGAAAGAAGTTATGGATTAAAATTCAGCAGAACTCTTGGAGGCACCTGGGTGGCGCAGTTGGTTGAGCATCCAACTTCAACTCAGGTCATGACCTCATGATTTATGACTTTAAGTCTCATGTCCAGCTCTGTGCTGACAGCTCGGAGCCTGGAGTCTGCTTCAGATTCTGTGTCTCCCTCTCTCTGCCCCTCCCCTGCTCATGTTCTGTCTCTCTAAAAGATGAATAAACATTAAAATTTTTTTTAATTCAATAGAACTCTTGATATTTCTAACAGAAGCATTCTTTCTCCCAAGATCTATTTGGGAGAGCCTAAAGTCTGGGGAACAGAAAGCACTAATTCCATAAGCACATCACCAGGAGTCAGGTGAGGAGTCCATCCTACTTCCACTGCTTGGTTCCCAGACCCATATATACAAGCTATTATGGATACTGTTAGTCCACCAAACAGACTGCATTCTAGTGCCCCATTCTCCAGGAGTTTGCTCCTAAATTGTCTCATTAGCTGAACTTTTAACAATGCATTCTACTGTTCTGTCTGGATGATGGAGTTTATGGTAAGACCAATGTATCTGCTATCATGCAATAATTGTCATAGTTCCTTTGCTGCAAAATGGTCCCTTGCTATGAAAAAATGCTATGTAGGCTATGATGATAATAAATTAAGCATCTTGTAAGTTCTTAGACATTTTGTAAGTTGTTAAGTGGTTATGGTGGATGCACTGCTAGTAGGGAAGGAAAATCCATACAGGTAGTAGAAATCAATTCTTTCCCTTTCTGAGTGAAAGGAAACCAATTTAACTGACCTACCACCATGTGGATAACTGGTTTTCTGGAGGAATTATGCCATATGGAGGGATCATCCTTACAATGGGCCTAATTTTCAGTGCAGTCTGTGTTGTGGCTTCAGAAGATGAAAATCTCCATAATAGCTGCCCCAGAGGCTTTCTGGCTTTAGTGTATTTCGAGATAGCAGTTGGCTGCCCTGAAGCTATCATCATCTTATTTCAAGTTTTCCCATAAAGAACCAAATGAATTCACATTCTTTATAATTATCATCTCCCCCACGTGATTCAAGCCCTCAGCTACTGCACAGCCAGTGCCTTACCTTCCACCTGCACTTCATTCTCATTACTCACAGTGAAAGCCCCAATGGTAATGATGCCATTATCACCAGTAATGACAACCTCATTATCATCAGATCAGAGATCATCAGATCCAGCTCCAAATTCCCATCTCCTTTCTAGAACCAGCCCCCAATTCCACTGTCTTAGTTTGCCTTCCCACACAACACAGGGTCTAATGTGAAGAAGTATAAGTTATTATTTTTATCCAGAGTGCTATCCCAGGGAACAATGGTTGAGGGAAAGAACTTGAAGTAGGAAGCAAGGAAGAGACAATATGAGGATGTGTTCTAGAATCAGGTTTGTATAACATAAGTCTGCTCCTTGACCATAGTCGTACGGTTCACAGTTGAATTCTTGACTTCATCAAAACCTCTCTTCCACTCCAACCATTTTCCTATTGGTTATAATACATAAATAAAATATGGTCTGTAGTTAGAAATAATATGGCAGAAGAAGCTTGGAATGAAACAAAAACAAAAGATGGAGACAGAGACATGTGTTTTTCGTAACGGCAATTTGATCCCACATTCCAAACTGTCCCTGAAGTCCAGAAACTAGAAGATAGTCAATTTTCTGTCAATGAATTATATTTTATTGTTTAATCTAACTTTAATGGGGCTGTGATATAAGAGAAAAAAAAAAAGCCCTAAACAACTATTCACTATTCGTAACTTGTTTCCCAGAAAATTCCAGACCTTGGCCCTGTACAGGATACTGGTGAATGAGGACAGGTGAAAGAGTCAGGTGTTTGAAACTATTTTGTGCAACCTTTTCTGGAGTTGTCTTATTTCCATTTTGTCAAGTGTAGGACAAATATTAAGTTGACCTCCATGATTCTTGCCTTCTGGTATCCGTGCCTGTGTTAAATTTCCTCACTTGAGTGGGAGTTGAAACTGGAACTTGCTTCTAACCAATGAAATGTGACATAGCATAGGGTGATTATATAAGTTTCTAGTACCTGATTTGCTAGAGTGTCTAGCTCTCCCTCTTTGGCCTTGAAAGAGCAAGTTGCCATGTTATCAGAGGGTCTATGGTGAAGGCCATCTGACAATGCAATTGACCTCTAGTTGGGGAAAGCAGCCCCTGGTCAAAACGTCAGCAAGAAGCCTGGGATGTACATCCTTCAACTGCAAGGAAATGAATCCTTCCAACAACCTGAGTAGGGTTGGAGGCAGTTTATTCTCCAGTCTAGACTCCAGGTGAGAATGCAGCATGAGTACATACTGATTTCAGCATTATGAGACTCTGAGAACCTTGCTTAGCTGTGCCAAGACTCCTAACCCACAAAACTGTGAAATACTTGCTATATTAAGCTTCTAAGTGTTGAATAATTTGTTACATAGCAATAGAAAATAAATATATATAAGAATAGACTAATTACTGAAACCAGAATATCAGAATATGGCTATGAGCTGGGTCATTACAGAGGGATATGAAAAAGAGTATTAGGGTCAGGGCCCTGACTTATACTGTTTCCTTGAATTGTTCCTTATGACTAATTTCAGGTGTCATCTTTTCAAGGTGGATATTTAGAGCCACAGTGAAGTTCTTAAAGAAGAATATTTGCTCATCATTACTATGACACTTTTCTCCTGTAGACTCCCGTGAACAAGTGTGAGAGCTAAAAAAGAAACAAACACACAAACAAATACCTTGTTCCTCCTAGGATGTGGATCAATAATTAATTTGAAAACTAAATCACCAGGCCTGGTTAGATGGTTTGTAAACAATAGCAGCGACAAAAGATGCAACAGGACCAAACTGTCCAGTTAAGTGTCCACTCACTCAGTTCATCCTGATGGTGTCACTTTCAATTTGTAGGAAGCAGAAATGTTCTAGGAGATACGTCTTAAACTTTGATGACTATTTAAACAGAGTACAAGGAAAAGAGCAGCTGAGTTTTTCTAGGGGACTTTGTTGTATTAGAAGATGAAGTGACGCAATTGCAGCCTTAACACATCCATGTGTTGGTAATAAGTTTTATTTATTTATTTATTTATCTATTTGTTCATTTATTCATTCATTCATCATTCATTCACTCATTCACTCACTTATTCATTCATTATTATTTCTGGTAACAATTTTTAAATCACGATCTTGTGACAAAGCTTAAAAGTGAGGTTATATAATGATTAAGACCAGGACTTTTGACATCAGGCAATCCTGTATCTAAAATAAAGTTCTAATTTTGGTGAATTTGTGTCCATAAGTGACTGCCTTAACTACACTAAGTCTCAACTTGCCATGTGTAACATGGGCATTCTAATTCCTACCCTATTCAATTATTATTAAGATTAAATGACATAGTGCACAAAAGCACTTAGTTTAGGATGTTATATACAGTAAATATTCAATAAATGTTATCTAACATACCTGGATAAGATACAGCATATCATGTACTCGATACTTAGTTCCTTTTTCAATATACTTTTATCACCCTTTCCTGTGTTTCAATCTTACCTTAATGTTCAGAGATAATTCTTCCAGAGGTCCTGGTACACCATAAATTCATAAAAGACTAAAAAAAAAAAGATATTCAATCAAATGTTTTTTGAAAACATAACTCTACTAAAATCTAAAAAATGGTATGTCCAAAATTTCAAGCTTCTTGGAGAAACAAAGTGTAGTGTTTAAATTCCTTCCTGCACTTTGTCTGGACAATATAAATACCTACATTCCAATACATATTAAGTGTCTATGATGTGTTTGTCACTCTCCCAAGTACCATGTGTCATTTAAAAAATGGAACTGTTTCCTGACATGTTTTATTTTCAATGTAGTTGAAGAAAAGATTTATTTACTATCTCGAAGGACATTTTTTTTTAAAGTTTTTAAAAATGTTTACTTATTTTTGAGACAGAGAGAGAAAGGGAGAGACAGAGCAAATGGGTGAGAGGTAGAGAAAGAGAGGAAGACACAAAATCTGAAGCAGGCTCCAGTCTCTGAGTTATTAGCACAGAGCCTGTTGTGGGGGTTGAAACCACAAACTGAGATCAAGACCTGAGCTGAATTCGGACACTTAACCAACTGAGTCACCCAGGGGCCTCTCAAAGGACATTTTAAATGCCTAACAAAATTATAGGTGAAGAGAACAAATATTCTGTTTGGGTTTTGTTCACTTGTTTGTCTTAAAAATTTTAGAGCTCTGGAAAAAAAAAGCCTCCACAAGCATAAATATGTGTAGACCTCCCACTATTTTTTAGAGGTCTGGTGAAAATGGAGGATAGGGAACAGGGACAAACTGATATAATATTAATGTAGAAATTGAAAAATTGCCATAGATTTTTAAAGATTTATGATGGGGATAATGGAAATAGGCTTTACTGTATTGACTGAAAATAGAATAAAATGCCAATATTCTAGATAGATAAGACAGTGAATTGTGAACACTTGATTAAGAAGCACATTACCACCAACCTCCTACTTTCATTTGAGAAGAAAAATAATGTGAATCATACAGCAAAGACAAATTCTGAATGTCTCATGGAACATCTGTGGCTAAACATTTTTCATATTCTTCATTAAAATGTAAGATATATAAAAGTATTCTTAAATAAGAATTTTTAATTAGAAAGTTTCAAAATGGTTTTCATGTATATGAAATTTATAGCATTTCAAAACAAAGTAGTAAATTAAAATATCATTATGTTTTAGATGGTTGAGGAAGAAGGAAATAAAATAAGAAGGTAAGCTCACAATCTATTAAATCACTAGGTAGCTGGCTGACTTTATTGGACCATGGTAAGAGATGCTTTTTTTTCTCCTTTGTCCAACACATTTTTCTGTCTCTGTTCTTCTCGTAACTCACACAGTACTTTTGATCACATAGATTGGCAGGTAAGCCAGATCTGTAGAATCATAGCACCCCATCTTCCTGGTAAGAGTGAATAGGATATGGGATGGTAATAGCAAACTCCTTCTGTTGGGGCTGCTAAACTGGAGCTAACATTGATTATTCAACCATAATGTTAAGAAACTGTAGCTCTAAGTAAAAGGAAATGATACCAACACATTGAGAAGTTGGAAAAAGCAGAAATGAATTACAGGTGGAGTCAAAGAGACAGAGATCCTTCTGGAATAGTATCTCAGATTGCAATATTTTAGACCCTAATTCCTACAGAACCTTCTTCATTCTACTAATTTCTCAGTATCTTTCTCAACTTCATGAGCCAATAAAGACCTTTCTTCATTAAGCTACTATGAAGTTGGTTTCTGTTTCTTGGAAGAGAAAAAGTCTTGTCTCCTACAAGAATGTAGTTTAGGAAAGGTATTTTGCTAAGCTCTTTAACATTGAAGAATTTCACTTTACTCCAGGATAGCAAAAACCAAACAGAACTGTGATTTCCAGTATGAAAGAAGTTAGAAATTTTGAAAATCTTTCTGATAAAGTTCTAAAATTTTAGGGCACATCTCACATTTATATCACTAACCTATTCCTCAGAATATGTTGTTTTTTTCTCTCTTTCGCTAATCAAAAAAGCAGAAACATATATATAATTATATTTAGTTTGGACTGATGGTTAAAAATAAGACAGAATTGGAGGGGGCCAAGATGGCAGAACAGCATGGACCTTTTTTTGCATCTCTTGTCCCTGAAATATAGCCAGAGCAACACCAAATCATCTTGCACACCTAGAAAACTGATTTGAGGATTAACACAATAATATGCACAACTTGAACCACAGAACTTGGCAGGTAGGTGCTGTGGAGAGGTGAACTGGGGGAGAGAGAATACACAGAGGGCAGGGATCTGTTTTGCTTGCTGAGAGAGGACAGGTAAAGCAGGCCTCCACACACAAAAAGCAGATGGGGAGAATAAAGAAGAATGGAAATAGCCACAAGGGACTGAACAAAAAAGGGAGAAAGGAGAAAGGAGAGGGTTTAAATTACATTAGGACTATATAAACGGGGAGCACAGAGTCTGAAATTCCACAGCTCGATACCTGGCAGTGCTCTGGTACAAACGGCGAATACCTAAGAGCAGAGAGTGAGGTCCAAGGGGTTCTTGGGCCACACAGGGAGAGATGGGTTCCCCAGCTGGGAGGACATTTGGTAGAGGCAGTGTGGCCTCCCCACAGGCAAAGGTCCCAGAGGACCCTGGAGATCAACTACATTTGCTGGTGTTGGAACAAGGACATTAAAGGTGAAGCCTGGTGCCAGATGTGTTTTGTGAGTTACCATAATCGTTGAAACACTGCTGCTACAGAATCATGCTAACTTTTTCTGGGGCGGACTGGCACCGGGCTGCAGCCTCTGGACATCATCAGCAGCCTGGTTGCATGAATGTTCCTGGGGTGGGCTGGCACCCAGCCATTACTCTGTAAGACCCTCCCACAGAGGACCTGGGCGGGTCAAAGTCAGTCCCTCACAAGTGGGAGGTTGGGAAACACAGCCCCATCTGAGATAAAACTCAAGAGGGAGGTGCCTTTTGGTAGCCTGTTGGCTTGGTCATGGACAGTATGGAAGTGGGGAGTGGATGGAAGCTGGAGACAAAGGAAGGGTGCTTGATTGCCAGTCAAGGAGAGCACAGATTTCTGAAACTAGAGACTGGATAGCTGGGTGACGCCATTTTCACCGCCCCCAAGCATGAACATACACACCTACAAGTGCCACAGCAATCCATCCCAGTAAGCTAAGCAGTGCCATCTAGTGGAGTATGGAGCTGTTACACTAAGCCCCACTCAAATGAGCCAACAGTGCTCTTGAGGAACACAAGTCTCTCTGCTCAGTTTTTGGATTATATAGTGCTTCATAATTTTACTTCTAGGGGAAACTGTATGTAATTTCAATCATATTTCATACTGTTCACTGGTTCATCTATTCAATTTTTTTCTTTTTCTTATTCTTGAATACAGAAATAGGAAATTATTTTTATTTTCCGTTTTTATAAAAAAATTCTTTAAATTTTTTCTATTTTATTTTTCACTTTTTTTGAAAACTTTTAAATTCTCTTTTACTTTCATCATTTTATTTTATTTTATTCATTTTTTCAATTTTTCAAATATTTTCCTTTTGTTTTTTCTTCTTTTTCTTTTCTTTTCTTTCCTTTTTTTCTCTATTCTATCAAGCTTCTTTCAACAACCAGACCAAAACAGGATCTAGTATCTTTCATTTGATTTTCTGTGTTGTTTTAAATTTTTCATTTTTTTTTTACTTTATTAATTGCTTTTCTTCCTTCAAAATGACTAAATGAAGGAATTCACCCCAAAAGAAGGAACAGGAAGAAATGACAGCCAGGGACTTAACACAGATACAGCAAGATGTCTGAAACACACTTTAGAATCATGATAACAAAACTGCTAGCTAGGGTTGAAAATAGATTGGAATCCCTTTCTGTGGAGATAAAAGAAATTAAATCTAGTCAGGATGAAATTAAAAATGTTTTAATTGAGCTGTAATCTCGAATGGATGCCACAGTCACAAGGATGGATGAAACAGACCAGTGAATCAGCGATACAGAGGACAAACTTATGGAGAATAATGAAGCAGAAAGAAAGACGGAGACTAAGACAAAAGAGCACAATATAATAATTCGAGAACATAGTGACTCATTAAAAAGAAATAACATCAGAGTCATAGGGGTCCCAGAAGATGAACAGAGAGAAAAAAGGGTTTATGTGAGCAAATCATAGTGGAAAGCTTTCTTAACCTGGGGAAAGACACAGACATCAAAATCCAGGAAGCACAAAGGACCACCATTAGTGTCAACAAAAACTGACCAAAAAGGCTTATCATAGTCAAATTCACAAAGTACTTAGGCAAGGAAAGAATCATGAAAGCAGCAAGGGAAGACAGATCATGTTTGCAGCAGACCTATCTACAGAAACTTGGCAGGCCAGAAAGGAGTGGCAGGATATGTTCAATGTGCTGAATCAGAAAAATATGCAGTCAAAAATTGTTTATCCAACAAGACTTTCATTCAAAATAGAAGGAGAGAAAAAAAGTTTCCCAGACAAACAAAACCTAAAAGAGTTTGTTACCACTAAACCAACCCTGCAAAACATGTTAAGCATGGCTCTCTGAGGAGAGACAAAATTAAAAACAAAAACAAAAGGACCAAAAGCAACAAAGACTGGAAAAGACCAGAGAACACCACAAGAAAATCCAACCCTACAGGAAACATAATGGCAATAAATTTATATCTTTCAGTACTTGCTCTAAATGCCGATTGACTGCTCCAATCAAAAGACATAGGGTAACAGAATGATAAGAAAACAAGATCCGTCTATATGCTGTTTACAAGAGACCCATTTTAGACCTAAAGACAACCTTCAGATTGAAAGGAAGGGGATAGTGAACCATCTATCATACTAATGGTCGCCAAAAGAAAGCCAGAGTAGCCATACTTATATCAGACAATCTAGATTTTAAAATAAGGACTGCAACAAGAGATGAAGAAGGGCATTATATCACAATTAAGGGATCTATCCACCAAGAAAATCTAACAATTATAAACATTTATGCTCCAAACATGAACACCCAAATATATAAATCAATTAATCACAAACATAAAGAAACTCATTAATAATAATACCATAATAGTAGAGGACTTCAACACCCCTCTTACAGTAATGGACAGATCTTCTAAACAGAAATCAACAAGGAAACAATGGCTTTGAATGACACACTGGGCCAGATGGACTTAAAAGACATATACAGAACATTTCATCCTAAACAGAGGAATACACATTCTTCTCGAGTGCGTACATGGAACATTCTCCAGAATAGATCAAATACTGGGACATAAGTCAGCCGTCAACATGTACAAAAAGATCAAGATCATACTGTGCATATTTTTAGACCACAATGCTATGAAACTCGAGATCATAAGAAAAAATTTGGAAAGATAGCAAATACTTGGAGGCTAAAGAATATCCTACTAAAGAATGAATGGGCTAAACAAGAAGTTAAAGAGAAAATTAAAAAGTACATGGAAGCCAATGAAAATGATAACACCACAGCCCCAAACCTCAGGGACACAGCAAAGGTGGTCATAAGAGGGAAGTATATAGCAATCCAGGTTTTTCTAAAGAAGGAAGAAAGGTCTCAGATACACAACCTAACCTTATACTTTAAAGAGCTGGAAAAAGAATAGCAAATAAAACCCAAAGCCAGCAGAAGACAGGAAATAGTAAAGATTAGAGCAGAAATTAATGCTACTGAAACCAAAAACCAGTAGAACAGATCAATGAAACCAGGAGCTGATTCTTTGAAAGAATTAACAAAATTGATAAACCCCTAGCCAGTTTGATAAAAAAAAAAAAGGGGAGGAGAGGATCCAAATAAAATCAAGAATAAAAGAGGAGAGATCACAACCTACACAACAAAAACACAAACAATAGTAAGAGAATATTATGAGCAATTATATGCCAATAAAATGGGCAATCTGGAAGAAATGGACAATTCCTAAAAACATATAAACTACCAAAACTGAAACAAGAAGAATATAAAATTTGAATAAACCCATAACCAGTAAAGATATCAGATTAGTAATCAAAAGTCTCCCAAAAAACCAGAGTTCAGGGCCGGATGGATTTCCAGGGGAATTCTACCAACCATTTAAAGAAGAGTTAATACCTATTCTTTTGAGGCTGTTCCAAAAAAATAGAAATGGAAGGAAAACTTCCAAATTCATTCTATGAAGCTAGCACTACTTTGATTACCAAACCAGAAAAAGATACCAATAAAAAGGGTAACTACAGACTAATTTCCCTGATGAAAATGAATGCAAAAATCCTCAACAAGATACTAGTCAACCGGATCTAACAATGCATTAAAAGAATTATTCACCACGACCAAGTGGGATCTATACCTGGGATGCATGGCTGGTTCAATATCAACAAAACAATCAATATAATACATCACATCAATGAAAGAAAGGACAAGAACCACACGAGCCACTCAATAGATGCAGAGAAAGCATTTGACAAAATACAGCATCTTTTTTTGATAAAAACCCTCAAGAAAGTAGGGATAGAAGGATCATACCTCAAGAGCATAAAAGCCATATATGAAAGACCCACTGCTGATATAATCCTCAATGGGGAAAAACTTAGAGGCTGCCCCCTAAGGTCAGGAACACGACAGGGATGTCCACTCTTGCCACTGTTATTCAACATAGTATTGGAAGTCAGCTTCAGCTGTCAGACACCACATAGGAATAAAAGGCATTCACATTGGCAAAGAGAAAGTAAAACTTTCACTCTTCACAGATAACAGGATACTCTATATGCAAAACCCGAAAGAGTCCACCAAAAAACTGCTAGAACTGATCCATGAATTCAGCAAAGTCACAGGATATAAAATCAATGCACAGAAATCGTTTTCATTCCTATACACCAATAATGAAGCAACAGAACAGAAATCAAGGAATCCATCCATTTACAATTGCACCAAAAACCATAAAATACCTAGGAATAAACCTAACCAAAGAAGTGAAAAATCTATACAGTGAAAACTATAGAAACCTTATGAAAAAAACTGAAGAAGACACACACACACACACACACACACACACAAAAGGAAAAATATTCCATGCTTCTGGATTAGAAGAACAAAAATTGTTAAAATGTTGATACCACTCAAAGCAATCTACATATTTAATGTAATCCCTATCAATGTAATACCAGCATACTTCACAGAGCTAGAACAATTCTGAAATTTGTATGGAACCAGAAAAGACCCCGAATAGCCAAAATCCTGACAAAGAAAACCAAAGCTGAAGGCATCACAATCCTGGGCTTCAAGATGCATTACAGGGGCACCTGGGTGTCTCAGTCAGTTAAATGTCTAACTTTAGATCAGGTCATGATCTCATGGTTCATGAGTTTGAGCCCTGCATTGGGCTCTGTGCTAACAGCTCAGAGCCTGGAGCTTGCTTCAGATTCTGTGTCTCCCTCTCTCTCTGCCTCTCCCACTCTCACACTCTGTCTCTCTCAAAAATAAAAAATACAAACATTTTTAAAAGTTAAAAAAAAGATGTATTACAAAACTGTAATCGTCAAGATAGTATAGTACTAGCACAAAAACAGACGCTCAGATCAATGGAACAAAATGGAGAACCCAGAAATGGACCCATAAATGTATGGCTAACTAATCTTTGACAAAGCAGGAAAGAATATCTAAAGGAATAAAGACAGTCTCTTCAACAAATGGTACTTGGAAAACTGGACAGTGACATGCAGAAAAATGAACCTGGACTACTTTCTTACACCATACACAAAAATAAATCCAAAATGGTTGAAAGACCAAACATAAGACAGGAAGCCTTCAAAATCCTAGAGGAGAAAGCAGCAAAAACTTCTTTGACCTCAGCCACAGCAAATTCTTAACACATCTCCAGAGGCAAGGGAAACAAAAGCAAAAGTGAACTATTGGAACCTCATCAAAATAAAAAGCTTCTGCACAGCAAAGAAAACAATCAGCAAAAGTAAAATGGAATAGGAGAAGATATTTGCAAATGACATATCAGATAAAGGGTTAGTATCCAAAATCTATAAAGAACTTATCAAACTTGACACCCCCCCCCCAAAAAAAGAAATGGGCAAAAAACATAAATAGACACTTCTGTAAAGAGGACATCCAGATGGCTAACAGGCACATGAAAAAAAAGCTCAACATCATTCATCATCAGGGAAATACAAATCAAAATCACAATGATATATCACCTCATACCTGTCAGATATGGCTAACATTAACAGCTCAGGCAGCAATAGATGTTGGGAAGGATGTGGAGAAAGAGGATCTCTTTTGCACTTCTGGTGGGAATGCAAACTGATGCAGCGACCCTGGAAAACAGTATGAAGGTTTCTCAAAAAATTAAAACTAGAACTACCCTATGACCTATCAATTGCACTATTAGGTATTTATCTAAGGGATACAAGTGTGCTGTTTCAAAGAGACACACGCACCCCAGTGATTATAGCAGCGCTAATGACAATAGCCAAGGTATGGAAAGAACCCAAATGTCCATCAATGGATGAATGAATAGAGAAGATGTGGTATGTGTGTGTACACACACACACACACACACACACACACACAATGGAGTATTACTCGGCAATCAAAAAGAATGAAATCTTGCCATGTGCACCTATGTGGATGGAACTGGAGGGTATTATGCTCAGTGAAATTAGTCAGCCAGAGAAAAACAAGTATCATATGACTTCACTCATATGAGGAGTTTAATATACAAAACTGTTGAACATAAAGGAAGGGGAGCAAAAATAATATAAAAACAGGGAAGGGTACAAAACATAAGAGACTCTTAAATATAGAGAATAGAGGGTTGCTGGAGGGGTTGTGGGAGGGGGGATGGGTAAAGGGCATTAAGTATGACACTTATTGGGATGAGCAATGGGTGTTATACATAGGGGATGAATCACTGGACTCTACTCCTAAAATCATTATTGCATTAAATGCTAACTGGGATGTAAGTTTAAAAAAATAAATAATTTAATTAATTGAAAAAAGAAACAAAAAAATGATGAAAGAAAAAAGACACAACAAAAAAGGTGCTGGTGGTTACCAAAAGGCAGGTGTTTGGGGGGAATGGGTAAAATAGGTGAAAGGGACTAAGAGTACATTTATCCTGAAGAGCATTGAGAAATATGTACAATTGCTTAATCATTTCATTGTACACTTGAAACTAATATAACACTTTATGTTAATTACACTTGAATTCAAAAAAAAGCCCACCTAAAAACGAAAAAGAAAAGAAAAAGAAAAATCATCCACTGATTAAAAAAAAGACAGAATTAACTCTTAAACTACTTACTGATTTAGAAAATGCAGCTGTTTTATTCACAAGAAAAGTCCTTCAAATGGTAATTTATATCCATGGGAGATGAAAGGGATCACACTAGTTCCATGGCTACTATAGTTCTCAAATTAAACTATACAGGGACATAAAAATGAAAGTCAAGTAAAGGGAAGAATAGCTTCAGGAAGAGAGCCACACTCTGTCTTGGTTTCCATGGAACGATAAGAGAGTTAATCCTCAGGTGGCATGTTGTAATGAATCAGAATAGTTTGTAGGGAAAGACTCGGGGTTTAAATCTTGGCTCTGCTGCTCCTGAGATATGTGACCCATATGCAAACCACATGTCACTTGCCTTGCTGTAAAAAAGGGCGAATATCTGCAACCTATGTGAAGTGATCATTGAGAGGACTAACCATTATCTACAGGATCACATTATCTACAGGATTAGTGCTACATAGTCTTCACTGACTCCTCTCTTCTCCCACCTTGGTGTCTGGGAGGTAAATTTTTGTACCTTGAGCAGCAAGTCTCCTCCTCTGACTTCCAACTAGGTTTGCCAACTACACGACACATCTGCAGGAGACTAGAGGATACAGGAAAGCGAGGTCTATGTATACTTAAAAGCCCTCAACCAGGACACAGATAGGTCACACTGCAGTCCTCTAACAAAAGTCAAGTTGGGACAGGGTGGCCCTCTTCCACAGGTGCTGTTTGGCCAAGTTCTGGTAACCTTACCCAAGTCTTGTTGCTTAGGAGAAGTAACAGCTTCCCTCTGTTGCTGACTCTGGAATACTTCATCATGCCCTATTGTTTTCCCTTAATTCTGCTCATATTTTTTTTTGTAAACAGTCCCTTCATTAAACTCTCAAATAATTCCTTTGGGGTATACGGTCTCTTTCCTGTTGGATCCCTGAGCAACATACACTTAGAAGGATGTCCATCATGCAGTAAATATTAAATAAATGTTACCTAATATTTGAGAGACTTCACAAGTAAAAGTGGTGTCTTTTCTGATAAGTTGAAAAAATCATCATAGGAACAAAGAGCAAGATTGTAATTCAAAGATTTAAGCACATAGATCCTTCTCAACCAAGATTATAATTCAAAATATGAAGAGGACCAGAAAAACTACGTCATTCTAGAAGCAGCATGGGGAAATCACTGCTTGTAAAAAGCAAGGCAAGCAACAAAGAGTAAGATATGCAGTCAACGAGAATATTTGGGTGAAAAATATAAGTAGTTTGTCACTGTTAGAGTTTTAAAAATACTACATTCTTCTATTCCAATAAAACAAAATACATAAAGGACAAAGAGTAACTAAGAACTGTCTTGAAAAATGGTATGCTAAATTATTTTAGAAAACTGGCACATTGGGGTAGGGTTAATTTTTAAATATTCTTTTTTTTTTTTTTTTTTTTTTTTTTACTATACAGACAAACACGGTTGTATACTCAGCCTTAGAACTCTGCAGTGATCTTAGAGGAAATACACAAATACAGAGTCGGTCTGAAATCTGGACTCAGCACATGGTGACAAGATTGTGCCAATTTACCTTAGAGATCATATCAAGAGAAAGGATTGTGGAAATAAATGGTTGCAGAGGATTGCATCTTTCTTCTTTAAGAAATGGAGGGAAGCACATGCAATGAATGGTAACATTGTTATTTGTACAGGAAATAACAAGTGACCATGAAATACAGACAATCAGGATTCATGCACCCCTCTTATACTTGTATATATTTAAATGGGTGATTCATAACATATGATTGTATAAATATTAGAATTTTAATGTATTAGGGTTTTTAATTCCTCATAAGCAAGGAAAAATATGTAAGTCCTTTAAAAGTCTTGCCATCTATTTTTAAAAGTTGGATTGTCAGTTATCAGTATCTTCCTTCAGGAAAATATCTCATAAGTAGAAATATATGCAAGATGAAATATCAATGCTGGTTTGTTTCTGTACATCTGCCAGAAATATTACATATTTAAAAATAGAATATATTCTATTATTAGTTTTAGTATTACTGCAAAACTTCAATGATTTTCCATTTAATAGAAAAAAAAACAGAAAAAGACACACAAAACCTTCTCATTCCTAGAGAATTGTTTCTTCAGAAGAAAAAAAAAAGAGGAAGACAGAGAGACTGAGGGAGATACCATGCTCTTCTCAGCAGAAATCATTGCCAGGGTGAAAAGGTAATATATTTCATCTCCCAGTTTGTTACAATTTTAAAGGTTTCATGATTTCTTCTTCTTCTTCTTCTTCTTCTTCTTCTTTTCTACATGCTTCTCTTTTCCAGCTGCCCATTTTGTTACCAGTTTTTCTGCACTGATCAAATGCCATCGTTACTATTCTGTCCTGGTAACGGTTAGAGATGTTTCTAGGATATTTGCTTTTGCTCTTTCTGTTTTTTGGCAAAGACAATTCAAGAAGCCTCTCTTTAATCAAATCAAGTTTAAGGTAAAATGGGGACAAGGTTCTACATGCATAGGCAATGGGGATAAGCGGAATGGGATAGATTGAAGGAAGCATTTAAACTTCCAGAGACTGGTTTTTATAGGGTTGTTCAATGAACTGGTAAGCTATTTGTGTGCTAAGCATCCTGTGAACTAAAGTAGCCTTTTCCTATTATGCTCAAGTGGGGAAAAATAACTATATATTCAATGCTAACTATATAATACAACCTAATAGAATCTTCCTCTACAAAGTACAAAAATTAGATATTGGGTGCTGATGGAAAAAAATCTAGAACTATTCCAAGTCATAATGCTACTTTAATAAAACAGGAGGAAGAAGCTTTTAGCAGGATATTAATTTAGAAACCATGTTTGCTCATAGGGGCCTGGCTAATGCTTCTCCGTGACCAATCTCTACTCTATTAGATTCAGATCATTTTCTCTGTGTTTGATATTGAAACTGAGCTTAGGCTCAGGGTAATGAAGACATGAACTTGAAGCTTTCCTCCATGAAAGCTGGATGGAATTTTCTATATAAACACTTACAATGAAAAATGACAAGTAACATCCTGTTGGCATTAGAATTAGCAGGATTCAGTTTGCACAACTTGCAGGAATAGAGGAAGATAAAGGTTTGATAATAGATTAGGGCATCTTAAAACAGAGAAACCAGTGAGTCAAGGTTCTGTCTGGCACCTCACTCCCTGCCTTGTTGGCACATGAAATGGTATAGTTGTAAGTAACCCATCAGATTTGGTGGAAACTCAGACTGAATTTCAATGTCATTGGGCTATGGATCTGCATTCCCATGTTATCTCTTTCCTCTCACACCTTCAGGGAAGAGGGAACTGGTTTTTGTTGGAGACTTAGTGCAGGAAAAGACCTTCAAAACCAGCCAATATCTGATTTTTATATGACCACTTTATTAAACACATATTTTCCTCTTATGAGCACCGATCTTTCCTTGTATAGCTTAAAAACAGGGGAAGGCCTGTAGAGCCCTTTGATTGAGAGGAATTAAAGGTTATTGATGGTGATCTCCATTTGAGGGGCATTTAACTGGTCATTGTATCCCTCAGTATGTGCCTATTTGACTAAGCTTCTAAAAGAGGAAGTCTAATCCAGAGGAAATGGAACTGCCCCTGTGAGGAGAATTATCTTAACTTTGTAGGAGCTTTTAGGTAATTGGTGCAGAGATCTAAAAGCATGCAGCCTGGGGCATGGACCATGGGATAGGCAATGAGTGGAGAGCTGGTGAAAAGGAGAATGGGGAATAGGAAACAGGAGGAAGAGAAACATCCATTCATTCCACATTCAGTATACACATACTGAGCTGCTAGTGAGTCAAGTGCTCTGCAGGACACTGAGACAGAAGATGGGCGCTCAATAAGTAGGCAGGCCCCTGTCCTCACTGAGTTTTCATTTTGGTGAGAGGAGACAAACAAATAGAAAGTAAATGAGATAACATCAGAGGGTGAGAAATGCTGAGAAGGAACTAAGAGATTAGCACTGTGTAGTGTTCTAGAGGTGGGGCAGGAGGGTTCCTCTTGATGAAAGGATCAGACATAATCTTTCTGATGATAGTGCATTTGAACAGAAATTTTGAGGAAGAAAAGGAACCATTCTTGAAAACTACCAGGGAAAGAGAATTCCAGTCAGCCAACCTCAAGTGACGATTTTTCCCTTACAATCTCAGAATATCAAAGGAATACAAGATGGTATGGATGGAATTTAGGGGGGAGAACAGCAGGAGATAAGCTTGGACGAGTAGATAAAGGCAGATACAGGGTTTCAGACATTATGTTAAAAACATTGATTTTATGCTGAACTAAATGGTGAGGGGTAGGAGACTTCTGCGCTGGGCTATTGGTCAGCTCAGGCTGTCATTACTGAATACCACAGACTAGAGGCTTAAACAGCAGAAATTTATTTTCTCACAGGTTTGGAGGCTGGAATTCCAAGATCAGAGTGCCTGTGGAGTTGGTTGCTGGTGAAGCTTCCCTCACAGGCTTCCAAATGGCCTCCTTCTTGCTGTGTTCTCACACAGCCTTCCTCTGTACACACACACTCCTGGTGTCTATTTCTCTTCTCATAAGGACACCAGTCCTATTGGATTAGGGTCCTATCCTCATGACCTCATTTATCTTTAATTACCCATTTAGAGACCATACCTTCAAATAGATTGAGGGTTAGAGTTTCAGCATATGAATTTGTGGGGGAACACAAGTAAGTCCACAACATGGGGACTGGATGACATTATCTTACACTTGTAAAATATGCCTCTGGCTGCAATGTAGAGCTTAGACAGGGGAAAGGGTCATAGCAATGTAGAAACCAAAACAGCCTTCTTCTACACTTTATGCTAATGCCCTCCAAAAGCCTTGCCATTGTCAGAAGCAGGTATACAAACAGAAAAAGATATTAGTGGTTCATGTTTGACATGAAGGTCAGAGTTCAATCCAGAGAAAAGAACCTTGGATATACTCAAGCAAAAACCACAAAATTCTTTTGTCAGTTTATTTTCCTCCTGTGGTAGGGATTGTAAAGTCATTGTAAGTTTTTCTTTCTATAAATTCCAGGAAAGGCCCTTTGGATCATCAGCAACAGTATCAACATTGTAAAAGCCTCATAGATCAGAAAGGTCCTGCCTCCCACACCAGGCAGTGTGTCATTGCCATTCTGTTAACCAAGGAGTGATTTGTTGCCTGAGCCCTGCTTACTATAGTCCATACAGAGCTGGGACGATGGATTCTACACATATTGAAATAGATAATTGTTTTCTCAAACCACACCAAACTGGGGAAGAAAATGAGAGAAATGGGACAGAAATAACAGCTATAATTTTAGGGTTCTTAATAAATCCCACTAAGTGCTTCAAAACATCATCTCCTTGAATCCTGAGAACAAATCTAAGAAGTAGGTATCATTAACCCAATTTTAGAAATGAAGAAAATGAGACTTAGAGGTATGAAGCACCTTGTCCAAAAACACAAGATAAGTAGGTGCAGACCCAAGTCTTCACCCTGATATACCTCAAAACCCTTGATTCGAAGCCAAGCACAATGGTATACATTCTGCACACCACTGGGGTTTCACTTCAGAAATTAGCCAATGCGGCAAACACTAGCAAAGTTCTCCTAGCCTTGAAATAATAAAAACCGCACACCCACATGTGCAGGCTGTGACACACAAGTTCTTGTCTACCCTGATTAAAAAATACATAAGCATTTTTTATGTGTACATATTGTTTTACAGCTTATGGAGTACTTCAACATACATAATCTCACTTGACCCTCACAATACTTCTGTGCATGTTAAATATTGCTTGTTCTGCTTTATATTTAAGAGATGAGGGACTCTAAGAGTCCAAGTGTCTAATTTACAATCATATCACAGCAGATGGCAGGATTTGAACAAGACCAGGATCCTATCTTACTTGTAGGCCAATGTGTTTTGCACTGATCATGTTCTCCATCCCGTGGCACTTCCCCATGCCCTGATGAACCATAGTCGTCCCTCTGTGCCTGCTACCTATGAACCACATACAGCTTGCCAACACTGAGCAGGGCAAGAGTGAAGCCTACGGAATAAGACAGTAAGTATTATTTGGAATGTTCCTGACCCAATGACTGTGACCTTGGTCCTTTACATAATTTAAATTACTTAATTGTAGAGGCACCTGGCTGGCTCAGTCAGAAGAGCATTCAATTCTTGATCTCAGGTCATGAGATCGGCATCATGAGTTCTACACCCACGTTGGCTGTAGAGATTAAATGAATACATAAATTGTAAAAGTTTCAAACACTGGAAAGTTCCACCTTCTATAGAAAATGGTTTTTCATTTTTGTTATATGAGACCACAAAAAGTCATTTGCTGGCTCTGTGTATTTGCCTGGATCTGAGTGGTTATGTTGGAACAAGGGAATTTAGACTGTGTAAATGAGGGTAAGAATACTTACTTTATAGTTGATTGTGTATTGACATGGAAGGATGTGCATGATGAATGGGAGGCATGGCATGATCCTAATTCTGTTTTTAAAAAGTGCATATAATCTCAAAGATTGATTAAATGGGACTCCAGGTGCAATAAGAAAATATTAGATTCCTCTCCCACATTTGAAACCTTCTCCACCCTGTGAGGCTAGTTATACCTCTATTTCAAATTATAACGTTCATCAGGATCCATAGCTCATTCCATCACTCTCAGAGAAAATGCTACTTATTTATTGCCAGAAAAATCTCATTTAAGTAATTAAAATGTTCAATGCCATGTAGTGGTCAAATTCTGAAATTCATTTAAGTTGGCACCTCTCCCCTCTGCAAAATGAAACTATCCCAGTGAGGAAGCTTGCACTGGGAAATGCTAGGACAGGCATTATCTTCTCTCTTCACTAGAAACTTTCCTCTCTTCTACCTCTACTTCTAGAAGGAGGTAGGAAAGCAGGAGGGTAGGTAGGACCAGCAAAGGCCTTCCTGACCAGCATTAATGCAAGTACCATTTGTTATCTCTGGACGAGGTACACATGTAAAGCTAATTCTTTCCTCCCTGAGGTTCTCTGTAGCTTCTTCAGAAACACCTACCACAGAAGATCTAAAGCTCTGTCAACTCATAGAAATTTACTTCCACCAGTGGAGTTGTAGGGCTTCAGGGCACACCCTCCCCCATTTCTTTCAGCTGAGGGCTCCTTGCTCCTCCCCGTGACTCTGTCAGACATTGCCAGGCCACTCTCTCTCACATGTAGCTCAGATCTCATCAAGTCAAAACTTACACATTCACCCTTCTGCTTAAAAGAATGTGATTGCTTCTCAAACACAGCTTCTGCAAATCTCCACAGGGGGCATTTTTTATTTTTTCCTTGAGAGGAGGCTTGAGGTGAGAACGGATTAACCCCTCCACCCTTCAAGGCATGGATAGAAGGAACTCACAGAGCCAACGATATTCTCCAAAGAAATCCCTTCTCTAAACTCCAGCATTCTTTGGCCTCTTCAAAGTCTGAGAGGATGGAGATGGGTGGTCAACCACTGAAATGTCATGAGAAGATAACTTTTGTTAACCTCTTCCAAGTTCTCATTGTTGGTCTAGAGACTCACTTTGAAATGTGAAGTATTGTCTCTTAGGGCCACAGATGAGTCAGAATATTTACGGCCATAGAATATATTGACAAGGATATATAGCATGCTGTGAACAGACGTTATATATCTGGGGAGCAAATTTAGACGGAAGGAGATTTTCTGCACCGTTTGCATTTCTTCACATTGAGGATTTATTATTTTATAATTATAAAAAAAGACATTTTTATTAAAGTAGGTTTTACCTCTAGAGTTGTTGTGAGTACTTATAGAGGGGCTAAGCACAGACTAAATCTTGGTTAAATAATAGCCATTATTACTATAATTATTGGTGTTATAATTTATGCATTTAGCCGATATTTATTGAGCACTTCTTCTGTGCAAGGCATTGTGTAAATTTCTGGGGATATAATAGTAAACAAGACAAACCTACTTCCTGCCCTCATTTCTGTTAAGGAGACCAAGGAAAATCAAATACACAGATAAATAAATAAGGTGATTACAAATCTTAATTAGTGCTATAGAAAAAAGAAAAGAAACAATGAGAGACTGAGAGAGAATTCAAATGATCGGGGTGGTCATCTGCTTTACCTAGGATGGTCACAGAAGGTCTCTTGGGCACACAGATTTATTTTTAATGTTTATTTTATTTTTTAGAGAGAGAGAGACAGAGAGACAGAGAATGAATGAGCAGGGGAGGGGCAGAGAGGGAGGGAGACACAGAATCCAAAGCAGGCTCCAGGCTCTGAGCTGTCAGCACAGAGCCCGATGTGGGGCTCGAAATCTAAAGCTGTGAGATCATGACTGAGCCAAAGTCAGCTGTTTAACCGACTGAGTCACCCAGGTGCCACTCTGGGCACACAGATTTAAACTGAGACCCAAAAGGTAGGAAAGTATGGGGAGAAATGCCAGGGGAGAAACATACTCTTAGCAAGAGGAGAATTTCCCAAGGCAGGAGGTAACTTTCTATGTTTGAGGAAATAACCCAACAGCATGATGGCTGGAAAATAATGAGCATGGGAGACTCTGGTATGAAATGATAATGAGAAAGAGCCTCCAAAGGCACAGCCCCACAAGCTAGGATGTGGTCTGGATTTCATCCTGAGCACAATAATGGTTTTCTCTGGAAGTCCATTATAGCATATTATGCAACATAAACCTGGGGGTGACCCGCTGAAAGGATTCCTGTCCCTCAAAATCATAAAGATTTATGTTCCGCATGCTTTAACTAATAAGCCTTATGAAGACAAAGATGGTCACTGTCTTTTTGACTGTTTTATCCTGAGAACTTATAAAATGACATGACAGAAATGAACACTTTAATAAATGTGCCTTGAATAAATGAATGATGTCAATACTATCTAGCAGCTAAATGCTTGATCTGTGGAATCTCACACACCTGTATGTGAATCCTGACTTGGTGAATTTATTGCACGTGTAGACTTGGACAAATACATTTAACACGTAAGAGGTAAAGGCTAAGGGAATGATGGGTTCCCTGAAGGATGGCCTCCCAGAGAAGGAGCTGGTCTCTGACAGGACAGGACCACTTGAGAATGCAAACCTGCTCACAGAAGCTGGACCCTGCTGGGAGCATTAGACAAATGACCATGACCATGGCAGGGAGGCAGTGCATCACATTGGAGCCATATGGCTATATCACAAAGGGGAAGGACATGAGCCTCCCACCAAGAACCAGGGACAGGGAGCCTGTGACCACACTGCTGCAAGCAATGCTTAGACTCCTGCTCCTAAACATGCAAGGGAAGGGGGCAGATCTCCAGCGCTGCATGCTGAGATGCAGAAACTGGGCTTGGAGACCACAGATCAAGCACCTCATAACAAGACCACCTCATCCTCATCATCAGCTGAAAAGCTCCACAATGTGTGGCCACAGCTCCTCTCTGCATCTGATACCCAGTCCTAGCTAGATGCCGATGTACTACTCAGAGCACAACGGAAAGTGTGTGGCACACATCTGTGTCTGCTTTAAACTAAATGCCCAGCAATCACGAATCCTAACCTGGGGGGGGGGTGTGCAAGCTGTCACATCATTCTCCCTCCTTTCTCTCTTCACTGCTTTAAGCCTCATTTCTTATCAGTAAAACATGTATAACAATAATACTGTCTTTATACAGTTGTTTGGGTATTAAACCAGACAATGTAGGCAAAAGGCTTAGCATCATACTACTGAACTTGTCTTTATTTAATATTTTTATATTTTAAAAATGGAATTGTTTTCATCAATTTTGATTTTTAAAATCTTGCTTTAAAATCTTATTTATCTTGGGGCGCCTGGGTGGCTCAGTCAGTTAAGCATCCAACTCTTGATTTCAGCTCAGGTCATGATCTCATGGTTAGTGAGTTTGAGCCCCACGTCAGGCTCTGTGCTGAGAGTATGAAGCCTGATTGGGATTCTTTCTCCTTCCCTCTCTCTCTGTTCCTCCCATGCTGGTGCACTCTCTCTCTCCTTTTCTCTTTCTCTCACAAAATAAAATTAAAAATAGGTTATTTATCTATTACCACACTTGTCTCACTGTCTCAACCCTGCCTTACCTGATATATATTAAATACTAAAAAAGTATTACACATTATTTTTTGTTGCTGTTGTTACATTATATTAGTAGCTTTTACCTCTCTCCCTTTCTCTCTCTGGCTCCCACACTTACTGTCCTCCTCCCTGCCCACCTCTCTCTCGACCTCTCTCTCTTTCAATCTCTCTGTTTTGTTCTCCCTTCCTTCATACACACACATACACACTGCAAAAGGCTGCCACTACAGCTGCATGGCTATTTTTTGACATAGAGCTTCATTTCCAAAAAATGAAAAATATATAGAACATTCATCGTAGACAGCTTTTCATTTTTAATTACCCTCTATCACAACATGCAGACACCTTGTTTTATAAAGGACTTGATGCTGAAACTACTGTATAATGAGGCTTTATCTGTCACTAACATGTGCTGTTGCTATAAGCTATATTTCCATCTAATCTGATCAACAGCTTCAACAATTCTAGGATTGTGTCTTAGGAAACAGGCACAGAATTAGAGCTCAGCATAACCTCGTATAATGCCTGAAAGCATGAAAAAGTAGCCACAGAGAGTTTCTCAATCTCCACTGGCATTCTTGAAGGAGGAAAGTGACTGGATTAGGGGGAATATGGTTTAGGGAAATAGCTGCAAACAGCTTCCCAGTGCAATAATAATAATTTAAAATATATATATATATGGGTAAGAAAATGATCATTTATTCATTACCATGGATTTTATTAATTTTTCCTACATGATTTTTAAAAATATCAATAATTAGTAGCATTATTTCACCTGCCATTATTCTCCACTACAATCACATGCTAACATTTTCTGGCATGTTTCAGGCCTAATTTTTGGTAACTGTGGTTATTGTAAAGACAACAGGGAGGGGGAAGTATAGAAGGAGGAAGCAGGAGGAGATGCACAGGGAGGAAACACAGGAATGTGAAGGTAGAGGTGGGTACTTCTAAGTAACAGAACATTTGAAAATTGGTTTTAGCTTTACAGAGAAGAAATATACTCCTAAAATAAATCTGGGAGCCATAAAGTCAATATTGTAACAAAAATGAAATGTGAAAACCACGCTCTAATGCGAGTGATCATCCCTGGACTTTCATGATTACTGCCAACAAAGGGGTCTTCACTGATTGATTGCAGAATCTGAATACTGGCTGAAATCTGATTTTTAAAAAATCTGAGAAGAATTAGGATTAAGGCAAACAAAGAACATGTGTGAACACTTTCAACTAAATGACCTTCTGAAGAGCAAGAAACAGAGTCTTGTATAGGAGGGCAAAACATCCTGATCACTTAAACTAGGTGCTGTCTTGAGAGCACATGGAATTTATGAAGTCTCTCACTAGATGCTGTAAAATACATCTTTCTATTATCAGGTTCCATAGAACTGGAGAGGACCAGAGGGAAGAGGGGCTTTCATGAATGATTAAATAATCAAAGGAAATAAAATGAAGATGAGCTACCAGCAAACCCAGGAGGGTCGTATTATGGGCATAATAAAAGCAACTTGATATAAAATCCTTGGGAGTAGTTGCCATTTGGGTTTACAGATAAGCAGGAGAAAGAATTAATGCAAATCCTGATGAAGCTGACTTTCTCTAGACTTTGCATATGGCCAGTCTCTCCTAGGACCATCCTCTCTTTGTGTATGTAGTCTATTCAGAATGGAATCCTCTTGTTCAGGTTACTGAATCTGTTTAAAATGGATGCAACTATAGATTTCACTGGTGAAGGAAATATTTCCAGTTTCATTTTAGGGAAATGCTCAACAGCAGGTTGATTTACCACATATGAGGGGGGCGAGGGGATTTTATCATTAAAAACTACGTTTCACCTTATGTGCACAATCCATAATTTATATGTATCTTCCCTGACCCCAAGGTGACATACTAAGCAATGTTTACAGTCTAATAACTAACCTGTAAAAGGCATCATGTGGTTTGGCAGACTTCTAATAAAAAATAATTGTCCCTAGGTAGAGTAAATCTGTGATGTACATCTTTATAGAAAATTAATTCTAACAATTTGAGTTTTAGATAGTTTTAACATAGATAGCATTTTTTAATTGAGTGTTCTAATAAAAGCAACAGCTGGCCAAAGCTATAATAGGCTATTTTTTTTAAATATTGAGAGGCACTATATTCTACAGTAAATTAAACATTTTTTATAGCCTACGTTCTTGGGATATTTTGTGTTACAATCACTTATGAGATTTAGATTGTCTCCAAATTTACCAGTGAATAGTCCTGAAGGAAAAATTCAAGCATACACCACCTCTTGATTATTGTTTAAAGTATAATAGAAAGAGAACCATTTAATGGCTCATATTTAGACTTCCAATAAAATGTATCTCATTAAATAGCACTAAATCTAATGCCCAGCTATCAGTAATTAGGAGTGACTTCCATAGTTGCCATGTAAGTGAGAGAGAATAAACACTATTTTGTATATTCGTTTTTATTGGTTTGCTTTTGAGTGAACCCCCAGAGGCTTATTTAGTATCTTAATAGAACACATAAGTTGATTCTTCCTAATATTTACCAAAAAAGCAATGTAGAGATAATATAGCCTTCGGGATTAAGAGGAGAATCTTGTAGGCCTGATATCAGGAGGAAAGATATCCCAGTCATTTGGAGAGGGGCCAATTCTGAGACTGGTTGTAAACTTTATTACTCCACTGTTTGTAGAGATAGATACTCATTGTAGAGCAGTTTTTCTTCATCTGACTCCACAAACATGTTATCAGAGATCAAACGCGTCTTTTGATTCAGGACCCAGCTGGCATTTGGATATCGTTGTGATGGAATAGCTCCAGAAAGACATGAAAATGAGGAGCTGTTATTTTTTTTCCTGCTTTTTTTTCTGAGACCTTCAAACGAAAGTGAAAATGGATGGGTAAAACCGTATCCTCACATTCATTCTTAGAGCCATTTGCTTGGATTCCTCCCACCTCCAGGAATTTTTCTATATCAAAAGAGAGATGCTATGTTTTGTTGGGGTAGGCTTGAGGGTAGGCAGAAGGCAAAATGTAAGTTTAAAGAGTAGTTTCTTACATCTATCTAAGCGACAGTGTCTGAGCTGTTCTGCCCCAGGGACACAGGCTTATCAAGGTGATAAACAGAGTGCAATGCAGTAACACAAGAAGCAATGCTTATCACAGCTCACTGATGTGCAGAGCTGGGCACTATGGCTTAACTAAAGGAATAGAGAAGTCTAATGTATTTTAGGAGCTGGGTGGCAGGAAGGGGGTAGGGAAGGAGCAAAAAATTAACCAATATGATGAACCTAGAAAAGTCAACCTTGAAAATGAACCAGGCATCACAATTAAAATTTCCTTGCCCTAAATTTCAAGGTCCTTTAATGATGTCAACCAAGGACTTTGGTCAATCTGGAAAATTAAAATTTACAAAGTAAAACTCTGAGTATATCACTGCTTTGCTCAGAAAATTTCAACACTGACTCAGCCATTTGAGTATTATTCAAATACTTGGTTTGACATTCAAAGCCTTGAGCAAACGGTTCAAACTACATTTCTA
The DNA here is from genome assembly GCA_028646485.1 of Cryptoprocta ferox. NCBI lineage: Eukaryota > Metazoa > Chordata > Mammalia > Carnivora > Eupleridae > Cryptoprocta > Cryptoprocta ferox. The sequence goes on from CM053561.1 coordinate 59,935,676, forward strand.
CTCTTAATTTTTTCCCCATGACTACTACAAGCTCCAGCTTTACTACTCTTTCTACAGTTTCCACTTGTCATTCTATTTATTTATGTTGCATCTTGGCCTATAAAAGCAGTTCTGATTTTCTTCGCCATATGTACTAAGCTGCCCCAGCCTGAATGTTACATCTACCATAGATTCCACAAAATTTCCTCCAGCAAGAAGCACATTTTCCTCTTTTGCTGCCTCCTTTATATGCTCTAGGAGAGTCTGCATGATGGAGAAAGAGAAACACAGGCTATAGAGTTAAACTGGGGTTGCATGTGCTGGGGTTTGGGTTGTTGGTGGGGTTTCTGGGGGCCCAGAAAAAACAGCCACAAGAAAGAATTCTTGAAGATGTCTTTGGTACAGAAAGGTAATTTTATTAAAGCATGGGGATAGGACCTGTGGGCAGTAAGAGCTGCACTGAGGTTGTGCAGAGTGACTATGGAGTTTTGAGGGAGGTAAAGCGAAGAGGACGATTCTTAGATTTCCATATGCTAAAGAGGATTTACAGATTACTGAAGGCCTAGCTATTGTCAAGCTAAGGTGGTTTTTCCCTCTGGCAAAGCATTATCATTTTGATAGTAGGGAGTTCCCCAAAGATTAGGCTATTGATGAGATATTTGTAAATTGATGGAGACTATCAGTTTAACCATTTGTTTTCTGTCCTTTTCTTTGTTCTTGGGTAGACAGGAGTACCTGAAGAATATCACACATATCCCACCTTGGGGGGTGGGGTGCCTTGCAAGATGTCAGTTTGCCTTATGCTCCCTCATCAGCATGGACTTCACAAGCTACTGAGTGTGTCATCTTTGACATTTCAGTCTTGCTTCATTTGGATTTCCCCATGTCTACAACGGGAATAAGAGGAGCCCCCAACCTCAGAGTTGCTGTGAGGACTGAGTGCAGTAGGTGGCAAGGATGCCAGCCTATTGTGTCCTCTGTACTTTCCCCCCTTTTCCCTTCCCATGTAAACTCCCCTCCTGGAAGAGAGCTGATGAAGCTCACCCTGTGGATTCAGCTCCTCTCCGTGTTAACTATCCCTAGTCCTAAGCCAGGATCCTCCAATGAACTTCATATTCAATATGCCCCAAATCAAATCTGTCACCTCTCCATTGCCTTCCTCCAAGTCTGTACATCATTTTGCATGCCCCGTTCCCAGGGTTCTGACAAAAGTAGAATCCTAGATTATCAGTTAATTGGCAGATCAGGAAACTGAGGCTCAGAGTGGAAAACCAACCTGGTAAAGAAAATTTAGTGAGTTGAATCAGAGCCTACTGAATATTCACTAATTGAAATAAAAGGTGTTAGTTTTCTTCTTGAGGGCTGTATGTCTGTGTCACGGGACTGATACAGTACTCAGTATATTTCAGGTGCTCAGGAAAAGTTTTTAAACAAGTGAATGGGGAAGAGGACTCCAGATCCTTGGCTCATTATCTGGTGGTGTTTCTATTACATGATGCCATTAGACTTCTCACTTGCTATTTTCTGGTTATGTTCTTTTCTTTGGGCTTCTCTGGAGAGGTGAGGGCAGGTGTTGGTACCCTTTGTAGACACCCTTTCCATCATGAAGTCTGTGCTCTTGGAGTCCCTCCTTACAATACCAGCATTCTGACATGCTCACTTTTTTTTTTTTTTTACTGGTCATACATCAGTGGGTTTAATTAACTTTTTTTTAAATGGCACTAAATTATGCTTCCCCAGGACAGAATGTGGACTCTGGTGGTCCACCACAAAATCAATGTCTGTGTCTGGATCTTTTATAAAATATATAGCCCCTAACATGGTCTTTCAGTGAGTGATGCAAATGACTTCCTTTAAGTCTTTAATCATCTCAGGATGACAGCACCTCTTAATCTAGCCATTGCTGAAGCTATGCTCACTAAAGAAACTGGCTGTGCAAAGAACTGTCCCCCATGGGGATGAAGAAAAATCTTCTTTATATAAAAAGACAAAATGCAGTAGCTGTATACAAATGGGATACCAATTATTTAGTGGAAATTACATACAAAATGTTTATTATCAATGTTTTAAGTTTGTAATGCAAATGCTTTTTTTTTAAATTTTGATAGCACCTCCCCTTCCAAGCGAGGTAGAGAACCCTCCCAAAGTATTCTCTGGCCATACCTAGGGGTCTACAATGGGATGCTTCCAGTGTGCATATCAACCTTTTTTTTTAAATCTACAGTCACTAGGAGAAACTTGTCCTGTCCTTTCTCCTTTCTTCAAAATTCTAATTGCTGATGTGGCTGCTTGAAGAAGCCCCACAGCTACTTCTACTAATCATGAGAAAACCAATGATAGTGCCAAGAGTGCTATATTTTTATGACCCCAGAGCTTGTAATCCCCTGCAGGATCCCATGCAGATGAGTTGTCCTGTAATGCATGAGCATAATCAACTTAATTCTCAGGAAAGCCCCATTTAATCAGTCTTGTATTAACTTCATTATATAGATGCTTGAACCAGGACCCAGAGAGGTAAAGAAACTTTCCCAAGTCACAAAGTTAATAAAGTGTTAGCACCTAGATACAATATGTCCCAAATGATTGGAACTCTCCAAATAGTATCTAAATAGTATTACTGGGTTAAATTTATCTTTAAACTTAAACCATATTCCTGATGACATATCATATGGGCAGGTACACTTACACATACACATATTTTTTGTGCTGTAAGTATAGGCACCAAATCTGAGTTTTAATTACCTGGACTCTGTCTTAATGAGTAGGAGGGAAAGAAAAAGAGATGGGAGGAGAGAGATCAACAGAGAGGGAGAGAGAGAATAAATACAGTAATTAGCAATGATTTTAATTAAGTAGATAGTCATCTTGAATCTTTTGGAAGCAGAGTAACACAGCATAAAGGGCCCTGAACATGTGGCCAAAAGACTTGTGTAGTAGTCCTGGCTACTGTAGCTATGTAGGTCACCATTGTTTATATCCGGACAAGCCAAAACACTTTTGAACTTTAGTTTTTTCTTCTGTAACTGAAAAGGAGGGATGGCCAAATGCTTTTTCAGGTTCCTTATTCCTCTGGCATTGTACGATGTTATAGGTAATAGAATCAGTAACATACATACATATTTATAGCATACACATACATGTACAAACACACACACATATACGTATTAATTATTTTTTTTGTCAACATTTCAAAGTGCCTCCTGGTGAAGGTAAATAAGTAGATTCTTGGAAACCTCCTACTCATTTGAAAGGCAGAAGTAGATTCTCATAAAACAGAAGGGATAACGTGGCACAAGTCAGGGAGTTACCTCTGGCTTATGAAATTTAAGAACATTTTGTTGTAGCAACAATCCTGGGTTTTAAAGACCTTGCCACCACAATCTGAAAACTTAAATCTCAACACTAGAGTGAGGCATCCAGCTGCTGCAAATAGTTCCAGTGATCCCACAGTAGGACAAAGACTTCTGTTTGAACTATTCACATATGGATTCTGGGTTTACACATGTTCTTCTAGTGGTGGGACCTGATTCATATCTGGGCCTGCCTTCAAGAGAGTCTGGGAATTGTGGTTTGAAATTTTCCAGCCTCTTCAAAGATAAAATATGTAGAAAGGAGGCTGACAGACCCAATGCAAACTATCTACCACACGTGGTAACTAGATCCAAAAATCATGGCATAATATGAACGTTGCACACAATCAACATTACCCTTGAGCATGCCGTAAGTTTCTCCATTGTATTCTCACTCCCTAAATTCAATACAGTTGGTTTTACTTCACTCAGTTTTACACAGCAGACATTTGTGTACCAGTTTTACACTTATTGTATGTTTAGGGACAAGGTTTTTTTCAATTGTTATGACTGAAGTCAGGGACACAGAAAGCTGAAATCTGCAGGGAATTGAGAACAAGTGAGTCCTAATGCCCAGCATGTAAAATGGAATGATAAATAGCTTCAATCTATATTATTATTATTACTGTTTTTTTCCTCATTCAGTATAGTTGCATTTGTCTATGCTAAATGTTTATGTAGTTTAATTCCAGTGAATGTATTAAGTTTATACTGTGTGTGCCTGGTACTATGCTCAGTACTATGGATATGGCTATTCCAGATGTGCAGCAAGCATGGATCATAACCTGAGGGAGTTTGCACTTGGCTTGGAGAAAAAAAAGTGTATACATATACAAACTAGAAAGAGTGACATGAATGAAACATACAGATTTGCATTTAGGGAGTTTCCAGAATGGGAGGAGGTCCCTTTTGACTGGGAGAAGTTATCATCTGAGATAAACAAATGTGATGATATATGGAAATGAATGTATACTTTATAGAACTTTTCCCTCTCTGGAGGAAATAATCAGATTTCTATCTATACCAAAATAGTGCTGACCTTCCCCTTAAGAGTCAATTGTAATATGTTTTCCTGATAATCATCTGGCCAGACCTACAGTCAATTATTATTTGCCTAGTGACAGCAAGATAATTTTTAAGATATTAGTTTTATTTTATTTATGGTCTTTCCCCCTTTATCCCTATCCTCTGCCCTCCTCCAGGGCATGCAGGTCTCAGTGTTTACTTCTTTCTGAAATTTTATAGGTATAAAGCAAAAAGGTCAACATTAAATGTTTCCTTCCAATTTTTAAACTCAGGGCAGAGAATATTCTTGGTGTACTGAAGAAGGGGGAGAGTTTCTTCCTTTGCAGGTGTAAGAAGAAAAAAGAAAAGGAGTTAAGATGGCAGAATAGTAAGGGAACCCTGTGCTTGTCTCATCCCTTGAACACAGCTAGATCAACATCAAACAATTTTGAACACCTAATAAATTGAACTGAGGATAAACAGACGCATTTGCATAATTTGAAGGAGAACACACGGCTGCTTCTCTTAACAAGCAGACAAAAACACACCTAGGATCTAGCTTCATTTGATTTTTTTAAAATTTTTAATTTTATTTATTTATTTTTTTATTCCTTCAAAATGACAAGATGGAGGAATTCACCGCAAAAGAAAGAACAGGAAAAAATGACAGCCAGGTATTTACTCAATATAGAAATAAGTAAAATGTCTGAACTAGAATTTAAAACGACAATTTTAAGGATTCTAGCTGGGCTTGAGAAAAGCATAGAAGACACTAGAGAATCCCTTACTGCAAAGATAAAAGAATTAAACTTTGGTCAGGCCAAATTAAAAATTATATAACTGAGATGCAAACCTGAATGGATGTCATGACAGTGAGTATGGACAAAGCAGAGGAACGAATTAGTGATAAAGAAGATAAAATTATGGAAAATAATGAAGCTGGAAAGAAGAGAGAAGAAAGGTAATGAATTATGAAGGTAGACTTAGGGAACTCAGTGACTTATTAAAAAAGAGTAACATTTGTATCATAGGAGTCCCAGAAGATGAAGAGAGAGAAAAAGGGGCAGAAGGTTTATTTGAGTGTATTATGGCTGAAAACTTCCCTAATCTGTGGAAGGACACAGACATCAAAATCCAAGAAGCACAGAGAACTCTTATTAAATTCAACAAATCTGACTATCACTAAGGCATATCATAGTCAGACAAGGAAATAATCCTGAAAGCAGCAAGGGAAAAAAAAAAAAAGTCCTCAACCCACCATGGAAGACAGATCAGGTTTGCAGGAGATCTGTCCACAAACTTGACAGGCCAGAAGAGAGTGGCAGGATATATTCAACATGCTGACTGGGAAAAATATGCAGCCAAGAATACTCTACCGAGCAAGCCTGTCATTCAGAAGAGAGGGATAAAAGGGAGAAAGAGTTTCCCAGACAAACAAAAAAACTAAAGGAGTTCATGACCACTAAACCAGCCCTGCAAGAAATATTATAGAGGAGTCTTCAGGGGGAAAAAGAGAAAAATGGGAGAATTTCCCTAGGCTAAGCAGGAGTTAGAGGTCTCTGGTTTTCCCAGGCATAAGAAACATCAAATTCTCCAATTTTGGACATCATTCCAGTGCAATGGTGAAACATTTAGAGGAAAAAGTTTGGCAAACTTAGGGAGGCCATTCTGTGGCCCCTGGTTCTTTGTGACATAATAAAGCATCACATGCCAACACGTGGCATGGGATCCTTGAGCCAGTATTCTTCCAGGAAGCATGTGATCTTGAATGATAAGGCCAGCAAAAACAAGCTTGAGAGACCAGAGATTAGAACTTGCCGGATTTTTCCCAGAAGCACATAAATCTTCCATGGATTTAAGGATGAGTGAGATAGAATTCCCTATCCGTGTTCTCTTGCATACTTGAGTTTAGGAAGTAAGTCACATCTACCACATACGTTTCTCCAACAAAAGTAAATATTGATTTGCAGCTCTGTGAATGAGAAAAAAAAATATTTGCAAAGGGAGCTATATGGACTTAGAGACAAGGAAAATAAAATCCTGCTGACAGATTTATCTCTAGTTGTTACAGAGGAGCATACACTGGACCTAACCACTTCAGGGAACGGGAGCTTTCTCATCTCATTTTATCTCTGACCCTTTGTCAGACATTATTTCATTTCCACAAAAATGGGGAGAGTTTTATTTGCTACTGTAACGTTTCCCTAAAGCCATTCTTCTTTAATCAGAACCACAGAATAGGGAGAAAGGTCAGAGAATGATTTGGATCTATGTAGTCCAGTCAGCCCAATGCACAAAGGTGTGATTTTAAGCAACAATCCCACTTTGGAAGTGTGTACACAGTTCTGAATTACTGACATGAAAAGTTTTTAAAAAGTCTGTTGGATTTTTGGTATTTTCCTCTAAACTAAGAAATGTCAGATATATAATATACACCTTGGTTACTCCTCAGTCAAAATAAGAAAAAAAAAAGGTTGTCTTATTAATTTATATTATGAGGTAGGTTCTTAATTCATTTTTTACACAAAGGACTGTCTGGGGAATACATATTAGATTGAAGAGATCTCAAACAATATGATTTCTGATAACTATTAATTCTTGTGGCAGGACAATTTTTAAATGAGGCAAATGAATTTAGGATAGATTATTGATCATTATTTTCAATTGTGAGTGGATACTTTTTGATACAAACTCTGTTGAAAACTAGTTTAAAAAGAATACAATAAGTAGTTCCATAATTCAGCCACACTTTTCTATTTAATTTCAAATAGAATTTAAAAAAGAAAATTGTTGTAACTTTTAATGATTTAGTCCCAAGTCTAAGAATAAAACTTTAGGGGCAGACTAATGTACAGATTCATAAGTACCACATCATAAATAATTTAAAGAGAAATAAAGACAACCTTGTTAGATGATCCAAAAAGTGACTAATGATAGTGAAAACATAGATGGCAAAAGTGATTTAAATAATTCAAATAATGCTTTTTTACAGAATATGCAAAAAACTCATTATAACATGTTATTTTAAACATGCACTGATAAACATGAATTACTAAGTAGACTTTTTTTTAGCCTGTATGAGACTTTAAATATTCATGGTTGCAAACAAAAGGGAAATATTTTAAAGAATATCTTTTATTTAAATATTTTTTATTATATTTATATACTTATTTTTTTGAGAGAGTGAGTGAGCGCAAGCCAGGGACAGGCAGAGAGAGAAGGAAAGAGAGATCCTAAGCAGGCTCCGTGCTGTCAGCATAGAGCCTGATGTGGGGCTCGACCTGAAGAACTGTGAAATCATGACCTAAACCAATACTGAGCTACACAGGGACTCCAGAAGAAGATCTTTTATTGACAAAAACCTTTAGATATGATTTTAAGTAGACACACCTCTCTCTCTCACCCTCTCTCTATTCACCCACACATACATGACTACTGTATGTATATATTACATATAGTACATATTTGTGTACAAATATAAGTAAAATTAAATATAGAGTGTTATTATGTACGTTATGGCATTGTAAAAATTTATTTATTTATTTATTTATTTATTTATTTATAGAGATTTATTTATAGAGCACAAGCGGAGTTGGAATAAAGAGAGGGAGAAAGAGAATCCCAAGAAGGTCCCTTGTTATCAGCGTGGATCCTGGCACAGAGCCCGATGGGGGACTATATGTGGGGCTTGACCTTACAAACTGTGACATTATGACCTGAGCCAAAATCAAGAGTCAGAGGCTCAATCAACTGAGCCACTCAGCGTCCATTTGCTATGCTATTCTTATGGAACATAACAGTAGCACAGAGCAAAAACAGTGTTTATCATCAGATTCTTTTTTTAGCGTTTTCTTTTAAAAATAAATTTAGACCAAAATGGTTTGCATTGTACAAAGTAATACTACTCTTCAGTTTCTCCTAATATTAACAACTAACATAACCACAATGAAATTATAGAAAACAGGAAATTAATACATTAAATTACTAGCTAACCTTAAGACCTTTTTAAGTCTCAGTTTTTCCATAATGTCATTTTTTCTGGTCTGGGATCCCATCCAGGGTCTCACATTGCACTTAGTTGTCATATCTCCTTAGGCTTGTCTAATCATGACAATTCTCAATCTTTGTCTTTCATGACCTTGACACTTTTAACAGGGACCACTTTTTGTAGATTATCTTTCAACTGAGTTTGGTGTCTTCTCACAATTAAAGTTGCATTGGTTATAATAAGAGTAACACAGAAGTTACGTTGTGTGCTTCTTAGTACATCCTAGGAGGACATACATGATGTTCATATATCTTATTGTTGGTAATGTTGACCATGATCACTTGGCTAAGGTGGGATTTCCCAAGTTTCTCCATTGTCAAGTTGCTAATTTTCCCTCCATAATTAATAAGTGTATTGTGAGTAGATACTTTGAGAAACTGCACATTTCCTATTTCTCATTGTGCTTTCTGCCACTAGTTTTAATGTCCATCAATGGTTTCTTCTAGTAACAATCATTAGTGTGGTATTGCCTATAGTGGGTTCATTTATTGCTTCCTTGTAATTTTATTATTTTCAGAGATTATGTTAATACTATTATTATTGCTCCTTCTTTGCCTATCTCCTATTTCTACTACTTTTCCTTTGACTAATTGTTAGTTGTTTCTTTACCTCATTTGCTTTTTCTTGCTTGATTTCATGCCTTTCTTCAAAATCACTTAAGACATTTTCAGGGTGCCTGGGTGGCTTAGTCAGTTAAACATCCAACTTGGGCTCAGGTCATGATCTCACCATTTAGAGTTCAAGCCCCACGTGGGACTCTGTGCTGACAGCTCAGAGCCTGGATCCTGTTTCAGATTCTGTATCTCCCTCTCTGTCTCTGTCTCTCTCTCTGCCCCTCCCCTGCTCACTCTCTCTCTCTCTCTCCAAAATAAACAAAAAAAAAATAAAAAATAAAAATAAACCACTTATCACATATTCATTTCAGTCTATTGTTCCATGGACACCCTGTTATTTACGATTATGATTATTTCTGAGATAATTTTGTTTTTTCTTCCAGGTCTTTCTTTTTTGTTGTTGCTGTTTTAAGCTTTTATTTAAACATCAGTTCACTACCATATAGTGTAATATTAGTCTCCGGAGTAGAATTTAGTGATTCACACTTACATATACCACCTAGCGCTCATCACAACAAGTGCACTTGTTAATATCCACCTCCTATTTAAACCATCCCCCCGCACACCTCCCCTCCATCAATCCTCAGTTTGTTCTCTATATTTAAGAGTCTGTTTCTGTTTCATGGTTGCCTCATCTTCCAGGTCTTTCTTGAGCACAACCAATCTCTTCATTTTCCCCCTTTTTGGCCTTTTCTAGTTTTGTGTTTGTAGTTCTGATTCCAGGTGGTTTTCATGTTTTCCAATGCTTGTTTGAGTATATTTAATTCTCTTTGGAATGTTGACTTGCAGTTTTCTTTTGCTTCCTGACTGTTTTACTGGAGAATTATCCACAGTTGATGTGTTAGAATTTTGTTTTCAAAATTTTTACAATAGATACATTGTAAAATTATATGCACATATATTTCCCCCTTTTGCTGTTCTGTATTCTTTTGGTAGGAAATATTAAGATAGGTAGATAAATGACTTTGTCTTCTCTACCTAGACAGTTTTTTTTCCTTTTACATATTTGTTATCTTTCTTTCTCATCCCAACTTCTTCCTTCAGGCCCTGTTATGTGATTAAAATACAAGCCTTGATATTCATGATAGAACTATTTATGCTTGGATTTCTCTTATCAAAACAGACAAATAAAGCAATTTTCCTATGAGAAAGTATACTAGTTTGCCTGACCCACATGTCAGTTTTTATTCTAGACAGAGGAAAGTAAGAATCAGCCTAATTTATGATTTAACGTTTTGTTAAATGAGGAAGGAATGCCATCACGCTGGTTCTTTTTATTTACTTTGTATATAAGTATGTGTTTGTGTACTTTGAATCAAAGAATGCAAGATAACCAGAGACTCTGTATTTTTACATATTTAGATCACTTGTTTAGATCATTTGCAGCATATACCAAAACATGAAACTATTTAATGGGATTATTTTTCTCACCTCACTTCAATATGTGAGGCATCACCTTTAGTGTTTATGGTTCCTTCAATTTTTCACAATCTCTCATTAGAAGAGAAAATATTTAGACATTTTACGCATTAGGAATATTTGCATTTTCAGCCTTTCTTCATTGCATGACACTACTCTTGCAAATGGTGTCTGTTTTGTAGTTCACTGTCTTTTGACCTCTCCATGTTTATCTGACACATCATACATCTAATCGTCACAATCAGGCCTTAGTGGCAACAACTCCCACACTACTGTAGTTGGCAGGGCAAGGTTGACAATGAAGGAAACATGCATAAAGAAAAGTGAAAGCAGCAGGCTCATAAAGCACTGCTCGGGATCCCAGAGTGATGAGGCTGGAGTTAAGGTATGCATAGCTAAGGAAGGTCAGGGAAAGACAAAGTCAGGAGATAGGGACAGACTGGAGAGCGGATTGGAGACAACAGTCAGAATTCCTCAAAAGATCCTAAAGTCACAGCTGCTTCCAGACCAGCCGAAAGCTTTTTTTTAATACTCCTTATTTTTTTTATTTTTTGAGAGAGGGAGAGAGGAAGAGTGCAGGGGAGGTAAAGATAGAGAGGAGAGAGAGAATTCCAAAGAAGCTCCACGCTGTCAGTGCAGAGCCCCACAATGGGGCTCTTACTCACCAACCGTGAGCTCATGACCTGAGCCAAAATTAAGAATTGGATGCTCAATCGACTGAGCTACTCAGGCACCCCAGCCTAAAGCTTCTTTATTGTTTCCAGTAATAGCAGGATCATATATTGGGGTAGGGTTGGCAAATAGGTTTAAACCTACATGCTAACTCTAATCAACTGGCACTGAATTATGGAACTTTTAGGAGTAGAGAAACACTAAATTCCATTTTGTCTAGGACATTCCCATTTGGTATTTTTATTCAAACATGTTTGTTAATAGCTATCACTTTGACTCTCACAAAAGTCCTAGTTTCTATAATCAATTATGTTTTCACTTCAACTATGAGGAAGAAGTTGAGTCTTCCTAAAACTCATTGATTGATTTGTGATGTCTCCCCAGAAGGTTAAGAGTAGTTTAAAAAGCTGGCAAAGTCGGCAGCTTAGTGAATGCACCTTGTGTTTGCCATGTCCGTGTTAATGCATGAGTTGGATACAAATACTTTAACTCGAAGAATAAGAATAAAAGGGGTAGGGGCGCCTGGGTGGTTCAAATGGTTATGCATCCGACTTGCACTCAGGTCATGATCTCACAGTTCATGAGTTCAACCCTGTGTTGGGCTCTGTGCTGACAAGTCAGAGCCTGGAGCCTGCTTTGGATTCTGTGTCTCCCTCTCTCTCTGTTCCTCTCCTGTTCACACTCTCTCTATCTCTCTCTCTCTCTCTCTCTCTCTCTCAAAAATAAATAAACATTTTTAAAAATTTTTTTAAAAAAGAATAAAAGGAGTAAATAATATGGGGAGAGAACTTGATAAAATATTCTATATTGGCATATATAAATAATATTTTTTTAAAAGAGTGAGAGCTTAATAAAACTTCAATATCATTTTCTGATTTCACTGATTATAAGATGCACATTTTTCACATTTTAACTCCATTAAAATCAGGAAACATCTTACAATTGATGAACTATTATAAGTTAATTATCATAATATTTGGTCTTAGTGCTACATAAAATTGTAATGCATTGTACCTGTTCTTTTTTTTTTTTTAATTTTTTAACGTTTATTTATTTTGAGAGACAGGGTGAGAAAAACATGCGTGGGGAAGGGGCAGAGAGAGAGAGAGAGACAGAGAGAATCTGAAGCAGGCTCCAGGCTCTGAGCTGTCAGCACAGAGCCCATCTCAGGGCTCAATATCACAAACCATGAGATCATGACTTGAGCCAAAATCAGAAGCTCAATGGACTGAGCCAGCCAGGTGCCCCAACATTGTACCTGTTCTGATTTACTTTCTCTTTCAACAGCCACCACCATCCACTTGGGCTGGGAGTACCTATAAAATTACTTCTCCCTGAAGTGGCTCAGAACTGAATTTATATTCCTTAGTTTCCCTGCAGGACATTTTCCGAGATCACATCTTTATTTGGCATCCTCCCAGTGTGAGGCAGAATAAAAACTCCCTAAAGATGTTCCTATCCTAATTCCCAGAACATGCAAATACACTAAATCTCATGGAAAAGAAAAATTAAGGTTGTAAATAGGATTAAGATTATCGCATTGATAACTGGATGACCTTAGATAGGGAGATTATCCTGGAGAACTGAGGTGGGTTTATTATGATCACAAGCGAAAGTAAGAGAGGCAGATGAGAAGGTCAAGGTGATAAGATGTGAGGAGGACTCCACCTGCGATGGCTGGCTTTGAAGGAAGAAGAGTGGTACCATGAGCCAATGCATGGGAGCAGCCTCTAAGCTGAAAAAGGCAAAATTCTTCTCTAGAACATTTAGCAGGAAAGACAGCCCTGCCAACACTTTGATTTTGGCCAGTGAGACCTGTGTGATATTTCTAATGTAGAGAAGTATAAAGTAAAATATTTGTGTTGTTTCAAGCCACTAAGTTTGTGGTGACTGGTGGCAACAGAAAACTAAAACACTTTTCTTTCCTCTGCCGCTTAAAACACTTTTCTTTCCTCTGCCGCTTAAAGCCTTTCAGTGGCTACCATTGCATTTAAGCAAAGTCTAACACCCGGTTTGTCTTCCAAGATGCTGCACAAGCTAGCCTAAGCCCAATGTCTGCCAACACCGCCCTTTGTGTCTCTGCTCTGGCTTTCTTCAGATGCTCCTGAAAACTAAGTCCCTTCCCTGTCATAGCTTTTGCACCACTGTTACCTCTCCCTGGAACACCGTGTCCCTCTTCTCTCTTGGCCAGTTGCTATTCACTCTTAAGTTCTTGTTTAATATCCTATTTTTCCTTAGGAAAGATTATCATGATTTCCAGACTTCTGAGCAGTTCACTAAATCTGGCAAAAATTTAAGAGATCATTCTATGTGATTTCATGTGTTAAGTCTCTCTCCCCTGCTAGATGGTAAATTCCATGAGAGTGTAAACACGTTCATTTCATTCATTCTTGTGAGCCTAGGCCTCATTCAACACCTGGCACAAAAAAATCACTTCCTAATTGAATGATAAATTCTATGAGGCAGACACAGAGAGATAAACTTGAGGATCAAGGAACCTAACTTGCCCCCAAAACACACAGCGGGTAAGGGGCAGATGTTGGATGCAAAGTAAGGTTTTTGTTGGTATTGTCAAAGTTTGAATGCTTACCAGAAAATATTCTATTATATTGCTTCTTATAGACTTTTAAGAATTAACTTCTGAGAATAAATATATGCACGGAAATGTGCAAAGTATAGGGTAGGGCCAAGTATACAAAAGATATTTAATATATAAGGAAAGAATGCTCAGAAAACAAAGGCTAGGAGGTACACGTGCTAACAGAAAAAAATACATGGGTGAAGCCAATGGTAGCACGATCATGAGAAAATGGCACTCTGTCCTCACTAAAAATGCCAGAATTTTAATCAAGTGGAAACAATTGTTGATTAAATTTCTGACGGTCTCTCTGATTTCAAGATGCCTTCTCAGTATAAACAATAACATCAATAGTGCATTGACCTGATTTTGCAGGCCCCATGCCCTGCTATGGTTTTATTAAATGCTACCAAGAAAGTTAATTTCCCTAAATTATTCAAGTTCAACTCCTGTCCCTGAAAACAAAGTTATCCTGCCTAACCATTAATAAATTGGATGAATGTTAAATAGCACTTTAATTTTGTTTCATTAATGTTCATTAAACAACCAAAAAAGGAAGGAAGTTGATTATGTCAAGCTCGCAGGTTTTAATTAAAATGGAAAGAAGCCGGAGCTCCTAATTTGCAAACACAGAGCTTCAGACAGCAAACAGATAAAGTTTACTGTGCACACCACGGGAAGAAAAAAATTAGCGGTTAATTAAAACTTTAGTCATTTAAAATGTGTCTACCGCAAACACAAATTGCTACTTTGCATCTTCCCATAAACCACCAAACTCTATGGAATGTTTCATAGGAAGCATCTTAAATATTGATGATGCATATTGTTATTGTACTTTGAAGCATATGTCTTGAATACCTTATAGAGGCAGCACAGTAGTGGAAACTGTACTTGCTAGGAATCAGAAAATGTGGTTCTAGTTCCGACTTGACTTTTATCTGATTCATGGTGTGATGTGGAATAATAATATCACTAACGCTTCTTGTGCCTCAGTTTCCTTTATCAGTAAAATGTAACAATACTTGCTCTTAAAAGAGCCGTTGTTTTTATTATTTGATTTTTATTTGCATGTCTGTACACTTTGGCAAATAGATGCTGGGGCTGCGTTACAACTGGGTCCTCCTCCAAGCCCATTCAACATCATGAAAGAAAATTCATAGACTAGCTCACTTTGTCAGCCTGACCCTTGAAGAATCTGATTCAGATTCAAGGTGTCAGCCTGTCAACTCAAAAGCTGTCTAAAAACCACAGACTTCCTTTTATCCTTACTGCCTGAACGGACAAAGGAAATATGCAAACTTTTCAATCCTGTTTCACCCAGCCAAGGAAGAACAGAAAAGTTATGATTCCCTGCAAAGTCACTACTTTTGAGAATACGACAGGTGAAAATACTTTATGTTACAGATGCGTTCATGGGAAAAATAGTGTATAATTTGAAGTCTGTTTCAAAAGTACTTGGAGAACTTGCTATTTAAGAAAGCCTTGCAAGGAACATGTAAAAATACAATTTTTTACACATATATCACATAGTCGATTTTACTTTTATCTTTTAATTTTATCTGCACCTTAGGTGCACAGAATTAAATTAAATTAAATTATTTACCAGTCACCACTCGCCATGGAAGAATCCCTCTTTTCTTTTATTGCATTATTTTCTCTTCATTTCTTATCCCTATTGCTCTTCCCCTTCATTTTAAAGGCATTCACACTAGTGTTTTTAATATATATCTTTCCAATTTCCCTTCTGTGTACCTATATAGATATATGTGTATCTTTGAAAAATATATGGTGTTAATGTGCAGTTTTAATTTGCATAAATGGTGCTATAAATCTTATTCTTGCTTTCTTTTCTTATTAACATGTTTGTGAGATGTAGCCTAATTGCAATAAATCTGGCTCTTTGCTTCTGACTCTGCATCATATTTTATTTTATGCATATACCATATTTTATTTAATCATTCCCCTGGGAATGGGCATGTAGGTTGCTTTCAACTACTCACAACCACCATCAAAAAAGAAAGTTGCTGTAAAAATTTTTGTACATGTCTTTTCATAAATTACACGGGCTTATTTTGGATATAAACCTGGGAATAAAAGTTCTTGATTTTAATAAAATGATTATATATGCATATATATATACATATACATATATATATATCCAGTCTCTTCTTCACAATGGACAGTTTAATCACCTACCAGCAATTCACGAGAGCTTATAATAGTCTCAGCAGTACATTAATATTTGCCAACTTTGTAATTTTGTCATTTTTTGCATTAAAGGAATTATCTTTTGTTCAAAATTAGTTATTTTTGTCATAGAGTCATATAGAACATGATCATTTTTAGGCATATTTTGAGATTTCTGCAGATTTTGTGTGTATTTCTTACCTGTAGTTCATTATTAACTATGGTTCTATTTTTCCAAGGTTAAAACATGATTACATTTCTGGAAAGAAACTTATTTGTTAACGATGTATTCTTTTTAACAATTATTTCTTCAGCTGAGTTAATTTAGAATTTTTATATCCATTCTTAAAAATGAAATTGGTCCATGATTTCTCTTCTTGTATTACCTTTAACTTACTTGGGTATCAAGACAATCATTAATTTTATAAAAAATTAAATTATTTCCTTCTTTATTTATTTTACTTTTCATAACCTCTTTTTGAGATTGGAACTATTTATTTCTTGAAAATTTAGTATAATTCATCTTTAAGCCAGATTTGGGCTTTTTGATGAAAATGGGGTCAGAGGCTTCATTACTAATTAAAGTTTTTGTTGTTTTTATCATGTTATTCATGTTTTTATTTTGTAGTTAGCGAATTTTGGCATGTTGTGTTTCTTGAAATGTATCAACATCACCTAGATTTCCATGTCTATTGATATGATATAAATTAATAAAGTATGATTGTATTTTAAAAGTTTATAATACATATAATTATTTAAGAATAGAAGAAAATGCAAATAAACAGAAAAAAAGAAGAAATTAATGAAGGACTGTATATTTCATGTATGTTGACTGTAAAGTTCTAGCACATGATCTTCAGATCTGCTACATGTTTACTTATTTGTGTTTGCTTGATCTATCACTTTTAGAAAAGGGTATTTTTAATTACTGGACTAGAATTGTTCATTTATTTCTCATATAGTTCTCTCAACTATTAATTATGAATTTTAAAATATTCTTCAACACATATACATTAATTATTTTTAATTTATTTTTCTCTTTCATCTACTCTTATATTAAATTTGGTTTGTTATTAAAATTTCTAGCCTGGATATTTTGGGCTTATATGTTATTTTCAAATAAATAAAAAAATTATTTTTAATTATTTAAAAAAATTTTTAATGTTTATTTTTGAGAGAGAGAGAGAGAGAGAGAGCAAGCACGCAAGCAGGGGAGGGGCAGAGAGAGAGAGGAGACACAGAATCTGAAGCAGGCTCCAGCCTCTGAGCTGTCAGCACAGAGCCCCACGTGGGGCTCAAACTCATCAGCTGTGAAATCATGACCTGAGCCAAAGTTGGACACTTAACCAACTGGCCACCCAGGCACCCCAAATAATTGTTTTAAATGAAACTTTTATATAACAATTCACTTAGAAGTCTATCATTTGACCAATGAGTTGAGCCTATTTGTAATTACTGATATATTTGGATTTGTTTCTGAATCTTTATTTTGTATTTCCCACTTGCATTGTCCTTTTGTATCTCTCCAAATCTGTCCCTTTTCTACCTTTTAAAAATAAACAATTTTCTTTCTGCAGATATGTTACTCTTCAATTATTATTCTTTAGGTGATTCCTCTTACAAATGATAAAACGTTCCTTATTAATGTTCTAAGCTCAAGAATATTTCAGTTTCCAAATTGTAATCATAACCGTGACCCGAACATACTCTCCCCTCTAGTCCTTTCACACCTAATACCTTCTCCCCACAACACCACATATAGAACTTTAGTAAAATGTGACCTGTTATGTGTTAAATTGTGCCTCCCCGCCATTAGGCTTGACCCTACCAATTATTAGGCATGTGGACATGAAAAGTAAACGCAGCAGGCTGAGTGTCCTCATTTGTAAAGTGTAACATTTTACTGACATACCAACCTCACAGGCTTTTTGGTGAATCATAAGATGCCAAAGGAGGGAATGGAATCCATGTACAGTAGTATACCATATGCAAGTAGGGTTTGATGCCCGAGGCCATATGTTATCTGGTAATTTGGATTGACTGACTAGCTTCTGCAAGCAGAGAGCAGCCACTTGCCACACACGGCAAAAATATATTTGATGACTATATTTGTCCCTTTACCCTAGGGCACTGCCCTAGAAGGAAAGGGTTTGAGCAGGCTTTTATGGCTGCGGAAGGTGATTTGGCACTTTGAGTTTGAACAGCACCAAAAAACTTCACCTAGTTCATGTTTATCCATAAGGAACATACTAGCTTTTCATACTTTAAACATACCATTAAAACAAAAATATGATATCTGAATATCATAAATCTTTGTAGACTTGTCATACTTCATGATATCAGATAATTCTAAATAGACTGCTTCAGACATTTGGGGAGTACTAAAAAACAAGAGTAAAATGAATTATTCTCACACTCCTCCTTTATCCCAGACCTAGGTGGCATGTACAGAGACCCATCTACATGTCCAGGCTCCATCTACACATGTCCTAGGGCCAGTGGTTATGCTCACTAATTGGGCACTCTGCCCACAACAAGACAGACTTGGAAAGAGATCCTCAAAGCCCTGAAACAGACCAGAGACAGGTTGAGATGAGAAATTCTGGATCCCAGGTATGGGGAACATGCTCTAGATGGGAGCACATGTGCATACATTATTGGAAGACATATCTTATTAGCTCTGTGGACTCCTCATCTCAGAGAAGGGTTGGGATGCAGCTAGGGAAGGGCAAGAGCACATACTATAAAGCATGGTGGCCAAGACTGGGGCTGCCATATCTCAGATGTAAGGGTATTATTCATCCTAGGTTTCTCTGGTGTCATCTTAGTCAGTAACTCCAAGAGGAATCCTCTCCAAAATCATTAAGGTTTTATTTTATTACCTGTGAGGTAGCTTAGTGAAGCAGCTCCCGTGTGTAGTGTAAGAGAATAACCTAAGATGTTTTATTTGTTGGTACTTGTTTTTTTGACATCATGTCTGAAAATTTTGATTCATTCTTATAGTTGGATAAATATATATTTTAAATCTCATAGATTGTTCTTTAAAGAAAAAACCTTGTATTTACCATGTGGTTACCACACAAAGAAAGCTATATATATTTAATGCATACAACTAATGAGCATGAAGATAAGTATACACCCATGAAATCATCACCTTGAACTATGCCGTAAAATATCCACCATCACTGAAAGCTTCCTCTTGCCTTATTTATTTATGATAAGAACACTTAACATATGACCGACCACCTTAGCAATTTTTAGTATACAATACAGTATTGTTAACCAGACTCCACACTTTCTGGTAGACCTTTCTAAAGGAGATGTTAGTTGGACACTTAAAAATTCATTAAGAGGGTATATTTCATGGTAAGTGTTCTTTTCATACACATACACACACACACACAAAGAGAATGGACACAAGCAATCTTTTGGAGGTGATAAATATGGTTGTTTCTTTGATGGTGGTGATGATATCATAGATATATGCATAAATAACTCATCAAAATTAAATATGGGAAACCTCATCAAAATATGTACACTGCGTGTGTACAAATTATGTATTTCATGTATACCTCTATAAAACTGAAAAAAAATCATAATAAGAGCATATGACTACCCTCAAAGGCCAATTCAGCCATCAATAATTTTTAAAATGATTATAGGTGGTCAAAAATGTAGTACACTTCATGGAACTTAGTACCTCATCAGACTAGCACATTGAAACTTATAAATTGTGGGGAGCTATATAATACTACATAGGTTTCAAAAAAACAGTAGGTTATGCTGACAGTGAGGTTAAGTACAAAGACAAAAGGGTATTTTTGAACCAAGGGTCAGAAGTTTCAAACTAGATCCTAGTGAGAAAATAACCTCTGGCTTTTGGCTTTTCTAGGGAGCTCAACCCACTTTCTGCACCAAGTTCTCTCTGTGAAATGAGAGATTACAATTAGATCATCATTTTTTGTTTATTTCTAAAATCTATACAATGAATGAATAAAAGTCTGCAATCCATATCAAATCAAAGTCCTGTGCCCATTCTTAAGCCATCCTGCCAATTGCTGAAATCTCCACCTAGGTTATGAGAAAAAAAAAATGGAGTTCAACTTAAAGTAGTCTACCTAATGGGATTGAACAGGAGGATTAAAAACTAGTTTCAAATGTGGAATTTTCCAAGGGAGAAAGTCTAATTATATTTTAATTGATATGTCAACCAACTCGATAGTATGTGCGTCAAGAAGTACACATGTAGGAATTTCAACATGCTCTCCCACTCCAGTATCTTCGAGTGGAATTCCTTTAGAATTATGAAATGGACTTTGGATTTTAAAATGAAATATGGAGTCATGAAAGTGACATCTGTGAATCAGAAGGCTTGGCTTACACCTGTTCCTTGCTGCTTGGTGGACAAAGGAAGTCACTTACTCTGTCTAGGCTTGTGTGTCCTGTGTTGAAGAAAATAATGGCAATCACATTTGTAAGAAAAGAGGTTCTCACAGAAGATATAATGAGAAATAAAAAGAAAAGTTTTTAAATTATTTTTAAAGCTACAGATATTTATGCATTAATGATGACATTTTGAAACTTGGGGATAATAATGCTTTAACCCATCCTATGCTTTCCGGGTGAGGTCTTGCATATGTGTTTGAAGGGGAAGGGGTATAGGAAAAGCAGACAGAGAAGGAATTATGATGGCACTCATTATAGCTAACAGGCTGAGTATAGAAAGGAGTCACTGCAATTTAAAAAATAGAGGCATGACATTACGAATTGGCTGTTTTTAAGTGTTTCTAAAACATCTCTGTTTTCTACCTTTTTAAATCATTAAACATGTTGCTTGCTCTCCTTTCATTTCTATGAAGGTCTACTCCAATAGAGTGCTATTGCATGTATAAAGCCAAAGGATTCATGTTGCTATGCATTTTAGATAATATTAACCAGTTCTATATAATATATAATAGGTAACATATTACATAAAACTGTATATTTTATATAATTACAATATGTAATATATAAAACTGCATATATATATATACACACAATAATTCATAGCACATTAAATCAAAATTAAATCTGGGTTACATGAAAGTAAGATTCTAATAAGAAAATTGGAAGTATAGAACAGGCATGTGTTTTACACACAAATGCGCTATAAGGGATAGAGAAAAATAATTTTTTTAATTTATTTTTTGAGAGAGAGAGAGCATGAGTCGGGGAGGGACAAAGGGAGAAGGAGACACAGAATCTGAAACAGGCTCTAGGCTCTAAGCTGTCAGCACAGAGCCTGATGTGGGACTCGAACTCGTGAACCATGAGATCATGACCTGAGCCAAAGTCAGACACTTAATCGACTGAGGCACCCAGGTGCCCCAAGAGAAAAATAACTTTTATTAAACATTTTCTATTTGGGGCACCTGGGTGGCTCGGTCAGTTAAGCATCAGACTCTTGATTTCAGCTCAAATCATGATCTCATGTTTCATGAGATGGAGCCCCATGTTGGGCTCTGCACTCACAGTACAGAGACTGCTTCTGATTCTCTCTCTCCCTCTCTCTCTGCCTACCACCTCAAAATAAATAAATATACTAAAAAAAAAAAACATTTACTGTTCGATAATCACTAAATCACTATGCCTGATACATTTTATACATTATTTCATTTTATCCTGCCAACAAATATATATTTCTAGATGATTTTTAGATGTGCTTAAGGTCACAGGACTATTCTACTAAATACTGCTACATCTGAGATTTGAACCCAGCTCCATCTGAAGTTGAGGGTCAGAATATTTCTATCATGCTATGCTGCATGAACTATATGTCACTTATATTCAGTTGTTTATGTCCACACAGCCTCCCTTTGACTTTTCCTCAACCATCTCTATGAAGGAAAGGAGATTGAGGAAGAATGTTGTCCATTTTAGTTAACTTTCTTTACACACATTTTGATCTTTACCCTTTAATTTACCATGATGCTTATCATCACAGACAAGTGATTTGCCCATTTTTTTGCTTCTTGTCATCATAAGTAGAAAATTTTTGTGACAATTAGGACATTAAGCCACCAAACTTGCATTCGCATTCCCTGTGAATCGTAGATTAATTAGTGCCAGACTGGATACAAATTGTCAAAGTACCCAGATGAATTGCACCGATACTAAGGTTAATCAACACCTTATTTTACTTGCAATATATTGAAGAATGAGGTTAACCCTGTACCATCAAAACTTACTAGATTGAGAAATGTACCAATTTAATGTAGCTGTTGAACCTGTCATCTCATATTCTAAAGAAAGGCATTCTTCTTCATTGTTTCCAAAACATTTATGCTTCAAGCAAGCAATAGGGGCACCCCTCTTTTCCCTTCATATTAGACACAATTAATAAAGTTATATTTCTTGGCTCTGGGTATTTTGTTGAAGGGATTCTCTCTTCTGATTATCTAGGCCAAGAGCTCTGGGTTCTATTGTATATTAGGGCCATTAGATAGATAAATTTTTTCCTGGAATTATGAAAAAAGTGAAAAAATACACTTCACTGATAGCTATAAAACAACTTTTTTAAGTAAAAGTAGAAAACAGTACAACTCTCAGAATATGTTGTTCTTTCTCTTTTTCTCAATAACCTAATAAATGTAATTCAAATAATTAACTGTTCATTCAAACATTTAAGTATACACATTTTTTACCCCATATATCAAATTAGACTAAAGAAAATAGATATGCAGTGGACACTCACGGGCAATTATGAGATTCCCTCAAAGTTAAGACTTTAAGTTAGGGATACATATTAGTTATGGGTAAAATGGATATTACTTGGAAGCAATGAGATGGAATTGACTTGCATTAGTAAACGATGTCTTACAATGCAGATTTAGAAAAAAAAATGCCACTACTCCACCTGTCAAAACAGAATGGCAATCTGAGAGAGCTACTTCACACATTTTCTCATTTGGGGTGACAGCTGATTTTTTTTCTACAGATGGCAACACTTCCTTCATGTATAAAGTCATCAACCACTCCTGCTAGAAGGGAGGCACCTGGCATTTTTTCCACTAGCATCTAACACTGACTTCTCCATATGCTGCAGAAAAGAATTCACAGACTTACTTCATGTGGTCCAGTGACTCTCTAGCTTGATGAATTGGTGGGAGGGGGGTGGGGAATTAAGTAGCTAAAGTTGACACAAAGTAGATGTCATCATAAGAAGTACTGGCAGTGGGAAGGAAAGGGGAGGGGCATGGAATCAAAACAGGTATAAGGTAAAAAGGTTATATTTTTTATCCTACAAACCCACTTGCAATATCAACGTTTGTCAAAAACAGCTTTATGAAATAATAGTTCCAGAAGATACTCAGTTAGAAAATGATTAACCGAACTTGTAGCTATGGAGAACACTCAAAATATATAGTTCTTTTGTAAACAAGTTCACACGACATGCTAGCCTATTAAAGGGACTGAAAATTCTAGATTTTTAAGAAATCTGTTTAAATTTTGCTACTGCTTATTAAATGTTTTTGAACACATAACTTTTTTTAAAAAAAGCCTATAGAATTATTTTCTACTAAAGATAGTTGAAGAAATTGTCCCATACAGTGCAAGTATTATAAATTATTTCTATATACAAATCTCACATTATTCATGTGAAGACATTTGATTCTACCTTAATTATATAGATACCTTGTTTTCCCATAAGCTCCATGATAACAGAGATATCTGTGACTTTTTTCTCTCTCTCCATTCTATCTTTAATGCCTAGTGGAATTTTCAACACATTGTAGGCACATCACAAATATTTACTGAACGCATTATAAGGTCTTCTATTTATTCTATCGGTTCTATTTATTCTCATCCCTTTTATGTTCCCCTTAAACATCAAAAGCTCTCTTGGTCTAAGTCAATTTGCTTGGGTCTTAGCTCTCCCACCTTGCCTGAGTTTACTTTGGGGTCTTCTCTGTAAGTCATCTAATGGATTCTGACCCATGGGTTGCCCTGACTCTATTCTCACCCACTGCCGTACCTGACTCGTGTTCTACTCTGACCCTGAAACCTGTGTCATCTCTCTGCATCCTACTTCTTGTTTTGCAGTTCTGACTTCTGTCTTGATACCTCCCTCCCCGTCAGCTGTGAATACACAAAGCAGTGTGAAAGTCAACATAAGAATAAGCCCACCCAAAGAAACAGGCCAGTTGGACTTGGAGACACTTCTAGGAGTGCAATGTATCAGAAATTTCCTGAGCCATGTGCAGTCTAGATGCAACAATTGGGGCTTACTGAGCAGTGGGTTAGGCACCAGAAGTAAACTAGTGCCAATGTACAAGTTAAGGAATATGGACATAGGATAAAATTTAAAATAGGAAACATATCCAGAGAAAAGAAACTAATTTCAATTGAAATGAAAATTAGCTTTTACCTACCATGTGTAAAGTTGTTAGGAGAGCCTACATAAGTAACAAAGAGGCACAGGTATTGAGATAACTTATGGCTGAAGCTTGGAAGTGTCTTCAAAGATTGCTCCTTTCCTAACAGGAAATATCTTTTATCATGTAGCAGTTTGTTGGCCTGGATGTGTAGCTCTAGCACCTTAACTCAATCAAGTAGAAAAGCCAGGCACTTGTGCTTTTTTTTGTCTTTTAATTTTTTAATTTTCTTTTTACAATAAGAAAACCCATGTACCAGAAATCCAAAGAGGCCTCACTATTCCCAGCATACCCACAGAAACTCTCAGTGTGAGCCAGTGCCAACTACTACTCAGACAATAGTCACAATATGTGTTTACAGGAACATGCTGGACCACTGCTAGGGGAAGAACGTGTAATCAGTGTAAGATAGAGCCTTGAAAGCATTTCTGTCCTTCTATAATTCAGGCAAACTAGATGGTGAAACATAATTAAGGTTCAGCCTCATTTCTGTTCCCTTACAGAATCTGGCTGCAATGAGAGACGTAGAAGCAAGAATAGAAAGGATGATTGGTACCCTGAGGTGGCATGAATATAATGAATTAATTTCCCCACAGCATTCTTATGACTAAACGTGCCATCTGAATGTGGGGAGTCTGCGAACAAATGTCAGTCATTCTACCGCCGCCCCTGCTCTTCCATTATGTTTAAAATAGAGTAACTCCCATGTGCACAAAGACCTATGTGTGAGGATGTTGATTGCTTTATTGGTTTTAGTAGCAAAGGATCACAAACAACCTAAATGTGTAGCAATAGATGATAGGTAAATGAACAATGATACATAAACAGAATACTCTGCAATATTAAAAATCATTGAGTACATCTGTGATATACTGTTACTGAGAGAAAAAAAGGAAGGCATATAACAGTGTGCAAAATGTGAAGTATATTTGTATTTTTAGCATATACCTGTGTGTATTATATACATTTATATATTTATAAACATATATTTATATATGCATAGTGTTATCTCTTGCCATATACAAAAGAAACCAACAGGCTGTAACCTCTGAGAGAAGGAGAATTTTCTCTGTATAATCTTTGGTACCTTCCTGTATTAAGAAAAATAACCTATCCCGTTTAGACACCAACACAAACATTCCCTCTCAAAACCAAGAGGAAAAGGAGAAGGAAGGATCATACGTCACACTTCCATTTTAGAATGTCTAATGTTTGCTATCATTACAATTAATCCATTTTACATTCTACAGGGTGGGAGTCCTAAGTCTGGAGTGCAGGCCAACAAAGGATTCATGAAAACTAAGTGAAAAAGAATGAAATGTCTCTGCTTATATCCATTTTTCCTCATGAGAGGGTTTATAGCTTTCATCACATTCTCGAAAGAATCTAAGAACTAAAAAATGTTAAGAAATACTGTGCACCTTAGGCAGGCTTTAAAGAAGGCTTTTATCCATTTCTGTCAAATTTTGCCAATTCTTTATATTTCACATCATACTATTTGATAAAACAGCCATGTGGCACATTTTCTTGAGAGTGTGATAAATATTCATTTATTTTAATGAAATACTATTTGTTGTAATTTGATCCCACAGTTCTGGGAGATGCATTTATAGCAATGCTACCTTACTCTGTGCTTTTTAAATGAGAAATCACAGATCTCTATGGTACTTACCAGCTGGCTAGAGATATCTTGAGGCCACAGAACAAATAGAATGCACCTTTGGGCAGCATCCATTCTACTCAGGAATTGTAAAATTTTATTTTATTGTACAACATGGTTAGATTGATTATGTAATATTTACTCCTATTTTTAAGATAACACTTTAGATTAAAACCATTTTATGTACCAGGGAAAGAGTACAATTCTTGGCTACAGCCTCAATTCTCCTAGAATTTGTGTTCCTCTGCAGTAGTTTGATGAAAGCATTTGAAAAGGCCTGCCTTACATTTATTAATGTCCTACTGTTTACAGGGCATTTATATTCCTTTATTCTGCCCTTCCTTTTATCAGTCAACCCTTGGGTTGATGCCAGCCACAAACATACAAAGTTTTTGCCTTCTTGAAGCTAATATTCTAATCTAGACACATCATTTCCTTGGAGCAACCATACAAAATACATTAGACTAAAGCTTTCAATACCTGTCCTCACCTAAACAGTAATTGAAAATAATCAAAAGATAAAACTTGGTCAATTTTTACTGGTTTGTAACCTAATAAGGCCTGAGACATACTATTGCTGCATTTACTGGAATTTATAATTTCTTAAATTGTGTTTTTCTGATTATCAATTCTTTTAACCTCATTAATCAAAGTATTAGGAGGAGAGGAAGAATTTTAGCCCAGCACATAAGAAGTCATCATGATATCCTAACAAAAAGAGCTTAACAAACTGAAATATCAACAACTTTTCATAGATCCACCAGAGAAGCGAGGTCACAGGGCAAACCGAAGCCCCCAAATCTATGGAGACACAGGTGCACACAGAGAATCACAACATAACCACAATAGAAATCCACAGACAGCAATCCTACTGGGAATAAGTGCTGAGATAGGAAAACCTAAGCATAATTGACAAATGGCTGGAAGTTCAATGTGGACAATTTTGAAGTTAAAACTCCAGGGGGAACCAGTCATATGGGGGCCCTCACAGTTTTGTGAGTTTTACTTCCAGGGGTTACCAGGTCCTAAAAGCAAAATCATACAAAAATATCCTTATACTTCTGACAAGGGGGGAAGAAAGGAACCATTTTGTAATATTCCAGAGCATTCTATTCTTCTAATAAGGCTTTCCCTCAAACAAAACAAAATACAAAACTGAACAACAATGGAAACAATGACAAAATCCCACTGTATTATTAGATACTACCCATTACCACTTACGTTAGCATTTATTATACCTAAATATTTAGGTATAAATCTTAAAACACACCCAAGATCTATATGAGGATTCCTGTAAAACTTTGATGAACAAAATCAATGAAGACCTAAATAAATGGAGAGACAGCCCATCCTCATGATGAAGAAAACAGTAATGTCAAGATGTCAGTCCTTCCCAGCTTGATCTAGAGTCAGTGCAATCCCAAATGGAATCCCCTCAAATTATTCCATGCATATTTAAAAATCGATTCTAAAGTTACCTGGAAAGGCAAAAGATCCAGAATAACTAATTCAATATTGAAGGAGAAGAGCAAGTTGGAGGACTGATGCTACCCAACTTCAAGACTTAGAATAAAGCTACAGTAATTAAGATGGTATTGTATCAGTAAAAGAAGAGACACATGGATCAATGGAACAGCACAGAGATCCAAGAAATAGACTCACATAAATAACGTCAACAGATCCTTGACAAAGGCAACACAATAAAGATACTTTTCACCAAATGGTACTGGAACAACTAGACATCCATATGTGAAAGAAGGAGAGAGAAAGGAAGGAAGGAAGGAAAGAAGGGAGGAAGGGAGGGAGGGAGGAAGGAAGGAAGGAAGGAAGGAAGGAAGGAAACCTAGACAAAGATCTTACACCCTTCACAGAAACTAATTCAAAATAGATCACAGAACTAAATCTAAAACACAGAACTATAAAACTCCTAGAAGATGACATGGAAGAAAACTTTTATGACCTTATGTTTGGTGATGATGTTTTAGATCCACCACCAAATGCAAGATCCATGAAAGAAAATTTGATAAGCTGTACTTTATTGAAGTTAAAAACTTCTGCTCTACAAAAGACAACGTTAAGAGAATGAGAAGGCAAGCCACAAACCGGGAGAAATTAATTGCAAACATGTCTGATAAGAGACTGCTATCCAAAATATATAAAGAATTATTAAAAATAATAAGAAAACAACTACTCAATTTAAAAATGGTCAATTTCCATGAACAGATATCTCACCAAGGAAGATATACAGATGGAAAATAAGCATATGAAAAGATGTTCAACATCGTATATCATCAAGGAATTGCAAGTTAAAACAATAATGAGATACCACCACACAATATTAGAATGACCAAAATATAAAACACTGACAACTTCAAATACTGGGAAGGATGTGGAGCAAGAGGAAAATTCATTTATTGCTGGTAGAAATGCAAAATAGTACAGCCGTTTTGAAGATAGTTTGGCTGTTTCTTGCAAATCTAAACATAGTCTTACACTAAGATCCAGCAATTACTGCTTGCTATTTACCCAAATGAATTGAAAACTTATGTCCACACAAAAATCTGCACATGGATGTTTATAGCAATTTTACTCATATTTACCCAAACTGGGAAGCAACCAAGTTTTCCTTCAATAGGTGTATGGATAAATAAATGGTGGTATTCAGACAGACAATGGAATATTATTCAGTGCTAAAGATAAATGACCTCTCAAGCTATGAAAAGACACAGGGGGATCTCAAATGCATATTATTAAGTGGAAGAAGCCAATATGAAAATACTACATACTGTATTATTACAACTATACGACATTCTGGAAAAGGCAAAACTATGCAGATGGTAAAAAATTAGTAGTTGCCAGGGGTTGGGGGGATAAGGGGATAAATAGGCAAAGAGGATTTTAAGGTAATGAATATATTCTTTACCATACTACCATAGTAGATACGTGTTATTATACATTTGTCCAAATGCATAACATCCAGTGAACTCTAATTTGAACTGTGACTTTGGATGATAATAATACATCAATGTAGCTTCATCAACTATAACAAATATATCATTCTGATGTGGGATGTTGATAATGAGAGAGGCTGTACTTGTGTGGGAACAGGGGATATGTGGCAACTTTGTACTTTTCACTCAATTTTGCTGTGAACCTAAAAGTGGTTATTAATTTTTAAAGAAGAAATATGGAAACCACTCTCAAAAAGGAGCCCAACCAATTTCTACATGGGTATATCTGATTTTAATTGATAGAAAAAATAGCTCTTTGCCAATTTTTACATGGGTATATCTGATTTTAATTGATAGACAGAAAAAATAGCCCTTTCAATCAAAGAGTTTCTAGTGGAACAAAAACATTTGGTTAATCATATGCAACTTGGCAAAAAGTACATCCATTGGTACAAAGTTTTTACTGTTTGCTATAAACACAGAGAATCTAGTTAATTATATGCAAATAAGCCTCACTAACAAACACCTAAATAACTCAGCCTTGTCTTCATTAAGCTAGAAGATATAGTACATTTCTCAGGAAATTAGACAAGGAATATTAATCAAAGATGCTTGTAAGTCCTAATGAGTTTATTGATTGTTGACCTTGATGCTACAACTAGAGGCAGAAATCTAAATGACAAGTTACTTAAGTAAGCAAATCTGATCTTCAAAATTTAGAATAAAATTTGTGGTTCATATTTGTAATATCCTGCCCAACATTTTTTGTGCAAATTTTCCTTGTGGAAGAAAACCTGTATTTAACATTGTCCCTGTCTGTTTTACACCAAAAATCATGAGCAATTTCTATTTTGCAGCAATCTGGAGACAATTTGTAGCTAGGAGAGCTGTAAGTTACTCTGTGTTTTAAGGGCAGAGAGAAAGGGCAGACGGCAAATAAAAGACAAAGGACTGAGAAGCAAAACTGAACTTCTTCATTGCTAGCAGTTGACCTTAAAGCTGACTTCTCCCTTACTCCTGTATTCTCAGAATTCAATAGCTTCTTTTCACTTCCCTTTGGCTAAAGTGGATAGAGAGGATATCCTGTCACTAATTGGGCCTAATGTTAGCTAAGTGCTTCCAACACGGACAGCAACTCCTGAAACATGGCGGCCTTTCCGTACAGTAGTTGCTTGGTTACTTTTCTGTAATAAAACACTCTGTTCTCTACCAGCTGATGACTTGATCGAAAGTTTTAAAGCGTAATTTAGCCCTTGTTATTTGCCATTTTGAATTTCTCCAATTGGGCCTTGATCCCATTCCTTGATAGTATTGATTTATTTCAATTAAGACTCCCCATGTTCAAGCGCCACAATTAGCTGCTGTCACTATTGATTCCCAACCCCAGGGATTTGTACATGGTTTCAAAGTTGACCACTGAGAGTTTAACACCAGTCCATTAAAACTGAATGGGAAAGAAGAAAAAGACAAAAAAAAAAAAAAAAGCTGAATGAAAAGTGAAGGCAACAAGAATCTTCTAGCAAAGAACTTGCTTATAATAGTGTTAAAAGTAGCAACTATGGATAAAGTATTTAAAATGTAGTAGACATTATTCTATGAACTTTATATATGTTAACTGTTTTAATTATCACAATAATCCACTAAGAAGTTACTCTTATTTTCCTCATTTTGCCAGGAAGGAAACTGTAAAGAGGTTAACTGCCAATTAATGGATGCAGGGAAAGAACCAGGATACAAACCAAAGTAATTTGGCTTTAGAATTTTTATTTTTTACCAGTACAATCTATAGATCCTATAGTTATATTGAATGTATGACAACATTATGATTAATAACGGCTGTCTTTCCTGATAAAATAAGCTTCTTTCATAGGTATCTCCTGGCACTACGATCTATGATTCTTTATTTGTTCACACATCTATGCAATGTGTGAATGCCAAAAATTATAGATCTGAATCTGCTCATGTAGCTCAAACCTAGAGCACACCTGTCCAGAAGCAAAGTTCCTACCTTTCTAAATTATTGACTTCATAAATAATACACTCTCCATGGGATTAATTGGTCATCAGGTAGTTGCAAGGAGTTTGTTTTTATAATTGCCACCCATGTAATGAAGCTATATGATGTAGATCTATGTGCCACAGTTCAACCAATGTTTAAAGCACAGTTGTAGGACAGAGCTTATGGTAGGCAGCTCTCATCCTCTTTTCCTCAGCTCAAAACGAGTTCTTCCCCTGATTTCTCTTAGTGTCATCCTTTACTACCACCACTCCCAACCACATACTCCTTTCCAAATTCTTTCTATTCTATGTATATCGTTTCATGACACCCTCATAACTTCTCAACTTGCACTGTGGCTGTAGCCTTCCTACTGTTCCCGTGCAGCCCGACAGCGATTCTCCACTGATTCCCAATGAAAATGACATTCAGGGCCATCTATTCTCTAGTCACTACATACTTCCCACTTTCATTTCCTTTAATTGCCTATATGGGCCAGATTGCTCACTGTAGCCTTGATGTGCCTGTACTTCCTCATCTCTATGTATTTGCTTACACTTCTGCCCTAACCTATTGACATTATACTTACTTTGAGAGGTTTCTGTCCATTGCTGTGTGCCAAAGAATTAAGGAAGCCATCCACTTGATCTCTTGCTTGGGAATGAATGATGGTCCCCTATGCTGAAATCCATGCATCCTACCCCTCTCTTACAGAAGTTCCCACACTTTTTATAACCTCCACGTCTGACTTTTCTTAAAAAGAGTGACTGTGCCATTAATCTTTGAACTCCCATACGTAGGGGATGACACGTAGTTGGCAACAATAAATAGCACGAGATTGAGTGTGCACGTGTATGTTCACCCCAATGAAGTTTCAAGCCTCCTTTAAGAATTCCTATGTTATGGGTCTTTCTGAATTTTCCAAAGTTCTCATACTAAATACTTTAATACATGAGATTCAGTTGTGTTCACTATATTGCCAAGAGAAACCACAGTAATGGAATATTCACATTAGAGATTGGGCCCCAAGCACTGACTACCTGTTTTTGATTTATACTCCAACAACAGTTTGGCCATCTTTTATTTTACATAATACCTACTTGTTCTCTGAAAAATCAGACTATTTCTGTCTTTTTTTTTTTTTGTCCTGTGTGCATTCCATCACTGCTTCTCAAGATGCCCTTCCTTTACTTGTCCCTCTGAGTCCATTTCAAGACACAGCTCTCTGTGAACTCTTCCCTGAAATCAACTGTGGGAAGAACTGCTTTCTATGGCCATTATTGTTTACTTTTATTTATTCTTTC
The DNA here is from genome assembly GCA_028646485.1 of Cryptoprocta ferox. Lineage (NCBI taxonomy): Eukaryota > Metazoa > Chordata > Mammalia > Carnivora > Eupleridae > Cryptoprocta > Cryptoprocta ferox. Next base: position 59,967,853 of record CM053561.1, read on the forward strand.
ATTGTTGCTCATATCACATAGCATTATAATGGAATTGTTTTAATGCCTTTCTTTCCTATCACACTGTGTTTGTTTTGAGAGTAAAGGATAGGTCTGATCCATGTCTCTGTCTCTAGGACCAAACCCAAACATGTTTTCCATAAATACACATAATGCTAAACCATTTAGTTAGAACTAAAATGAGGACTTAAATTCAAGGTGGAGGATGAGTACAAGACTGATCAGTCTTGTCCTCAGAGCAAATCCCTGAGCCAAATAAGAGGAAGGCTTTCCTTAAAAAGGCATTACATTTTTACTTAGATAAAATGCGATTGGAATTTTCTAAAACCAAAGATGACAGGAAACCCGTAGGATCTGTCCAAAATGTTGAAAGATTCAACAGAACATGCCTAAACAAAATGCTGGGCGTAAAACTTAAGTTCATACCTTTTAATATATTGACTATGCTAGGATACTGTGATCAAACATGGCCAAACATTTATGCACAATTTCTGAGAAATATTAACGTGTTCAGTTTATTAAATAATACAATACAAACCAACATTCTGACACGTACAAGAACAATTGTGAGCATCTTTCTCACAGGACAAACACAGAATACCTTCCTGTCTTTTTCAATTCCTACTTTAACTTCTGAAGGAGGGCAAACACATAACTGCTGCTTGAACGTCTATGCTATGAATAATAATTTATTAAAAATCACTTGGCAGAAGTGTTACAGGGTAGATTTTATAAGAGCTTTTTTTAAAACCCATGCTCATTTTTTTTTTGGTGCTTTTCAGCTCTGCATAAAAGGCTTATAATAACTCCACAAACTTTGTCTTCTGTCTATAATATAAGTGGTTTCTATTGAGAAGGTCAAAGTTACAGTGGCATTTGAGACTGTTTTGTAGAAAAACTTCTTTTAGAGATAAGGGCATGTTTTGCTTTTATTCATCTGTTTTTTGTATTCCTTACTCATATCCATGAAATATATAAATATATATATTTGAAATACATATATATGTTTGAAATATATATTTATATATTTGAAAGATATATTTATATATTTTGAAATATATATTTATATATTTGAAAGATATATATATCTTTCTAATTCAGGCCACAGGCTATTGGTAACTGCAGGTCTGAAAGTGAAAGAGATGGCAATGTGCTGGTTCCTCAAAAGAATAACGAACTCCCTGAATACTCTTTACCAGGTCATCATCCATCAACATGGTACATAGAGCCTAGGGATTAGAAATTTAAATTTTCCAATTTTGACTTTTTAATCACAAGTCTCAAGCCATGTTTATTATTCCTTAAACTAAATGCTTAGATGTTTAATAAAGAAACCCAAAATTTTTTACTTCTTAAACTTGGTTAGATTTTTTCTGATTTTCATAAATTAAACACAAGATAGATTAAGGGGTCAAATACCTTGAGAACAAAAATGAAGATGGTTGCTTGTGCTTTGGTGAAGAGGATATAGAGCAGTGATGAGGATGACAGGCCCCATGGTCAGATTCACCCTGATTTCAAGTCCTAGTCATTGGGCTTAATTAGTTGAGACACTGGGCAGAATGCCCAAATCTCCTAAGACTCCATTGAATGAGGGTAATAACACTATCTAATTCAAGGTGGCCATACAGTTCAAATGATGCAGCCCTTGTAAAGTGTTTAGCAGAATGCCTGGTCCAAAAGAAATGATCAACAGATGCTAACTGTTATGTTATCTGACACTAGGTAAGAGTGCACACATCAGGCCAGAAATAATGGTGTTCTCATCACTCTTCATAACCTCAGAGGAATGAAAGAACTTCTATCATATTTCATCTTTCATTCCGATGGGTAATTTTCCCAGCTCCTCCTCCACAGCCTTCTCAGTTACATGACAGCCAGCACTCAAGATGCTCCAAGTCATGTTCATGTTTCGGATTTACTCCTTAATGTTTTAATGGATCAAACCAGATGCATAGTTAGAATAACCAATTATTAGGTATTTAATATATGTTCTGTATGATGTTAAAACTTTCATACATACAGTTACACTTAGTCTTAAGAACAACCCATTTTAAAATAAAACAGTATTAACCCCATTTTCAAAATGAGGAAATTAATGCGTAAAATGCTTAAGTGTTTGTCTCAGGTCACAGAGCAAGTGCATGGACTCTAACACAGTTCTATGTTCTAAAGGCATTGAAGTTAGCACTATCTTTGAGTTCTTACAATTATCAGCTTCTCTGGAAATATTACCCAAATTTATTAGAAGAATTTCTCATTTAATCTGCTAATTAGTAATATAATATCAACAAGCATTTAAAAACCACATAGTCTGGAGCACCTGGGTTGCTCAGTTAGTTGGGCATCTGACTTAGGCTTAGGTCATGATCTCGTGATCCGTGAGTTCAAGCCCCACATCAGGCTCTTTGCTGACAGCTCAGAGCGTGGAGTCTGCTTCAGATTCAGTGTCTCCCTCTCTCTCTCTATGCTCCTCCCCTGTTCTCTCTTTCTCTCTCTCTCTCTCTCTCTCTCAAAAATAAACAAACATTAAAAAGAAAATTTAAAAGCCACATAGTCTGAAGGCAGAATGTTAAAGATTTAAATGCAATAAAGGCAGCATTTCTATCCCAAGAAACTCTTATTCTTTCACATTCATGATTTAACATACATGTAATTTTTAAAAAATTAATGAGGAAAGAATACATATGCTATGTATTATAACAGGGGATTATAACATTGCTGATAACATTGGGATTATTATAAATACTCACCAACCTTTTATAATGCCTCCTATACATTCTTTACAAAAATTATGCCATGCCATGCCATGCAATTCTCCCACCTAACCTATTTTATTAAGTAGACACTATTACCATCTCTTTTTTATAATTAAAAAAAATCATCATGAGGCCTTAAATATGTTAAGAAACTTGCCCAAGTTCCTATAGCTAATAGGTAGCAAAATCAAGATTTCAGGGTGATACATGGATTTTTAATTACAAGCTTATATTGCATTTAACTAAAATCCTAACAGAACTTAAATGCTTTAGGACCCAGATCATAATGTATTTTTATTTGTACTTCCACATCTCCCAGTATAGCATGTTATATATTACAAACATTCAACAAGTATTTGTTAGAATAATAATGAGTAACTATAAACTGATCTCTGATCATCCCAGGTGAATTCTGAGAAAGCTGTGGAAAAAAATAAACCATTTGTGCCACTGAAAAATCATTTAGTTGAAAACAAATCAAGGGATTTAATGGGCAATGAATGATGATATAGCATGATAGTACTTTTCACAAATCCTCAAGCCAACTATAAGTTTGTAAGTTTATAAACTGTAGCGATAAATTACCCATAATTATCAATCATCAACCCATATCTTTCATTTGTGGAATCAAACCTCTATCTCCACCATTTAACCAGAAACAATGGTAGATGTAAGATGTCTTTCATTCCAAGAAGCATGCTATTGCTGCATTTCACATTTGTTCTTGAAAAAGAGACACCCTTCCTCAGAAAAAAATTAATACAATCCATCCTAACATAGGATTACATGACTATTTCCAGCATATGCTGGCACAACACAATTCAGTTGAGAATAGCATAGCCCACACCAGCTGAGTCTATCCCAGGCCACTCATGGCACAGAATGGCCCAGCCCACCTCAATCACAGGACTGCACACTCCCTTCTAACTCCATCCAGAAAGAAGACTGGCAATACTAATATCACAGTATCCATGATCCCCACAGGGAGTATATTCCCTGCCCCACCACCAAATTAAATCAAGTACCAGTTTAGCTGAAAGATGTACCATGTAAAATCTGGGCTTTTTAAATCTAAAATCATGAACCAATCTAAAATCTTATCAGGATAGGATTCCATCATATAATACATTTTACATCTATCTCATCCAAGGTGAAGTTAAATAACAATAGCCAAACTTGACCCCCTCTCCTTTGACAATGATAGGAAAGTCATCCTGAAATTCTAACTAAACTTGCCTTTTGACTCCATCTAAAAATTTCCAAAATGGCCATGTTGGTGGCAGCAGGCTTCGTAGAGAAGAGGGGACAAGAGAGATTGTCTCTAGGAGTTCCAATCCCAAAGCCTTCCAACGCTTCTGTATCTGAACCCAGTTAAAGAGTGAGCTGGTGTTCATATAGCCACTTGGTGTTCACAATGTCCTTGTTGAGAGTTTTGAAAAATGAAAGGTTATATAAGTTTACATGAAACAACATAGTGTGTGTGTGTGTGTGTGTGTGTGTGTGTGTGACTGCCTATCCATTTGGGGTAATTCAGAAACTTGAGCCTGACACTGAGTTGAAAGGGCTATCATTGTTAGTAAAAGAAAACTAAAGTATGAAAAAAATTATATTGTTTGGTATTCTATGATGTTGATGGTTCAGGGAAGTGGACAAAAACCTAAAGAGGGAATTTCTATACCCATGTTGTTATATGGTGAATGCTGCAGGTAGAAAATCAGGATTGGCTGTTAGCCCACCTGTAACCTTAAGAAATGCACACAAAAAAACTGACCAATTAGTAGGAGTCCTGATATACATATGAAGGGAAATATTGCAGGCAGATATTACTGGTGAGGGACTGACTCCCTCTGGTAGGTATGCATGTGTTTCTAATATATTGACCCAGGGTTTAAATGGTGAAGTTTTCCTAGTGCTATGACTGTGTTTGGCGTCTTTTGTGTATAGGAGGGAGTTGGGGGCAGGAGAGGTATCCTCATCTGAAGATACAGATCACGCCTGGGTACATTCAACCCGGAAGATACAGCCTTAAGGTACCTGGGTAACTTGAACCTAATCTCTTTTCTGCTTGGGAACACTGAATGGGTCCTGATATGGGGAAACTCTGGCACTTGGTGCCAGAAGTGAAATAAGATGCTGAGTCCCCTCATGGAAATATTTGACAAGCTGAGAGGGAGAGGGTCCAGGAAGATGCCCCATGTATGAGCCATTGGGTAGCTAAGAGTGTGGTGGAAAGCAAGGGATCTGGCCTGAGCCTGTCACAAAAGTCCTTCTCAGATTTAGGCTTTTGATCTTACCTACATAAGACACTGAAAATTTATAAACAGTGCCAACTTGTTGAACGTAAAATTGATTCAATGGAAAATGTAAAGCATCAATATATTAACTGGGAAATTTAAAAATATCTCAACTTGTATAAACTTTTCTCATAATGTAACAGAGGATTAAAAAAAAAAAATGGAAAGTCTACACCTCGGCTTATCTTGACCATGAGACGATGACTGTAGGATTTGCAGATGTCCTTTGCAAACCTGTATCAGTTCTGTTTCTATTTTCTGTTAATGGTTTACTCGGTTGTGAACACAATTCTTTCCTAATGCCAATATCTCAGGGTTTCTGAAGACAATTGGCTCAAAGATTCCTATTCATTCTTAGGCTAGCAAGTCGGGCAGGGGTGGTGCTGGCGAGAGGGAAAACCAAAGAACCAGATGTGCCAATCACAGGATCAAATGTGGAGACACTCCCAACAGCACCTTTGCCAACTCAAATTTAGGTGACTATGCGTATCAGCTTTCATGAGGAAGGCTGTTACTGTCCAGCATGCTTCATCCTCCCACAGCCCTGCCTGGACAAGATTAAATCCAGCCGTTCCATCTGGCAGATATATGACTGTATCTAAGCCGTCCCTGCTTCTGAATGACCATAGGGAGCTCAAGCCAGGGCTGCAACCTGCTCTATGTTCCTCTGGCTGCCTTGCAATTAGCTAACCTAAAGTCTCCTCTATCCACCCACAGGCAAGTAGGAAAAGCAGTGAAATTTTCTATTTTCCTTCTTTTGACCTGTCACAGAACCAAGGCACTGGAAAAAGACCACATTTGCATAATATCACACATATTACTTGGTACTTCCAAAGAAAGTTTGCAAAGAGTGTTTCTTTTAGAGGGCCACACGGTCATTGAAATCTGGAGGAGATGGGCTGCATCAGTAAAGAGATGCAGCCTGGCTTTGGGGAGGCATTTGTCACAGACAACACCACTGGAACCAAAGCTTACCCGCTGATCCTCTGACAAGCCAAGCAAGGAGAAGCTCACTATCTCTACACCTACCCCGCAGACTAGCTTTCTGGCATAAAGCACTAGACTCCTACTGCTTCAGGATAAAGCAGATCAGATGCTAATGCTTCTTGTCTGTGTACAGTGTGTCAGAACATGTTCGCATAGAAGGGAGGAAGCTTTCAGCTCAGAGAAATCCGGCTTTATCTGCTGGGCTGCAGAGTGTCATTAAGTAAGTGCCCTTACTGAACTTTGGAAGAAGGGAGGTGAGGAGAGAGGGTAGAAAGAGATGTAAACTGATGAATGAAAACTGAGCTTTCAGACTCAGTATGCAGCCCCTGCCTATAGTCAAATGAGGTTTTAAAAGTAGGTAGGAAAGGCAGAAGCCCACTGGATAAGTCCCTTCAGAGGAAAAACAACTCTTCATCCCCAAAGCCATCACTGACAGTTAAAAGACTCTCAAATATATACAGTTGATCCTTGAACAATGACGATTTGAAAAGTACAGTTCTACTTATATGTGGTTGTTCTTCAATAAATATAATATAGTGTTGTAAATATATTTTCTCTTATGATTTTAATAACATTTTCTTTTCTCTAGCTTACTATATTGTGAGAATACAATATATACTACATATAACACACACAATATATGTTAAACAACTGTTTAAGTCTTCTGGTCAACAGTAGGCTATTAGTAGTTACATTCTGGTGAGAGTCAAAATTATATTGGAAGTGGATTTTTGACTATATAGGGGGCTAAAGCCCCAGCCCTGAGATGTCACCCAATGGTCAACTGTGTTTGAAAGGATCTGAACTCAACTCTTTTTTGCTTATTGAGGGATTATATATTCCTTAATTCAGCTGCCTTTAAAACAGTATATTTGAAATGCACACTCCTAGGTGAACATCTCCACCAGAACCTCCCAGACTTTAATTCAGCTATACAAATCATAATCTCTTGGGTAGGGCCCATACTTAAGCCCCCTTACCCAGGCACGCAGGCCTGGGAATATATTAGACATTCTAATGTAGGAGAGCCACTGCCAAGGAACTTCCAGCAAGAGGATTTATCCCTGAAAAACTATCTGGATTCTCTCTCATCTCTTGCCATTCATGCCTTGCATTTTCCCTAGTTCCTTAACACCTGGTATCATTTCCATAATTTTTGTATCTTGAAATTACTTATTTAGATATGAGTATTTTCTTTTTCCCTAATGCTTTCCACCCTGTGTTTCCAACTGCTTCATTAACTCCAAGGTTACTGGATGAGTTTCAGGTCTATCCTCATGGTGTCCAGGCCACACTCCATAGGGTTTCTTAACAGGATTATCTTCACAGTCAGCCTGACTTGGCACTATTATTCCTTTCAGCCTTAAAAGAAGTTTTAGTATCAAAGAGTACCTCTGCTCCTACTAGAACGACATTCTTGGTCACCTGGGTGACTCAGTCGGTTAAGCGTCTAACTTCAGCTCAGTTCTGAGCTTACTGTCCATGAGTTTGAGCCCCGCATCAGGCTCTGTGCTGACAGCTCAGAGCCTGGAGCCTGCTTCAGATTCTGTGTGTGTTTCTCTCTCTGACCCTCCCCCACTCAAACTCTGTGTCTCTCTCTCTCAAAAATAAACATTAAAAAATATTTAGAAAGATGTTTTCATTAATGGTGAGCAATTTAGCAATATGTATGAAACAAGATTTTAAGTGTATTTACTGACCCAGTAAATAGTGATATACACTAAGACGATAGATAAATATACATTACGTCATTATTCAATCTATAATGGTAAAAACCTTGAAAGCAACTTTAATGTCTGTTAAATACATTTTTATACTTCAAATGAAAGAATGCTATTAAAGGTGCGTCTGGGTGGTTCAGTCATTAAGGCATCCAACTTCGGTTTAAGTCATGATCTCACAGTTCTTGAGTTCAAGCCCCACCTCGGGCTCTGTGCTGACAGCTCAGAGCCTGGAGCCTACCTCAGATTCTGTGTCTTACTCTCTATCTGCCCCTCCCCAGCTTGCGTTCTGTCTTTGTCTCTCTCAAAGATAAATAAATATTTTTTAAAAATTAAAAAAAGAAAAAATGCTGTTAATATTTAAATGTCTTTGCCACGTAATACGAGGGACAATTTTTTTAAGCAATGTTAAGTCTGATCATTTAGTTTGGGCTCTGTGGCTTTTGTTCCCAAAATTAACTGTGCCATTGAAAATTGAGAGTAAGAGGGGCACCTGAGTAACTCAGTCACTTAAGCCTCTGACTCTTGATTTTGGTTCAGATCACAATCTCACAATCCTGATATTGAGCCCCATGTAGAGCTCCTCCTGACAGTGAGGAGGCTGCTTGGGATTCTCTCTCTCTTTCTCTCTGTCTCTCTCTCTCTTTTCCTTTACCCCTCATCCACTCACGCATGTGCTTCTCTCTCTCTCTCTCTCTCTCTCTCAAAAATAAATAAAGAAACTTAAAAAGTGAGAGTAAGAGAAGCTGAGAAAAAACTGGAAGGAAGGAGAAAAAAAAGAAAGGAAAGAAAGAAAAGAACATTAAAATTTAGAACAGGCTGCGTAAAAAAGAAGGAAGAAGAAAAGAGAGCAAACAAATAAGACTAAATCAATGAATCTATTAAAAAATAAAATAGGTGGAATATGATTTTGAAGAGTTCATTAAATAGGCTGTCGCTCAGCCCCCACCAGTCGGCGGCAGAATGTTCTAACCTAGGCATAATTCATCAGTGACTCAGTGAAATCACTGGCCCAGCTGCTGGCCGTGAAAGAGCTCTAAACTGTGATCAGTGACAAAGGCAGTAGAATTTTGGAAAAGAAATCCTAAAAAAAAAATAAATAAATAAAAATAAAAGATAAGACAATAATGCAGTTTTTAGTTCTTGCCAAAAACAGCAGGCTTTCCTCTGACCAAACACCATAGTGTAAACGTGGCTGCAGGAGATAAAGTAGATAAATAACTGTAGAGAATCCAACTATGAAAATGAGTCTTCAACCACAAATTGAGAGATATAAAAAAAGAACATTGTTTTATTTTCTGTATTGCACTAAATTTCTATTTCAACCTCTCCTCTGCAGGGTATAGGAATACTAGACCTATTTCAATTTATCTGCCCTTCACAGCTTTTTCTCTGTGCACTGACTCTGAATACAAAGTCATGAGGCCTCATCATGCTGTTAGTTCAGCTTGTCATTGTTAAGTCATCCTTTGTGCCCATCCACAAAGCCCCTTTATATTAACCAGCTCTTTCTATTAACTTTGTGCCATTCATGGGTACAAAGGAATCTTCCTGACACTTCTGGGTCTTGCTAAGCCCTGGAAATATCTGCAAGACTGCCTAAGGCCCCATTTGTCTAGGCACATCACATAGCAATTCCCTTTTTATGGTGTCTTACCACCTCTTGATAAAATCTTTTCTTTCCTATATCCATGAATTTGCAGTGTAACTTTGCCTTTTGGCCCCTTGATTCTGGCCTCATAATGTGTTACAGCCAACATATATGCGGCAAACAACATATAAGCAGAGACTTGGAAAGTGCTTGCTCCCTGAACCTTGTGTCTGTTACTTTACTTAGACGTTTGATACTATCATGAGGACAAAATAAGCCTGGGCTAGTTTTCTGAAGGCATGTGTCCCCTTTACTGTTTATCTCAGGGGCTGGTGTAGACATAGTAATACATGGAATAGAATAGAGCACTGATATTTGACAGAAGGTGTTAAAGGAAGTCAATGAATGGCCTTTTTAAAAAAATTCTTTTTAACATTTATTCATTTTTGAGAGACAGAGAGAGACAGAATGCAAATGGGGGAGGAGCAGAGAGAGAGAGCAAGAGAGCGAGAAAGACACAGAATTTGAAGAAGGCTCCAGGCTCTGAGCTGTTAGCACAGAGCCTGATGTGGGGCTTGAACTCACTGACCGCAAGACTATGATCTGAGCGCAAGTCAGACACTTAATCGACTGACCACCCAGGCGCCCCCAATGAATGGTCTTTCCAACAAAGATGCTAGTACAATTGCATAGCCACATTCAAAGAGAAAAGAGAAACAATCTTAGACCACTGTGACAAAAAACTCAATAAATCATAGACCTAACATAAGAGCTAAAAACATAATAGTTACATAAGAAAACATAGAACAAATATTGCATTTTACTTCATCAAAATTTAAAAAATTTGCTCTTCAAAAACCATTTGAAATGAGAAGATAAGCCATAGGCTAGAAGAACAATTTTGTGGATCATATATTACCTGTTGGCCTTATATCTAAATTGTATTAAGAATATGTATTAACTCTGTAATAGTAAAACTAAAAACCCAATTTAAAAAAATATTGACACAAGATTTAAATAGACATTTCACCAAAGAAGATGTACCAATGGCTAATAAGCACAAGAAGGGAAATTCAACATCATTAGTTATTAGAGAAATGCAAATTAAAATCATAATGAGACACTACTAGGGTGGAGACTACGATGATGGCTCACTGTAGTTTTAATTTGCATTTCAAAGACACTGACAGTACTATGTATCAATGAGAGCAGGGAGAACAGGAAATTCTCTTACAATGCAATTTTGGAAAACAGACTGATAGCTCTTTAAAAAAATAAACATATACTTTCCATACTGCATGACCACAATCCCACTCCTACATCTCTTTTCAACGATATGAAGACCTATATCTGAACAAATGTTCCTAGTGATAATTCATAGTCACTATAAAAAAAATCTTTAAAAACTGTTTGTCAATAAATGAATAAATAAAATTTAGGACAGCATTATAAGGGATAACTATTCAGTAATGAAAAAAGAACTCCCTATTTTTACAAGCAACAAGAATGTGTCTGCAAAAATGTTCTGTAAAGTGAAAGAAGCCAGACACAACAGATGATATGATGTGATTCTGCTTATGTGAAATTTCTTTAAAAGCAAAAACTATAGGAACAAAAAGCATATTGTTTTTCCTTGGGGCTGGGAGTGGGCAAGGAACTGACCTCAAATACACAAGGGGGAACTCCTGGGTAATGAAACTCCTTAAACAAAAAACATATATATTTAATATAAATGTACTAAAAATAAATTATCTGTACATTTACAATGTATAACTAATTTAGATAAAATGCACAAATTCTTAGGAACACCCAAACTACTTAAATTAACTCAAGGAAAGAGAAAATCTGAGTAGATCTATAAGAATATATGGTACCCAGATATTTAGTCAAACACTATTCTAGAAAGCATTTCGCTATTTTTGTGAAAGTATTTTTTACACAAAATTAACATCTACATGTTAAATCGCAGACTTTGAGTAAAGGAAATTACCCTACATAAAGTGAATGGGCCTATCCCATCAGTTGTAGGCATCCCCTAAAGAAGAGGAAATTCTGCCAGCAGAATGCCTCAGACTTCAATGTCAAGTCTTGCCTGAGTCTCCAGCTTGCTGGCCTGCTCTGCAGTTTGGACTCACCAGCCTCACAATTAGGTGAGCCAAACCCTTAAATCAATCTCTCTCTCTTATACACATACACACACACACACACACACACACATGTGTATGTATATATATATGTATATAAAAATGTATATTCTCATATATATGTATATACATATACATACACACACCAGGATATGTTTGTATTATATATATTTATATTTATATATATTTATATACACACATCATAATAGCATAGATACATTTATTTGTGCATATGTGTATTTATCCTATCCTATCTTTTTCTGAAAAACCTTGAATAACACAATCCCTTAAGAATATAGAGGCAAAAACCCCCCAAAAGTGCTAGCTAAATAGATCCAGCTATATATAAAATGGTCATATAGGATGGCCAAGTAGAATTTATCCTAGGAATGCAAGGTTGGTTCAATATATGTAAACCAATCAATGTAATATATCATATTAAAAAAGAAGAAAAACTTACAATCATCTTAACAGATGTAAAAAAATAATTTCACAAAAATCAATATTCTTTACTATAAAAACACTCAACAAATTAAAAGTAGGGGAGAACTTCCTCAATACAATAAAGAACATGTATGTATAAATCTAAAGTTTACCTGTTTAGTGGTTTAATGAAACCTTTTCCCCTAAGATCGGGAATAAGAATATTAACTCTCACCATTTCTTTTCAATGTTGTCATGAAGCACTATTAGCATCCAGATAGAAGAGAATTCTAGAGGTAAAACTGTGTCTATTCACAGATGACGTGATATTGTATATGGAAAATCCTGAAGATGCCACACACAAAAGAAGCTATTCAGGCTAATACATGCATTCAGCAAGGTTGTAGGTTAACATAGAGAAAGAGACTGAGACTGGAAAAAGTGATGCTGCAAGAGCGCCAAGGGATAGTAGCAGGAATGAAGTCCTTGTGTAAACCGGAAGCAGTGGAACTTAGAGCCTGAGCGTCAGATCTGGCAGGTGACAGCAGTGGAAATATTCCACACATAGCAATGAGACAGAATGACAAGAGTGTGAGTGTGGTTGTACATACATTGGTAGATTTGATGGTGGAAGATGATGTTTCTCATTCTTGACAACATCACTGAAAATGCAATGTTCTCGTGGAAGATATGACATTTGAAGAAAAAAGACAAGTAAAACATTCTGGAAAGAGGAAAAGTGATCTGACTAGGGAAATTTAGAAGAGTATTTGGACATTTCTGAAAAGTTGTGAGTCCTTACTTGGAGGTTTGCTGTTATCAATCTAAATTAAATCTTAGCATCACAGTTACAGGATTTCTCTAGACACTGCTTTATGGGTGCAAGAACAGAGAAAGGAGAGTGTTAGGTTTAAGAAACATTGAACTTCTCTGAGATTTATGGTGGTGGTAGGGAGAGGTGCAAGAGAATTGAAAATATGTTAAAAACAAGTGACAATGATGATGGACTATGGAACCTAAGCTGGATAAAAAGGTGGAATGAGTACATACATCAGGAGAGAATGGAAAAATGGTAGGAAAAAGATGGATTAGGAGTTCACACGGAGCCAAGCAGTTGTCATGGAAGGAATGAAAAAAATGAGCATAAAATATCGAAGGTTGTGGTCAGAGACATTTGAAATTTTGAAGATGGTACAGTTATTATCAGGGATGTATAAGCAATGAATATGGGACTGGATAGCCAAGGTAGAGTGTAAAAATATGAGAACCCAGGGCATACAATAGATCATCCCATTACTGTTAATGTCACCAAGAATTATTCCAAGTTAGGAGTAAAAAGAAAAACAGTGAGCTGAGCCTCGTGCTAAAATTGGAAGGTTGGTAGATAACAGTAATAAGGAGTCAAGTATGAAGTCATGCCCTTTAAAGAAACAGGAGTTTTTGAAGGAGAAAGATCTGGAAATGACAAAGAGAATCAAGAAGCAATCCTGTATCTGGGACTTATGGTGTAAGAAGTATACATGTAAAAATACAATGACAACTGACAGAGCTGTAAGTTAAGCCACGGATTCAAGAGAGGGACATCATCTTATTCACAACAAGAAAATGAGATAATGACTGAAGTTAAAGAGATGGGATTTCCAAGCTGACAGATTTTGAGACCTTGAGGGTTTTGAGTGTTTGAGGGAAATAAGGTAAAGTGTGGAATGGGATCAAATTGGGGGATATACATATTCATAAGGGAAATAAGGCATCTACCTACATGTAGAAGCAGGGAGTTTTAAACTTCCAGTGGTGACTGATGCAAACAAATATATAAAAAAATGGTTCTTTTTCATCGATTTACCAGAGAAATATGGAAATGTTCAAATGATAGCCTCTCCTAAAGATTAGCTGAAATAATAAATCACGGTCTCTATGGCATGGCATGGATTAGTGGTTTACCAAGAAGGAGAAGAGCTAAGGAAACACCTTGCTTTTTACTAAATGATAGGTAATAATTAATAATGAATCTGTGGCCATTGTAGTTACAAAACTGCCTTCAATTTTGCAGAAGAACTCTGCATCTTGACGTTGATCAGCAATCCTTAATTGGTAAAGACTTGGTTTTACTTTTTTCCATTTTTTGATGAGTCTATTTCTTTACATGTGGGTAATGCAGAAGGAACAAACTGAACATTAGCACAGCTTTTTAGCAAAACAGATCTGGTGTGCTTAGTGCAGTCTATGAAATTTAAAGAGGACCTAGGTAATTGGGCTGTGGAGTCCAAACATCTTCGCCTCTCCTACCATAACACATTCATTTTCAAATGTCAATGTTAATACTTTTCCACTTGAAGTCAATGGTGCAGGAGGATTATAACCTTATCAATAGAGTCAGAATGAAAAAAAAAAAAAAACCACACACACCGCAAGATTTAATTTTCAGATCCCATGAATTTCTATTGATTTGGGAGTACACAGTCAAGAGTAGTGAGAAAGTAATCTGCAATTTGTATCAAGATGCCTATTTCAAATGCTTTTGTGTTCTCAAGCTGTTACATTGCAGAAAAATGGTAAACCTGCTGATAGGAAAACTCATGAGAATCTTCCTAGATATTGTATTTCCCTAAAATTAGTTTTAAATGTGAGAATAAGAGGTAGTGATAACCTAGTAATACTGTAAATGCATATATATTTTTTAAAACTGTAAGTGAAGCTGTGAAGGTTAAAAAAAAAGATCACATTCAAAATGAACTTACAAGCAAACATACATGAGGGAGAAAGGTTTCCTTGTAATTTTATCTTAGAATTCACCCTTCAGGCTTTAAAACAGCCAATTATTAGAATTAAATAAAAACAAGTAAAAAAAAATAACCACCAAGAAAAGAATTTTTCCTACAGATATGGGCATTGCATATTTTCATATGTGTCTGATTTTTCAAGGTGAAGTAGAATAAAAGCAGAGGAGTATATTTAGAAAATCGAACAAGTGAAGATCACACAAATAGTGGCTTCAAACATAGTGTTTACTCAGTTTCCTTTACAAGATCTAATTTGGGCACTTTTACTTTTAGATCAAGGGTTAGTAGAACAAAGGGTGGACGCAAATGAACAGTAATGCTTTCTTCCTCATGGGATCCACATTGGGAAGACCACACAGACAGCAAAAACATGGTCTCTGCCAGCAGAACATTTATCCTCCACTTGCAGAGAGAACTTATGTAAAATGTCATAAAGAAATCTAAAAGTTGCTCAAAAGAGTTCTTAGAGTTCAATGTTGATCACGGTGAACTGGAAGAGGCTGTGGTCCAGAAGGGAAGTTGCCTTAAATGAGTGAAGGGACATGGTCTAGAGAGGAGGTAGTTTTGAATGTTAAGAATTTGGAAAAAGTACAACCAGGTAATGAAAACCCCAAGTACATAGGATATATCCCTGGTTTTGCTCAAACAGCAGGTTTGCCACAAATTATACAATGGTATGCCTGGATGTGACAAAATGGAAACATGCTCTTTCTGATTGAATAAGTTATTTTGAAAACCCATTTTTTCCCATTTCAGTTGTGACATCATACTAAGGAAATCTATATTTCTCTGGAGTCTCTCTTAAAAAAAGTAATGTCTATACATTTTCTGTTCTGACAATTTTTTGGTTTATAGAGTCCTTTGATCTCTAAAATGCAAAAACACACAGATCCCAAATGAATTTTGCATACATTTCTGAACAGTTATGGACTCCCTGAATCGTTCTTAGATTAATACCAGGTTAGGGGCGCCTGGGTGGCTCAGTTGGCTAAGCATCCGACTTCGGCTCAGGTCATGATCTCACGGTCCATGAGTTCGAGCCCTGCATTGGGCTCTGTGTTGACAGCTCAGAGTCTGGAGCCTGCTTTCGATTCTGTGTCTCCCTCTCTCTCTCTGCCCTTTCCCTCATGCTCTGTCTCATGCTCTGGCTCTCTTGGTCTCAAAAATAAATAAAAACACTAAAAAAAATTTTAAAAAAGTCTGTATGTTGGTACTCTATAGTACATAGTTTCAGTAAAAAAATGAAAGCAAATATTCACAATGAAATGCACAAATTTCTATAAGAACTAATATGTTAGGTGTTATGAAGGAATATTTATATTGATTAATATGTTATTTTTTCCTCTAGTATTTTTCAAAGTATTTTTTATGAAGAATGTGAAACAAATACAAACATAGATAGATTATATATGAAATCCCATACACCCTTCACCCAGCCTCAGCAGTTATGAACTTATGAACTCATTGTGAACTATGTTGAATCAATGCCCCATCTACTATATCATCTCATATATTATGTTGAAGCAAATTTAATCTACTATATAATTCCATTCATAAATATTTCAGCATACATCTCTAAAAGTTAAGGACCATTTTCAGATCTAAAGGACAATACCACTGTCATACCAAAAATAATTTATTATTTCTTAATATAATTAAACTACAAGTAGTGTTCAAATTTCCAGTTATCTTACTGAAGCCTTACTTATTTTTGCCATTTATTAGAATCGGAATTCAAATAATACCCACACATTGGGATTAGTTGATATATATTTCAAATATTTTTTACTCCAGATTTTCTCTTTCCCTTTTCTCTCTGTCCTACAATTTATTAATCAAATAAACAGAGTCATTTTTTTCTGTGGAGTATTATGAAATCAAAATTTTGTTGACTACACTCCATGGTATAGTTCAACATGCTGTTTAATTACCTGTACTTCTTATAAATTAAAAATTGGATCTAGAAGCTTGATCAAATTTAGATCAGATTTTAAGTCTTTTAAGACTTTTATAAATGAAATATTTTTCCATCAGAGAGCAGAAAAATATCTGGTTCTCTCCCTCTCTCTCTTTCTTTTGATGTAGGCAGTCTTTGATGTTGAATGTCTAGACTTATTTCTTGATCAGAGGTTGAAAATGATGGTATTTTAACATTAATATTCCTTATTGTTCATTACTTCTCTTCATCTATTTCATCACTCAATTATACAATATAGCAAAAGCAGAATAAGCACTTGACTCTCTTCCTTTATTTAACAATTTCCAAAAATGAACTGGTTTCTACTATCCTTTTATGATAATCATTTTTTAATTAAGATCTTCTATTTAATCATCAGGGAAATGCATATCAAAACCACAATAAGATACCACCTTACACCTGTCAGAATGGCTAGTATCAAAAACACAAGAAATAACAAGTGTTGGTGAGAAAAGGGACAAACAGGAACCCTCATGCACTATTGGTGAGTATGTAAATTGGTGCAACCAATTTGAGGAAAACAGAGTTTCCTCAAAAAACTACAAATAAAAATACCCTATAAACCCATAATTCCAGTATTGGATATTTACTGAAAGAAACCAAAACCCTAACTGAAAAAGATAAATGCACATTTATGTTTATTGCAGCTTTGTTTACAATAGCCAGAGTATGGAAGCAACCTAAAGTGTCCACTGATAGACAAATGGAAAAAGAAGGTGTGGCATATACATGCAATAGAATATTACTCAGCTATAAAAAAGAATGAGATATTGCTATTTGAGACAACATAGATAGCCTTTTACTAAGTGAAATAAGTCTGAGAAAAACAAATACCATAGAATGTCACTTACACGTGGGTCTAAAAATGAAAACAAATGAATAAACGAGTGAACAAACAAACAAAAAGAATCATAAGTAGAGAGAAGTAGGGTTTCGAGTGGAGGGGATTGGGGCAATGGGAAAATTAATAAAGACGATTTAGAGGTATAAATTTCCAGTTATGAAATAAATAAGCCATGGGGATGAAAAGTACAGCATGGAATATAGTCAATAATATTGTAATAACATTGTACAGTGACAGATGGTATCTATACTTATGGTGAACATAGCATAGTTACAGAACTGTCATAGTTACTATACTGTACATCTGAAACTAATATAACATAGGATGTTAACTATACTTTACTTAAAAGAAAGAGATTTCAGGTTTAAATACATTTGATATGTTTTAATTGATTTCTGTTATTGTCTCTATAGATGACCAAATTGCCACATCATTAGCCAGTGAGAGTCTCTTTAAGTTGACTCCTGCATGATTGTAACTTGATTGTAGCTAGTTAGTATAAAGATATTTTCACATAATGGGAACCTAATGAATAAAGAAAGGAAAGCTAGTCATCAATCAGTAGGCATTAATTGAGCACTTACTACTTTTAAGCTTAAATTTAAGGACATCATAGCAGAATATGAAGACATAGTCCTTGACACTTTGAATGGAAAATAATTGTGGAAAAAAAACATACATACATGGATTATATAAAAGATGATGTCTCCTCGAACTGAAAGATCAGTGTCCTTGAGAGGCACAGATACCATGAACTCAAATGCAGAGAATGTTTCCAAAGCACTGGAGTACAGAGTTGCTGTTGTTTGTTGGGGTTCAAACTATATCCAAAACAATCAAGAAGCCCCTTCTGTTCTCCTTGGTTCAAGTCCAGCTCTGTGAAATTTCTTTGATCAAAGAATATAAAATATTTAGCAATTTCCTCCCAATTTTGTCTCATTCTCTACAAGGTTTTGTTCCCTTGTATATGTTCCCTGTATCTATGACTTTGTATGCTATCTAGTAATTAACAATGATTCATTTCTCTTCACTAGAAATAGATTCCACCTCTGATTAAGCAATGTTCATTCCAGAAAGACTCAAGCCAATGAATGTTGCAAACTCAAATGACAGTAGAAATATGTCAGTATGGGAGAGAGAATTACTGATCTAATATTACTAAATAACATATTTTTTAATCCAACAGGTATTTAAAATGATACTCTCTCATCTTTGGCTGATTCCCCAAAGACTCAGACTAATACAATAAATGTTAATCATCCTTGTGTGAAGAAATAAGGTGCTAGACCTGCTGGTCAGGACATGGAAAGTGATTATAAAAATGTCCATATAGCCTTGACCTTACATCCACCTCAAGAGTATAAAAGGCTTCAGGTGAGAAGGCTAGAAGGGAAAGGATAGTGTTTGAAGAAAGGTGTTGATGTTAATTTACTGTGTGTTCTTTCTTTCCAGAGAGGAGGGGATTGAAGGGCTTTTCAAACACCCATGTCCACCCAGACAGGCTTCAAAAGGAGTCTTCAGATCATTTCCTGCATTTCCTCTGGAGTATGGGGATTGGTGGCTTGGATTCTGATGTACTCCTTTGAAGTGTGGAGGGGACAGCCTGGCCAAGATTGACAGAAAGATGGAGACAGGATTCATTTAGAAAGAGCAGTGACTATGTTATTTATACTGCCAACCATGAGGAAGAGTAGACACAGGTTTACTCAATTCAAATTAACACAGAAGGATTGCAGAAGACCATTCAGTGACCCTGAGAGATATCATCTGAACTGTAAGGACCACGGTGACTGGCGTTTGCCTCACACTTGACTGTCTAAAGGTGATAGTCTATGGCTACAGGTGCCACTGCCTCAACTGTGGAGTACGGAGGGCTGTGTTGAAAGTCAAGCTGCCTTTTTCTCCACATTTTGTAAAGTAAAAACCTGAATAGTTTCTGGAATTTGATGTGGACCCCCAGAAAGAGGTCTTCTTAAATTCCTATAGAAGGCCACAGAGAGAGAGAGAGAGAGAGAGAGAGAGAGAGAGAGAGAGAGAGAGAGAAAGGGACTCTAATTACAGCAAGTGGAAGGTGAGTCATAACTGACCAGGTAAGGAGAAGCAATATCCAGGAGAAGAAAACTCCAGCCTAGAAGATATTCAGAGAACCTGCAAAAAATGTCCCTGAAGAAAAGTCATCTTTGGTCAACTCATGCCCTAGAGGACACTGATACTAGACTTCATCTGTACTAGCCATGCAAAGTTTTACCCTTCTCCTCCTAACCTCTTCCCTCCCAGGCCCAATCCTGGAGGGGCACAGATCAGCAGCTAGCCAATGGGAGAGGTGGTGAATGAAGAGAGAAAAGAAAGCAACGAAGACCCCTTTTTCCACTACCATCTTACAATCTTGAAGCAGGCTGGATTGTGGAGAGGAGGAAAGCTTTAACTATGAATGATTTTATTTTTTAAATTGTTTTCTTCGAATATTTTATTTAAATTCAGTTAACATCTAGTGTAGTATTGGTTTCAGGAGTAGAACTTATTGATTCATCACTTACATATAACACCCAGTGCCTATCCCAATGAGTGTCTCTTTTGATGCCCATCACCCTCAGTTTGTTATCTAGAGTCATGAATCTCTTATGGTTTCCTTCCCTCTCTGTTTTTATCTTGTTTTATTTTTCCCTTTCCCTATGTCCATCTGTTTTATTTGATGTGGATGGAACTAGAGTGTATTATGCAAAGCAAAATAAGTCAGTCAGAGAAAGAATACCATATGATTTCACTCATGTATGGAAATAAGTAACTTTGAATGGTTTTAGAGTTGTGACATCACATCGCTAATGCTTGAACATGATCAAAGTTCTTTTTATTGTCTCAAAATAACTGGGATAGCCAAGGAGTCTGCCTGAGATTAATCCAGGTATTGAAGAAAAGGGGGGAAAGGCAAGTTTAGTGGGAAAAGGTGAGAAAGAATAATGTTTTCAGATGGCACCTTATTAAGTTTAGCTCTTTCCAAAATCTGTGTATGTTCAACGATTATATCAAATGGGTGAGGAAAAAAAGATGAGCCCATGGAGGAAACATAGGGCCTAGTAGATGGCACTAACTGTTCCAAGAAAATCCTAATTTAGGCCACTTGTGGCATTGATATTTTATTAGAATTATTATCATTCAAACTTTGATCATCTACTGTGTGCCAGGTACTGTTTTGAGTTCTGGGGATATGACAATAAATAAGACAGACAAGTCTCTCTTTTAATAAAGCTTAAGTCCTAGCAGTTGGAAATATGATAAATTAAAAAAAGTTAAAAATTAGAAATTTTAAATTGTGGTAAATGTTACAGAAAAATAACACAAAGAAATGTGACAGAGAGTGATGACATGTGTTTGTGGGGAGAGAGTCTTAACAGGGCTAATCATGGAAAATCTCTCAGTTGAGTACTCAGAAAACTAGACACAGAAAATCTGGAGGATGGGTGCTTCTGGTAAAAAGAATGTCAGATGTACAAGACTCCAAGACAGGGAAAAGCAACGTATGTTCAGGGGGTGGAAAGAAACCAATAAGCCTGGAGCAGAGGAATTGGAAGGACAGTGAAAGAAGACTGGGAAAGGCAAAAGTACATAAGACCTTGGAGACCACAATAATGCTACACAAAGTACTTTTGGGATGTCAGAGTTAGGGGTCATTGTGCAGACCAGTTATGGAGACCAAATCGCAAGATGGCACCACACTTGTGTCTGCCTTTTGAATTAGAATAGACCGTGACACATGCCTTAGTAAATCTATGAATAAGCAATTACTTGCTGCACTAAGCACCATGTGACGCTTAAAATGTTCCCATTTTTATGCTATAATTACCATCGAACACAACTCAAAGCACATCACTATGCATCGATATGTCAGGGGCTTGTTGATGCAAGAACTCCAACTAGAAAGAAGACCATCTATCTTAGATGTACTCTCTCCTACCACACAAGTTAATTTCTGACCATAGTAGTGATGAGATGGGTTTCCAAGGCATCTCAGACTAGCTACTGGATATAGTTGTCTAGATAATGATGGCTGATGATGTTCTAAAACATTCAAAGCAGCCTCTCCATCTAGCAATATAATTACTTTGTTTAAAAGCATTGCCTCCCTATCAGAGCTTTTTGCTGGGGCTGTTTTAAATTATCTGTCATTTAAGGATGCAATATTATTTTATTTTCCATAATCCAAGATTCTCTGCATCTTAACTGCAAAGTAAATTTTTTTTTAAATTTCTATAATATTAAAAATCTCTCATTTATATGTACCTATATGATACACATATGTGATATATTCTTTTAAAATATTTTATAAATTGTATATATAAATATATAAATTGTATATATATGTGTGTGTATATATATATACATATATATATATATATATATATATATATATATATATATATTGCCCTTGCACAACTACAAAATGCTCTTCAAAGCTAATTATGGGAGAGAATCAAGATTTATTTACCTTACTATGTTTTACCTTAGGCAGACATACATAATCTGCCCTACTCCCCAAATCCCTATAGAAGGATGAAATACAAAAAGACCATACAGGATTAGTTGTGATTGGCAATACACCTTCTAAGAAAGAAAGATTAAGATTGAAAATAAACCACCACTAAGAAGTAAGCAAAATTCTCCTAAAGCCCAGACTGACATCTCACAAGGTTAGTGGTTAGAAAGGTCTTTGGACTTAGTCTATTGTATTTCACATGGAAGTAGCCTGAAGAGATCTAGAGATCTCTGTTGTCACTTTTAAACCTGTTTGAAAAAATCTCCCATCCTCACCAAAGTCCCAGTAAATTTCCTAGGAGAGTCAGTGGGGGGGGGGGGGGGACCGAAATCTTCTAGAATGTAGACTTCTTTAATACTAGAACCCTACTCCCCAACTTCTCAAGTTTTACAACTGACTAGTCCATAATAGCTCAAGAAATGTACAGAACCTAATGCCAAGAATCCCTCTACAGGAAATGATGAGGGATCATTTCAAGTTTACTATGTATGCAATCGGTGGGTAAGTTCACCAGTTGTTTGTTTATTTTAACATCCTCTTAATTCTTTGTTTTCTTTTTGGCATTCACTAAAATCCTTCAGTGCGGACTGTGCGGACATTTGCATATCAAGGTGATAGTCAGTGGGTGCTTTTCAGTAGCCAGTGAAGATGCTTCTACTATTGTGTTTCCAAGCAAGCTAATTAAGCCCTTGGCCCTCTAGGACCAGGGTGATGCAGGAGTGAGTTGTGAATTGTGCTGATTCTCACCAGTTTTCTCTGTGACCTTATCCTTGGTTTCCTTTTGTGTAAAGTAATGCTCATTAAAAGTTAGTCTCCTCTCCCTGTTTCCTGAGATCTTTCTACTTCTGGGAGTTTCTAATTGGAATGCCAAGGCGGGCACTAGTGAGGAATTGGTGCTGATTGCTACACTTACAAATGGAATACATGGTGCAGCTTTGCACATGCCTGCTACATGGTAGTTAGATCATCATTACCTACTGAGGAAACACATGAATGGATTTTTTAGACAGTTGGCACCATTTTAAACATATAATACTTTCTAGCAAAATATATAATCCTCTAGATGTGTGCTTCAAAATTAAAATTATGCATCTAATGTTTAATGAATTCAGCTCAACAAGTGTTCATTAAATGAACAGAGGTATTGTGAGGCACAGATAAAACCTAACTGTAACCCTCACAGAATCTGAAGCTATATCAGGGAGACAGAAGTGTAAATAAAATGTGCAATGTGATAGGATGCACACCACTACAGAGATGGTACAGGAGCAGAATGAAGAGGGAAATTGCAGCTTGTGAGGCTCAGGGAAGAAAGGGGTAAGATCCACCAAGCAGATCAATGTTGGGGCAAAGGCACTGCGGTCACAGGGAATGCATGTGTCAAGGCACAGAGGCATGACAGCATGACACAGAGTTCCTTACATAAAGAGTTTAGAATTTATCTTAGAGAAAATGAGAGACATTGAAGGTTTTTTAAGCTGGGCTAAGACACTGCTAGATTTGAGGTTTAGAAAGACAATCTGGCAACTAAGTATATATTAGACATGGACTAGACAGAAGTTTAAAAAAATAGTTGCAAAACCATTGGTGAATTTAGGGTAATATATAAACTTGTCAAATAACTAAATTATATACCTAAAACTAATGTAACATTGTGTCTCAACTATACTCAAAAAAAAAGAAAAAGAAATTAAGGGGCAGCTGGGTGGCTCAGTTGGTTAAGTGTCTGACTCTTGATCTGGGCTCAGGTCATAACCTCATGGTTCTTGAGATTGAGCACTATGTTGGGAGCCTACATGGGATTCTCTCTCTCCTTTTCTTCCTCTCTCTCTGCCCCTCTCCCACCTGTGCATATGCTCTTTCTGTCTCTCTTTTTTTTAAATATTTTTTAAAATGTTTTATTTTTTTTTTTTTTTGAGAGAGAGGGAGAGACAGCGTGAGCAGGGGAGGGTCAGAGAGGAGGGAGACATAGAATCTGAAGACAGACTCCAGGCTCTGAGCTAGATGTCAGCACAGAGCCTGACGTTGGGCTTGAACCCATGAACCATGAGATCATGACCTGAGCCGAAGCTGGATGCTCAACCGACTGAGCCACCCAGGCAGCCTTCTCTCTGCCTCTCTTAAAATAAATAAATAGACTTAAAAAATATTTGGGGGTGGGTGTGCCTGAATGGCTCAATAAATTAAGTGTCCCACTTTGGCTCAGGTCATGGTCTTGCAGTTCCTGAGTTCAACCCCCGTGTTGGGCTCTGTTCTGACAGTGCAGAGCCTGGAGCCTGCTTCAGATTCTGTGTCTTCCTCTCTCTCTTCCCTTCCCCCACCCACTCTCTGTCTCTATCTCTCTCTCAAAAATAAATATTAAAATTGTTTTTTATTGTTTTAACTATATGGGATATAATTATTTCAGTCCAACTTCACCTAAAAGTAAATAAAAAGTAAATAAAACTTCACTTTTTATTTTCTCCCGAAAATAAATATATGCTGCCATATAATTTATAATTCTAGAGGATGCTTTCCAGGGTGAAATTGGGTGCCATCAATAATAATCCCAAGAAAAACAGAAGTAAACCAGAATTGTTCGAACAAACAGGGACATGGGGTGATCTTAGAGTCCCTCAAGTACTCAAATGATAGTTTTCTTGATGGTACATATTCCCATGTTTTTCATGCATTGCTTATCTAGCTCCCTTACTTAACTCTATGATCACTAAACACATAGTCTCTTTCATTTCATTACTACTCCCTAATATTGTACCAGACAATGGGAGGCTCCCAATAAATTTGATTGAAGATGACTGACAATGAATTAGAATTCAATTCTAATTGGAATTAGAAGAGTTGATATTGGATTGTATCAAACTGAAAGCATTTTTCATATTAGGTTATTGACATCCTTGCTCTTGACTACAACATCTATCCAATAAATGGCCTTAACTTCTCTGAAACATTAGTTTCTAGTCTTTAAAATGATGATATATATTTCTGACTTTCCATATAATGCAGAAATATCATCTCAGACAACGGATGAGAGAATGCTTTGTACATATGGGGGTTAACTAGTTTTTTGCATCTACTATGTTCTTAGAATGTTATTTCTTTGTTCTATTCTCCATAGCCATTTGCACAAATGTAGCAATGACTTAAAATTTTAAAAAGTCAGAAAAGACTTGGGGAAAATTATTTTTTCTCAAATTTGTCTTTCAGCCCCCTATCAATTTTATACTTTGCTAACATAGCCAGGATGCCTTCGATTTTCTTACAGCTTTGGAAAACTTTAATTCTAACAACTCCAGCAGCTGAGTTTTCCTTCCATCAACATCTGTTCAGCCAAAATGACAAACCAACAGTCATTATTGCTTTGTCTCACCAGAATTCTGCATAGGGTTTTCCTTCATAAATAAAGTGTTTGATTTGCAAGGCTACACATGCTAATCCCTGCTGTGTTCTCATATGTTAAGAAACAATGGTCCCTCAGGGCGACTGGGTGGCTCAGGCAGTTAAGTATCTGACTCTTGATTTTGGCTCAGGTCATGATCTCCTGGTTCTTATGATGGAGCCATGTTTCAGGCTCTCTGCTTAGCACAGAGCCCGCTTAGGATATTCTCTCTCTCTCTCTCTCAAAATTAAATAAACATTAAAACTAGTTTTTAAAAAGAAACCAGGGTCCCTTATTAAGCCAACTAGTTAGTTTTGCTTCCAGAGTACAAAGAACAATTTTTTTTGTTTTATGTTAGTTTAAGGCTATGACAAGATCCATAAAACCAAAATACAGCTTGAATTGGTTGAGCTTGATAATATTAGTTTTAATGTTAAAGCCATTCCAAACAGGACTGGAGAGAAGAAAAAGAAAGAAAGAAAGAAAAAAATCTGTATTCACTTAAAGAATAACACCAGTACAGAAATTAGGGTTACCTTTTACAATATCTCCATTTGATTTTTTATTGTGACCTAAGACTATTTTAGCTAATAATTTTTCCTATCGTATTTGCCAATCTTCAATTATAGATATTTTGCTAATTTTTTGACTAAATTTCTTTAAACAGCCTGCCATGCATTAGTATTTTGTGAGTCAGTGAATGATAACCTAGAAACCAGAAAAAAATGCTTTTGGTAAAGTTAATTAATTTCAATAATAGCTTTTCCTATTTGCTTAGATTTTGACCTCTCTTCATATTTAGGAACTAACCACATTTTCAATCTAGTTTGACCAGCTGAAAATGATACAACAATTTTATACCCTTATATTTCCCTTTTTTTTTTTTTTTCACATGATCATGCTTGTCTTGTGATGGAATTGGAGAGGAATTGGTCAGGTACCCCTAGCAAAGCAAAATTAATGTTTAGTAGGAAAGAGTCCAGGCTAGAGATCCTGTCCAATTTTTTTAATGACAACAAAATTGTATTGAGATTATTGCCAATTAAGTTACTAGCTCTCTAGCTCTTAACATCTATATATTGCTATTCTGAACTGTTACTTAACCAAAGACAAAAAGTTGTGGCTCAAAGTTTTATAAACTTAGACAAGACTGATCCTTGCTTGGTTGGTTTTACAGCACTGGAGATGAGAGTTAGGTCCTCAAACCTTCCTCCACTCACAGAACCAAAATTAGTAAAAACTCCAAAATCTTCTCTGACATTTCACAGTAAGACTAGGGAGAGGAAAAGAAAAGGAGTGAGGAACAATTTCAAAAGCATCCCCTCAAAGGTAAATTTAAACTCCACCACTCAGATATTCTCTCCCAAGCACTATACTTTCCTTCACATTATTTTATGGGCAGGGGTTATAAGGGAGGATGGTAGATACTCCCATCTTCAGGAATGCTCTTCCTCACTGAAAGAGCAATGTCTGAGCATCTACAGTGAAGAGAGGCTTGTACTATCTGGAAAGAATCATATGAGATGAAAGCCTCATCTCTAACTTCATAAAATTTATGATAATTGGAAGAAGCACATATACACATTTAAGACTTTTATAAGCCATGGAGCCTGGGTAGCTCAGTTGGTTGAGTGCTTGACTCTTGATTTTGGCTCAAGTCATAATCCCAGGGTGGTGTGATGGGGCCTTATATTGGGCTTCACTCTGGGCATAGTTTCTGTTTAAGATTATCTCTCCCTTTGCCCCTCTCCCTCACTTGTGCTCTTTTTGCATTCTTCCTGTCTCTCTAAAAATAGATAGATAGATAAATACATAAATAAATAAATAGACTTTTGTAAACCTCTACTCTGTTAAAGGAAGAAATTAATTCACGGTCAGTTGTTTTATATTTAAATTATTTGCATTGATTGGGGTATAAGTGGGGAAAGTCACTACTTTTTTCAGCTAGCAAAGTCACTAACTATGATAGGTGCTAATTCCGAATGTGTGGATGCAAACTGACTTTGAAATATATTGATGCAGAAGACCGAGATCCCTGAGATCTTGATTCTAGTCTGGGCTTTGTCCCAAAAGAGCTGTGTGACCTTGAGCCAAGCCACTTCTCTTCATTGCCCTAAGATTATCTCCTACAGAGATACAGATTACAATTTACATTCTTTGAATTCTAGAAGTCTGTGATTCTTGGTGCCAGATGACAGTGAGCGTCAGTCAATACCCAGGCTACTACATCTCATTAAGGTCTTTCCAGGCCATTGATAGACTACTTGCTCACATGAGGGTTGTTTGCAGAAGGTGGACTACTCAACAGTTTAGATACAATTTAGGATCCCCTTGTGTTACACAATATTCCTGGGTGATTAAATTTCAATTCATGTTAATGGATAAAATTCTAGATGTCAGAATAATTGGACAAATATATCAAAACTTAGTCCTCATTCCTTCTTTAGGGGAACCATAGATAAGAGGTCCCAAAGGGAGAGCTGACCTGCAACTTCATCTCTGCCTATACAACATTTCAATATTTTGAATTGATCCAAAATGCAAGCAGAAAGAGTATTTTCATCTCCCATTACCATGTGTGAAACCAGACACCTCTTTAAATAGAAAAACTACTTTGGAATTCTGTTTGCTGGCTGTGGATACTGATTAGCTCTCTGCGGAAGAATTTTTGTTTCAAGTATAAGAAGAAAAATGTTTGCAGTCACTAATGAGTGCTCCCATATGGAAATGATAAAAATCCCTATTACATTTGGTGCATAGGCTGCCCAAAGCCTGGGCTATGTCCTCTGATGTTTGAGGTTGAGATCCCAGGCTGAGGCCTGTGGTAATTTAGACAAAGCATTGGAAATGATCTCAGCCATGCTAATATAAATGGGTTTAATTGAAACATTTGGTTTAAGGGCCAAAGCAAATCAAATATTGTGAGATGTTTCTATTATAGTGATTGGTTCTCTTGAAAGAAAGTTTTCATATGCAATAATTTCATTCTATGTTCCATTTGCTTCTCTGAGCTCTTAGGAAACCCATTCGATGGCAAGTTTCCTTGCTATCATGATGGGTAATTTGATCTTACTGTGGTGTGGATGACAAGTACCATTTTACTGCAGCACATTTACCTGAGTTATGCATGTGGGCAATGGCACCAATTTTGTCTAGCAGTGGTCCTCAACCTGAGTTGGGCAAGATAATTCACTACAGAAAATATTAAAATGTATTAGTCCAGTATTTATTGTTAATCCAAAAATAAAAAGGTAAGTTTTACTAGTATTTATATTGCTTCTGTGATTGCTGTTTTGGTTACTGTTGTGCTTACTCAGTATATGTAATAAGAGAAGTCCTTCTAGGAAAGGTGACTTAAAAAGTCAAAGGGTTGAAACTACTGAGTATACACCCAAAGATTACAGAAACACAAGTTCAAAAAGACATATACACCTCTTTGTTTATTGCAGCATTATTAACAATAGCCAAATTACGGAAGCAGCTCCAGTGTCTACCGATATATGAATGGGTAAAGAAGATGTGGTACAGATACACAATGGAATATTTCCAGCCATAAAAAGAATGAAATCTTGCCATTTGCAACAACATGGATAGATCTTGAAAGCATAATGCTAAGTGAAATAAGTCAGAGAAAGACAAATACCGTATGATTTCACACATAAGTGGAATTTCAGAAACAAAACAAATGAGCAAAGGGGGGGGGGAAGAGAGAGAGGTAAACCAAGAAACAGACTCTTAACCTTAGAGAACAAACTGATGGTACCAGAAGGGAGGTGGGTGGGAGGATGGGTGAAATAGGTGAAGGGAATTCAGGAGTGCACTTATAATGAGCACTGAGTAATGTATACAACTGTTGAATCACTATACTGTACATCTGAAACTAACATACACTGTATGCTCACTTTACTGGAATGTTTTAAAAAGTCAAAGGATTTAATAAAGACATTCTAAAATCCTTATTTTCAGCATATGCAACTTAATTCATTTATGCTTTTCCAGTTAAGACAAGTAACAGAGAAATTAACTAATTTTACTAACTCTCACAAAAATGTCGATGTGGCTTAAAAATTCATAGAAAGGTATTGCAGATTTCATAAAATAGTTATAATGTAAGCACAGGCAGACAATAAAATGGCAAAGGACACTTCTCCTAGAATTAATGTAAGTCCCTTCGTCTCCACTTTTTATACTTGTACCTCAAGTCTGAAAAACTTTACCTTATTCTCTACTATTCCAAATCAGAATTTTCTTTGGCACCCACTTCAAGTTCCATTTTGTCCATGATGTCTAAACTTATGATTACAGGTGTCCATGGACTGATATCACCTTAGCTGAACTTAGGGCAGAAACTGTCATTCTTATGCCTTTGATAATTAAATATGCATGACCTTATGATTGCTCTTCTACTATTAATTAACATCAAATATTTGTGTCTTCTTTCTCTAGTTGCTATGGAAGATATGAGTTTTATTTTCTTTAATGGAGGACTTTCTGTCTAATAAAACTTTCTGCAATGAGCAAATGTTTTATGTCTGCACTATCCTATATGGTGACCACTTGTCACGGGTGGCTTACTGAACTTGAAAAATCATAGTGCAACTGAGCTCTTATTTTTTTAAATAATTTCAACATAAATAGATACATTTGCCTAGTACCTATCACATTAGATACTCTATCTCTATAACATCTGACATCTTCTGAATATAATACATGTTAATTTCTCCTTTGCTCCAAAGACATTAAAAGACTCATCCAGTTGGTTCCCCTGATTGAAAGTCTGATATCACTTACTAGTGAAAGCTGCTTTGCTCCCAAGTTACTGAGAGTTTAGGAATGAGTCTTCATTTGTCACAAAGATTCTACCACGTTCAGCTTTCCATTTTTCACTATATAGAGGATCTGTGAGAAAATAGTTAATTTTAAACTCTTCCTTCACTCTTCATCTTGATCTGCCTTTTTCATATATTACCCCTGCAAAAACATTTTAATATCTACCTCATTAAAATGCTTAATTGGAAATAAAAATGTGGATCAGCTACACACAGAGTATTTTTTATGATGTGATGACTCCGTTCAGAATATCTATGCGTTTTTTCAGAAGAAAAATGATTGCTACATTAACATTCCCATACCAATTGACTATTATCAAACTACAAGTTCACATACCAGTGAAATTAGACAGTTAAGAGAAAGGCCTCAAGCAAGAGAAGGTAAAAAGGAACTTAATATTTTATCATTTTTTCAAAAAGTAAAAACACAGATATAGATAGATAGATGGACATGGGAAAATAATGAATGTATATACATTTCATAGTCTGGTATTTTAATTATATATCAACATATTAGGAATTTAGTTATCTGATACTTTGCATTTTACTTATTCTCTGATTTCTGAAGTCCTATCTCTAGACACATATGTCCATTGACCTCAGGGAAGCTCACAAACATGTTCACAACAGATCTGCATTTGGCCTTTTGATCTGAGTGTACTGGTAAAACAGTCGTGTCCACCACTGCTTTTTGCTGTATCACACATTCACCATTTTCTAAACCCTTCACTAAACTCTACTAGTCTAGCAAATCTTTAAATATCAAACAGCTTTCTGTACACCTGTGCCTTACATTCAATCACTTAGCCCCACATTGTAAACTGCTTGACCTTCTGCTATCCTTCATTTGGTCTCCTAGCCATCCCCTTCATTAGTAGGGAGGATTGAAAGAAAACCACAGTGCAATAGAAACTGTTGCAGTAAGCTGGAACAGGAAAACTAGGGATTCTGAGTGCTGGTACCGGCAATGCCATTACCACATTCATTCATCAGGTCATTCCCTAAGCTACTGTCTACAAAGTACATATTATGTACCAGGCATATGCTCCATCTGTACCTGCGGTGTGATAGTGAGAGGGAAAGATCAAGTCTCTGCCCCACTGTTTGACACTGGGTAAGCCATTTCACTTCTCTCCATTTGTGCTCTTTCTTCTATTATGAAAAGGTTGGGAGGGTCTCAAAGTTCCTCTTTAGCTCTATGTCCTGTGGATTTATAGCTTCTTTTCTCTTTAATAACTCAGAAACAGAAGACTATGCTCCTACCCCCCCCCCCCCCACCAAAACATACACACAGGATTTTGGAGAAAAGAGAAGGGGAAGAGGAATGTGAATTGGGAAGTTTTAAGTACCACAATATGCCCTGTGAGAGTCCTCTATCATCCCTAGAAATAAATGCAGCAGTGGTAATGACATTTTCTGTTAATGACATCGTAAATATTTTTACTACCTAGTCTTGAAATCCTAGCCATTATTGAGGCAAGTTAAAAGAAAATGAAATCATCACATGCTATTTGGTGTCTAGCTAGGATAATGGCCAATGCTGTCTAGGACCATGACCACTTACAGTGTATTGCTTTTGTGTATCCTTGTATTCTAGAGTACAATGGCTTCAGTTCAACACACCTAAGACTGTGTATCTTCTGTCCACACACTTAGATACAGCCTTCAATTTCTATTGCCCAGAATGTCTATGTGATTGAAAGTATGGTTCCCACACAGGTCATTAAATGAATTTCTCCTTGCTGAGGGTATCATTAACAGACCTACATTGCCTGTGTGGCAATGTTAAAAAGTTCATGGTCATGTGCATATATCTCAAGGGATCAAGTTAATGATCTGAGATGTTATGACATTGAGCAAGGTGAGAAATGAGAGAAATTCAAATTTTTGAATCACAAAAAAAGAAAGAAAAGAAAAGAAAAAGAAACAAAACAGAGAGAAATATTGAATATTCTACAGTCAGGCAATCTATTCTCCTTAAAAATAAACTATAGTAAGTACACATTCATGATATTTGGAAAGCATTGAAGAAAGTCTTCCTATGCCTCATCTGTAATTAACTGGTGCTATTTTCATGCAGTGTGGAAAGTATTTAAGGACCTGCCATCTCTAAAGAGTGTGATTATCAGAGCCTGGTCTGCAGACTGGGGACTTTAGTTAGCAGAATCGCACCTTACTTACAAGGCAGCTGTTTCATGGTGGACATAACTTTAGGGATGTTACTGCATACAAAGGATTTTCAAGACATTTTGCTTTGTGCTGTGTTGTGTAATTTCCCTTTGATACCCCCTTAAGAAAATCTTCAGTAAAGATGTATATGATTTTTTCAAACCTTTTGAAGTTATTATGTGGCCATTTGTTTGTATCGCTGTACTGAGACCAGGCTGTTTTTATGTTGAGAGCAAAATGAGCCAGGTTTATTTAGATTACCCATTAATGTTGGTGAGGTAGAACAATGAGGTAGAAATTGCAGTACTGACTTTTAAGTCTAATATGCAAAACTTACAAAATATCTTTCCTATGGCCCTCTGAGCAGTAATGATTTCTGATCTGAAATTATATGCAAACAGTTCAGAAGACTGATTTTATTATTACCATCTGTTCCTATAGTGTATTGGAAACTCTTTCTGTGCCCCAAATCCAATGATTTCAAATCATTCCTGACTACATTACATGTCTCTTTCCACTCCAGTCCATGGAGGGTCAAAGTGTTATTATGATTATTGCTGCTGCTGTTGTTATTGTTATTATTAATTTTAATAGCATGAAATTAACATAAAATTATGTAAAAGGATAGCAATTAAGAAC
Source organism: Cryptoprocta ferox (assembly GCA_028646485.1). Taxonomy (NCBI): domain Eukaryota; kingdom Metazoa; phylum Chordata; class Mammalia; order Carnivora; family Eupleridae; genus Cryptoprocta; species Cryptoprocta ferox. The sequence continues at coordinate 60,000,921 of CM053561.1, forward strand.
ATTTAATTTAAAGAAAGGCAAGTCTGACTGTATTTCAAGTTTGATAAAATAACATAAGCATTTGATGTTTTAGACTTTCCTTCTCTATTAACTACATCATTCTTTTTGGCTCATTGAAAACTTTTTAAAATTATTATTATTTTTTTTTATAGTTTGTTGTCAAATTGGTTTCCATATAACACCCAGTGCTCTTCCCCACAAGTGTCCCCCCTCCATGACCATCACCCCCCTTCCCCTTCCCCCCTCCCTCTTCAACCCTCAGTTTGTTTTCAGTATTCAAGAGTCTCTCATGATTTGCCTCCCTCCCTCTCCCTAACTCTTTTCCCCCCCTTCCCCTTCCCATGGTCCCTTGTTAGGTTTCTCCTGTTAGACCTATGAGTGTAAATTATTTTTTGAAGTGATCTGCTATATAGCCCTTCTTATCAAATGTCTTTACCTAGAAAATTCTGACTGACTACCCATCAAAACTGTGTCTTAGGAAGACATGACACAACAGAGAGTGGCCTCTGGAGTTTTACAGACCTGAGTTTGGATTCTGATTTTAATTTTAAAATATCAATCTTATCTTTTTAACTATTTGAATCAAGGCATGCTGCTTAACTTCTCTGAGTCCCATTTATCTATAAAATAATATTTTGAGAGTATTAACTGTATAGATTTACATGTAGACAAACATATATCTCAAAAATATAGTTTTTTGGGTGCACCTCGGTGGCTCAGTCAGTTAGGCATTCGACTTCAGCTCAGGTCATGATCTTGCAGTTCATGAGTTTGAGCCCCACATCGGGCTGTGTGCTGACAGCTCAGAGCCTGAAGCTTGCTTCAGATTCTGTGTCTCCCTCTCTCTCTGCCCTTCCCCTGCTCATACTCTGTCTCTCTCTGTCTCTCTCTCTCTCTCTTTCTCAAAAAAAAAAAAAAATTAACATATATATACACACACACATATATATAGTTTATTGCTTCTAAGATCACTTTTTAAAATTCTAAGTACTTTTTGCCTATAGAAAATATAATGTTGATTCACTCTTTACCTGATTTTTTGGCAGTATTACTCTAATCAAATGATCTCCTCTATAATTTGGGTAATATTTTTAATTAAGAATTTGGGGAAATTTTTTCTTTTGCGAAAAAATGGTTATCCTCCCAAATAGGAGATTGCACTGATTTTGATAATCCTATACTTTACGTTAGCCAATATCCTCTATTCTGAATTAGCAGCTGAGTTACTCTCTATATTTGTTTAGTTCGAGTTGAAGTTGCCTGTAGTTTTGTGGCACCACTTTCCACAGTATCATAAAAATGTATATTCAATAACTGTATGCACTTGAGGCTCTGAGCATGTGCCTAATCTCTCCATGGGGCATTTTATAATTATATTATTTAATTGATCCAAGGTCAACATATACCATGATCAGTAAATGATATGATGTTATAAATGTCTGTTCCCCCTATTCATACAATGTAGGGGTTCCTGGTCCCTAGTAATCTGGATCTGAGTAACCAATAGCCCAAGTCAGGATGGGATGAGGGAAGCGAGTCAAGAGGTAAGCCAGGGGAGTAAGAAAATGAAAGTAACTTATGATATCTTAGAATCAAGGGCTGGAAGAAATGGAGAATAAGATAAATTCCCTGAGGCAAATAATTTCATATTTATGATGGCTTTTATTTCATAGATGTGTATAATCTTGTAGTCTCACAAGAAAATTTAAAGAACCTTCATGAATGCAGATAGACATGACAGAGCAAAGGAGACCTTTCCAGCCCTTCAAGATATTCACCAAGCACACATTATTTCCAAGTCCACTTAATGCACATGACCACAGATCTCTTCTTTTTTAGCAGAGCTAGACCCAATAACATAAACACACTTATATATCCACTTCACCAGAGTATACAGGGGACCACTAACTGCTTTGAAAGAAAAGCCAAAACACAATCAGTCTGAGATTATGAAGAAGCCATCTCTCTTCACAACACAGGGTGTAAAAATGTAGTTCAGTGATTGAGTCTTGCTCCATGGAAATCTGAGATAAAATAGGTCTCCTATGCCTTTTGGATAAAGATGACAAATGAGGTAGCTCAGCTGCAGAACAGGTAATGGGGGTGCCTCAGATCATCCCAGGGCGTAATCTTAAAGTCAGCAAAAGATATGTCAATCAGATTTTCATTCCTGGCTTGCCTAAAAACAACTGGATAGGTACTTTCTTTAGAAGTCTTAAACTGCTTCCTCTACTGATATTTTCTTCGTAACTTCAGCAATGCAAGTATCTCATGTATTTTCCAAAACAATTTGGGTCTACATAGATGCAAGTGTAGTAATTATTCCCTTTGCTTCTGGAGGGACTATGGGATAAAAGTTTAGAAAGCAAATAATCAAACATAAATAAATAAATTTTAGGGGCCCCTAGGTGGTTCAGTCAGTTAAGAGTCTGATGTCGGCTCAGGTCATGATCTCATGGTTTGTGAGTTTAAGCCCAGCATCAGGCTTTGTGCTGACAGCTCAGAGCCTGAAGCCATTTCAGATTCTGTGTCTCCCTCTCTCTCTGACCCTCCCCTGCTCACGTTCTGTCTCTCTCTCCTTCAAAAATAAACATTACACAAATTTAAAAAAAAATTGTATGCCTGTATTAAAAAGACAATAGTGGTGTTCATGGTACAAATTACAGAAAGTAAAATTTAACCAAATCTGTGTGGCTGGGGAAAGAGGCAGATTTCCTGGTAGATGGTTGATGATCATATCATAATCTGGAGGAAAGCAGAGTTCTTTCTCACCTTGAGATAGATTGGATTAACAAAATAATCCTGTTACAAGGTAGCAAGCAAGAGAGGAATGTTTGCTTGTTGTTTAGTAATCCAGTGAAAAGCATGCAAGTCTCAAGAAAGTACAAATGGTTGTCTGATGAAGATACAGCCTCTGGACACCACCATTATATTAAAACCACACTCAAGGCATCATCTGTCCTGCCAGCTTCTAATGATGCTTTAGCTAATTGGTTGACAGTTCCTTGCTCCAATAATGAATCACCCTGAATAAAAGAGAAGAGCCTTCTGCTTTGTATACTTGAGCTTGGTGGTTGTACTTGAGCTTGTTAGGGTCAAAGATGCTGATGGACAGCACACATGTTTGGGGTACCCTACAACTGGCTTTATAGTTACACATGTCTATTACCCCAATCACTACCAGATAACTAATGACTTCACATGGAAACAGTGCTCAAACTTCTACCTTACTTTTTTCTATAAAATGAAGATAACAATGCCTTCCTCAAAAATATGTAATCAGACATGTCTCAACATGACTTCAACTACTTCCATTTTCACCTCAGTCTGTACTTCTAATTACGTTCTTCTTTCCAGTTTATCCTTTAAATTAGGCAAAAGACCCTGTGGGCAAAGTATCTCCTGATGGGTATTAAAACTACTCCCTTGGGGTGCCTGGGTGGCTCAGTTGGTTGAGGGGCTGACTTTGGCTCAGGTCATGATCTTACAGTCTGTTGGGTTCAAGCCCCATGTCATGCTCTGTGCTGACTGCTCAGAGCCTGGAGCCTGCTTCAGATTCTGTGTCTGTCTCTCTCTCTCTCAGCCCCTCCCCCGCTCACTCTCTGTCTCTCAAAATAAAGACATAAAAAAATAAAAAAAAAAAACCTACTCCCTCAAGCTATAAGGACTTGCTTGAGCCAGCAAGATCCCACCCAGGATTAACTTTAAGAAGATGGATGATCAACTTGACCTTCACTGCCTACCTGCTCTACCCATTGACCTCCGCCCCACATTTTCCTTATATAAACCTAAAAGTATTTGTGGTACCTCAGATTTGAGATGCCCTGGAGGTGCCAGTTGGCTGTCTTCCTGGTGTTGGCCTTACTGGAATAAATCCTTTTCTTATTTCACAGCCAGCCATCTCTCTGCCTTTGGATTTTGTCAGGGGTGAGTGGCTGAATCTAGTCTGTTTGGGATCTCTGGAGCCAGGGGCTCTTCCACCCTTGTGCCCCACTCAGAATGTGATAGCAAATGTAACTCTGTCCATGTAGCAAATGGCTTGCTACCTTTCAACAGCTAAAAATGTGTTCCCTAGTATTGCATCTTAAACAACTCTTATAGACTAAAAATATGTTAATTGATTTTAAGAATACCTATTTAGACCAGAGACACTAATGATTAAAGATATGGCTGGTCGGGCAGGGAACTACCTGGGAAAACCAATGATGACAGTTTTTATCATTGTTCGGTTGATGTTTTTTAAGCTCCTGGGACAAAGAAAAAAATACAAACTTACATGGGGCTTTATGCCAAAAACAATAAAGTTTGAAAAGATTCCACTTGTGATAAGTTTTGGAGAAAGAACTCATTTGGGCAATGGCCAGGAGAAGTGCAGTAGAAATTCAAAGAAAGAAGAGGCAGAGAAATAGAAACTAAACAATTTAAAGTTTACAAAGAAACAGAGTGAGAAGAATAGAATAACAATAAACAGCATTGCTTAAAAATACATTTTATCAAACATTTAAAAAAAGGTGACTTGTGAGTTAAAACAATAACAAATATTCATCTAAATTTCTGGGAGCTTTTCCAAGCTATTCCCCAATCTCCTCAATTCAGAATTGGTAGAATTTTACTCCTTACAAATTTTAAAAAATAAGTTGTTGTAATGAAAATAATATATTATTGTTATTTTTAATCTCAAAATGAATCATTTAGAATTAGTTCTCCAAAAATAGGTCCTATTGCCTCACATTAAAAAAAGTCTGACAGTTACTATTTTGAAAACCTACATGTGTTCTTATCTTGACTGTTGTGTTACAGAAAAATATATATATATTTAAATTTAGGTTATGAAATAATTTTATTTGGAACCAGGTGGCTTCTTGTATAAAAATGAAACCAGCATCCAATGCCGCTTGGAGAATTACAGAAGAGAAACACAGGATGTTAGTTTAAAAGAGATCTTGGCCACCTGTGTTTTACAGAAGAGGTCATTGGGGCCCAAAGAGATAAACTGTCTTCCAATATGGCTGCTTAGAAAAAAAGAGCGAGTAGCAAAGTAATTGCTAATCAAATTCAAGAAAACAAATTTGAATCAAAGACAAAGCTGACACCAGAAGGAAACTGTCAAAATTATTAACACAATCAGCCTTTAGAAGTCACACCATATCTATGCAAATATGTGGCTGAGTAAGGGTGGTGGGCATTTATGGATGGAGTAGAAACATTAGCTCCTCTGCATGGCTCTGAGCAGAAATAAAAGAAACACAGATTTTTCTCCATAAATGTAGAATATGTTTGACTAATCTCTGATTGCTATTTTGCCCCCATGGTCCTACCTATTATTAAGTTTCCTGGCAAATCAGATTCTTTCATTTGCTGTAGCTATAATCATATGAATTATAGGTTTCATTTAGACTCATCTCACCTCTCCCAGTGGGAAATATCCTTCTGTCATTTTCACCAGACAAAAATAACATTTGCCAGTATGAATAAGGAATCAAATATGTTCAATTACACAGTCGATCTTTGTGGATATCTGAGAACCTTGTGCCTTGCCCAGAGCTGTGTCCTGATGGAAAAATGTATGATGAATATTTGATCTCTAGAATGTCCTTTTGGGTAATACGCACACTGACAGTGATCAAGACCTGTTATAACCTGCACTTTGTCTGTTATCAGAAACTACACCTTCGCCTCCCTAGGCTATTAATCTTCCTGAGACCTCAAAATTGCTGAACAGTATTCAAACTTGAAAATAGACTATTGGTTTTGTAAGAGGTTTGATTTCCCATTTATTCTGACATTTCCATTTCAACTCTGCTTTCTAAATGTCTAAACAAGGAGCTTAAGGAAAATGCTTTTAGAAACTAGCCAGAAAGGTGAACACACCTGTACAGGTATGGGACATACTTATTAAATCACTGTGAGGATAAAGAGGAGAAGGGCAAATGACCATTGTTCTGTACAATGTATGAGCAGGTGGGGCTCAATGTTATTTTAACAGGTAAAGTATTTCAGTGACTTGTCTGAAGCCCTATTAATTTAGGACCCAATCTATGTATCACCTCCTCCAAAAAGCTCTCCCAAATACTCTTATTATCCCCTAAGCTGAAAACTAGATTGGGTGCTTCTGTTGTTCCCTATTCTGTCCTAAAAATAATATAAAAATGACATTGGGAAAGAAAAGAGTTCATCTATAATGAGGACATTTTCTCTCTATCTTATTTATTCCACAGAGCACACTATCAAAATTGTGTTGCTGCCTCAGTTTATATATGAGGAAGGTGAGGTGTTGAGAAGTAATATTCCCAAGATTACAAAACTAGAAAATTACATATTCTTTCAAAGCAGAGCCCTCTTCCCACCTATTTGTGTATTATTCAGAGCTTGCAAAAAGACTGTCCCCTATTGTGTGCTTAAAGAAATGTTTGTTTTCCATACCACACACCTCCAAAAACAGGCTTTAGAGTAAACTTTCGAAAGGTATAGTTCTATTTAAAAATAGTAAAGTAGCGGTAGAAACTAGCCCACTCAAGTAAAGGGATGCTCTTGGGTTGGGTTATATTTAAAAGTTTTCCTTTGTGTATCACCATAGAAAAGTTAAATTCTAGATTATTATTTAAGGGACAGAAATCTGAGGATAGCTGCTCCATATGTAGGAGATTAGACAAAAAGAAATATGTATTTTCTTAAAGAAAGAAATGTTTTATTTTTAAAAAATAATCTCTATATCCAACATGGGGCTTAAACTCATGACCATGAGATCAAGAGTTGCATGCTCTATGCACTAAGCCAGCCAGGTGCCCCAAAAAAGAAATACTTGTAGGAGGGTAGCGCTAGAAGAGAAAGTATCATTGGGGGAGGGGGTATAATACTTCAGAAACTAGGAATGAGGTAGCTGCTTTTCGTTATGCAAGCTACTGCTTATTTTATTAAATGTGTGTGTTCTACAATATGAAGTAGCTCACACAAGTTTTTAAATAGCCCAAGGATTTAAACATTTAATGACAGAGAATTGTTAACCTAAGCCATAATCTAAAACCAAAGAGAATGGTTCCTTTCACTTCTAAGAACTTGGAAGCAGTGAGAGCTGAACCCTACAGGGAAGTAATGAGGTTCACATTTTTTTGCATGTATTTTTACAGATATCCTTAAGGCATGAGAATTTATCCTTTCACCAGAGACTATAATTAATATTTCAAGGCCGAATTAGATCTGCTCACCAAAGATGGAACAGAAGACCCCAAGGAAAACACTATCTGGAGAAGGGTATATAAAAAGACAAAATACTGTCTGAAAATGTACCTTAAAAAAAGTATGGGAAACTTCAACCAGAAAGGATAATGCTGCCAACTTTTTCCTGAGAAAACATAATAGAAATTCCTGTCCAGGTCCCTTCTGCCTGAGGTAAATATTTAAATTCTAGATGCAGTATATTCCTTTTGGAGATGGACTATCAAATCACTTGAGAGTCTTTGAATATAAAATACGGAACCAAACAATCCAAAGAATAATTTAAAGGCAAAGTCTTCCCCTACAGCCCAAGTTAGGCTTCCCAGACCTCCTACTTAACCTAATTCCCCAGTCCATAAATAGCAAATCAGGTGTCTAAATCCCGATTCACAAGGAGAAAAATCAATCCCCTACAGGCCAATTCTACCCCATTGATAGTTGGTTCCTGAATAAAGTTCTTATATTTTATAACCACTTCAGAAATAGCTTCAGAGAAAGATCCAATTAGAACCTGGGCATCTAGGAATAAGGCTAACCTTCTCATTTAAAATTGAGTATACTGAAACTAACAATAAGTCTTGCTTAAGATCTTTTCATTGGCACTGATGTTATTTGGCTCTGAGCTCGTGGCACATCCATAACTGGCAGACTACGACCCACAGGCCAGATCTGGCCTGCTAACCACTTTTGTGTTACCTGTGAATGAAAGATTATTTTTACATCTTTAAATGGTGGATAAATATTTAAAAGAAGAATAATATTTTACAGCATATGAAAATTATGAGAAATTCAAATAGTACACCTCAATAAAGTTTTATTGAAACAGGCTCATTCACCTATATATTATGCATGACTGCTTCACCCTACAACAGTCAAGCTGAGTAGTTGTAACAAAGAGTGTACGACCCACATAGCCTACTGTAGTCAACATCTGACCCTTCACAAAAAATATGCTGATCCTTGATCTATAATTTTTATTTTCTGGAACAGAACTAATTTTCAATGTCATCTTCTCTTGTGAATGTATGTGTCCTAATTGTTTCATAAAACAGGTGCTAACTATAAATCTTCATCCGAATACTATGAAATGATTTGACTCTCAAAATAATCAAGTATATGACACTAAGTAGGCACTCAGAATGGGAATTTGTTATTCCCTGAGTCCTTATTTCATATTTATCTAACACTAAATGACCAGGAATCATTCATAGTAAAACATCCCTAGGGATGACAGGTCAATTCATTCAACAGCTTTATATCTGATGTGAGTCAACTGCTGTGTTTAGGAAGTCATCCAGGTTCTCGTAAGTGTGGGACTTTAGTTAGCAATCCAAAGAAGACAGGGAATGTTTCTACTCTCAAAAATCTTCCAAAGTATAGAAGAACACCTAAGGTGAGAAATCACAGGATGTGTCTGGGAAATACACTGACTCTGGGAAATACACTGAACCATATATACCATTATGGGAGTTTCTTACAGGTTGTTGCCCAAATGAGGAAAACAAGTACATAATTGTGAGTATTTTATGAAAACAGATCGGTCCAATTTAAAAACAGCCATTTATTCCAAATTTGTAATCTTTATAATTTTTTCAAGTTAAAAGTCTTTATGAAATAATGATGATATAATTACAGTAGTTGGCATTTTTATTTTTTGTTAATTTTCTATATTAAATTTTACATATTAAGGGTATGTCCAAACTCCAAAATCAAAATAGTAATTATAATAACAATAATATAAAAATCCATGAAATCGAAAAGTCTGGAAACTACTGGTCTCATTGGCAAGACTAGAGTATCAGGTAGTGGAATAGTTTTTGGCATGGTTCAAAAATGAGGTTGGTATATTCAAATTACCCAGAAACATGATAGCCAAATAGAAAAGTTTACATTGAATTTAGGATTCAGAGAAAGGCATTCACTTTTTGCACTAGAGAATGACATAGAGCAGTGCTTCAGGGTGATGAATTTAGCAGCAGGGAGGATGGGTGAGGAAGAGACTGGAGGCAGAGGACCATTTAGGAGAAGGCTGTCCAAATGAGATATAATCAAGTCCTGAAACTGATAACGACCATGGAGTAGAGAGAAAAGAACAGAAGAAAGATACTTGTGGAGTCAGACTTGAAAGAACCTTGAGACTACTGGATAGAGGAAATGAGAGAACGGAAAAAGTCAAAGAAGTTACCATAGTTTAGGGTTAGGCAACTGGTAGACTAGGGTGCCATCATTAGAAACAGAAAATGGGGGGGGGGGGGAAGGTAACAGATTTGGGAGAAACTGCAAATACATTATAGATTCCACAATGAAGGACAAAAGCTAATTTTGATTTAAGTCTCGATTTAAGGCAAGTCTATTATTTATTGACTAAATAAATGCTGTAACACGGTTGTGACTTCCTCATTATAATTTCTGTCCACAGGAACAGAAGTCTAAAGAACTAAATTTCCAGAAGACTATGGCATTTAAAATTTAAGTGAACAAATCCAATGAAGGCTATTCCTCCTTAATTGATAAAGTACCCTGGAGGAAAAGTAGATCCTGAAAGTTGAACATCTTTACAGATTCCTTAGTGTTCCAGACATGATAACAGCTCTTTAAATTCCCACAAGAAACCAGCACTTTCTGTATATATGCAGCCTGGCTTCATCAGCTCTCCATTTGGCTCAGAGAAACAGCCAGTGTACTGTGGTGTAAAATTATCACTCCCACTGCCTAGTTACCAGCACCTAAGACCATGGATCATAAATAATTCTAACAATTCTAAACTTCAAGAATGTAATGAATTATGAGCTTTTCATCAGAAGACATGAGGATCAATAGAAGCAGAAGGTTTCTAGATAAGCACATTCCATAATTACTGCTTAGGACTGAATAAATCAATTTAATACCACACTTCAGAAAAGTTTTCAAAATGTATTTTCCCCCAGATTTATTAGAGTAATGGTGTGTTGGTTCATGGTTCCATCCCATCTCCTTCTTAATATAACCTTTTAAGGAAATTTAATTTCTACTTCAAAAGGAGTTACATAAAACATCACTTCTCTGTAACTGGATTTGACACATTTCTGTTTTATATTTTTTACCCCTGGAGGAGATGAATCAATCATCCAGTTACTTCTCAATTTATCTTATTTTTTTTCAGTGTGCAGCTAACTTAAATTTATCAGGCTTATTTAGCAATTAGATAATAAATAGGTATTTAAATATTCTTTACTTACGATCTTATCACCCAGGTAATGAGGCTGAAATAGATTGCATGATGCATGACAAGCTAGCCACTTCTTTTATATTTCATAAACCTTTTGTAGAATAATTAAAATGTATACTTGCTGATCACCTAAACAGTCTACACTCACCTAAACTGTAAATAATTGAACATTTTAATGCTCAGTGCCAATAACTATAAAAACTAATTTGGGTTATTATTTCTGTCATAAGAAGCACATTAAAGATTAACAGGTACCATACTACAAATGTATAAATCTGTTTTTGTTGTGTGTGTGTGTGTGTGTGTGTGTGTTTGTATCATAATATATATCATTAAAAATTCACTGGTCTTCCAATGAATTGTCTGCAGTACCTACAACAGGATTGCTTAACAGCTCAACACTGCCAAATGCTGCAAAGTTTAAATAACTGATTAAGTTTTCGAAGTGAAAAAATGATAAAACTAGTGCCATCTAAATTTTCAAGGCTTTCTTATTGTTCTTGTCAAGTGAATATTGTATTCTTCAGTTTTAAGTGTGCATGCGTTTTTAAAAAAATATTCTGTAAGAAAATAAAATGAGAGACCTATGTGTATACAAAAAAAAAAAAATCAAAGTAAATATCAGCAAGTTCAAGCTCTTACAGAAGAAGATAGTTGTAAAATCAAGTTGTCAATAATATCCACAGAAATTCTTTTGCTAATGAATTAGAAAGGAAATGTCTATTAGCCAAAGAAGATCAAGAATTCACAGTGAAAAGGAAAAATAACAGACCTTGGTAGTCATGCAAGCTCTTTCTTCTTACCTAAAGACTTGAAAAGGAAGGAGGGGCAAGTAAGGCCCCTCAAAGGGTCCCAAAGAGGGACTCTTGGGTAGCTCACTCAGTTAAGCGACCAACTCTTGATTTTGGCTCAGGTCATGATCTCACAGGTTGTGAGATCTACCTCTGCTATCAGTGCAGAGCCTGCTTGGGATTCTCTCTCTCTCTCTCTCTCTCTTTCTTTACCCCCTCCCTCCCTCAGCCCCTCCCTCCCTCTCAACATAAATAAATAAACTTAAAAAAGGGGGGGGGCGTCCCACAGAGGCACAACCTCTCCAAACTAGGGGTCTGAGGCCAAATCATTATAACTCAATCCCAAGAAATGTTTGAAAGTGAATGGAAAATTTGGGGGATGGGGAAAGGTAATCAACACTAGTTACAGAAACAGCTCTTTTAGAATTTTCAATCAAGCAAGGATATTTTTAAAATGAGATGTTGAAAGAAACATTTGGGGAGACTGTCAGATTGCTTTATGTCATGTAGTTTTCATCCTTGGCAGTGTGTGAAGCAGTTCCTCACTCTCATTTTTGTTTTGTTTTGTTTTATTCTGACAAGAAATTTTCAGAAGATGATGATTCTACTCTTTAGTTATTGGGACTTTTAAAAAAATCTTACTTTTGGGGTGCTTTGGTGGCTCAGTCGGTTGTGTCCAGCTCTTAATTTTGGCTCAGGTCATGGGATTGAGCCCCTCATCAGGCTCTGTGCTGACAATGGGGACCCTACTTGGGATTCTGTCTCTCTCTCTCTCTCTGCCCTTCCCCAACTTGTGCAAGCTCTCTCTCCCTCTCTCTCTCAAAATAAATCAACTTAAAAAAATCTTAATTAGTTTAAAATCATAAACAATAAAATAGGACCCTGGAATTGGAGTGGTGATTCTTCATTTTTTTATGAAATATTTCTAATAAATAGAGAATTTGGTAAGAAGACTACATCCTGGGTGCCCGACTGATTCAGTGGGAAAAGCCTATGACTCTTGATCTCAGGGTTGTGAGTTCAAGTCCCACATTGTGTGTAGAGCTTACTAAAAAATATATAATAAATAAACCTAAAAAATAGGTCCTTGAGCAAAACAAAGTCACAGAGTAAAAATCTGGTCTAACCTTGAAAGTATTAGTCAAAATTCTGAATTTTGCTTGATATTAAAAAAAAAAAAACAAACAAGCTAGTCCCCCACAGAAATTTAAAAAAAAATTAATGTTTATTTATTTTTGAGAGAGAGAGACACAGAATGTGAGCAGGGGAGGGTCAGAGAGAGAGGGAGACCCAGAATCAGAAGCAGGCTCCAGGCTCTGAGCTGTCAGCACAGAGCCTGACGCGGGGCTCAAACCCACGAACTGTGAGATCATGACCTGAGCTGAAGTCTACCGTTTAACCCACTGAGCCACCCAGGCGCCTCCCCACCCCAAAGCACTTTAAATATGACTTTAGAAATAATGAACTTGAATTAAACAATTAGTTACTCATAGAAGTTCTAACAACAAAGTAGCATATTGATATACATTCCAGTATTCATTTCTTTCTCTTTTAATATTAAACATTAGAGGGGCACCTATGTGGCTCAGTTAAGCGAATGACACTTGATTTTGGCTCAGGTCATGGTCTCATGGTTTGTGGTTTTGAAACCTCAGTGAGGCTCTATTTCAGAGTCTGCTTGGGAGTCTCTCTCCCTCTTTTCCGCCCCCCACCCCGCACTCTCTCTCTCTCTCTCAAAATAATAAACTTAAAAATATATATCATTAAATGTAATGATTATGTTAATTTCTGAGAATGACACTTAGCAAAACACCTGAAGGCAAACAAATAAAAAAAGATGGCTTTGAGTTATCAATGTCCCAGTGATTAAGGTTATAACTGGAGTTAAAGACTAATTTCTACCTTGAAACACTTACCAAAATCATTTGCTTGTCTTGAAAATGCTTCTAAGCATGAATGAAACTGGAGATTTCTTTTTCAGATACTCAGTTGACATATTGAGTTTCCCTCCCTTTGTCTGGGTCTTTTTTCCAAAGCATAGTTATTTCAGGATGACTTTTCTGCCAATGTTACAAGTGCAACTAATCTTACCAAAGGGAAGATTTCTGTGAAACCTTTTCACTAAATCAAGTGTCTCTGCCTACAGCATCCTTCTCAGCCATAGTAAACGATCTTTCCAGGGAGAGGGAGGGCAGAGATGGAAAGAAACAGAAACATCTTAGAGAATGGTTCCTGCACTGCAGACACACTGGTCCTTGAGCCTGGCTGCTTGTGACTGTTCGCTTCATTTAAGACCTCTGGAGGAGTCAGGGTGCTGGAAGCCCAGTACACAACCCGGGCAGCTCAGCAAATGAAAAGCTTTGTAAGTAGTAAACATAAAAAGCTTTACAAATATAAACATTTAAAGAGACAAGCAGGAGGACAATAAATTCTGAATTCCAGACACCATGATGAATTTACCTCTGGTAGATCAAAAGTAGAATCACACCCCTTTAGGGAACAGCCTATAACTGGAATAATCCTTGTTTGGAAAGGAAATATACAATATCCCTGGTTATGAAAGAAGAAAGAGAGAGAGAGAGAGAGAGAGAGAGAGAGAGGAAGAGAGAGAGGAAGAGAGAAAGAGAGAAAGGAAGGAAGGAAGAAAAAAAAAGGAAGGAAGAAACAGAAAAGGAGGGAGGGCAGGAGAGAAGAAAGAAGGCAGATTCCAAAGAAGGCACACTGGACAAAAAAATTTTTTCAAATGATTAACACACAGAATATTCTTTCTTAACTGGGTTTTGGATATTCTCAGTGGAAAATTCCAATCTGACCATAATAGCACCCAAATGTACTTTATCTTGTGCTCAATATATGTTTGGACCTCAGGTTCTACAAAAACAAATAAATTTAAGTGAGTCTGAATTGTTCTAATTATTTTATAGAAAAAAGTATTATTTTATGATATTTTCTGTCATCTGTGATATTACATAGTCATATACTTTGTGTTCCTTTTCTACATAGTCTTACCACTATTTTAATGAGAAAGGAAAATGCAGTGCAATAAAAAAAAGTATTAACTTTAAAGTCAGAAAAGCATTAGTTTGAGGTCCAAATCTCCTATTTCTTGTTATGTAATCTTAGGCAATTTAGGAAGACTTTTTTATGTCTCTGTTTTCTCATCTATAAAATGATAGTAATAATAGCTATTTAAAAAATAAAAAAAATAATTGTGGGTATTAAGTGAGATAATGTAGATAGTTCCTGAAATGGATGTGTCCAATGTTACTTTTAATTCTTATTATGATATTCATAGTATTTTTATTGTTGAAAATTATTTATGTTACCCATAAGAAGTTGATCTATTACCTAGGGTAAGTATAGTATACTATCTAAAGAAAATAGAGATATCTTTAGCTTCAGGCTCATACACCATAATGATCTTAATATTTTCCTCTTCCATCTTGGTTAAAAAAGGGAATATTGGTATTTGGGGACAGAATTTCTGTACTATGACTGCCTTTCCTTATCTGCATCAGAGCACTTCTAATTATATCTTTCTGTGAAATGGAAGAATAAAATGAGGAATATTCAAATTAAATTCATCAGGGAGAGGATTAGTGAAAAACTCTCAGACCAAATGATATCAACTGCAAACATGTGAGTGGCAACTTGACCTTCCTGAGACAAGAACAAGTAAGAGGAAAAACAAAAGTCTCATTTTAAATAAAGTGCTATGAGATCTCAGTAAGTAGCCTCTTTACAAGCCTCTTTACTAGTAGCATTTCTGCTAGTACTACAAAAATATTTTATTCATAGTGCAAAGGCACCATAAAAATCAAAAGTCCTCAAATCTGAGAAGGTCTTTGTCCAACCTTGAAAGGATATTGAGAGTAAATCAATGCCTGTTCTTACAATTTCATTTAAATTGCAAATTCAAATCTCTCCTAACTATAGGGTTTTTCTTCTATTTGTTAATGTTATCCTTGCTCTAGAAGGAGAATTCATGAGTCAAAACATTCTACCTGACAGGTAGACAGACCTCTCCAGAGGTTACTTGCAACAGAGGCAGTGCAGAATAAATCTGGAAACAATCCACTTGTGGAAAAGATCTGGAGAAACATCTAAAGATTTACTGTTTGCATGGTCAAGTTCAGATCACTTCTATTTCAAAGCTTGTCCTTGATTGGCAGTGTAGCTACCTCTGAACATTTTCATCTCAGAAAGGATAAGTAAGCATAAGGAATCCATCAAGGCTGCAGTTGTTATTAGTGCTGCAGAACTGGAGACCTGAGTAAGTTTTAAGCAATAAATCCTAAGTGTTACAGAAGAGACCCATCTACTACCGTTCAGTTCTGCCAGTCAAGTCCATGGTGTAGAGGCAAAAGAATCTATAGCCCATCACAGACCCTGAGAGCTTTAATTTCTCACCAATTTCATCTGATAGATTAGTTAAGAGCAGAGAGAAATGGACCACAAAGGACTTCTTAATGATATACAACAAGAGGAATTGAAATACTGTCATTCCGTCTTCCTCCACCCACCTGACATTTAATGAAGACGTGTGACATATATGGCACTTACAGAGTTTATCATCTACTAGAAGACAAACTTATAAACATCCAATTATAATGTAAGAAAGATTTTTTGGAAACGTGGTTATTAATTGCTGCCTAGGGCGGTGGTTATGTTTTCTAATACAAACATTACATTCATATTCACACCAAAAAGAATAAGAATAAGATACTCAGGAATAAACCTAACAAAAAATGCACAAACTATACAGAAAATTGCCAAATATTAAAGTTACTTTCTGAATTAAATTATTTAATTCGATATAAGGCAAATTATATTAAAATCAAAATAGGGTATTTCATGTAACTTGATGACTCTATCTATCCAGTGACCTATTTACCTGGTTAACTATCAAGCACCACAAGACCAAGAATAATAAAGGCAATTTTGAAGAATAAGGGTGGAGGAGAAAATTTACTCTACTATATATGAGCATTATAACATCACTTTAATTAAAATACAGGACAATGTTAGCAGATAGACATATTGACCAGTAACTAGACTAGCAATCACAGATAAAAAAGAAATTCTCAGGAATGTATTAATGATATTTTATTTGATATTTTCTTTATGATATTATTTAATATTAAGTTATTTATTATTTAGAAGAGGCACTATTTAATAAATGATGCTGTTGTAATTACTTATATGGATCTGTACCTTGTTTATTTTTATTTAAAAATTTTTGTTAATTTTTTTAACTTTTTAATGTTTATTTACGTTTGAGAGCAAGGCAGAGAGAGAGAGACAGAGGCATGAGCATGGGAGGGGCATAGAGAGGCAGACACAGAATCAGAAGTAGGCTCTAGGCTTTGAGCTGTCAGCACAGAGCCCGATGCGGGGTTCAAACTCACAGACCACGAACCTGAGCTAAAATCAGACACTCAACCGACTGAGCCATCCAGGCACCCTGTTAATGTTTATTTTTGATAGAGAGAGAGACAGAGCCAAAGAAGGGGAGAGGCAGAGAGAGGCAGAGAAGACACAGAATCTGAAGCAGGCTCCAGGCTCTGAGCTGTCAGCACAGCACCCAATGCAGGGCTTGAACCCATGAGCTGAGATATCATGACCTGCGCCAAATCAGCCACTTAACCGACTGAGCCATCCAGGTGCCTTTGGATCTGTACTTTAAATGGACACAAAAATAATTTCCAGACATATGAAACATCCATAGGTAATAACAAAGAATTTTTTTTCAAAGGAAAATATAGGAACACATTTATGACCAGAACATTGAAAATGACTTAGAAAGACATAAAAAGTATAAACTACAGGAGTAAAGATTGATACACTAAAAATACTTACGTAAAAATAAAACTTTTATGTAATAAGAGACTATAATCATTGTTGAGATGATATCAGCAATACACAAAACTGACATTGTTTTCTGTTTAAAATGTACAAATCTCTTTCTTCCTCATATCCAATAAATCAATAATAAATAAAACAGGCAAAGAATATCAATAGACAATTCACATAGGAGAAAACAGAAATGCCCAAGAAAAATGAACATATGCTTGCTTTCACTAGAAGTCTAAGAAATGAAAAAATAAATAATATATTATATCATGAGCATAAGTCTTCCACTTTTTTCTTAAGTCTGAAAATGCCAAGTGTTGCCAAAAACACAGAGGAACTTGAATTCTCATACTCTCCTGGGGGGAGTATAAATTGATATAATTATTAAAAAGTATTCTAGCAATATTGTGTGGAGCAGAAGATATAGAACTTCCATCTACAGGCAATCCCTTTATTAAGCATGCTCTCCTAAAAAAAATCCAAGGAAGAGTCAGGAAGATGTATAAAAAATATTTTTCACATCACTGTTTTCAATAGTGAAAAATTAGAAAAAGCCCAAATATCCATCACAGGAAAATGGATAAATATATTGTGGTAAAGTCTTACAGTGGAGTACCATAAACATCAATGCAAATGACCTATATATCTATTTATACCTACACCCATATCATTACCTATTGGCCTAGATAAGTCTTACAAAAGCAATTTTAAGTAAAGATGTAGATTGAAAATACAGTGTAATACTATTCAAATAAAGTGTAACAATGTGGACAATATATTACTATACTATGTATTTTATATAATATGTATTAAAATGTTTATATGTTTTTTTTTCAAATGATAATATGATAAAAACATTTACGAAGATGATAAACAACAAATCCAAAACAGCGACTACCTTTGGAGTAAAAATGAAAAATATTGGGAAAATATACAAAGACAGAATGAGTCATAGCTATAAAGAGAGAACAAGAATAAAAATCAAATGTGCAAGCTAAATTTAAAATGGCAGAATATAAGATTTGTTGAAAATTGGTTGATAGGCACAGTTGCTGGTAATATTCTCCATAAATTTCCTTATATTTGAAATAATTCACTAAAATTTTTTAAACAGCTGACTCAAAATTATTAAGAACTTCCAGGAAAAAATATTTGAACTTGAACTACTTAATGGGAAGTCCATGAAGGTTTTTAAATTATAGAGTAGCTAAATTAAGACCCCAATTTCCTCAGCTTAATGGCAAAAAGTTTTCACTTCTGTAAGTAATTATGATCAGCCCTGACCTACTTTTTGAACTTGCATATAGAACTGTATTCTTTACATCTGTACCTGCATGTTCTACTCAAATGTCCCAGATAGGGTTCCTGGGCTTCCTTCTAAATTGTGATGCTTCTTTAGTCTTCTCATTTTCAAATAATGGTAATACCATCATTTGAGTTGCTTTATAAACCTTGGAGTTATTCATAACACTTTTTTTCATTTGCCCTATCTTCAAATTCTCCTAGTTCTACATCAAAATATGCTCAGTTTCTTACCATTTCTTAGCACTTCTATTACTAGTATGTCTATCCAAACCACCATCTCTCTTGCCCTGATTATTGTAATGACCTCTACAGGTGTCCCTCTATTTCTATTCCTGATACCTTACATATTAATACAGATCCAGAATGATGCTTATGAGAAAAGTAAGTTAAACACCTTGTTCAAAAAAATCCCCAATACCTCCCTGAACCAAATGCCATAGGTATCACTCATATCTATTCTCATGCAGGAAAAGGACATTTTTTTTCCCCCGGGTGCTGGGAATGTAGGCTGCTAAGAACTTATTGGCTGAGTGTCTTTCCAGTAATTGTCCTTGGCCAAAGCAAGTAGCCTCTCCCAAGGTTGGACTCCCTTCCCAGAAGCAACTCCTGTCCAATGGCTGGTTAATGCATGAGTACAAAGGTCTAGCCTCCTTGCCTCAATTTGGAACATCTCTGAAGGATCCACTTAACCCTAAACCTCCTCACATGATTTTCAGAGGTTCTATTGCAATTAATTACATCATGGTTCTGCTTCTTCCTTTGCTAAATCCTACTTCTCTCATTTCCTTCAGGTTTTCTTCCTGAGAGCACTACCCAGTCAACTTCCCATCCATCTCTGCCTTTCAATCCCTATAAAATCTGCTTTCCTTCTACCCCCTTACTTCTTTTCTTTTACGTTCTCCCTTGCTATTTCTGAGAGGTATAAGGCATACCCTTACCTCAGAACATTTCCACTCAGGCTTACCTTTGCCAGGAATATTTCAGAAATACATTACTCTTCCCTTATCTTTCAGCTCCACATATTCAAAATGTACTTTTTTCTAAGCACATAATTTAGAAATTGTAATCCTCCTCCACTGCCCCACTCCCATATCCTGTGCCCATTACTTTGCTTGATTTTTTTCTACATTGCATTCATCTCCATCTTATATCAATATATCTTATTTCATGTCTATGTTCTCCACCTGGAACAAAGTTCCATGTAGGCAGGGGATTTTGTCATTGCTCTATTTTCTAGGGCCTAGAACATGACCTAAGACAAATTGGATGAACCAATGAATTAAAGTGCATTCAGGACCAAATTAGACAATTTGCATTCCAAAGAAACTTCCAAAGGATTCTATTTCCTGCCCCAAATGTCTCCATTCCTCCTCAAATAAGTGGTTCTCTGAAGTAATATCCTTACCCCAAGGTAAACAACTAATGCTCTTGCAATGGTAGTAATTGGCACTCACCTGGTAAAATATAAGTAAATTTTGAGTAATCATACACTGCTAAATGGGATCTTTTACTTTCTTTAATCTGAATTTTTGTAATAAATAAGAATATTCCCCTTACCTCCCCAAATAAGAGGGTGGGGTAGGGAAGAGTCAGAGGGAGGGTTGATTTTAAAAGCAGTCCCAGATTACAGCCTTAGGGACAAGGATTGAAGTGAAAGATGGCAGAAGTTTCAAGGGTATAAAAGTGTAATGAAAGCAGATACCCAAACTTGCTTCCTACTAATGTATGGCTTATAGGTCACAAGGCCATCAAAACTTACATTGCTTACCTAGGTATTGATTTATATATTCCTTACAAGAAAAAAAAATACCTCCCCAGAGTCTCTTTGATAATATTAGTATTCTGCATTTTGGATACCTTTAATACATGTCTAAAATGATTTTATATTCATTATCTCATGTCATCCTCACACAAAGCCACTAGCGAAATCAATAGGACCAACCAGCCTTATTCCCACATGGCATAAAAGAACAGTCAAACACAAAAGCTTCGTTAAATGTTTAAGATCACACTAAATTCATCAAGGACTTTGAATCTTTCTACCAAATATATTGCTCCTTACTGCTTCCTGTTAGAAACTGCTGAGCTTTGAAAAGGGAACTAAGAAGCTTCAATGGATAATTATGAATCTGAGATCAAAAGGTGTTTTCAGGTTTGTGTCAGAAAAGATCTGTTAAGAAAATGCAAACTTTAAAGACATTAAAGAACCACACAGGAAAAACCATAAGCTCACGGTAGGAAGGGGAAAAAAGCCCTTTCTTGAAAGGAGATAATTTAGTACAAGTAAAATTGTAGTTTATTGCACATTAAAAAAAAGCATATCCCCTTTGTTTTGTTTCCAAATTACAAGTAGTAACATCAATCACTCAGGAGAAAAGAAGGAGGGCAGAATACCTTAAATCCCCTAGGTTCAATAAAATCCTTAATTGGTATAATTCAGAGTACCCTCCCCTTAGATTTCTTAGAATCTCATTTTATTATAATTGAAATTTAATCAATATGCAGTTCAGATTACTTATACTCATGAACAAGTTATTAAGACAGTGCTTACAGGATACCGTAACTACCAGTTAATTAAGTAAAGGGGGAAAAAAGCAAACTCACTGTTAGCGCTCTGGAGAAAAAATAACAGTGGATTGATTCAGAATTTCATTTTTAATGACTGTGTGTAGGTAGAGTTTAAATCATTTCTCAATTATCTTCACTCATCTGCCTAAGATATAAAAAGCTATAATTTCTTTGCCCCAAACGCACTCCACCAAATGAGTGTAAGTTTGTGAAACACTGTATAGCATGATCCAGATTAACAGTAAAAGATATCCAGTACTACCTTACCAAATAGTCCATGATTATTGTTATCATTATGATTGTATACGTGTTTGGCAAGCCTATAGGTTTTTGAATTAATTTTTTAATATTTACTTTTTAGAGAGAGACAGAGAGAGCTCATGAACAGGGGAGGGCCAGAAAAGGGAAACAGAGACTCCCAAGGTTTGCATGGTTTGAACTCCCAAGGTCCCATGCAGGGTTTGAACTCATGAGTCCTGAAATCATGGCCTGAGCTGGAAACAAGAGTCAGACACGTAAATGACTGAGCCATCCAGGCACCCCTTGAATAATTAATTTTTTAAAATTAAGGAACACTGCTAACAGTCCACCCTGTGTATATATAGACATTCTGCATAAAAATAAAATTAACACTGTAAAGAGAGAAAAAAAATTATGATGGACAAGGAAAGGCTAGACTTTAGCTGTGCCACTGTGGTTTTTAAACATGGGCCAGCACATTCTTGACCTACTGGGAAATTAGTATGCAAGTGGGTCCCTAATTTCTACGTTTCGTTTCAAACCATTTGTGGCAAATGAATATTGTTCCTTTTTCTTCCCTTTCAAATCCACCACTGACAGATATTTTTGTAAAACACAGTAAATATAGATTACAAGAAAAATGAAATAAAAAGCTAAAAGCGTGTAAAACATAGTCCTTTGTCATTAGATTCAATAGGCATAAAATTACTCTGGCAAATTGCCATAAAATTATTTAAATGCTAACTCTCAATTTTGGTGCTTATCATGGACCAGTAACAGTTTGAAGACTCACAACCATCTGAGGAACACCTACCATATGGCCTTATAGGTCATGATAAGGATGTTAACGGTGATGATTAAGGATTATGACAGTCTTATCACTGTATGTGAGGCATTGTTGCTAAATTATTTCTATACATTATATTATTTAGTCCTCACAGAATTCCTGTGAATTCTTTATTTCTTTTTAATAAAGTTTATTTTGAGACAGCATGAACAGAGTAGGGGCAGAGAGGGAGGGAGAGAATCCCAAGCAGGCTCCACACAGTGCTGAGCCTGATGTGTAGCTCAAACTCACAAACCGTGACATCATGACCTAAGACAAAATCAAGAGTTGGCTGCTCAACTGAATGAGCCACATAGGTGACCTCCCTGTAAAGTCTTTATAAATTTTAGCCTCATTTTACACACGAAGAAACTGAGGCTCAGTCTTTGTTTTTATTTAAATTCCAGTTAGTTAACATACAGTGCAATATTAGTTTCAGTGTGCAATGTAGTGATTCCACACTTCCATACAACATCTGGTGCTCATCAGAGTAAGTGCCCTCTTAATCCCCATCACCTATTTCCCCCATCTCCCCTCCCACCTGCCTTCTGATGACTATCAGCTTGTTCTCTGTAATTAAGGGCCTGTTTCTTGGTTTGCCTTTTTCTCTTTGCTCATTTGTTTTGGTTCTTAAATTCCACATATGTGAAATCAAATAGTATTTGTGTTTCTCTGACTTATTTCACTTAGCTTTATACTCTCTAGCTCCATTCACATGATTGCAAATGGCAAGATTTCATTCTTATTTTATAATTGAGTAATATTCCATTGTGTGTGTGTATACACACACCCACACACACATACGCACACACCACCTCTTCTTTATTCATTCATCAGTTGATGGATACCTCCATATTTGGGCTATTGTACATAATGCTCCAACAAACATAAGGGTGCTTCTATCTTTTCAGAATTAATGTCTTTGTCTCCCCCTCATCTTTGATGTCTAAATCCTTGGCCTACTTTTAGCGAGAATCCTGTTCAATTCAGAAAGTATCCTCCCAAGCTTAAGGTCTCCTCTTTGTGATTTTCCATCCACTGAGCCTCTCACCCTGCTCCCTGTCTGTAAACTCTCAGATGTCTCCCCTGTATAAGATTTGAGCCTGATTCCTCTCCCCTATTGTGACAGCTTTGAACAAAGTTTAGTTGTTACTGAACAGTTCCTCACTGTTCTAACAAGTGTCACAATGTTTTTTTTTTCCCTTAAATGAAGGCAAACCTGTCTTATTCATAAAACCCAATAGTCTTGGAAGGAAGAAGAAATATAGAATGTCTGTCTTAAGTAAACCGCAAAAGAGACCATAACATAGCTCATTTAATTGTTTCTCACTGACAATCAGGAACCGTTTTCTTAATTCTAGGAAGTAGACCATAGTAGTTAAGAGCATGAGTATTTAAGAAAAATTTTGTCTAGATCCTGGTTCTTCCATTTACTTGCTGTAGGACTTTGGGCAATTATATAGAGAGAGCACCTCTTTCTTCAATCATGGGAGGGTGACTTCATAATGTGACTTCCCACTTTGAAATGGGAGTGTGACACTTCATAACACAGTTAGGTATTAATATGTATAAATGTGTATAAAATTGCCGACTGCAGAGTAAATGTTTCAGTGTTAATTATTTTTATTCTTGTCATATTCCTACTCCAGTAAGGGTTTTAGATATCAGATATGAAATGTGATACTTTGAAAAGTTCCTTTAATTGTGTAAAATCCTGTTCCATCCCAGGTGAATTAAGAACTGGGTTCACTCAGTTGGATTGGGATAAAATAGCAAATATTATCGGGGTGTCCAGCATCCTTTGCTTGGTATAGTGCATGAAAGGAGCTTTTCAGATTATCATGATAACAAAATGATGTAGTTATGACCACTAACACCTTTTAAGTAGCTCAAAATCTTTTCCCCCACTTCTCATTATCCAAGAAAAGGACTGATGAATTCTCAGGTGCTCTAAAGATCACCAATAACGCTTTATCATTTATTTCATGCTGGGCTAAGGAAATCATATTTTTAACCAATTCTTGATTGTTTACTGGGTATTAACACAGACATTTCCCTTTTACTGTATTCCCATAAAGAAAAGCAAGTATCAGGAAAGAAAGCTTGCTTCAAAACATTATATTAATATGATGGTCCTTGAAATATTTCATAGTACATTTTAGCTTTTGGTAACATCGCTTAATTTTCTAACTAGAAGGACCATTTGCAAACTTCAAATCCCTGTCAGTTATGGGTGAGAGGAAAATATACCACACAGTTACCACTGACCATGAAATAATTTAATTCACACAAATAAGCAACTTTTATGTATTTTTATCCCTTGTCATTACAGCGTCATATGAGTAATAAAGTTGTAAAGGTCAAGAAGGAAAGTGTCTCTACCCACAAATCTCCCAGGATATTATCTGAGACTCTGCAATAGATGCTTGTTAACCTTTTAGAGAAGGAAAGAGTGTCAGGAAGTTTGTCAAGCTTCCGTGGCCACTGAACCAGATGGATGAATGACACAGTCTATCATTTGGGCAGCCAGAGGCATCTCATGAGATCCAGGTGTAAACAGAGATAGCTTAACTACACTTGGTACCTTTTGTGAGTAGGAAATAGAGACCTATTTGTCATGGGACTTGTTCCTTCCTTTCTTAAGAGATTTTTGGCACAGAGAAGAAACTCGTTTCACTCTGAAAAAGTCTTCATGTGACCAGTACCACACATTCATATACATAGCATTATGCTTTCTGACTCATATTCCACTATACAGATTTATTTTTGCACCTCTAGTAAAGAATTGATCAGGGCAGGTCTTATTTCAGAATTTATTATGCCTTTAATGTTTTCTAAACTGATACTTTTTCCTAGGAGGGCAGAAATTCCCTTTCCTTTAGCTGTGCATCAACCACATTATCAAAGCCTGATGCTTTGGGCCCAGAGTTATTATTTATTTTATTTATTTATTTATTTTAAATATATATACACATATGTATATTTAATTTAGCTGATTATTGTTCATCTCTATAACTAGAAATGATCTGTTTGTTTAGGGAAAAGTGGGATTTAATGACTTAAAATCCTTAGATAAAATGTTATTTTGTTATTCTAGTCATGATGGCTCTGTGAATACAGTTATGCAGAGATAGATTTAGTATAATCAAGAACAAGAAATAATTGTCTCCTTAATCCAAAATGCCAACATTTTGCAAATTATGTCAAAAAACTCACCATAGAAACATGTTTTTTCCCCCCTCTAAGACCAATTTAAAGAAAGAAGAATACTGTTCAGCTTCAATAATGAAAGTGGGTAGAAGTTGGCCTTAAAAGTCATGCTGGAATCATTAAGGTTTATGTGACTGTTATTACCCTGGGGCTGAATGTTGTAAATACAATCTATAAAACAAAAAAAGGAAATAAAATTAGCCTCACTCCTTAAATGACTATGGCTTTTGATTATGGGGGGTGAGAGCATTGTTTTTAAAAATTACATTCTTCTTTGGATTGATGAACAGGATAGGTCATTAGATGTACTTCTCCTAAACAGCAATATGGAAATCTTTGAATGGCTTTCTACTTAAATAAATCAAACACTGAAAATAAATAATTCAGTGAATTTTGGGGCACCTAGATGGCTCAGTCGGTTAAGCATCAGACTTCGGGTCAGATCATGATCTCATGGTTGTGGGTTCGAGCCCCGCATCGGGCTCTGTGTTGACAGCTAGCTCAGAGCCTAGAGCCTGTCTTTGGATTCTGTATCTCCCTCTCTCTCTGACCCTCCCCTGCTCACGCACGTGCTCTCTTTCTCTCTCTCTCTCAAAAATAAATAAAACATTTAAAAAAATAATTCAGTGAATTTTAAAAATGTTGATCAGAGAAGGAAAATTAAAATATTGAGTTCCTAATATATTTTCTGTGATATTTAAGATTTAACCCCCATTATCAAAATTAAATAAATAAAAATAAAAAGGTTTAACCCAAGTCCAAATGATTTCCTTTTGCTAAGGCTTTGTGTATGTATATATGTACCATAAATCACCAACAAAGCAGGTCTTTGTGCTGCAGACTGTATGATAGAAATGATGGACTCTATTGAGCTAACCAAATAGCCTACCAGTTCCCGTTCTCACTTTATGAGACCACCTTCATGAATCTGAGAAATTCTGACCCCTTCCAAGTTGGGCTGGTTTATGGTTATGCTATTATAGTACACAGGTAGGCTAAGTCACAGGTACCTATGGAAATAGCACTTTGTTCTATTCAAAACAGAGGTCAGAACCAGAGTCTAACAGCAGGAATGGATTGCAGTGAAGCAGTCCTTCCTCACCCAAAAATCTTGGAAATATCAGCACATACTGGTGAGAGTTAGGGAAGAAATATTGGCACACAAATGATAAAGGAAATGATTTTGTTTTCTGTGGGCAGTGAATACAAATGGTTAAAAATGCCATGCCAGTACCAGAGGTTCCAAAATCTATTGTCCAAGGCAACTTAGCTCAACTATGTGGTCCTCCTACCCACCCATTCCGAGAGAATAATGTATTTCAATTCTATTATATTTAACCATCATCTTATAAATATTTATTGTGTACCTACTCTTTAGCAGACACTGAATCACAGAGAATAAAATGGTCTTCACTCAGAATCTCATGGTAATATATCTAAGGAAAATAATTGTAGTAATTAAAAAAACCTGTTATAATAGAGGCATACATAAATGAGTAGTCAGTTTTTCAATGGAAGCCCATGGAAGACTTCAATAGCCAATCAAACAATGTATATATTTATAAGCTGAAGAAGAGAAGAAATGAAGGTCTGTGAAACTTAATAGTTTAACTCTCCAGTTCAAAGCCATCATGGCTTCCTACTGTTCTGAAGACTAAAGTCTATCAATAAGATCTTTATAGTCCATAGGATTTGTCTTCTCATTAATTGTCCAGCATCATCACTGGATTTTATCCACTATATTTTAAGAATATGCATTGACAAGTTTTTATTATGCTTCTACAATGACCTAGACATTGTGTTAGACTCTGGGAGCACAATTATGAATCAAAGAGACATACTGCTCTTATGGCATTTAAAGCCTAGTGGGAGGGGAGGCTCAGTTGGGTGAGCATCCAACTTCAGCTCAAGTCATGATCTCACAGTTCATGAGTTCAAGCCCTGCATCAGGCTCTCTGCTTAGTGTAGAGCCCACTTCGGATTCTCTGTCCCCAACACTGTCTACATCTCCTCTGCTCACTCATTCTCCCTCAAAAATAAACATTAAAAATAATAAAATAATAAAGTCTAGTAGGGGAAAGATAATAAGTGAACACCCAAATAAAACTATGGCATATAGCAAGTAAGACAGAATAAAGAAGGTGTGGAAACAGAATGATAAAGTGGGAGTTAGTCCAGAGATAGGAATAGGTCTCACTGAGTAAGTGATACTTAAGCAGAGATTTGAAGTTTAAGAAGGAACTTGCCTTTCTAAGAGCCTGAAAAACATCTTTCCAGGCTTAGGGAACTGTTAACACAAAGGTCATGAGATAGAAATTCGTTTGTTGTATCAAAAATAAAAAAAGTAATATTACTCAGGAGGGAGGGGTGAGATCAGTGACACAGAGCTTTGTAGGTCCCTACTAACAGCATGGATTTTATTCAACGCACAAAACAGTATGCACTGTATTCTTACTTGCGCCAAGATTTTGCACATGTGGTGCCCTCTACCTGACCTGATCTCCCCCTACCTTCTTTACATGTTGTTAGTCCCTGATATCAGACACCACATCTGAATTCATTTTTTCATCTTCAAAGCTGGTTTATAATAGCTGTTTGATGATTGAAGAATGGAAATATGGAGAACATTGTCTTGCTTAATAAGACTTTTGTAACAATGTAGACAAATATCTTTAGAATTTCAATGAGAACATAGTAAATGATATTAAGATCTGATGGAATAGGAGGGAATTAACTCAAGTTTGAGGAAGGAATCCATCTGCCATCTTTGAAGAATATACACATAGTATATATTCTTTATCTTTGACTTAGGAAAGTCTAATTCTGTACCTTTTGCACTTGGTATATTAAAATCAATATTTTCACCCTGATTTATCCCATCTCTTTTGCAAATATATATAGACATATGTATATTTTAATTTTATAATGTGAAAATAATGAACACTTTTGTGTTAAGTCACCAAGCATATGGAAGAACACCAATGAAGATACAATTATAGTGAACACTCAGGCCTTCTCTCCTTTGTGAAAATGATTATTTCTAATTATTAATGGGTCATTGGTTACTACAGAGTGTAGTCTATAGGATGCATGTTACCATCTAATGATACACTTCTTATGATGCTGTCATGGTACTTACCAGCAATGAGAATGTATCTATCATTACTGTTGTTTTCAAGGATATCCCTAACACATTCCGTAAGGAATTTTTTGGTTCAAGAGGAGTCTTTATAGAGAAAATTTCCATTAATAACTGGTGAGCAGAAGCATCACCCTTTCTCAGTGCAGATAGATCCAGTTGTGGAAAGTGAAAAAGAACCAGTTGCCAGGAATAATGACTAATTAGGAAAATTTTGACAAGGGCATAATTTCAGTTGGTGATTCTCAGCACTGAGATAATTTCATGCTTTGTG
Organism: Cryptoprocta ferox; assembly: GCA_028646485.1. NCBI lineage: Eukaryota > Metazoa > Chordata > Mammalia > Carnivora > Eupleridae > Cryptoprocta > Cryptoprocta ferox. The sequence continues at coordinate 60,029,550 of CM053561.1, forward strand.
AAAACCATTTGGTGAAAAGTTAATTCAAATCGAAACTTTATTTTTGTAGGAATTCAGTGAAATTGATTTGACATTGGCTAATGGTTTTATAACAAGCAATCAAGATGAGAGGCCTTCAGGGAAAATTTTTTACGTCCCTCTTTCTCTTGGTTGGCCTCTCATTTTCCACTGTGATTGTCTGACTCTTAATAATAGAAAACAAACTGATAGTTACTAGAGGGGAGGTGTGTGGGGTCATGGGCTATATGGGTGATGGGGAGTAAGGAGAGAACTTGTCCTGATGAGCACCCAGTGTTGTGTGGAAGGGTGGAATCACTAAATTGTACATCTGAACTAATATTAAACTGTATGTGGACTAGAATTTACATAAAGACTTTAAAAATTACCCACTTTTTTCCTATTTCCTATGTGCCATCTTGGTAGTATCAGAAATATTTTAGCTGCCATCAATATATGGAAATGTATATAACTCAATCTTGGCTCGGTGGGTGTGGCAAAAAGAAGCCCTTACATTTATTTAATCATATTCACTGTTCCACAAGCAGCACACCTGTAAACATTCATTTGATTTAACTTACGTATTTTAACATTTCTTTTTAAAATATATTTTATTGTCAAATTGGCTTACATACAACACCCAGTCCTCAACCCAACAAGTGCCCTCCTCAATTCAATTTGCCACATTTAAGACAGTTGTTGAATCCCAAAATGTGAAATAGATGGACCTCTTTAGAGAATTTGGCATCCAAAAGTAATATCAAATTATATACAAATTCTCTGCTTGAGATGTTTGAAGGGAATTGTACTTTCAAAAAATTGGTCCAGCTAATGTTTCTTCCCTTTGTAGCATCTATTTTCAATGTAAAACATATCATTTAAAATCCTTTAATGCAACAACGATTGTGTTGAACATTAAAGAATTTCACAATTCCACAATATGATTCATATTCTATGTTGTAAAATAAATACCCTGTAAGAAGTGTTCTAATTAATTAAGTAAAGAAATACTGTAAGATCTATTCATGTCCTTATAGGGCAGGAATCTGCAAACATATTCTGTAAATGGCCAGTAAGTAAATATTTCAGACATTGTGGGCCATACAGTCTCCATTATAACTATTCAGTGCTGCAGTTAGAGTTCAAAAGCAACAACAGATAATATGTAAAGGAGGGTGTTTGTGTTTTAATAAAACTTTATTTACAAAAACATTCCATGAGCTGAATTTGACCCATGGGCCAAAATTTACCAACCTCTACTATATAGGAGTAAGAGGTAGTTTATATTAAATATGTTTTAAAGGCTTCTAAATCTTAAAGGCTTTCTAAATCATGTTGAAACTGTTTTTATTCAAGCTTCAGAAAGGGACAAATACTAAATGATATTTTATAGTAATATTTCATGTATTTATGTAAACAGTGTCAAAGAAATTCGTAGCACTTTGTAGCCATTTGTGCTAACACACAGTAAAAATATTGCTTTAATGTTATTCCAGATTTGGGAAATTTAATAATTTGATCATTCCTTTTGCACCATAATCCAGATGCACTGCCAAATCCCATAAATTCTACTTTCTCGTTTAAATCTATGTGCTCCTCTCTATCCCCACACCTGCTCACTTCAGCATCATCTCTTTTCTTGACCACAGCAACAGCTTCCTAACTTGTATCCCTGAAGTCAGTTACCCATCTTGTTCCACAAGGCCCTTGTCCAAGTCTCCCTTTAGTTGCAAGGATGATCTGTGTGATAAAGGAAAAATCTACTCATATTCTCTTCTCTCTTCTATTTAAACTTCCAAACCACCTATGTTTAGGATAAAATATAATCTTAATATCACCTACACAGGCTTGGCTTGATTTTGCCTGCCTCCTTTAGTACTGCTATTCTTTCTTTCAATTCATCATGTTCCTTTTGCTTAAAGACATGTGCACATATGATTTGCTTTGCCTGGAATTCACTATTTCAGCACTTGACCCAGGGTTGACATAGAATAGATAGCTGAAATAATAAGTGCTCAATAAATATGTGTAAGGCATAAATAACTGAATTAATTATATCCTAGAAGATATATTTAGATATTTGTTGAAAATGCATCATGGTCCATGGACAAAATTGGGGCAAAGCCATTCATATTGCTCTTACGAGTGGTTAACTATATGTATACAGTTGCTTCCTAGCTTATAATGTTTTCTTCTATAAAGCCTTCTAAGAGTTCTTCCCTGCACACAGCCCTCCACTGCAGCCCATAGAGTATTTTAATAAGTTTTCACCAAATACAATTGAGATTTTGTAACCTTTTTTTTTCCGATCACTAATACTAATTATCAAGTAGGATCTTTCACTCCCTTAAAAGCATTCCCAATATGACACTCCTGCAGAGATTTCAGAATAACGGAGAGCTGGAAACATTCCCAGGTCTTACGTTCAACTTGCTGCTGGTTTATGGTTATAAACTATTCAGAGGAGCAAAGCTGTTAGATCAATTTGTCTTGCAGAAGTTCTAAGAAAGTTGGTTCATGACCACTTTCTGATATGTTCAGCAGTCTACAGTTCTTCTGCTGAGTTGACGAGAGACGTGACTTCCCAGATGTTAAAACAGCTGTCATATTCACCCCGAAGGGATCACAGCAATTGCTAAAGTTTTTGTTTTGTTTTTTTCCTTCTGGATAAAATTTGCAAACTGTTTGAAACATTGCCCTGTGTTGCTCAAAGCCTCTTATATATTTGTGAGGTGTGCAGGTGTGGGGGCAGCTGTGGAATGAGGGTAGGATGGTCATAAATGAACTTGGGGTAGGATTTATAGGGGAAACATATTTCTTGATGCAGTGGACTGAAGAGTATCTTCCTTTCAAAACTCAGTTAAAAGGCCCAATATTAAAAAAAAAAAAAGAAAGAAAGAAAGCTTACTGGGGCAGGTGGCTGGCTCAGTCAGTGGAACATGTGATTTCTATCTCAGGATTATGAGTTCAAGCCCCACATTGGTATAAAGATTACTTAAAAATAACATCTTTAGAAAAGTAAATAAATAAATAAGACCCACAGGAAAGAAACATGAAGTACCAGAAAGACACTAACATATATTTGGCTCAATGTATCCTCCAAACCCTATGAATTGTCTGAATATATACAATTATAAGTTAACTGTTCTTGATTAGGAATCTAAGTGCATTCAATTATTTTTAATGGTTTTTCAGAGCATTTTATATAAGAGGAGAGGAATAGTAATTCAAAGACAAACCAATTCTTAGTAATTATATGTTTTATGCCTATATATATGAATATATATGTTCACAAATCTTTCTGGAGAAACCGTAAATCATATTATCAAAATACCTTATTCTGAATATTAACAACTTAAATAAAAACATGAAATATTAAATCACTTACCCAATATCACAGGAATAGTGGCACAATCTCAGCTAGGATCTAGATATCCTGATTTGTATCCAAGATATTTTCCATTACATCAAATAGATTGTTGTTTTAAAGGAAAAAAAACTCAATCCTATCATTCTACAAATAAAATTTTAGTTTAATTAAGATGCATGATGATTTTTTTAACTATAAAATTTGCAACTCTAAATCTCATGCAACAAAGATTTTCCCCCTCTTGTCTTAAGAAACTGAATAAGATTCACACATCAACTTATACTAATTAGGTGCATTTGACATCTAAAGGAATAAAAGCGTTCAAGAAATAAGAAACAAAAATAATTCTACATATTTAAGGAACATTCATATATTCTTTTCAGAAATATTTTTGCACTAAACCAGAGTTGAACAAATTGCAAAATAAAAGCCTGGGGATTATTTACTATAACTAGTATTTTATCTTCAAATGCAGTTTCAGCCATTCCTGCCTTCCACCCTCCTGAAATTAGGATAAATGACTTACAGTAAGCCACCTGGGTAGTTCCTAAAATCCCCACCCTTTTATTTATATGTATAAAGTATACGTACATTCCCCGCTTGGATGTTGAACAAAGAACATTATTTTCTTGTAAGGATTTAAAGTGACAAATGAACATCAACGAGTTTTACATATATAAAGGAGAAAGGTTTTAACACAGGGGAGGTGACTGACATAATCCCTCCTATTAGCAATTGTAGTAATAATACTAGTACTTGCCAGTAATCATGGCTACAGTGTTTTTCATTTTGCCCTAAACAGAAAGAAGTCTTCATAGATTTACTTGCTATACTGTTTCTGTTGCACTGAAGTAGCTGAAGAGCATCCTTGACCTAAAAGGGGGAAATATATTATACTTTGTCCCACAATTATGCAATCATGTACTGATTGACATCCTGAGCCAAAGGAAGTCATCTACAGACAGAACATTAGCTTAAGAAATCTCCTGGGATAAGAACTCAGCCCAAAAGAGCATGCAGGATTGCATATTGAGCATTTAACCCAACCCTACCAAGAGCTGCATCTTAGGCCATTTGAAGTCAGGATAGCAGAGTTGCACACAAAGGTCCTGACACAGTAGCTCATCCAGAATGACTATTAATAGTAAAACTAGTATGCTGAGTTGCTATAGGAGCAGCTTAAGTGAGAAGACAAGCTGAGTGATGAGAATGACTCATTGTTAGAACTGCTTGTGGGTTATAGGGACGTTCTGGATGAAAAGTTGTCTCTCCATAAGGTATCATTGATGACTTACTGAGGTCACTTCCTGAGCTTCCAGACCTCCTTCCTATCTTCAAATTAGTCCCATCTCCTTAGCTGATCTCTGTTCTCACCACCTGAAAGAGCCTACCTGTGTAGAAGTGGCTTCCAGCCAGGTACCTTGAATATATTATCATATGTCATAGAAGACATTTAAAATGCTTGGGAAGAGGGAATATTTTTACACTATGTCAATGTTCTGTCCCTTAACCTTGTTTAGTGAACATGTAGGTTACTTTGAAAGAAGTAAATGGACTTGTCTTCATAAATATCTAATATTCAGAAGTATAACTTATTTAAGGAGTCAGTATAGCCTAATGAACCTGCCACTTTTTGAGTTTGTCTTAATTGCCAAGGAATATTTTGAGAGAAAACTCAAGACTTAAAGATGAAGACTCAAAACTTTACAAACTGATTGGTCCTTTAAGGATATACCTAGAAATGGCTGTTGCGTTATTTCTTTTTTCTGTTGCTATTTGTGGACAAAGCTGAAAGCAATAATTAATTATGGTCAATGCATGATCCTATGCCAATATTTCCTGTAACTGAGAAACACAGCCCAATACCATTTGAAGGCAGTGCCATATTATAAAATGTATCCAAACTGCAGAATGTCATAACAGCATCTGAGAAGGGCACCACATTGTAATTCTTATCTTTGATAATAGTATGAAGACAATAGCATATCTGCTTTCTTTTTACCTTGAGGAAAAAGTTGGACTAGAAAAGATCTAGGAACATAAAGCAATCCATAAATCTGGATACAACACTTATAATGAAGAGGTTTCAAGTAGAAACTCTAAGGAGAGAAAAGAGCTAGGACAGACTTCATTGAGGGATTTAACCTTGTGAAGGTCACATACTAAAATGGTTTCTATGTGTGCTTACTCTCTCTCTCTCTCTCTCTCTCTCTCTCTGTCTCTCTGATTCTACAAAACCATGGACTAAAAATTACTTTCTCAAATTAAAATCCTAACATTCAGGGAAGCTGAACTGGATAATTTCTGTAAGCAGTATGTATTTCAGAGTTAGTTTTGGTAGATGACCTTGGGAATATGGTAGATATTCAGTAAGTATTTCCTGATTTGCAATGCCTAATTTTAGAACCTGAAGGGACTTCAGATAATTATCATTTATCAAGCGCAGATGATGAGCTAGGCATTTTATTTAGATTATTTCATTTTATCCTCACATCAACCCCCAAGTAGGGACTATTATTATTTCTATTTTAAGGACATGATATACAAGATTTGAAGAGGTCAAGTGATTTATTCGAGAGAAGATCAGTGACTGGTGGAATTGAACTCCACATTGAGGCTTCAAAGCCTGCACTTTTAGCATTAAGTATCGCGTATTTTAACGCCTATTCTTTCCACCAGGAACAAAAACAATTTTTTCTTTCAAAACTGAGATTTTGAAAGACTAAGTAAATGACTAAGGTGATATGACAAGTTCACGACAGAGTTGAAATTGAAATTAGTCTCATTGCTATTAGTTCAGAACTCTATCCTTCCAGTCACTTGTTGTTATGGCTTTAGTTTAAAGAATACAGGTGCTGGCCTGGAGGTCATGTGGCCAAAGTCTGCAACCTGCCAGGTGATCTTAGATAAGTAATTTCATCTTTCTGTGTATCATTTACTTCATGTTTAATATGAGGACATTATGCTATCAATAAAGACTGTTTTCATTTCTAAAATGTGATACTTCTATGTTCCTGTAGCCTCTGATGCTATTGTCAATCTATTTAGCAAATACCTCAGCGATAATCTCAATTTTTTTTTATCAAGATGATCAGGATAGTGTGATTTCTGAGACTATAGTCATGATCTAAGGAACCCAAAAACCTAGGTTTGAAACCCAGCACTATTGCCTAATTATGAGAATGTGGGGAATTTCCTTAACAGTTCTGAATCTCTCAGATCTCTCATTTATAAAACAAAATGTAATATCATCCCTACCTTAAAGGATGGTAAAGATTAAATGAGATGTCTCATATAAATTCTGAAGAACTGCCATGTAGCAAGTAGCCAGTGATGATCTAATGATGGTGACAGTAATGGCAATGAGGATGGTGGCATTGGAATGTGTCCTATGGTTACAAGGCTTTTAAGTCTGTTTTTGTGCTGTTAAGTGCAACATAAATTTCTTCCTAGTGTGGAGATAATCTTTGATAGTGATATTCCACAAAGACAAATAGAACAAAAATTATAGATGGAGATGAATGATTGCAGTTGTAATTAAGGCCCATAAAGCCAGAAGTCACAGCACTAATAGAACTAGTTTCTGTCTCCATCCCCCATATCTCTCCCTCCTTCTCTACCATCTTTTTTTTCCAGTTAAAATAGATGATTTTCCTAAGAAGACAATAGTAATAAATTTATAAGAATATAAAACTACATATAGGATATGTAAAATTATTACAAAATATGTAAATTATATACACACATGAATATATACACATATGTATGCATTTGCATAAAAATTCCCTCAAATGTTAACATATCTGGATTGTGGGATCATTGGTGATTTTAACTTTTTTCTTTATAAATTTCTGCCTTTCACAAATAAGTGTGCATCACTCCTAGTTTAAAAGGGAGACTTAATAAAAGTAAGAGCCAAATGACCATATAAAATCAAAGTCTCTTAACAAAGGCTATTTCTAGGTGAAGGGATTAAAGGTGGTGTTCATTTTACTCTATCATCTACTATTTTCTAAATTTTCTATTTGAGCATGCAACCCTTTCAAAATTATTTTTAAAGTGTTTAAAACCACATATAAATACTCTATAATGATATGGTAGAGATATTTCTACCAATATTGACCCACTTGATTTATGGGCTTAAACAGCTCCCCCTCTACACAGGTACATCTTCACACTTCAAAAGGTCTCAACTCATTTGACAGTAAGCAAATTATTTGTGTCTCCCTTTCTTTTCCTGGTTAATGGAAGATAAACACATCCCTTTGAGAGTTATCATGAGGATTAACTGGCAAAGTATACACGGAGTGCCTGTAACAGTGTTTGTCACTTAATCAGCCCCAAAGCATCATCACTGCCCCTGACCCAATGTGCTCTCTGACCTCTGCTGATGTCTGCAGAAGGAAGATGGAGGCCCCCTGCCCAACAAATCACTGCTGAATTCAACCTCCCCTGGAGTCTCTAGCACATCCCTGCTCTCCCATCACATTGTCATCTGTTAAGAGTCCTGCAAAAGATGATAACCATTAGGATGACACCACATAATCGAAGAATTACTGAGTAATTTAACAAAGCCAATAAAAATGTCTTCAAAAGGAACGAATACAGAGTTGAATTATTATCCTGAAGCAAAGAATTGTTTACCATAGTGCTTGTTTTCAGGCTTAAGTGCAGGACAGTTTGTCTACACAGAGTGGTCTCAATGCACAGTTGTTCTCATCAGCACTGGGGCCCTTCTCCAATGATGTGGGTTTGAAAGGAATACCTTTGGATAAAAAAAAGTCACTTCAATTCACCATGAATTTAAATCTCCTGTTGTGCTTTCACAGTCTCTGCCGCACAACTGCTACCACTCCATGTTTACTGACAAATAAAAACTCACTTCTTGCTAGCAAGGATAGTGTTACTAACTGCAGTGTATCCTTGCTAGCAAGGATAGTGTTATAGGAACTGCAGTAATAATTTTGCTGAGCCAATGGCAAATAAACATTTTCCCCGTGGCTGATTATCATGGGCTGTAGGAGAGGTCCCGGTGCATCGTAGGCCTTTGAAAAATGTTTATTTGGATATGTGGGAAAATATACAAATAATTAATAGTAGCTTCTCGTTTGGATTTTACTTTCTTAAATACTTAACATAAATATTACTAACCATCTACTTTATTAAACATCTGAGCTTGATATCCTTAAATCCATATTGTCTATTTAGGTTTAAGTGAGGCTGGGTATGTGGAGTGCTGCATAGAAGGGGAGTATAAAATTCAGTCATAATGGAAAAAATCTGAATTAAATAATTATTTTCAGGAAGAATGTATTAGAAGCTACAATATATTACTTATATAAATCAGGTGTTTTAGTATTTTATTATTTCATTTAGTTTTCCCACACAATTGTCTCCCATTTATGACTATTGTTTCCATGCTGCAGATAATGGAACAGTTTTGTTGTTGCTAAACAAACTATTCTGATATTTAGTGGCTTGAAACTATAACCATTTTATTATTCATTATATATTTTATCATTTATGGGAATGGCCTTTCTTGGCTCTATGACATCTAGGATCTCTTTTGGGAAGGGTCGAAAAACTGGATGATTCAAGAATTGGAAGACAGAATGATCTGGGGTCTCCATTCTCATGTCAGGTGCCATGGTGACTTACAAACCAAGACTGTTGAGTGGCTTGTCTTCCTCAAAGCATGTCATCTTCGTGTTGACAGACTCCTCACCTGGTGGCTAAGGGCTTCAAGTCAAGTGTTACAGACATCAAGGCAGAAGCTACATCAACTTTTATGACTAAGCTTTGGGAGACAGAGTCAGTCATTGCTTTTGGTTGAAGAGTCACAAGCCACGCATAGCCAAAGGGAAGGTGTATAGTCCCCACCACTTGATGGAAGAAGGGCCAAAGAATTTGGAAGCTATAAGACTTAAAGGGATGAATAACTAGGACAAAGTCTCACGCCTGGAATTTGAACCTAGGTCTTTTGAATTCAATGCACAGGCCATGGCGTCTCTTATTCAGATGGCCAAATAAGGTTTTCATGGAGGACATTTTTGGGGATGAGTTTCAATAACAAACAGAAAAAGTAGGGGGAATGTTGTAATCAACTGAATTTATCATTTAAGAGGGTTTAGTTTATAAGGTAAAATATTCCCCTATAAACTTTCTTTTATTATGTACACCTTCCAACAAATCCTTAAAGCAAATAAAAACAAAAACAAAAAAAACAAAAAACAAAAAACAAAAAATGAAAAAACACACACAAAATAAACAAACCAATAATGGTGTATTACAGCCCAGTCAGCCTGAATTATAACAAAAGTCGAGTTAATGAGGTCTGAACTAATCAGGTTTAATGCAGCAATAATTGTGCAGCCCCAGAGAGAGAAAGGAGAATGGTTATTTAGGCTTTGTTTGGCTTTAGAAGAATTGACTCTGGCTTTCAAGGTACTTACTTGAGCATGTGCACATGCAAACCTCTCAATCTAGTGTTTGTCAGGAATATAAATGTGTCATATTCTCAAAGACTTTCACTGATCAATTGCACAGACCATAGCTCTAATTAATATGAGAATCCATTCAAGACTTGTGGGTTATTTTAATTGCTGAGAGCTCTAGTCTAGTGTAGGAAAATTTGTTTTCTAAGGGATGAATAGCAAATATTTTTCGCTTTATGGGACATCTAGTCTCTGTTGTAACTACATAACTCACCTGTCATCACCCTAAAACTGCCACAGACAATCCATAAATGAATAGGCATGTCTCCATTTAGTAATACTTTATTTACAAAGACTTGCAATCAGCCAGATTTGGCCCTTGGGCTATAATTTTCTGATCCTTGTCTAAACCTTTCAGTTTATAAGCAAGAAGAATGAGGGCCAAAGAGCACAGTTTTTTTCCATGTGAACCTTAAAATAATGAGATGAAACATAAAAGCTCTAGAAAAAATCCAGTAATGCAAACACATATGCTGGATTTCCTAAGTTCTAAAATATTGCCTGATTTTCATCATCATCAATGAATATATATTGAATATACCCTGAGCGCAAAGTTCTGTACATTGCTTTTGGCTTGTCAAGTGTCCCTTTAGCCAGGTAGGTTATATTCACTGTACTGTTTTTTTGCCAAAGATATTCAAACCCCCTCCAATTTCATCAGTTTTCAGCATGCAAGTTTGAACATGTCTAATTTTCTTTTATTGAAGCTTCAAACATTCTTTGCATTTCTCCATCTATGCTTTTCAGACAAACAATGGTAGTAGCCTGTTAATGATATCCTACCTCCTAGCTAATAGCAGTTAATATTTTTGTGCTCCTATCGTCAAACATCTCCATCTAAACATCTGAAAGATAAAGATGTTTGCACTGGGCATGGAACAGCCATCTATTTCACTGCTCTGGCCCATGTCTGTTCTCCTAAGAATCAACATGTGAAAACACAACAATCTTCCAGGTGCATGGAGATGCTCTGCTCAAGTAAACCTCACAGAAGAGGGGATAAAGTGTAGTTTTGCATCAAATCATAAGGAAATATTTCTATCCCCGCTAATCTGTGAAATAAAAATGAGCACATAAAAGAATGTGGCAAAGATGACATGCAGATGATCAACAGATGCATGAAAAGATGCTCAACATCACTTATCATCAGAGAAATGCAGATCAAAACTACAATGAGATATCACCTCACATCTGTCAGAATGGCTAAAATTAAAAACACAAGAAAAAAACAAATGTTGCTGAGAATGTTAAAAAAAAAAAAAGAAATCTTCATGTACTGTTGGTAGGAATGAAAACTGGTGCAGCCAGTGTGGAAAACAGTATGGAGGTTCCTCAAACAATTAAAAATGAGTCACCTAGGTGGCTCAGTCAGTGAAGTGTCCAACTTCAGCTCAGGTCATGATCTCACAATTGGTGAGTCTGAGCCCAACATTGGGCTCCCCACTCTCAGGAGGGAGCCCACTTCGGATCCTCTGATCCAAACTACCCCAAGATTCAATAATTCCACTGTTGGCTTTTTTCTGTCCCCACCCCCCACCCCACACACAAAAAAACAACAACACTAATTTCAAACAATCTATGCACTCCTGTGTTTATTGCAAATTTATTTATAATAGCCAATGTGGAAGCAACCCAAGTATCCACTGAAAGATGAACAGATAAAGAAGATGTAGTATAGACATAAAATGGAATATTATTTAACCATAAAAAAGAATTAAATCCTCACATTTGCAACAACATGAGTGGATCTAAAGTATGTAATGCTAAGTTAGGTCAGCCATAGAAAGACAATACCATACGATTTCACTCACATGTGGAATTTAAGGAACAAATGAACAAAGAAAAAAATATATAAATGAAAAATAGACTCTTAAATATAGAGAACAAAGTGGTGGTTGCCAGAGGAGAAGGTGGGGCGGGGATGAGTGAAGTAAGTTAAAGGGTTTAAGGGTACACTTATGGCGATGAGGACTGAGTAGTATATAGAATTGTTGAATCATTATATTGTATACCTGAAACTAATATAATGCTCTATGCTAATTACATTTGAATAAATAAAAGAATGTGACAGTTTAGAGTAAGCCATCTTTTCCATCTTTAGGGTATATTGCCTTTGTTAAGTCTGGCTGAGATGCATAGAAAATTTTATCTGTAAGATATAATTGAATGAATACCTGCACCATGTTACATAGTCTCTGGGGCCAAAGAGGACATATGCATCTCAGATTAATTGCTGATACTTCTGGTAACCTATTTACATCCCATCTATTGAAAAGAGGAAATGGCCAAAACTAATTGATTTGGCATTCAAGGTACCTAACATGCTTATTTTAGTCTATTTTTTTCAGCCTTTTTGTCTGGAACATTTACCATAAACTTTACCCAAGCTGCTTTTTATGCTTCAATATACCATTTCACTTGCCCGTAATTTCTTCCTCCCTGCCCAATACCCCCTAAGGTTTTACCCATCCTGGAGGATCATCCAAATGTCTATTTCATCATGGAACCTTTCTTGATGCATCCAGCTAATGTGACACAGGCAGCTAACTTCTTACATATTTAACTCAGAAATCATATTAATCACTATTTTTGTTATGACATTCAACACTTACTATTTTGTATTGTATTCTTCTTCAAGATATTTGTTTTTTGTACCTCTGCATCTTATTCAAACACAAATAGGTTTTTCCCTCCTCATGTAGACATTTATGAATTGTTTAAGGATGAAAGGGTAGTTGGATAAATACATTTTAAATTTTGTCTCAGTGATTTAAATTTTGCAGTATTAATCTTCATAATGACAGGGAAAACATCTTGATACAGCCTGTATGTACATGCATATTAGAAAGAGATGTGAAATTTAATTCATGTATTTTTTTAATGCCTAAACATAACCCTATCATTTGAGAACACAGTGAGACCACCTCCCTCAGAGAATAAGCCATGTTCTCCACTTAGAGTGAAAGAAATTATAAAGATTATAATGACCCTCTAACTTACCCCTGGATTATATTCTATACAAATGTACTCAGTCATGACTAATGACTCAAAAAAAAAGTAAATTTTGATGAATTTTACCTTTCTCCTTTCACCCAACATATCATCGTATTTACTCCTTTTACTTTTAATATGGTCAACTTTAAATACACTCAAATTCCTTGAGAAATTGATTCATTTATAGTAATAAATAATACTGTTTCTCTTATTATTTGGGAATAATATTTTGAAGGTAAGGTATTTAATACCTGATCTAATAGAACCCATGCATTTTTATTAAAGCTAACCAAGTACTATCTAAAGTGGTTGGGTTTCAACTAGATTTCAGTGGCCATATCACCACATAATATTTTCTCCTTGCCCTTGATTGGAGCTAAGTCCATGTCCTTATCAGCCTTGGATATTCCTAAATATCAGAAGGAACTTTAATATTAATGTCCACAACTTGTAAATTACTCTGAAGCCATCTGTCCCCAGGAGGGTTTACAATAAGAGTTTTGTTTTTTATTACAAATCAAGAGAATTGAGGGGCACCTGGGTGGCTCAGTCAGTTAAGTGGTTAAGCGTCCAACTTCAGTTCAGGTCATGATCTCATCATTCCTGAGTTCGAGCCCCGCGTCAGGCTCTGTGCTGACAGCTCAGAGCCTGGAGCCTGTTTGGGATTCTGTGTCTCCCTCTCTGTCTCTGCCCCTCCCCCACTTGTGCTCTGTCACTCTCTCTCTCTCAAAAACAAATAAACATTAAAAAATTTTTTTTCAAAAAGAGAATTGAGAATGTCAGAGTTTAAAAATCATGGGTCTTTTATGTTGAAGACAATTGGAAAAGTTCAAAAACAGTAAGAGAAGACAAATGCAAGCATCCTTGAAAACAGAATTCTTGCTAAGGAAGCTTTGGTTCTGGGAAGCATTTTTATCTGAATGATGTACAGGGTATTATCTGACTATTGGCCAGTGAAATGGAGAACACTCTATTTTTTATTTTTTATTTTTTGTACTAAATAACGGATGGTAAATAGTCACATTCTCAGATTGCCTACCAGAGCCACAGCCCCCTTTTGTGTAAACTGTCTCTTCCACAGCTACTGTTTATTCTTTGCAAAACTCTACGCACAGAGTCTATGACCCTGTCATAACCCCAGGGATGGTGGGATTCTAGGACAGTAATACCCCACAACAGTAAACTTTCAGGTTGGTCAGTTGAAGTGTTACAGCCTAAAAAAATAATGGGCTGGATCAAATAGAGTCTCAAGAATTCAAGCTAAAAACATAATAAAAAATAAGAAAATTAGCAGAATGAAGGATAATCAAAGGATGCCTTAAAACAGAATTTGATCCATGAAAGTCCTCATATGTCAAAGCTGTGAGTGAACCAAAGTTATACCATAACAGAAATGCAGCACCATAAAGGGAAAAATGATCGACCATATATAGAAAGGAAAGAATACCAAAAAGGAGAGAACTCAAACATTTCAGTGGTCCCGGCATTTCTGAGTTTCTTTCCTTTCTGTTCGTCTGCTTGTCAGTTGCGTTACATTTTACTTAGAATTTAGATTCTACAGTGAGTGCATTCAACAGACATTGAAGATAGTCATCATTTCCCTTGAAAATCCTTTGGGAAAATACCACCACAGAAACTAAAGTATCTTTTTTTTTTTTTCTTCTAGCTTTGGAGCAAATCATGGTTCCTTTCATTTAGGACCAGATGAAATGACTGTCTTACTTTCAGAAGAAATTTTATGTGAAAAATATGCTTCTTTAAACATTATAATCTCCCCAGGGTTTCCTGTGAAGTTCTTGCTATGACAGAAATGACCAAGGAGACAGAAAATTCCCATCTTCCAGCTCATGCTCATTTCTGGGTGTATATTTATTAACTGAAATAGCCACAGGAATGCACCATACATTTTAAATATTCCATTCCTCTCCCCATTAAGAAAAGCAAGTACAGTGGAAGTTGCACAAATTAATAATGCCTACCTCAAGATGTACCCTGGGTTGTAATACATGTGTAGTGTCCTAAATAATCCTGGTTCTTTAAGTAAAATGAGAAAGCCTCAGTCCCTTGCAACCAAAAGAATTCAATAGAATTGGAAAATCATGCTTTTTATCACTTTATCTTCTTACAGAGAAATAGACAATCAAAATATCTAAAATTAGACTGGTTCAAAAATCAAGGAGAATTGGAAAGCATGTAACCTACAAAAATGTTATACTTCTGGGCTGCAAAATCAATAAGCTAGTTCATGGTTTTATTAAAAAATAACCCCTTCTTAGGGCACTTGGCTGGCTCAGTCAGTTAAACGTGCAACTCTTGATCTTGGTTCAGGTCATGATCTCACAGTTTGTGGAATTGAGCCCCATGCCATTGGACTCTGCACTGAAAGCACTGAGTCTGCTTGGGATTCTCTCTCTCCCTCTCTCTTTGGCCTCCCCTCCATAAACAAACAAACAAACAAACAAAATAACCCCTTCTTTCCAAGTCAGATTTGCCCATTCTTGCATAGACACCTGTCTTCCACTTCACTTAGCCTACTTTATTGGACACACCATGTGCTCCCCACTACCATCCTTTGGTCCACCTTGTATTCCAGCCACTGCTGTAGCAACCAGCTTCCTACAGATATAACTGAAAACATCTCAGACATGGGCGTCATTTCTCTGACTCTGTGCCCTTTTGCCTCTCTGGTTTTGCATTGCTGGTGCTATTGGATAGCTTTGGAAACCAACTAGCACTCACACATATGCAGACTGGAAGGGAGAAGGAGTTAACATCCCAATTAGGAGGGGTGGAGGGAAGGGCCCAAAGATCAATTCCCCTTACTTCTGTTCCTCTGGTGAGTAATCTTGTGTTCCTCAGGCCACATCTGTACAAAATCCTTCCCTCTTTTCCTGATTCCCTCTCTCTAGCATTCCACTCCTGTTTCCTGAGATCAATCCCAAAATAAACTACCCACATGCAAGCTCTTGGTGAAGCTTTGTTATCTAAGAGTCTCCAAATTAAGACATACCCCAAAGTATTTGAGAGAACATGAAGACAACTGCTATTTACTGAAAATATCCTGAATCTGGGGTTCTCTGAAAGTATTATTTCACGTAATCTTCATCCAAGCCTTATTAGTTGGCTATTATGACTCTCTTGTTTCACCTGAGACAGCTTTGATTCTCAAAGGTAATGGCATTTGTGGAGGTCACAGAATTAATTAGAGATAAAAGAAGGACTTCAAATCCTGATCTATGATTCCAAACTCACCTTCTTTCCATCATATATTGTTAGGTTAGATAAATCAGTTATATAAATGAGCTAAGGTTGACATCCCTGTATTGGCCTGTTGATGGTTTAGTGCCTCACAGTGGACTGAGACCCAATAGTTCAAAAGCCTGCAAGCACCAAACTCCATTTTTAACATACTGTTGTTTTAAATATAAGCCAAATAAGCAGATTTTTAGTCATTTAGAGCCTGCCTACTTTGCACACCCATGAAGCTTTGCCCAACATATGCTAGCTATAGATAAGCCCTAGGGCTGTGCATACCTCAAACTGCTGCTACCATTTGCTGCTCCCTGACCCAAAGACTTCCCACTATGCTGCTGAGTAACATCAGCTAGATATTATGCCTCTTCTCTGATCCACCTCTTCCTGGGAGTTCCCCACCCTCTTTGCCTTCTCAGTGGTGTTCCCCCTCCTGTAACTTCTATGTGTCCTCAGACTGTAAGGGATTTTTCCACCTGCAAACCTGTCAGAGGGACGCCAAAATAAACCTTGTGTGTGCTATTGCCACCAAGTGGTGATATCTTTTTCTCTGTTCAGTTCCCAGCTCCCTCAAATCACCCTACTTACTCTCTGCTCTCCAGCTTGACTACTCTTTCAGTCCCTTTGGCTACTATGCTAAAAATTCTTCCTTAAAGCCAAGAGAATTGTGGGCTGATAACAGCAACACTTATTTGAGAGAAAAAGGAATAAATCTACAAAATATATTACCACAAGAGGTGACCCACACGAAAACATAAATCTGTGTCAAGAAAAATAAAAAGATGACAAGACAGTACTGGCTTATTAAGATTGTGATTGCCATGTGCCCTTAACCTCTGAGAGTTGAGGTTAAAAGACTGAAAAAAGAGGGATTTTATTATACAGGCTTTCTCCATATCTACCTAGCACAATTCTTAGTAACAATACTTAAAGGATACTCATTGGGGTGCCTGGGTGGCTCAGTCGGTTAAGCGTCTGACTTCGGCTGAGGTCATGGTCTCACAGTTTGTGAGTCTGAGCCCTGCATCGGGCTCTGTGCTGACAGCTAAGAGCCTGGAGCCTGCTTCGGATTCTGTGTCTCTGTCTCTCTCTGCTCCTCCCCAACTCACTCTCAGTCTCTCAAAAATAAGCATTAAAAAAAAAATGATGCTCATTAAAAGGAAACGAATGATTTTTCACAACCCATTCTTCAGTGTTTCTACCAGAAAAAGATTCTGATTCTATGGCTGAGAGGCACTTGAGGAAGGACCAGGGGGACAATTTTAAGATTTGGGGTCTAATTTTGGCCCAAATCTAAAGGATTTTATTCTATTCTATGTAATGTATTTTACTAATTTTCATAAGGCTTAGGTGCTATCCAAGATCCAATCCACTTGATTCAAGGCCATCAGCTGGAACAATTTGAGATCTTCAATACTTTTATTGCCATCAGATTTTCCAAAGTATTCTGAAATGCTCTAAAATTTTTACAACCTGACTTGAATCACAATAATCCTCAAATTACTTATTATGAATAGGAATGATTAATATATGGATTTTGAATAAGGGAGCATAAGGAAGTTTGGAGTATGTTTTGGTTTATCACAATGAATGCGGTTATGACTAGAATCCAGTGGTTGAGTGTCAGGGATGCTAAATGTCCTACGGTACATGACTGTATCACCCAATAAAGAATTTTTCTGTATCTTGCATGACATTTGGATACAACTTATTTGCAAAGACTTAATGCTTTCTCATTTCTCCACTTCTGGATTTTCTAATTTCTCCTGACATGTTATCCCTATTTCACATAAACATTATCTTTCCTTCTTGCGCAATACTCAAATCTAGTTGACTCATACTTAATCTGACATTAATTTTTTTTCTAGTGTCTACCCATATAATTTTATTTCAAATTCCTGAGTGTGTTGTATGGAAAAGCTTCTGATCTTTTACATCTAAATAAACTCATTACAGGTGAGTGCTACTATTAGAATTATAATCTAAAATAATCATACACAAGTATTTACATATAAACACATTTTTTTCCTATTTCTCTTTTCTTTTATTTTCTTCATATTACAGCATTTTACATTAATTGTTTTATTATGTGTATAAGTAGGTTATATTATTTATGAGTATCATTTTATGACAGTAAATGGGATACAAAAATATTTGTAACAAAAAAGGAAGTGGCTAAGTCTGAAAACCACTTTTAGAGTCTATTAGAATAAAGGCCATCTTACCTCTTATGCCTTTTGGCTTAGTAACTATGTGCTCTAAATATTAGGTTTGATTTCTTAATCTTAGATTTTTTTTTAAGATTACTTATTTTGAGAGAGAGAGAGAGAGTGCGCAAGCCTGTGCGCAAATGGGGGAGGGGCAGAGATAGGGAGAGAGAGAATCCCAAGCAGCTCCATGCTGAGCTCATGGAGCTTGATCTCATGACTGTGAGATCATAACCTGAACCACAACCAAGAGTTGGACACTCGACTGACTGAGCCACCCAAGTGCTCCATATCTTAGCTCTAATATATGTAAAAACAGAATCATGATACCTGCCTCATCAGAATAAGTTTAGGCTGAAATGAAATAATACATTCCAGAGTCCCTGGCCCATATAGGTCATCCTTCCTACACTATCATCTCAAATTCTACATTAAAAACATATGTTTACTCCAAAATAAGAACATAAATGACCCAATTTTTTAAAAAGTCAAGAGGTCTAAACACATATCTTACCAAAGAAGATAGACAAATGGGAAATAAGCATATAAGAAGATGCTCAATATTACTTGTCATTAGGGAAATCAATGTAAAATAATGACATATAAATATAGAACTATTAGAATGGCTCAAATAAAAAACAACTGACACCATCAACCACTGATGATAATGCAAAGCAATGGGAACTTTCCTTTATTGGTGGTGGGAATGCAAAATGGTACATCCACTTTGGAGAACATCTTGACAGGCAGTTTCTTACAAAGCTAAAAATGATCTTGCCTTACAACCCAGCAATTGTACTTACAGTTATTTACCTAATTTGAACCTGTAGCCACTCAAATATCTGCATGGTTTTAGTACTTACAGCTGCTTACTTCAAAATCACCTACACTGGAAGCAACCACAAGATATCCTTTGATAGATGAATTGATAAGCAAATAGCAGTACATTCACACAGTGGAATATTATTAAATTAATAAAAGAGTTCTCAAGCTACGCGTGGATGAAATTCAAAAGCACATTGCTAAGTAGAAGCTTATGGGAAAGGGCTACCTTGTTTGATTTCATTTAGATGACATTCTGGAAAAGACAAAACTATAGAGACAATAAGTAGATCAGTAGTTGACAGACATTTGATGGAAGAAGTTTAAAGATGTGAGTTTTTTTGAGGTGGTGAAACTACTTTGGATGATACTGTAATGGTGGTATATCACATTATGCACTTGTCAAGACCTACAGAACTTTACAGTGCAAGGACTGAACTTTAAGTCATGCGAATTTTAAGAAATTATTTAAGAAGTCAGGAGATCTGGGAGCATGATCTCATGGTTCATGAGCCCCGTATTGGGCTCTGCACTGACAGTGTGAAGTCTGCTTGGGATTCTCTCTTGGCCCCTCCCATACTCACTCTCTCTCTCTATCTCTCTCTCTCTCAAAATAAATTAAAAAAAAACATTTAAAAAAAGTCAGAATGCAGAATATGAAAAAAAAAAAAACCTGTGTGGAAAATTCATGAAACAATGTCATCGAAGACGATGGAAGGAAAGATGTTGATATAATTGGGAAATGAGTGGATTCTCTAAGACTGAAGACAAAAGAAATTCTACATAAGAACTGTACTCCAGTTGAAAAAGTTTTTTCCCATGGGGATATGAGCTAACACTTCTGAATCCACTCTACCTGTTGTGAATGGGTTGAATTATATCCCCCCAAAGAAGTTATGTTGAAGTTCTAATCCCCAGTACCTGTGCATATGACTTTATGTGGAAACATGGTTGCTGCAGATGTAATCAAGATGAGATCATTTGAATAGGCCTTCATCCAGTATGACCAGAGTACACATAAGAAGGGATGAGAAAGGGAGAGGAGAGGGAAGACAGCCTCATGAAGACATAAGCAGATACTGGAGCTATGCTGTCCCAAACCAAAGAATACTTGAGAGACAAGAAAGGATCCTCCCCTAGATGCTTTGGAGAGTATGGTCTTGTCAACATCTGGATTTCAGACTTGTAGCAACAAAGTAGTAATAGATTACAACCCAACATGTAAAATAAATATCCATGAACACATACTAATATAAAATACATGGGGGAAACAATGGCAGAGAAGAGACAAATTTCCCATGAAGAAGAAGTCCAAATAATTTTCTAGATTATTATCTCAATTTGGATATTTCATCCAAATAATGTATCCATCCTTAATGAGATGTAGTTTAACTCCCCATTCTATAAGTGTGGGCTGTCATAGTAACATCAAAGAAAACCTTAGGAGGGGCGCATGGGTGGCTCAGTCAGTTTAGTGTCCAACTTTGGCTCAGGCCATGATCTCACAGTCTTTGAATTCAAGCCCTATGTCAGGCTCTGTGCTGAAAGCTCAGAGCCTGAAGTATGCTTTGGATTCTGTGTGTGTCTCTCTCACTCTGACCTTCCTCCACTTGTACTCTGTCTCTCTCTCTCAAAAATAAACAAACATTAAAACAATTAAAAAAGAAATCTGAACTTTTAGGAAATCTGAAAAAAAAGGATGAAATTAATAGTAATGTTTCAATATTGATTAATAGTGAATACAACTTAATAATGTAACATGATAAGGGAATCTTGGTGTGGGGTATATGGGATATCATTACTTATTATTGTAAAATTAAAAGTATAATACAAAAGTAAACTGGTTGTTTAATTCTGAGTTTAACTCTTGTTCCAGCACTTCATATGTGATGGGCAAGAGTTCAATTTTCTATCTTTAAAATGCTATGATCCCTAAGCTAGAACACTGGTAAGGATTAATAAATTAACCAATATGAAGGGTCTACCTGCTAAATTCTAACATAATGCCCTGAAGAATTCTGAAACATTTAATTGTCATTTTTCTTTTGTCTTTGTGAATATATTTTCAGACCTAGGGAAGCCAATTAATTAGTAGGAAAGGGGGATAATATAAAAAATAGTTAAAGCTAGGTGTCCCAAACTGTTTCAGTTTGATGTGAATTTTATCAAATATGAATTTCTTGTTGATTTAAGTAGGAGGAAGTTGAATTCCTCTTGGATGAAGTACAAGGTCAAGGTATCTCCTACATCTTCGCTACTGGCTGCCCTTCATCAATGTTTGTGGCTTAAAGTGATTATATCATGAGGCTACAGATGAAATGAAAATGTCTGCTCACAGAACATTCAAGTCACTTAAGAGTAAAGATGGAATTGTACTCCAATTCTAAACTTACTGAAGAGTTATTACCCAGTAAAATGGTATCAGTAATCAATATTTCCCATACAGAACCTCTTACAAACAATCTATATATAATCCTCAAAATAATAGAGAAGGTTTCCTGTTTAAGCCAGCCAGCCCATCACCATAGTTGTGTAGATAAACTTCAATTAATGTAATAGAAATCTTGTCCTTATTTACCATTATCTCTGCCTACCCACATGGGTAATTATAACAGCATTATTTCAGTTTGAAAGGATTGTGCAATATAGAAAAAAATCAAAGAGCCATTATGAGTCTGTGTACTTTTGTTTCCAATACCATCTGGATAAGCTGTAATAATGAACATTTTCAAACTCTGTAGTCTCCAAAATATATACTATCTTCAATGCCCTTAAACGTACAATAAAGTTATAACCAAACAAAAGCTAGTAATATATGAGTACTTCAAGTTCTGCCTCCCTTTGTCCATTAAGAATAATGTTGGCTTGCCTCTCCACTATTCTTCTCCTGTCCCCATCCCTAACATTTATTTCAAGAGTGGGGGTGGGGAGGAAGACTGGAGACTGACTCGTGGGATGGACTTTGGGAAATTATTGTTGCAGTACACATTCTTTCTCATGGTACTCCAAAACCCAAGGTAAGAACTTGAGTCATGTTCATGTAATTATTTTATTTTGAAACCCATTGCATCACTGAGAAGGATCTAAGTACCCAAGATGAGACATTCACTGGGTGACTGACTCTCAGTTTTGCCTGTCACTGGTTGCAAAGCCTGCCTTACTTTCACTACATTAAAGATTATGGTAAGCTCATGTTGGAATTTACCTGCCAGCATTTGGTTCCCAGCCCCTTCACTACTTGGGGTTTAGATCCCAACTTTCTGGCTCTTGACAAAATTGTTTCATCTCTCATTACCTTGCATTCTTCTTGTGTAAAATGGAGTTAATAGTAGTGCATAGTGGATAGGATGAGTAGTAAGAAATAAACTATATAACCAATGTAGAAACAACATAACAGAGTTGTACTCGAGATGTTAGCCAAAGTTACATTTTCCTTTGTATCACTTCTCCATAACTATCTTCATCTTGTTGTTTTGTTAAAGCTTTTGAGCTTTAAGGAAAAAAGATATTTACATTAAACAGATATGTATTTCTTTTGTGGTTAATTTACATTTATTGGTACAGCTAAGTTTTAAAAGTGTAGTTAAGGGGAGCCTGGGTGGCTCAGTTGGTTAAATGTCCAACTTCGGCTCAGGTCATGATCTCACAGTTCGTGGGTTCGAGTCCCACATCAGGCTGTGCTGACAGCTAGCTCAGAGCCTGGAGCCTGTCTTCAGATTCCGTGTCTCCCTCTCTCTCTGACCCTCCCCTGCACGTGCTGTCTCTCTCTCAAAAATAAAATAAAACATTAAAAAAATTTAAAAGTGTAGTTAAGATGTTCAACCCAGTTACTGTGTGATTTTGTTCATTCCTGCTCCTGAATGGCTACAAAGATGACACATTTTGTGTTCAGTGAATATAAAATGTAAAATAACCAATTTTCTGAGTACTACAATTTTTTTAATGTTTGTTTATTTTTGAGAGACAGAGAGACAAAGTGTGAACAGGGGAGGGGTAGATACAAGAGGGAGACACAGAATCCAAAGCAGGCTCCAGGCTCCAAGCTGTCAGGACAGACAAACCCATGAGACCATGTCCTAAGCTGAAGTTGGACACTTCGCTGACTGAGCCACCCAGGGGTCCCCTGACTACCACAATTTTAAGAGATGTGTCTTAATCTAAATAAAGTGCCTTCTCAGTTTCCTTGATTTGATGAATGATGATCCCTATCTAGTTGAACTACAATGCTTAGTCCTTCTGATGTAGGTTGGCCATTGACACAAAAAGAAAATCAACCAAAATGGAGCTATCACAAATGGTTTACCCGGCAGCAAGAATACTTTATGAGCTGAAAAATCAGCCAATAGGGAAACCATACAACAACAATAAAAAGATCTCTCATCATTTAGGTCTTTTTAAAAACATTATTAACTTCACAGGAGCAGCTGAGCCACATTTTGCACCCAATTGCTGACACTTTTTGCTAACCATATCCAGAATCCTTTCTCCCCAAGATATGTTTTTGCATCTTAAAGCTTTTGGGAACCAACGGACTAAAAACAGTATTATTTATGTTAATTGTGCTGTGAACTGCATTAATAAAAGGGTTTTAAAAACATTTGTGATATTATGCGTTTAAATTCTGTCTGTATCTTCACCCTTAGGTGATAGCAGCATTTGCACAAATGGTAGAGGACTGAAAATAAATTCACTTTTTGTGACAAGCCTGCAACTGTGAAGGCAAATATTAATGGCAAGGCATGGACAAATGGAAAGCACTGAATTTTCACAGAAGAGAATTTCAAGTCGCAATGCACCCAAGAACAGAGTTTAAGGGTAAACAACTCACTCATGTAAATTTCTGTAAATCAGGACTGCAGTAATGTATCTGCCCTTGCTAAAATGGAGGGCCATACTGAATATTACTAAGGAGATCAACCATCAATCCCTTCTTAATTCAAATAAAGAGATAAAAATTCAAAAACTCTAAGTGAAGAATCTGTCCAAGGTGGATGTATAACTAATGGTAGGTCACAGGGAGTAGAGGAGAACTCATTAACACTGTTCATACTTCCACTTAAATAGCTAGCATTTTACAGCTGTCCTTGGCTTCCACGTGCTAGGTGTGGTAATTATTAAAATGCTATCAGTTTAATCTTATAATAACCTTTATGTAAGAAGAGCAAATATTACCTTTCTAGAGATGAGAAAACAGACAAGAGAAGTTGTGATCTGCCCAAGTTAACGGGAAACTATTCTTCTACATTCATCCAATTGACTTTGTGAGAACAAACTCTTTCAGAGAAATGCATGGATACTGCTAAATCAAGTCTCTCAGGTTGAATTTTTAGTCTTCCATGCATTTAATGATGGGTAACATTTAAGCTGTTTGAACAGTGATGCTTTCTGCCATACACAGTACATTTTTGGCATCGTCACTGTTGTATTGATCTATTTTTGCATAACATTATCACCACAAACTCAGCAGCTTAAAACAACACACATTCACTCTCTCACAGTGTCTGTGGGTCAAGAATCTGAACATGGCTAAGCTGTATCTTCTGCATAGAGTCTCACAAAGGCTACAATAAAGGCTATTTGCCACAATCACTATCAGCTCATGCAATGATATGAATAATTCATTGTATTTTGCCCTTATGAAAAGGTTAAAAAAATTTATGTGTGCTGATGTTACTGATAATAACTATTAGGTTTATCAATTCCATATAAAGCTAGAAATTGTGACATAAATATTTATTCTCCCAGATGCTATAATTCAAATTGAAATGAAGGAAAAAGGAAATAAAATAACATGTACAAACTTCTTAATACATATTGACATAGTATCTAAAAGAAAACTGGTGAATTTATCATTTGTTGTGGCTCTCTTAGAACTGTTCTTATGAAGTATACAGACACAGTTTGATTTTTGCACAAATTTCATACAATTACACGTACATTCACTGGATGTGAAAGCATTGCTGCCTAGTTAATAAGTGGCCAAGAACTCAAAAGGAGATTCTATTATACTTATTGGAGTTTACATCCAAAAGTTTTCCTGTCAAAGCTTAGATCTAATTATGGCAACACTGCTTAAAATTGTCCAAAGGCTTTATGTTGGACATAAAATAAAGTTCCTTAATAGGGCTGCAAAGAAACGTAATTTGGTTTCTGCTCAACCTTCCAAGCACTCTCCCTACACTCTTACCTCAACACTGTTGGCTTCTCATATCCTTTGTATATATCACTCCGGCAACAATGAATGCTCCTTCACCACTCTCTTATTCATTTATCACTTTACTAAGCCATGCTATCAGTTTCTTGTTTAAGAATGATGCTCCTTTTCTCCATACAATTTATCTCAGTTCATAATTATGTATTCATTAAAAACATATATTGTTTGATGAATGCCTTTCTAGCCATTGGTAAAGGCAGGATTCACCAAGTCTAATAATGTGCACTACTGTTAGGTTAGTGCTTGGCACAATGTTCAGGACATAGATGATCAATAACTATGTTCAAAGATGAATCAACAATCCAAATAACCAATCAATCAATGATTGCCAATGTTTTTACTTCTTCCCACCTCTTAATTCAGTCTCTTTATTTTTTTTGCCCCCTTTAAATCATTGATTGCTCTATGTACTTTTAAAAGTAAACCATAATCCATTTTCAATAGGTAGAGTTAAATATGATGTTTTTTTTAAATTTGGAGCTAAAATGACATACTTGAAACTTTGAGAATAAAAAAAGTACTTTAGGTTTTTCTTTGCTCTATTTTCAATGAAGATAATGGCATTAAGCTTCTATAAGGAGTGATGGCTTTCCTAGTATCAGTTTCATTATGGGCAAGAGAGACCTAACCTTCTGTCTCATGTAGCTTCCAAGAAAGAACTGTTGGAATCAGGGGGTGGATTTTGTTAAATTCTTTATTTTCTTTCAAAGTTTTTGAATTGCAGTGAAGTAACAAAGTATTTTTTATGAAATAAGGGAAATTTCCTAAAAACTAAATAGAGAAAGCAGTCCTCATGAAAGTTAAATAACCAAAGATAATCCATTTTTATATTAAAAGAAAATTAAAAAGCTAAAAGGCAACTAAAAGGTT
This sequence comes from Cryptoprocta ferox, assembly GCA_028646485.1. Taxonomy (NCBI): domain Eukaryota; kingdom Metazoa; phylum Chordata; class Mammalia; order Carnivora; family Eupleridae; genus Cryptoprocta; species Cryptoprocta ferox. Next base: position 60,055,770 of record CM053561.1, read on the forward strand.
TTTTCTTTTATCATGGCCTCATATTTAACCAGCAATTACATTCAAATTCAGAGAGAAGAAAGAAATTCACAGTAATTCTGGAATAGGCCTGCAAGATTTACCCACTGTTATTTCATGCCAGTTTTGACATGGAGTTAAATTTTATGAAATTCTCTTAGAATAAATGCTGGTTATAAACAGATCTTGGGTAACTGCCCCCTCCCTCCTACATTCTGTAATACCTATTTCAGCTAAGCAGTTTTCCACTTGCTGGCTCTTTAAGTGAACTCTATGGGTTCTGTCATCACAAATTGTTTTGTTGACCAGACTTAAGCAAATATGGATTAAAATCAAACAAGTATATATATCACATGTATCTTTTTTATATATCCCCTATAACTTCTGAGGAACTTCTGCAGAGACAATTTGGTTAGACTGTCTCCATTAACCCCAGACTGGATGTTTCAATCAAAATCACAAAGAGTAAACACATCTGCTATATAAAAGGAAGCTATAGGATCTGGATTCAGCTATCCTTTCCCCCTACTTCTACTGCACAGAAAACTAGAGCAAGACACACTTTCCCCCAAAGCATTAATGGTACACTTAATTCAAAGAAAGAAGGCTCTTAAAACTTCAAATTGAGTTTAACATTATTTCCTCTACACATAGCATCTCTGCTGAATTTCCCCCATTGTAACATGACATTCGAGTCCCCAAGCCATTTTTTATATAATTGTTCAAATCTTAGATTATCAGTATCATTTGAAGTGAATGCCTAGATTTTAATGGGAAATGTTGCAATTATGGCTAAGGTTTTTAATCTCTTTGTAAGTAGCTGAGCTTTAAAGAAATCTAGACAGTTTTCATGAGGAAACAGAGGATTTATCTTCAGAGAGATCAATAGGGCAGAGTTTTCAAGCTGCCTCTAGTTATGAAACAGAAAGAAGTGCGAAGGCCACTTACCCAGAGCATTTGTTCCAAGCTGGGTCAACGAAGCCCCAAGTACCTGTTTTCTCTATTAGCACACACAGTGCCTGAATTATCCTAATTATTGTCTCAATTCCTCCTTTTACCTTGCCTGTGGGGACAGTCTGCCAACATTCAGGGCTTCAACCAAGAATGACAAAAACCCACAGAAGGCTCCATTTGGCTCTTGCTAGCCAACGAGTGAACTAGAGCAGAAGTAGGAGCTACTCCTTTGACTTTCCCAGTTGATTTCAGCCTTTGTTTCTCATTCTAAAAATAATAGCCGGTATTTCTCAAACGTATATTATAGATCAGATCACATGGTTCATTTCAACTGCCCTCTAAGGGACTATTTTAAATGGTACCCAAATTTCCAAGCAAATGAGGATTTGTTGAATTAAAGTTGCCAAATCTATCAATAAGGTGTTGCCGGTTTGAGGATGGAAAAGATCAATTGAGCCTCAAAAAGACATCCATAATCAGAACTGTTTTGCTAGATTCCAAAAAATCTGAGTGTGGCCTGAGGAATGCATGGACTGAATACTGCACAGCTCAACAACCTCACTTCCATTTCTATATCCAAGTAGCTAACAAGAGCCCATTCTACCTAAGGAGTAGAAGAGGCACTGTTGAAGACAGGACATACCTGGCTTGCTCAGTTGGTAGGACATGTGACTCTTGATCTTGGGGTTGTGTGTTTGAGCTCCATGTTGGGTGATTACTTAAAAAGTAAAATCTTAAAAAAAGATATAAAAAGGCATAAATGACTTTATTTCTGCCCCTTTGTCCAACCTAAAAGAATATAGTTTTATTATGAAAGGAAGGGTACATATACAATTGCTAAGTAAAGGACTGACTAAAAAAGAAGTTTTAAAAGCTGATCAAGGAAAATCGTTTACATATGAAAGGAAGAAGAGAACATTTCTACCAGTGTCAAAGTAAGAAATCAAGAAGATGTCACAGAAATAAGTATGTGCTTGAAAAATAAATTAAAAAGAAAAGGGGACACATCATTAGCAAGGTCTTCAAAAAATCTGGGCATCTTTGAATGTGATCATCTTTATTCAGTTATAGTAACTCAAGTAAGTAATTTTTTAAAAAAAGATTTACTCAGTCAATACAGGGAATTTGGCATTCCTAAAGGATGCAATCCTATGCCAGTGCCAACGAAACAAGGATCTATGCACAAGATAGGGTGATTACTTTTAGTAGCTGTGGGAAAGACTAAGTATGAGAAAGGGAAGAAAGAACAAATGTCCAAACTCCAAAGAACTGATACACTAGTTTCCTTATGCTGTTTAACAAGTTATCACAAAGCTAGTAGCTAAAACACATACACATTTTCTTACAGTGTTAGGAATCTGGGTTCCATATAAATGGATTCTCGGCTCAGTGTATTATAAGACTATAGTGATGGTGTCCACTAGTCTGTGATCTTTTTTAGAGCAAGGGGTCATCTCCCAAGTTCATGTACTTATTCGCAAAATTTAATTCCTTATGGTTGTAGGACTGAGGCCTTCTCAAGGGCTTACCGGCTCCTTCCCATGTGCACATCTCCATATGCAATTAACAATACAGCAGTTTGCTTCTTCAAGAGTAGCGGGAGAATCTCTCTCCAGCTTCCCAAGACTGAGTCTAGGTAAGCATTCCATCATCTTTGACATATTACCAATGATGTCCAATTATCTTTGCAATATTCTACTGGTTAAAGGTAAGTTACAGATCCCATCCATACTCAAGAATAGAGGTTTATACAAGGGTGTGGATACTTGGAGGGGGGCACCTTAAGATATACCCAATCAGACACATGGAAGTAACATAAATGGAATGATGGGGGAATGTTGGTCAATGATATTAACCAAGATGTACAAATTAGGCTCTTGTCTTTGCCCAAGTATGGACTATCCTAATTCATTTTATCTTTGTGTATACAAAGAACAAAATTTACACATGATAACAACCTTAGACTCAGGCAACTGGACCACTGTCCTGTGTCTTATGCAGTTGAGGCACCTGCTATGGCACTCTTCTAGTTGTATCCCTCCATGGAAGAGGGGTTTGTGGGGCCAAAGAAATAAGCCCAACTTGACCCCACATATGAGTTTTATGCTGCCCTCTGGACACTTAAGTCTGTAGAACTCCCTATCCAAATAACCCCAAGCCTGCTTCCTGCAGCATGTAGTCCTCTTCCTTAGCCTGTACTCTTGAAGGCATAGCATGACAATGGTGTACCTACTTTAAATCCCAGGAGTCAAGAGATAGCTCTTTGTAAGAAGGCACTAGATGACAGAACTGTGACTTATAGTCTGAGATCTTCACAAACATGCTCCTGGCTCTCCAGAGTACAGCCTGGAATGAGGGAAGATAATTGAAAATGTGGGCACTAAAGACTCTCCATTTGTCCTCTTTCCCCAGGCCTCACAAATGTTATCAGGGGGCCTTTCCACCTACAGAATGTAGAAATTCCACTTTGAGTAGGTAATTTCATTCATGCACATGATGTACATTGACAGCCAACTTATATATTTTCACTCTTGCTGAAGAATGGTTTCTTGAGAAATTGGAATAAAAATGGTACCTCATCAGTAGAAGCAAACACATGGAAAACAAACAAAACTTCAAATCCATTCCAGGGTGGGGGGATTCCTATAGGGTAAATGATACTTAGATGTTTTATGTTATGCATATTTTTTAAGGAGACAAAAGAATGTATGAGGATTAGTTTGGACTCTCATCATATAAAGCATGAAAGATACAATAAAATATTGAATGGAAAACTGAAGAGATATTGGGGAAAAAGAAATTTCTCACAAAAACACATTAATTGGAAATACTGTTCAGAGTTGAAAAAAGACATCTCTGACTTGGGGTTTTAGTGCTGAGCACATGTACTTTTGTGCATCCTCTATTACTAGAGGAACATAAGAGAATCAGGTATTAATGCTACCCCTTGGAGGCTGTCCTGCCTGTTTACAATATGGCATTGGAGAGGTTTTAGAACTCAGTAGCTCCCTTCCAAGTTTTCAGTTTCCAACTTCATGGCCATTCCAGATAAACATCTGTGCTTCATATCGTGTGCTGGGCACATTGCTACTGATGTGCTATCAAATAGCTTTCCCTCCATCTGTTGCCTGCTGATATAACACTTGATTAAAAATTTTTTTAAAGCAATTCAGTCAGATCTGTACTTCCACCACGTTTGACCCCTGAGAGGAGAGAAAATCTGGACAAGGACTCATTTAACATCAATACCAAAATGAATTTGCATAGATTAAACTTACTGTAAGTTATTACCATTTAAGTGTCTTGGGAGGTACATATCATAATTGGCCATGGTTTTCACTTAGTGTATTCATCATCATGCTTAAACTTTAGTGGCAGAAAATATGTTTGATATAAGACCACAGGACTGTGGATGTGTATGGATGATGTTACACAGAGTTATTAATTCACTCTCCTTGGCCTAGACCCTTTTTTCTTTCACCATCAGCATCTTCTTACAGTATAGCTGGGTCACACCTAAAGTATAGTGATAGTCAAGAAGATAAAGTCAAATAATGTTAAATTTTCCACTTTAGTGGCATCATTACTGACTTAACTACCAATTCAGCTTGCCAAACCTTTTTTTAAATAAAAAAAAGACAGTAATTTTTTTCATGAGACCCAAGTTTTGAAAGTTTGTGTTCATTAACTAAATGGCATCTTTTTCTTCTTAAAATGTGTTTTTTAACATTTATTAATTTTTGAGAGAGAGAGAGAAACAGAGCATAAGCAGGGGAGGGGCAAAGAGTTCGAGACACAGAATCTGAAGCAGGCTCCAGTCTCTGAGCAGTCAGCACAGAGCCCAGTGCAGAGCTCGAGCTCATCAAGTGTGAGATCGTGAGCTAAGTCGAAGACAGACATCCAACTGACTGAGCCACCCAGGTGCCCTGGCATTTATTTCTTAATATGACCATTGGTTATTACAAAGGCATGTGTAATTGCTAATCAACATGATTGATCTGTATTAAATCATGACTGGTGATTGGAGTCAGGGCAAAGAAAGAACAAAGAATTGGTCTTTCAATTATTCATATCTCAGATTTTGAAATATGTAAGAGACCATCAACCCTTATCAATCTTGGATCAAAGATTAGGAAGAGCTTACACTTCTAAGATTTGAAGTTTTTAATAGATCACTGTGAAATAAAATTAAGCAATGTAGTAAGTTTTTCATTATATCACATGTGTTCATGCTAAAGTGTCTTTTATTGTGAGATTATATTCCTTCTACTTTTGTTAACAACATTGTTTCCTTATAAACTAATGTTGATAGCAAGTCTTTTTCTTCTCCTTTTCCTTCCCTCCTACTCCCACTTTACTATTGCTGGACTCCGGTTTCTGTTCTTAGCTCGAATTCTTCATAGGTAATTTAATTAACCAACTTATGAATGGATGCCAACCCTAAATCAGCTGTCCACTTATGTTCCAATCAATAATGGCCACTGAAGAAAGGATCACACATCACAAACATGTTTCCTATATGCAATTACAATTTTTTAAACAAGTTACAAAAAACACATGTTAAGAATACGAATCAATGTGGACATCATGATCACTGCTTTTTAAATAAATAGAATTTTAGAATAAATTAGGAGAGAAAGGAGCCCCACCCTCACATCACCCATACAAGACAGGTAGCCTCTGATCTCCCTGAGTCTAGTTCTAAGGTATTATGCAGTCAGTAAGATAAATAAAAATTGATTAACACTTGACAGTCTTACTATAATTGTAGACACTGCTTTTGCCTCATATGATGCTTTGGCATCAGTCTTTCAGTCTGATTCTGACACTAGTCACTTCTTGTGGTTTGAGCTCTGCAGAAGTATGTGTTGTCAAAAGGTTAACAGGGGAAATCAAGCATGAAAAAGACCAAAAGGACAGTATTTGTTGTCTAAGTACTTTAAAGGCAAAATTTTTAAGGTGATTTGTATTAGAAATAGTTTTATGTTAATCTAGCATCAGAGAAACAGCTATCATACATTCAGAAGTAAACACAAATCTCCATTATATATCCTTGGTTCCTTTGTCATAATTAACCAATCATATATATATATATATATATATATATATATATATATATGGGTGTATTTCTGGGCTTTGTATTCTGTTTTATTGGTTTATGTGTCTGTTTTTATGCCAGTACCATACTGTTTTGATTACTATAGCTTTGTAATATAGTCTCAACCAGGAAATGTGATTACTGCAACTTTGCTCTTCTGACTCAAATGGCTTTGGCTATTATGCATCTTATGGTTCCATATAAATTCTAGGATTTCTTTTTCTGTTTCTGTGAAAAGTGCCATTGGAATTCTGATAGCAGTTGCATTGAATCTTTAGATCACTTTTGGTAGTATTGGCATTTTAACAAAATGAATTCTCCCAATCCATGAACATGGGGTATCTTCCCATTTGTCTTTTCAACTTCATTCATAGTTTTGGTGTACTCTTTGGGTAAGTTTATGCCTATTTTATTATTTTTGATGCTATTGTAAATCAGATTGTTCTTTTTTGCATAGTTTGTTCTAAGTTATAAAAATGCAACTGGTGTTTGTATATTGACTTTGTCCTGCAAGTTTATTTATTAGTTCTAATAGTTGTTTTTTCTTTTGTTTGTTTGTTTTTTTTTTTTTTTGTTTTGTTTTTTGGTGGAGTGCATAGGATTTTTTTAAACACAAGACGTCATCTGAAGAGACAACTTACTTTTCTGATTTGGAGGTCTTTCATATCTTTTGACTAATTGCTCTAGTTAGAATTTCCAGTAGTATATTGAAAAAAAGTGGTGAGAGTGGGCGTATGTGTCTTTTTACTGATCCTTAAGGAAAAGGTTTCATCTTTTAACCACTGAGTATGATGTTAACTGTTGGCTTGTCATTTATGACCTTTATGATATTTATGTACATCCATTGTTTTTTTAATCAGAATATTTCAAAAGTTAACACTTTAGAAAAAATAATCCTAAGTGTCAAGAACTATTCCTACAATAAAAGACAATTAGAGAATTAAGAAACTAGTGAGGTGTGTGCGAGCGTGAGTAGGGGAGACGCAGAGAGACGGAGGGAGAGAGAGAATCCCTAGCAGGCTCCTCACTATCAGTGCACAGCCCCACACAGGGCTCGATCTTATAAACCATGAGATCATGACCTGAGTCGAAATCAAGAGTCAGATGTTTAACCAACTCTCTGATAGTGAATCGGTTCTATGCTGTTCTTTGTGTGAAAATCCTGGCCAGTGGAACCTGGACCTTTAGGATTTACAACTGTTAGAGGGCCATGGAGAGCTTAATAGAGGGAGAAGGGGAAGTAATGGAATTTGGGAAGGGGATGGGAAGAAGGGACAACTAAAACTCTCCAAAGTCAAGGATACAAAGTTCTATCCTTAGAAAGACTATATAACTTTCATTAATAAATTGACTAGTTAGAAATAAATGATTACAAAGAAAAAAAAGAAACTAAAAGTACATCGTTTTCTGAATTTGATTATTCTCTATTACAAACCTAGTCTTCAAAATATCATGTATTAGGGTACTTTAGATAATATTTTTAAAAAGAAAAGTTCATTTTACACCAGTGATATTGAGGTATATTCAATCTGTCTTTAACCAACTCCAGAGCAATCTTTAAATCAGTGCTACTGAGGTCAATAGATTGCATGTTACATACGATAGAAACAATTATTTCCCTTCAGGGAACCTTGTTATTTATAGCTTCTGCACCCATTCTTCATGAAGGACTGGCAGCACAATACTGGTACCCACTTCACCTTCGGTATGTAAAGCAATACTCATGATGTTGGGAAGAATCCAATTCCTTGTAGCTGTCAGAAACACACTCAATTCTAGGGACTGCCCACAATTCCTTGATATGTAAGATTTCCCAAAATAGCCACTTGTTTCCTCACAGTCAGAGTGAGAAATATTTCATCAAGATAGACACTACCATTTTATGAGATAGGATTATGTACATTCCATTACCTTTGCTTTATTCTATTGTTTAGAAGCGAATCACAGATTCTTCCCACAGTGAAGCAAAAGAGATCACATAGTAGTGTGACTACCAGGAAATGAGGACAATGGGGGCCACCTTCATTTTTGGTCTGTTACCTAGGGGCAGAATAAATATTTGTTGAAGTGAATAAATGGTCTTTCAAACTACTCTGCCATTAACAGTTAGTCCTCCAATGCAAAATCAAAATGGGGTAAGAAGAATTCTAGGCATTACGTGCAAAGTTAGGGAAGTGAGAGGTGGGGAGAGGATGGAAACAAATTAAAACATGTAATTAGAACTTAGGTTTGATCAGTTTAAAATATTATATTCTCTTACATATTTATCTGCATGATAGGCATGGCTTAATTCAAAGAAAAAAATAGAAAGTGAAAAATATAATAACTGAAGTAGTTTATAAGGATTTCTCAAGATCTGCTTCAATACTTTTCTCTGAACACATCTGTCAACATTCCCTATTTCTTTAGGATGAGGTAGAAAGACCTCTGACGTTTCAAATGCATCACCCCAATCAAATCCTCATTCTCCAAAATAATTTCAGAGAATGTATTATAGGCCTAAGGAAAGTTCTGAATGCCTAACATTTCAAGCACAATAAACCAACTTGGAAAAAAAGAGATAGGGAGGGGAAAAGGAGGTCAGGGGTTTTAAAACAGGTGCCTTTACATTCCTCATAATGGAAGCAGAAAATTGTCTATATGTGCTTTGTAGCAAATGAAAGCATATATCTACACAGATATATAACATCAACTCTTGAAGTGATACATTTTAGTTTTTGCTATTTGTAATGCCAAGCCAAAAGTTGTCTGGGGCAAAGGCAAAGCTTTGTGCATACAACTTTCATTGGTTAGAAGATATGTGACACAGGTCTTCCTAGATACCAAATAGTCATATCACAATGACTGGACTGCAGTTTTAGGCTGACAACATCTACTCTACTAAATATGACTTCGGGAAAATATTTTAACTCCTTTGAAACCTAACTTCACTCTGTGAAATGAGGATACATGTCTGTTATTTCCATAGTCAGCCCACTGATCTTTAAAGACATTGTTCGGGGAACTTATTTAAAAATACAGATTCACCGATCTCTCCCCTGGAAAGTCTGATACAGCAGGTCGGGCTGGTCTAAGGATATGCATTTTTTTTTAAATGTCCCCCCCTGGAGATTATAATGCCAGTTTAGAAACTGCTGATAATTAAGTATATTTTGTAACCAATGCTCCATGATTCTCCTATCAGCAGACTACCAGGTCGTATAGGTCTTACGGAGAAATGCTAATCATGAAAGTGTGAGCCCTAGGTTAACTTGATTTGGAAAAGTAAATTATTGACTCTTACTGCAAGAATAATGAGAGGATTTCTGACTGAGGCATACTTTGCCTCCATTTAAAATTCTTGTTACTTACTGTAGGTTATGATTGCTCTCCTTTATTTATGTGTGCTATAGACTGTGTGGTTCTCCCCACCCCCCCAAATTCCTATGTTGAAACCTAATCTTAAACGTAATGTTATATGGAGGTATGGTCTATGGAATTGCTTAGGTCATGAGGGTGGAACTCTTATGAATGAGATTTATTACTGTGTTTATAAAAGAGACCCCAAACAGTTCCCTCGCCCCCTCTTCTGTGTGAGGTCACAGCATAAGAGATGGCTGTCTATGAAATAGGAAGTGGACACTCACCAGACTCCAAATCTGCTGGCACCTTGACCTTGGACTTCCCAGCCACTAGAACTGTGAAAAACTCATTTATGTTATTTAATAAGCTATCCAGTCTAGGATAATCTGTTATAGCCACGTGTAAGGACTAAGACAACCCATTTCATTACCTTAACCTCTGGTTGGTCATCATAATTTTTCTGGAGAAATGTTTCATCTGAGCTTCTGTTTTATCCCATGGCTACATGTTCCTTATGACTTGGAGCTAATACCTTTGGTCCAGGCATGCCTTTCACTATTCCAGCCCTGGTTTATTTGCCTTCCACTTTGATTTACAGCACATCAACAAGGAGGATGCCAAAACTCCCGCCATATAATTTGGCATTCATAGGATCCAGGTTATATTGTAACTTGGGAGCATGGATACAGAGGGATCCAATGGGCAACACAGAAATTTTAGAACAAAAGGAGAAAAAGAAATAAACTTGAAGCCTACTCAAGTGATGGAAACATACTTTCACATACGCAATAATGATGTGAGTTTATGAAACTTAATTCCCCTTCAATAGCTCCTCCTTCTCTAGGGACTAAAGGCATTACCCTTTACCAATTATTCAAGAATCTTTACATTTAGTCATTTTATCTGGTAGGTAGAATAATACCCTTCTCTCAAAGATTCCCTGCCTCGTCATAATCCTAGAAGCTGTAAATATGTTACTTAATATGCAACAGGGACTTTGTAGATATGATTAAGTTAAAGACCCTGGAATAAAAAGATATTAGTGGATTACCTTGGTATGCCCAATCTAATCACATGGCTATTTAAAATTAGACTACTTTTGCTGTAATTAGAGAACCAGAGAGATAGCAGAATAAGATAGACCTCGCCTGCTGTTGTTGGCTTTGAGGATGAAGGAAGGTGGCCACAGCCAAGGAATGCAAGACCTCTAGAAGCTAGAATAGGCACGGAAACAGATTCTCCCCTAGAGCTCCATGGAAATATGTGGACCAATCAATTTCTTTATTTTAATCTTATGAGGATTTCTAACCTAAAAAATTATAAATACATAATTTGACTTATTTTAAGCCTCTAAGTTTGAGGAAATTTGTTATAGCAGCTAAAGACAATCTAACACCCAATACGACGTTCACAATTTCCCTTGAAACTTTGTATTCAGTTGAACTAGTAGAGTGAGCTTACATCTCCCAAATTCTTTGCTTTCTGGAGTTTTGCAACTTTTGTTCACAAATAGTTTAACCATTTGTGATTTCCCCACACTGTCTCTTCATTTGATCCTATATCTCCTTTAAAATCCAAATTCCTACCTTCTTTATTAACCTTTCTCATAATGCATCAAATGTTGTATGTTATTCAAACTTTCATAGCATTGTATTCACCATTCAGTACACCTTTATTTTTAAGCTTATAATGTTAATAAGTACTTTTGTCAGTTTTTAACTCTTAAAAACTGTTTTTTTAAAAGGCAAATCTATTTCATAACAATATAAAATCCCATGATCCCTCAAAGGAAGGTAGAGTAGCTCTGAATTTAAATACTATAAACATTTACTATAAAACCCATTCACCTGAGGGCAGATGTCGAATAAAAAAAGAGATATTTAAAGATAAAAAGTGAGAGGAAAAATATTTTGTGACAGTCTCTTACGGAGAAGGGGGAAGTGGATGATGTATTACTGCTACAAAACACTCTAGTCAAAGAGGGAAGTGTGCTTGAGAAATGGTAAAGCAAATGACAAGACCTTGACTGGAAATTCCATCTCCTAGAGAGCAAAGCAACCTAGTAGAGCAGTGGTTCTCACCCAGGGTAATTTAACCACTAACAAGACAGGTGACAATGTCTGGAGGAACCAGGGACACCACAGAACAACATGCAATGCACAGGATGGCACCTAATAAGAATGAATTATCCAGCCTAAAATTCAGTAGTGTAGAAGTTGAGAGATTTTGAGGTAGGGAAACTGTCTTTGTACAAAAAAGGAATATTGACTGGTGAAATAAAAGTGACCTAACTTTTAATGGACTTCAAAATAACAGGTAACTGTGAGTAAAATTAACAGTTCTACTTGTTAAGCTCTGGTTTATGTGGCTGCGAAGCCTGGCTATCAGATGACTAGCATGGATTTTTAAGTAGCCAAATTTTTACATATTCCAGGTATAGAAGTGATTCCACAGCATTTAACTCTGGAAGGGTAGCAGCTTGAGGGGATTTTGAGGTTCTAAGAAATATAATTCTAAGTTACAGGTAGAAAAGGTACCAGCACAGAGAATGTAGTCAATGGCATAACAGCTTTCTATGGTGACAGGAGGTAGCTACACTTATGGTGAGCATAGCCTACTGTATAGAGTTATTCAATCACTATGTTGTACACCTGAAACTAATACAATATGTGCCAATTATACTTTGGTTAAAAAAAAAAAAGATGATGACATATAATTCTGACCATGCAATTGTAAAGTACCTCAGTGAGATAGAAAAAGTGAAACAGGGTGCTTGTGTCACAAAATCTGTGATATGCTCCAATGAGTGAGGACATATCGAGAAAACGTAAAGAAGGATATCATGACAAACCATAATTGCCAGCAAAACTAAAAGCACTTTGTAAAAAGTATTAATGAAATGGGGGGAAAACCAACTGTTTCAATGCTGGTGATTGCCCAAGATACACTTGAGCTATTCAACATCTACATTTTCTGCCCCTTCTCTGATAAAGAAAATTGTATGCAAGTAATTGGGAAGTCTTAAGTGGGTGAGAAGATTGAGTGAGATTGTAACAATTCCCGCTGAGCTTTAGAAGAATATCCTGGGATACTGAGGGAAATTTGAGTTATCTGATCTACAATCGGGTTCTTGGAAGACTCCAGTAGAATGGGAAAGATGCAAATAAACTGTAGATGGACTTATGTCTTTTTAAGACTGAGAATAAAACAGGCAGAGTTTCAAATTTCTGACAGCAAGTTTATGTAATTTCCAGGAAAATTTTGAGAAAGATGTTATAATGGAGTGGTGTGTGAGCACTGGGAGACAGAACTGGGTTTGTTAAATACACGAGTAATTGAAAATGAGCAGTATCAAACCAAACACATTCCCTTTTCCATAGAGTTGAAAGATAGTTAAGTTAGACAATATAAACATGGGATGGCTGGGTTGCAGGAAAGCTTTTGAAAATCCTTTCTTGCTATCTATATGTAACGTATAAAAATGAGTTTGAAACTAGGAAAATTTAGAAAATTCATAATTAATTAAAGTACCATGTTTAAAGAGTAGCAACTTAAGAATTGATTCCCCGCTGGGCTTGTTCCCTAGCCTATTTTGATCAATATTTGGTCAGCGATATTGCTGAAGGTGTTAGAGACATTATTTATCGAATTTGCAGTGACATCAGCCTGAGACTGTCATGACTTTAATAATAGAAGAATTGGGATCTTAAATTAACTAGACAGAATTCTAGGAAAGAAAACATAACAAATATTGATTAATTCATAGTTTATTAGGGTTGGAGAAAATTTTAGTTGAAATCTTCATTTTGTAGGCCAAGAAAATAAGTTACAGAAAGGTAACTTTAAATAATTCACATACGGTGTATAGGAAGGCAGCACACCAGTGAATTTATAGAAAGATAAACATAAAGGGCTCATTCACTTAAAACACACACACACACACACACACACACACACACACACACAACAAGGCTGACTGTCTCAAGCACTTAAACTTTAGTAATTTGTAGCAGTAGCAAACAGAGCATAAACAAAACACATTATCAAAAATCAAAATACCTACTGAATACTATTCTGCATTAGTAAAGCTGTAGTTGTTGATGACAAAAAAATAACCAATTCCAGATTTCTTCCCTTTTGTTTCAATACATTTAAAAAGTGTAATATAGCTATTTATAGATACCATAATGAAAAATCAGTCTCTCTGTATACTGAGGCTTTGTTTTTGAAAAATGATTCACAAGAGACTAAACATATAAAGAATGCATTTGTAAGGCAAACAGATGTGCTAGAGGGAAAAATAGAATTTTAAAACTTTATTGTGAGCAAAGCTTATTATAGAAATAAAAATACACCGAAATTCTGGGTTCCTGGGTAATGTGGTAGCCCAAGAACTTGCTGTCACTACCAAATAATATCAGATCAAATGAGGGGTTTAATTTCTTTGAGTCAATGTGTGTCATGCTGCCCAAAATGCAAAAACCAAAAAGTCATATATGGGCATCATAAGGACAAGAGACAGCTTTGGTGACAGCCTCACTCAGAGGAAACGTCTGACACTGTTACAGCTACCCAAAAACTCAGTCTATGATCCCACAAGGGTTGGAAGAGAAAGCTCCTGTTTCCAGCTCACAGGAGTAAGACTGGAAAGAATTACATGTTAAGGACAATGGTGGCTATATCTGCTGATATAATTAAATATTACAACTGCATGAGTTTCAGACATGATGAAATTAATTAAATCGCTCATTTATTTCTTCCTATACTCATTCAACAAATTTCGGTGAATGTTTACCACGTGTCAGGCACAATGATAACTACTAGAGAAACAAAGATGAATGGAATCAGCCCTCACACCTAAAGATTTAGTCTTTTAGGAGACAAACAAATCTCCAACAAGATTTTGCAACAAAATCTTGAAAGAAGACTCATAGAGTGATATATCCTTGAAAGAATCACAACTATTAGGTAAATGGTAATCTGATAGATGGTGGGATAAGCAGATCAATGGAGTAAGAAAATGGTTTGCTAAAGGAAAAACAAAAAACCAGCCATTAATAATCTCTGAAACTTGTGAGTTTTATAGAAATCTCTGCTTAGAACAGGCGAAGTTGCTATTTGTCATAATACCAGGGTGTTGTTAATATTCCCTGAGTTTCTATTAGATGGAACTGTAGCTAGAGAATCTAGGAATACCCAACCAAGTCCTATGCCAGAACGCATCTCCACTCCCAATTTTCTTGAGACAACTATATAAACAAACAGTAGTATCACAAAGTATAATAGCAATGTATTATGGTACCCAAATATCAAGTATAGTTCCAACCCTACATAAGAGGCCTCCTTCCCCCAATCAACTGAAACATGAGTCTCAGATATTGCTTAATTCCAGTGAAACACTTGGATAGATAATCACAGAAGGAGAAAGACAAGGTAATGGAGGTCAGATCCACACCTGGACTGACTTCTCCTAGCGCTCAAAGCCACATAGAACAGAGAGCCTGAGAGAGCCAGCTACAACCGTGCATAATTATCAAAGCCATGCAAAGATCAGACCAATGCATAGCAACTCCTCCTTGTATAATCTAGCTGAGGGTGAGGACAAGTGTGAAACTCAAGGAGATAGTCCTGAAAATCCTTCTCTCAAGGGCAACATTGGCCCACAGAAGAGTGGCACTCTACCTAAGTTGTCAATTCAGAGTGTGACTTGGAGGTAGTTCCTTAAGCCTTTGTCCTACAGTATACTTGCATATTACAGTCTACAGAGTAGAAATAAAGAATTCTCAATCTATTTTATAGTTCTTATCATCCAGAAGAGCATCCTATAAAGTAGAAGTTTGGGGGCTTTTGCCATTTATAGACTTTCTTTTTTTTGGTATGGTATCAAACATAAAGGTGTCTACTTTTAACAAGTTTTCAGGTAAGTAGGTTAATAAAACAAAAAAAAAGCAACAACAACAATTTGCAAAAAGTACCATCATGATATGCCATAAGTAGATAATTTTAATGTTAAAAAAGTAGAAAAGAGAAATATAAAAGAACCATTGAAAATTAATGGTAATAGCATTAAGAGTTGACAACATTCTCACTTTGTGACAGACCAGTGAAAATAACACCATAGAATTAAAATAGGCCAAGGATGGGCATCTGGGGAAAACTGCTCTCTAATCTTCATACCCTCCTTATCATAGTCACACTGTTTAGAACAAGCATCTTACATATTCTGGCAATTACACCCTAATATATTGGACATAGGATACCTTAGCATCTCATCCTTTCTTTGACAGAGGGAACTGTTCATTGAAAATCGTTATTTGGGGGCACCTGGGTGGCTCAGTCAGTTAAGCGCCTGACTCGGTTTCATCTCAAGTCATGATCTCACAGTTTATGAGGTGGAGCCCACATCGGGTTCTGTGCTGACAGTGTGGGGTTTGCTTGGGATTGTCTCTCCCTCAATCTCTGCCTCTCCCATGTTTGCTCATGCTTTCTCTCTCTCAAAATAATTAAACATTTTTTTTAAAAAATCACTACTGTCACTCACATTGTGTACATTTAAAATAATTCTTGAACTGGTAGATTGACACCGTCACCCCCATATAAATTTAAATCTCCTCAAACCTTACCTTCTCAGTCCTCAATGTGAGTGATGTGGTTGGCAGGCAAGGGCACTGACTTAGTGTCTAGGAAGATTTGTGAGAATGTGGTTCTCTTCAAAGCCCCTTAGAACCATTTCGGTTATGAGAGTTTATTTTGCTTTTGTCAGTGTTTAAATATTTTCTATGGTAAGAGAATGGGGAATGTCACATTAGCTACAGAATTAGGAGTTTTGCCCAGAATAATCAAACTCAAAACAGGCTTAAAATTCAGAAAAAGTTTTATGTTATAAGTATATGGCACAGAACTGTCAAAATAAGAATAATTTCTGGGGGACAAAAAGGAAAAGAAAAAAAAAGAGTTCCCTGAAGAAAGATTTGTAGCAAATTGTATAATTCAAAGCAAAGCTCTCAATATCCACTGTCCCCAAAGTATGAACTGATTTAGTTTTCTAGTCAGAGCATCAGTTGGGAATTCACTTCATCAGCATGACTTTATGTGTAATTAAAACAAGATAGCTTATGAATAACCACTTACACAAAGGAACTGGTGATCCTTTCTACATTAAAGACCTCTACCAGGAAGAAATTGTCAATGTTCATCCAATCTGGATGCCACTGCAGGGTTAGTATTTATACAGAATTCTACACAGAGCAGATCTTATTTCATGAAATTCCTCTTCCAAAAAATACAAGAGTCTCCCATACAGAAGCCCCTTGTCACACATCATTCTTTTCAAGCTACGTTCTAAATATATTTGCTATTTGCAGAAAGAGACTAACTGGATTTTAGCCACTCAGCAGGACATATGGCCCTAGTTACACAGCACTGACTTGGTAAAGAGAGTCAAGTAAGTCTCATTTGAATTTAAAACTTGAAATTACTGTTCACTTAAAATTAAATAAGTCTTGATTAAGTTATACATTATATTTCCATTCTTCATGCTCAGTGTATATGTGTGGTAATGAACCATCTTTCCTTATAATAGACCTCTGTATCCCTTGCTACATTTTTAAAATACACAAGTGGATTCTAGAATCTGTTATGGTCTAAATATTTATCTTGTATGACTAGAAATTATCATCCCTGTATTCATATGACACATTTTGTTTCCCTCAAAAAGTACATTACTTTATTTCAATCTGCTAAAGTTATTAATTAGTAATCATTAACCCCACACCTGTACTCAACTCACTTAAACAACTTGTCCATAACACTCAACAAAAAAAGTCCTTGGAACCTCTATTTAGTGATGAAGAGAGCATACTTCTCTCCTGCAGATAAGGTCTTTTCAAGCATGTAGAGTGCCTCTACAATCATGCGCATGCTATTCTGCCTGACAGAGTGAGCTGCTTTTCATGCATCATTCTAATCCATGTCATTTTAGCGAAATCAGCTTTGACTTCTATGAATCCCTAATATATGCTATAACATATTTGACTTAAAAAGCAACAATAGTAATTCTGCCAAAAGATGTCTATTTATTGCTGTTATACAAGTAGCTGTCTAACTACTGGAAAGTTACAAAATAGGAACTCTGTTTTAGTTAATGTTACGATCCCAAACTTGAAGTGACTCTTCCTTTCAAAGAGTTAAGGAAACTCTGATTGGTAAGTATTGACATCATAGGTCATATGGCAGTCCTGCTCCAAGATCGGTCAGAAATAGGACAAACACTTAGTGTGATGGATTCTATGAGTCAAAGAATGACACAAAAGAATATGATTCTGTGTGTATCAAGTTTAAAAAAAAGTAAGCAAATCCGTGGTGTCAGAAATCAGGATGGTGGTTGCGTTTGGGGAGAATCTTAGAAAAGGGGAATTCAGAGAGGCTTCTAGAATGTAGTGGTGTTCTGTCTCAATCTTTGTGGTGGTTACAGGGGTGTGTTCATTTCACGATAATTCATTAAGCCTTTTGCTTATAATTTGTGACCTTTTTTGTGAAGGTTAGATTTCATTACAAAACTTAATATACACAAATGCCTAAGCCTACTTCCAACCAATTCAATCAGAATCTCTAGAGATGGAGACCAAGCACTAGTAATTTTTCAAAGCTCAGAGAGCTGATTATGCTTCATTTGCTTCCCCACTCCTGACCATTCTCAGATTTGTACTGTGGGAGGCTGACAGCTAAGAACTGCATCACCCACCCCCTTTACCTCTGCACTCTCAATGGGTTTGGAGGAAGGAGGAATTTGGAGAAGGGGAAGGATGTTGGAGAATGTCATTCTTCCATCATGCTGTCCCCCCTGACTGTGATTCTGAGTGTGTCACTGTTTTCCTCCAGTGCATGACAATGACTTTCACTGGCCTCAAATTACACTCTTCCCTTCTTTTTGCCTCTTTCAGTCTGGCATAATAATGTCATCTGAGAAGTCTGGCTCCTGGTGAAAAACCTATGTGTGAATTTTCAGGCCTGACTTTAGGCAATTACAGATGCTTTACCGAAATGGGCTTCATGGGGGAAAGTTGTGTGGTCCACACTCGACTTGGTGCACAACTGATACATTTCACTCCATGATGGGAGTTGAAGGCAAGGGCTAAGGCTTCTCTGGCTGGACGTGGTCTTACAGATTTACATTTTTACACTTTGTGACTTCATTTGTAGGTCTTTTTATCTGAGGCCTTGAGCAGGGGTCTTCTTCAAGTGCCTCTGCTCAGACCTCTTTATCAGGGCAAGACAGAGAAACCTTGAGATGTTTACCCACCCTACCTCAATACCTAACTCTTTTCATTCCTAGCCATTCCCCTACCGCCACCCTATCCCCACTACTCCCCTACTCAAGGGTCCATTAAACTACCACAGGCTTTTGTTTGGGGATCCCTCAACATTGAGATGACCCCCACATCTGTGCTAATACGTTTTCCCCTTGACTGATGTGCCCTTCCATGGGGAACAATGCAACACTGAGCGTCTAGACTTTCTTGGGTTACAGACTCTTGTTTGTTTTACAATTTCAGTCAGTGATTAAAGGCTTAACTCTCATTTTTGCTTGTTGCTTTAATTGGCTACTTCAACATCTGGCAGTTTAGCTCTCCTTCTCCCAGCTCAAGGGAGCTCCTGACAGCATCTTGCTGCTGACACTGCTAGAGGCTTCACCATCATTTGGTGGTTCTCATAACCCTAGCTACATCTCTGTAAATAATAAGTTTATTAAATTCTCTTCAGTTACTCCCACAGAGCATGCCATATATCCCAAGAGCCTAACTGATACACTACCTAAATGGTTCCAGTATGCAGGCAGTGTTGAAAGTACTGACACAAACCTTATGAGCCATTAGAAGGAATAAGCACTTGACCTTTACACTTGTTTCCCAAGTCTGCCATAACAAGGTATCACAAAGTGGGTGGTATGAACAACATAAATTTACTGTGTCACAATTCTGAAAGCTCTGAGTCCAAAAATCAAGATGTTGGCTAGGCCACGCTCTATCTGCTGGTGTTAGGGAAGGATCTAATCCAGGCCTCTCTCCTAGCCTCTGGTAGCTCCCTGGCTTGTAGCAAAGTGACCCCAATTTTTAAATGATGTCTCATTGTGCTTGGATGCACAAATTTCCCCTTTTCATAAGGCCACCAGTCATATTGGATTAGGGACTCAACATTCTCCAGGATGGCCTCACCTAAACTCATCCTATCTGCAATGATACTATTTCCAAAGAAGGCCACATTCTGAAGTAGGAGAGGTTAGGGCTTCAATACACAAATTTTGTGGGGGAAATGTTTCAACACATAACACCACTGTAGGGGAATGACTTCATAATGAACTTCTGTCTTGTTGCTTACTTCTATTTTTCACTTCTTCCTTTGGGAAAATGAGCTTAGTAGATGTCTTTCAAATGGTGCTGATACCACTCACTGGCTCTGAAATCTGATTACCCAGAATACTTCATGTGATGGACTACACTGATTATTAGTTCAGGGACGGCAACTGATTCAAGAGAGGCTAATGACAGGAATCCCCCTCATACTCTGAAGCAAGTCAGAAAAAAAAAAAGAACAAAAAGGTCCATGACAACTTTCTAATCTGAGAGCTGCCAGTGCCCTTCTTTATATACAAAGAACCTACCTATAAACAAAATAGCCTTGAGGAAAACAGATCCAAGAGCTCAAGAAAAGTACTCATATGATAACATTTGAACAATCGTATAGTAAGTTTACCTTTGACTTCTTATTTTAAATGAATTTGATTTCCTGACTCTTGCAAAGAGCATAGTCACACTCTAGAAGCTCAGGATGACACAAATACATATCAATAATAAGGCACTGATTTTTCAAACCTTAGTGAACATCAAGCTTACCTGGAAGTCTTGATGAAAAGATTCCTGGATCCCATCCTCAAAGTTTCTGACTCCATATATTTAGGAACCATGTTGAGAATTTCATTTCTAACAAGTTCACAGGTAATGGTAAAGCACCTGATGCCCGTCATCCAGGGACTGCATTTGGAGAACTACTATTTTAGAACATGTAGCTGGTAGTTTGGTGGATGGAATAGTTTAAGCCAGCAGAACAGAGAATTCTATTACTTTTATTGTTCTTATCAATTTTAAAATTATAACTGATTCAATGAAAATATTATTTGGTCTCTGGCATCATGTAAGTGTTTTTCTTTTTCAGTGATGTCCAAAACAAAATCAGGTCCCAAGTTCTAGGGTTTCATCTAATTTCCATGCAAATGACTGAATCTGTGGGTTGTTTTCTCGATATCAAAAATCATTTGCACGCCTCTTTCAGAGTAGTACTTCACTGATACTAAACTGATGATATTTTCCATGGCAGAACTCAAGCTGCAACAAATCCCTTGAGGCTAAAAGGAATTTATTATTACCTAGCATCAACACCAACCAAAAAATGTAATCACATGCTGCCTGTTCACATATGATGGATCAATTCTGGCACCAGGCACTTGCCTATGACCTCTCTAATGTGAGATCATTCCTCAAGGGATATTCATGATCACAACCTCTCTTCAACCTTAATAAGGTCAAATTGTTTGATCAGTGAATACATTTATGGATTCAAAATGTAGAGGTTATCAGGGAAGACAGAGGAGAAGACGTAATGGCAAAGACTTCAAATTCTCAAAGCCTCAACACACAGTGGCATGGCCCAAAGGATGTAAGACCTAGGAACATAACACTGGCCAAGGAATCTAGACACTCACCATTCAGAATGGTTTTAGCAACACTGGGATGGATTACCTTGGGAAGTTACTTAACTTCTCTAAGTTAATCTGAACAGACGATAAATTAAAAATATTTGAATTCTACATTTGCTTTTATCCCTTCATATTCCACCTATTTGTAGTTTTGATCCCCACTGAAGAGGGGTCATTCTGACTTGGTATCCCATTTGATAAAGGGAAAGTGGGTGAGGGAGTTCAGAGAGAAAACCACACCAGGTCTGGATTCAAACACAACTGCCTCTGAATCCTGGTTCTGCTACACAACTGTATAATCCTAGATAAATTTACCAAATCACTGTGAGTTAGAAATTCCTCATCAGTAAAACTGAAGTAAAAATACTTACCTTGAGGGTGCTTGTGAGGATTAGAGATAATATATGCAAAGCACCATGCATCAGTTTTCAATCAAGGGTCATATAAATCACTTGGCATCTTAAAGAATTTCTGGAAGTAGAAGCTTCTGAATGTTGAACAGATTTTTTTTAAGCAAAAATAAAATCCAGCAACATCAGGACCTAGTCCAACAGAGTGTTTTCTTTGCTCTGGATGAAGCATCTGATGTGTGCTGGGTTTGACCCACAGTGGCTTTCTAGCTTCTGAATTGCCCTGAATTACTCTCACTCTTCAGCTTTAGCTTTACAGTGGCTTTATTTCTATTGCCCTTTACAGCTAGCACCTGGCTCTATTCTCTCCAGCTTTGGACTTCTTTGAGAACCGTGATCCCTACTTCTGGCTTACAACATGGTTGTTATATCCCTGGATACTGTCTCAGCCTTAATTCTAGTATATTTATACTGATATAGGTTTATGTCACCAGTATGCTTAATAAAAGTCAACTAAAATGAAACACTGTGTTTGCAGCTTACTGATTCTGAATGTAAAAGAGGAAAATGCTGCTATGACAGAATGAGGGAACTAATCAGAAAAATCAACACAAGACTGAAAGGGAGTTTTACAGGCAAAGGCACTAGTACCAACACAGGACAGCACTGTGGGCCAGTACTTCACTTCTAAATTTAATGGTGAGAGACAGAGACATAGATCTCCCAGGTTAAGATTATCTCCTATAATAAATAACAAGAGACGGATATTGCCACACCCTGGTAACCAAGACAAGGACAGGTTCTGCAAAATAGTTCTAAAGCTGGTAAGACTTTGAACATCTGAATGTAGCAGTCACTTTGGAATCACCAAAACTAATGTTGCATTTCTGATAGCTATAAACAAACTGGAATTATTCAGCAGGGCAGTCCAAATGTCTGAGCAACTCCTAAATCGGCCTAGAGGTAGGAAGATGATCTTAATGATGTATGACAAGACTTGCATTACAAAATCATTTCAATTACTGGACACGTTAAAAAGCCACTTCGCAGCTGTTAGAAAAATTTACAAATAGACTTTAAATACATGTAATGCAGAACAGGCTTTAACCTTCCTGTTCCAATTCTAATTTCACTCTAACCTGCAGAAACAAGCTGGAGAATTGATCCAGCAATGAAGACAGGGTGCTCCCAGAGAGGTGGGGATGAAATTGAGGGAAAACAAGCCTTCCTCCAACCAAGAAGATACTTCCTCACCACATCAAGGACCAGATGAAGATGTCTCATTACTTATGCTGTTTCAAAGTGTCCCCAAATCCTAACTCAACTTAAATCCCACTGTACTGCCAACTAAGAAAACCTCTTAGAGACCCTTCCAGAGATTCTCACTGGAGTACTCAACTCTCTCTGAACTGCCTCTACATTGCCAGTGCAATCTTCAAAAGTGTGAGCTCTGCGTTAAGACAGGAGTTGCATTTATTTTACGTATTACTGTACCTTGTACACTAGGTAATTCAGGCATGCTACAGAACTGCATAAAACCTAATTTTCTGGATTGTAAACTGGAAATAAATCCTTCTAATGTAAGTTTGTTTTGAGAGTTGACAAAATCACATTCTTCAAATGACTGATTTGGCACATTATAGTAAGAATAGCTCATATTATTAAGGGACATTCTGACCACCAGTCACATTGGCTTATTGTTTTCCAGAGACTCCAAGGTTTTGCTATTTGCTCACCAAAAATAGGGTCTTGAATCTTCTCCAACTACACTCTGCCTTTCTAAGCTTTAAGATCTAATTCAACTCTCTAATCCTCCATGAATCCTCTACATACCCAAACCATATTGATCTATCACTCTCTGAAACATCAAGCTCAATGGTTCTCATTTTGACAACTATATAAAGCAGTTTACCCCATTCAACTGCCTCATAAAAGTGATATCTTCTCAAACAGAAATGAAAACTGTGATGACAAGATGTTTTGTGTGTTGCATGTGTTTTCTTTTTATTATTATTTTAATAGAGTTGTTATATTAGTTTCAGGTGTACAACTTAGGGATTTGACTTTTTTAAACCTATTTATTTATTGAGAGAGAGAGAGAGAGAGAGCACAAGCAGGGGAGGGGCAGAGGGAGAAGCAGGAATAAATCTCCAGCAGGTTCCATGCCCAGTGCAGAGCCCTACATGAGGCTCAATCTCATGACCAAGAGATCATGACCTGAGCTGAAATCAAGAGTCAGATGCTAAACCAACTAAGCCACCCAAGCACCCCCTGATCTGGTTTTTAAACCTCTTCTTTACTCCCTTCAAGTCCCAATGCATGAGATCTACAAAGTAGTGTAAAAAGTTAATTCTCAATAATCTATCTATATTTAATAAGTATTTTCTAAACAAAAAGACAAACACAAATACAACTTAAAACCCAATACAAGTTAGCTTGTATTGTAGCATAAAAAAGAGCAGAACACTAAATATGTTTTCCTTAATTTCAATATTTTAGTTTCCATAACTAAGGAAGGCAGGAATACTAAGAAAGCCAGCAGAATGTGACAACCTGGTCTCTCTCTGTCCACTGGACCTGTTCAGCTGAACATACTTTCTTTGAGGTACCACTATGGAGTAGAGATCAAGGCCCCCAGTCTATCATGATGAAAATGGCAAAAACAGAAAAGAGTGCTTTCTCCTAGCAATCCCAATAAAAGTCTTATTCATGGTATTGACTCTCATCATCTGCCTGTCACAGAACCAATTACTTCAGCCAGGGGCATGTGATGTTCTCATTGGCCAGACTAAAAAATATACCCACTCCTGGAGCCAGCAACTTAGCCAATTCCCCAGACAACCTGCAACCCAAAAGTGAGATAACAGGGTGGTCCCCCACCCCAAGAAATCTGAACCACTGTTAGTCAAAAAGTGAACAATACGGGTCTCTGCCCAAGATACAAAATTACTAGTGGGTTGATATTTAAATCTATAGATATGGAAATCCTCCAAATCTTCCACCTCATACATTTTTTTTTAATTCATGAAGAAAACACCCACGAACACATTGCATAAAATTAAGAATAATTTTTTGGAGAACCACAGTTTACTGTCTGAGTTTTCTCGATTATGTGACCTGTTAACTTCTCCAGATCATTCAGTGGTATATCCATCTGCCTAGACTGCCTGGACTAAAATTAGGGTCATACGTGAAAGGGCAAAGTACCAGTCTGGTTTCAATCTTCCCACAAAGAACATACCACAGAGCTTTGAAAGCTCATGATTAATGAGGGAGCATGAGGCAGGCTGAGGGGAAAAGCACAAGCTAGCACCTCATACCCACCCGGATGGGATATGTGTGATATTCCTTAGACACTACCAGCTACCCAAGAACAAAGGAAAGGGGTTTAAATGCTTGCCATGGTAATGTGGGAAACTAAGGCAAATGAAAAATTAAATTCCCTTACTGCCTATAGCCCATTGACAAGTCCTTGAGATAAGCACAGTGACCTCTCTCTAGGAGCTCAGCTGCCTCAAGGATGACACCTTGCTGGGAGCAAAAGAGAACCTTAGCTTAACATTATCACAACCTCAAGGATCCTATCAGTCAACTACTTTATCTGCCCCAAGATATAGGCTGGCAATCATACTCCAAGCCTATGACCCCTTGATTTATACCTAAAAGGTCTCATGACTGGGATTTTATTAAATGGTAATAAATGGTGTTTACTTAGCAATGGCTAGCCCCTCAAGGTCTTGGAAACCTTGCTTCCAAAATTTCTTAAAGATACACTCTATCCCTAACCCCCTCCCTATATAATGAGTTATCCTTCAGGACCCCAGTGCAGCTCTTCCTGCCCATGGGTCCTATCCCCATGCTTTAATAAAATCACTATTTTTTCCCACCAGATATATCTTCAAGAATTCTTTCTTGGCCATTGGCTCCAGACCACCCCACTATCACCCCAAAATTTCATCAATGATCAGTAAAAAATAAAGATAATCTTCCAATAGATATTTTTTCTTTCCACTAAGATATAAAAACAGGATGCTAAGAATTACAATCATTATGGATTCTCATCCCCAACCCACCTTCTCAAAAGTAGATTTCCATTTTGGTTAATTACAATCTGCCTCTGAAAATATTCAATTTAAGGTTCAGTTTTCTTGCTTTATTTTCAGTCACACTTTTGTACTGTGTCTTAGTTATTCTAATTCAAATCAAATTAGAAATTATTGTTTGTTCAGAAAACAAAATCAACCCATGCCATACAAAATGTCAAAATGCTGTGGAAAAACATCAACAGTTAATATGTATGGAGAACATACCATAAAGCAGATACTGTTTCAGTCTCAAAAGATAAGGCCTCTGCAGGAAACATGGTAGAAAGGGACCTGATGATGGTCAAAGGAAGCTTTTTTCAAGAGGCAATAGTAATGTTGAAATCTCAATGTCAAGAAAGGTAGAAAGCCTGAATAAAGGGAACAAGGATTCCAGAGAACCCAGTGTAATAACCCTGAGTATTTGTGTCTCCTAAAATTCCTATGTTATAACCCTATGTTTAAATCTCTATGTAAAAATCCTATATTAAAATCCATTGTAATGGTATTTGGAGGTGGCCCATTGTGATACTGTTTGGGAGATAATTAGGTTATGAGGTTGGGCTTTCATGAATGGCATTATTACTCGTATAAGAGGCCAGAGAGCTAGCTCTCTTTCCCTCATATGAGAACATAGAGAGAATTCAGCTCTCTACAAACCAGGAAGCAGACTCTCATCAGACACCATATCTGCTGTTACCTTGATTTTGATTTTCCCAGCCTCCAGTACTCTAAGAAATTATTATTTAAGCTACCTAGTCTCTGGCATTTTGTTATAGCAGCTGAAACTGACTAAGACCTTGAAATGTGAGCAAGGTTAGTGTGTTGAAAAAAGAAAGAAGTCATTTGAATGCGTGCAACTTTTGTTATCTTCTTGATTGCAGTAATATTTGGGGAAGACTACTATGAAATGAGTTCAGAGACTGGTCAGAAACATGGTCCTGTACAGTTCTTTAAATAAGAATAAGGGATTCGAGTAAAATTCAAAGATCCTCTGGAGGGTTTTATTTTCAGCAAGAGGACTAAAGTTATCTGTAAGTTTTTTAAAAAGATTTATCATTTATCATAGAAGGAAATAGACAAAGCGTTGTAGTGAAAAAATTGAAAGCCAAGTATTTATTCAAGATAGATAAGCAAGATGGGCTGATGATTTGGACAAGAGCTATAGCAATAGAGAGGCAGAAGTGGGTTAATACTTGATTCAGTAGTAGACTTAAAAAAATGGTAGTGGGGCTCATATGGTAAAAGGAGGGAAATATAAGGCTGAAGATTGTTAACATAAGCAACATAGTGATTTTAAGGTTTACTTGAATGGGAAAGAATACAGGATGGGTAGAGTGAGGAGAGGCAGCAATCAAGGATTCTGGTTTATAATTTTTAAGTTTGAGATGTGTGTTGAATATCTAAGCAGTATGATAAGTAGGTAGTTTCATATACTGGTGTAGCATTCTGTGACTAAATGAATTCAAAGGTGCAGGGTAAATAGGCAGGAGGCTGAGTTCATCTAGGAAGAGTGAGTAGTTAAAAAAGAAAAGAGGTGGGGAGCCTGGGTGGCCCAGTCGGTTAAGTGTCCTACTTCCGCTCAGCTCATGATCTCACAGTCTGTGGGCTCGACCCCCATGTCGGGCTCTGTGCTGACAGCTCAGAGCCTGAAACCTGCTTCAGATTCTGTCTCTCTCTCTCTCTCTTCCCCTCCCCCAATCACTCTCTGTCTCTCTCTCTCAAAATAAAATAAAGACATAAAAAAATTAAAAACAAAAGAAGATCCATCACTGAACCATGGGGCAAGGCAACAGTACAAGGTGAGAAGAGGAGCAGGTAGTAAAGTGGGTCAAGAATAAGGGGCTACCCAAGTAGAAGTAAGCTGGGGGAATGTTCTGTCATGGAAGGCAAGTGGAGAGTTTGAAGAGTAGTATAACCACCAGCCATGGCTAGTACTTATGAAAGTTTAAGATAAACACAGGGAATTAATTATTGAATTCGCAACAGAGATGTCATTGATAGCTTTGACATAATGGTCTCAGTGGAATGGCAGGAAAAAGAAAACAATCATAATGGGTTTATAAAAGAATGCAAGATGATTAAGTAAAAACAGAAACCATATACCACACTTTTAGGAAATCTCATAACAAAGGAGAATAAAAATAATAGGGTATTGGTAAGAAGTCTGGTAGTGTCCAGAGAATGCATTTTAAAAGAGGAAATATTTAAACATTCTTTAATAATGACATGGGGAACTAACCAATGGAGAGGGATACACTGATGCTCAAGAGAATGTTTATAAATCAGTAGTGAGGCCCTTGAGCAGGAGAGGATAGATTTAGGGGTCCAAATGGAAGGGTCAGCCTTGCCTATGACCATGAACAATTCCAGTCATTTTAAGATAAGGACTGTCAGAATGAGTAGAAAAGGACTGTCAGAATGAGTAGAAATGCAGGTCATTGGTAAATCTGATGTTGTAAAGATGAGGAAGTATCTATTGATTTATAAGGTTAATAAATTATGAAGGAAGTTATTAGCTGAAGGTAAAGAATTTGTAAGATGGAGGACACTTGAGGAAAGCCAATAGGCCATATATAGTTATTTGGAGAGTGGGAAAAGACACATAGTTGATCTACATACTAGGATTACTAGAGAGAACTATGTCTGCATTGGAGAGAAAATCAACAGAATAAACAAAAGCACCATGTTTGATTATTCTCCATCAATCCTTACCATCTGCCTATGAGCAGAGAAAAAAGTAATCTTTTGAGGTAACTCTATTATTTCTGTAACAGAGATACTAGTCATGAACAACCAAGGAATGTTTGCTCGATAAAGGACAAAAAGGTGTAAATATTGACCATACAAAGCCAGAAAGATACTGATAAGGGAACAGTATACACTCACAGCAGAGAGAATGGTAGGAAGCTGCATTGTACACAAAAAGCAAAGCCTTTCCCCAGTTAAGTAACTAGCAACATGCAGGACTAGAGATTAATATATTAAAGGTGAGTAAATCTCCTTGCAAATCTACTGATAGACAACAAGTGTACCAGCAACGTGCACATTTTGCAGTGCCTGCCTAGCCCACCAATGCCTGTCTGTGATATTTTCCCCTGCTCATCTTGAGGGATGGGACCTTGCAGTCTGTTTGCTCTAGTGATCTTGCCATGGTCTTTGCTGATCCATGAAGAAATGGGTATCTCATTCAAGGTGGTAAATCCACTTTGTCTTGGTTATTAGAATCAGGATTAATTGCTACTTATCAGTCTCGGCTCATAATTTTGGCTAGATCTGTAAACTCAGGACCTAAAGAATGAAGGAGATATGCTAAAAAAAAAAAAAAAAATCAGTGAGAAAGTTGTGTCTAGAAAGGGAATTCATTCTTTCAATATGCTTTGATTCTTGAGAGCTTTACAGCCCCAAGCCTCAGACCCCCTCACTCAGACTTGATTTCATTCCCTGAACTAGGGTTCTGGGACAAAGTCCTGCATCCTTACAATCAAGTCTGTTCTGTGGCTAAGCATTTAAGTGGATTTTTGTTATTTGTAACAAAGAGATTCCTAAGGCTGAAAATGAACTTTAAGTACATATAATGATGAGAATCTACTGAAAATCATTAGATATGATGCGAAAATAAAAGCTTAATGTGGACTGCCATGTGCTTAGTCATAGGACATGGAAAAGAATTGAAGTAGAAATTCAGGTTCTATTAAAACAGAGACTCTTTCCTCAGCCATGCCCAGCTGAGAGATTTCACCTTCTACCATATTAAGAAAGATAAGGGGTGCCTGGGTGGCTCAGTGGGTTAAGCAGTTAAGCATAGGACTTAGGCTCAAGTCATGATCTCATGGCTCCTGTCCTGAGTTTGAGCACTGCGTTGGGTTCTGTGCTGACAGGTCAGAGCCTGGAGCCTGCTTTGGCCTCTGTGTCTCCCTCTCTCTCTCTGCCCCTCCCCTGCTTATACTTTATCTCTCTCTCTCTCCCAAAAATTAATAGATATTAAACAAATTTAAATAAGTAAATAATAAAAATTCAGTATATCCTCTCTATAATAAGTTGCCTTAATCAAGCTAATACAAAATACATAGCACAGTATATATACTTAGTGAACAGTGTGGATTCATGCAGTCTCACTCTTTCTGCTGTTTTCATGAAGTTCTACAACATTAAATATCTTTGAAAAGATGTTAGAGATAAATAACTCAATTGTACAGACATACTCTACCTGCCTATTTTATACATAGGATTCTTGTGGTCAGAGTTGGTAAAATACCAATGTATCTGAAAAAATGTTGCTTTAACCACAAATATCAATTTAGGTGCATTAGAAGTTGCATCACAATTAAATATTGCAATAAATTCTGGGCCTTGGAAGAGACATGGGATAAACAGGACTGAAGTAATGATCATTGCTGCCAAAGTCTATTAACTGAAGTTTTCTCTTTGATGTCAGCATAGACGCCCTGAGGAATGCACAAGGATCCACAATATTTCCACTACCAGGTTTCCCTATCCCTAGCATGCCTCCTCCCCAATCAAGAACAAAAGATAAGACAGACTCATGGACAAACTCCAAAACCATTTATCAGGAAAATAAAATATTTTTATTCCAACATTGCCAATACTTCATCATTTCAGCTTTCAGCCCTGGAGTCTGTAAGAAATTTAGGGATTCTGTTAGGTTTCCCCCAGCTACAGTTTATTTGTCTCTAAGTAGATTTAGTTAATCTCTAGTAATCATTTATGCTTTTACAGTTTATGATACTAAAATCAATGCGGAATTTCAATTTCCTCAACTCAAAGTTGGCAATAAAAAGATTTACTCAATATTTAGCTTAAAGTTTTGCTACATATACAGGTAAGCTACCAGAGTGAATCTTCCAAGCAAGGATTGGCATTTAACTGAAAGCAGAGAGCTAAACCTACATTTCTATTTTAATTGTTTTAATGCTTTGCATGAGCCTGCAGAGATGGACTGTTTAATCATTTAGTCAATTTAAAAATCTATACAAGCAAATGAGTAATAAATGTGAAGGGCACTGTATTGATTCAATTCAATTTGACAAACATTTATTGAGTAATTATTATATGCTGATCTGTGCAATAGGTACAGACTGTGACATGGTTCCAGATCATGAGGTGTTCATAATCTTGAAGGGAAAGAGTTTTACAAAAAAAATATACTAAGGAAATATACCAGGTAATTCATATAAGTTAGTATATAGGTATGTGTGTTGACAAGTATGAATATATGTGTATACAATTTCAGGTGAAGATTAAAATGGTTACAAGTAGAAGGGTAATGGGAAGAGGAGGTGACTATTCCATCTATGTCAGTTGGATGAGAATTCTGAGGTGGAAACATTTTAAAAAGATGTAAATGAAGTGAGGGGGTAAGCCATATGAAGATGTCGTAGAATAGTGGCCCAGGCAATAGACTAGATGCTGGGATACAAAGAAGTTGGTGTGCTCAGTAAACCATGAAATGGCCAGGGTGGCTGAAGCAACATGAATGGGGAAGAGAGGAGGAAATGTGGTCAAGGAGGTAACCCATGACTAATCAGAGAGAATCTTATTCAGTCACAGTAAGAATTTTATTCTTAGTGTGATGGGAAATCATTGAATGGTTCTGAACAGATTAGTGCACTGGTGTGGGGTTTTTTTTAATGTTACCCTAGTTATTGCATGAAAAATTGATGTGAAGAGGACAGGGAAAAATGCAGGAGACCAGATTAGAGACTAACAGAGTCCGCCAGGTCAGAAAGAATGTCAGCTTGGATTAGGGTGCTAATAATAGAAGTGGTCAGACTGGGGATAGGTTGTGAAAGTAGAGCTCGTGAAACTTGCTCCCTGGATGTACATGTGAAGAATCCAGGATGAAGCATGCTGGCTTTTTACTTGAACAAGTTGTTGAAAATTAGAGCTTGAAATTATAGAAAGGGAAAAGTTTTAAGAAAATTCGTGAAGTATGTTTATTGAGAATGTATCAGAGTTCTGTTTAAGACATGCTGCTATCAAGATGCCTACTAAATTTCCAATATAAGAAGCTGAATAACTCTACGTTTGTGTATGGAGCTCAAGGGAGAAGGCAGAGCTAGAAATTAAATTGGAGAGTCATCAGAAATAGAGGACATTGAAAGTCCTAAGAATGACTGAAATCACCTTGGGAGTGAGGACAGAATAAAAATAAAGAATAATGAGTAACTAAGATTTAATGACATCATATATGTAAAACAAATATAGAGCTCAGTCAAAAATGACTTAGGAGCATTGGCATAGGCAAAGGTATGATGAGGTTTTAATATTATAAATGATGGACAATATACACACATACACACCAACAATTCCCTATAACCTAGCCAATACAGAATAGTTATTACTTTTGTATTGTTCTTTACTATCTTTTCCCACATATCTTTATCGTTTCTGGTAGAACTATTTAAATACTTTACATAACCTTATATTACTCAAGTATGTATCATAAGCATGTAACCCACACTGAATGAAGGGCACAGGAGTGTCATTTCCACATGATGGGAGAAACTACAGCGAAGAGCTCAATAAATATTTGCTGATATAAAGAATGAGTAGGTGTACCCCACATCCAGTCTCCAAGTCAGAAGTTCTATTTATGGACCACTAAGGGCTAAAAGGTCAGAATTAACCCTGTACTCATTCAAGCTCCTCAGGAGTATTATTGGAATACTATTTTCTCTTTCTTTAGGCAACTGTGCCCCAAAGTCACATAAAGGCAACAAGGTTGTGCGTTTTCTTACCAGGTTCCACATGCTTCCTTCATTTAACTAAAAACCTAGCATTTTAATGGAACTCCCTCAATATTTTATTGCTTCACACTGAATAATCGAGAATCAGTTCCAGTATCAATCAGCCATGAAGGATAAGAATGCACTTTCCTTATTCTGTGATTTCCAAAAGGATCATTCTGTAAAAGGACCAACCAACTTGAAGACCTTAGGGAAGGATGGAGCAGACTCATTGATGTTAGTGGTAGAAGTCCTGCTGACCAGGTCCTATTTCACCCAGCAGCTAATTCCATTTCTTTATCTTATTTCTGTGGAAGAGGAGAGCTACATTTCACATGGTGTTTTCCTTACTATAACCAGTATTAACCCACCTAAATTCCCTTTACTAATAATGATGTAACAGTAACTACCATTTAACAAGTATCTACTATATACTCTGTAACAGGCTTAATACAGCATCTCATTTAATATACATGGCAACCCTATAATGTAGATTTATATGCAAAATATATACCTGTATGTGCGTATGTGTGCACATCCAAGGTCATAGAGGTTATAGGTGGCAGAGATGGTACTTGAACTGAGATTTGTCTGATGTAAAAGTTGCAATCTTAAGCACATATGCTAATCAAAAGGTCCCAGAGGTTTCCTGCAGTGGTCCCTGGCAAAGACAGTGGTACAGTCTAAGACACATGGATTTCAGAATCAAATAGTCCTTAATTAAAATGCCAGATACTAAAACTCTCTAAGACTCTCATTGATCATGTGTAAAAACTGAAATAATAATTTGTTTCTTTCAGGACTGTTATGAGGATTAAATGAGAAAATGGATGCCATATCACATAGTATTTACCTGGGATTACTAGATTCCAATCTCCTTAAAAACCTGTATGTGCTTGTGTTCTGAGCTCCTAGTCCTGTATCTGTGAAAAAAAAAAAAGTCTAAATACTTGTATTTTGAGTAGTACATAGTAGGTGATCTACATAATTAATAGCTGCCCTCGTTTGCCTTGGCAATCAGCAAAACTATCTGTGAATGTCTCTCTGCCTTCGATAAGAGAGAGAATTAAGAAAGGTAAGAGTTTTCACTGCTGTAACTATCAAAGGATATAGCCTTCCAATTCAGGTATTTTATCCCTGGGTGCTTCCTAAGAAGATCGCAAGTGCACCAGAGTCGTAGAGATCAGCCTATGTGAGGCTGAAGCATTTTCCAGGCAGTAGATTAACATACTTGGCACATGGCCTCACCAACATTGCTTACGGTAAGTTGCTTTTACTAGGGAAAATTAAGTGGGACTCTCCTGGGAGCACTATTTTAGACAAAAATATCCCCTGAGCCCTGAGGATACTTAGAGAATCTATGGTGCTGCGACTAACTGATGTCATTCCATTTGGATAATAGATAATTTTCTCAGGAAACCCAAAGCAGAAAGACTGCATGTGTGCATACGTGCACATGTGTGTAATACAGCTGATACAAACCATAAGAATAAGAATCCAGAATGGCAAACACAACACTCAAATGACCTCCCAATTTGGTAGAACCTCAGATCTGACAACAAAGCTGGGGAGTCTTAGGGATACTAGGTATAGTAAGAAAGTGATATATAGAGACAGTAATGAGGAGAAAAGGGACTTACCACACTTAACATATATTGGGAGTGACTCCGTTGACAAAGGAAAGGACACCAAAAGCTGAACAAGAACAGGTAAGATAGAGACCAATGTTTTCAATGAAGTCTCAGTCACTTGATCAGGAGAGTCAGACCGAACTGGGCTTGAGTCTAGCTCTTTTTGTTTACTAGCTGAGTGACCTTGGGCAAGCAATTTCTAAGTTTTAGTTTCCTCATCTATAAAGGAGAATGATAACAACGCTCAGCTTATGGGGCTGTTAGGTGGTTTATAATGACAATGCAAGCATAATACTAGGCATTTATTAAAAACCTAATAAATGTTGGTGGAAGTGGTGGTAGTCAGCACTCAATAAATGTTATTATGGTCTAGGAACTGGGCTAAATGCATTTAATCCTATCAATAACCTTATGAAGTAAATACAGCTACTTTCCTCCTGTAACAAATGAAAAGACAGAGGCAAAGAAGCCTAAGTAATTTAACTGTGGATCTACGGCACAGTGTGTGGTGTAGTGAGAACTGAAGGCAAGGCCAGATGGCTCTAGTGCCCAGGCCCCTACCAGCTAGGGCATGACAATGGCAGTGGTAGACCAGAGAAGAGTAGTAGTTTATTAAAAGACGTTAACGTCATCCTTCTTTAATAATGCTTTTAATAATTCATTTATTCCTAAAATATAAAACAAGTATTTTCTTCTTGTCAGATGTTCTGTGACATTTAGAAAGCAGTGACTAGTTTCATGGGAGCTTGCAGAAAAATCCATATAGCATACACACTCTGGGATTTGAATTCAAGCCCTGCTAGTATGTGTGACATGAGCAATGTGGCTTAACTTCTCTAGCTTCCATTTCCTCTTTGGTGAAACTTTGAAGCATTGCTATGAAGATTAAGTTAAAGAGGTTGATCATATAATGCACACAGCACATCATAGAGCCGGTGATAAATGTGAAACCTGCTGTCATCTCTCTTTCCTGTAAACTAGATGGGTAGATTTTTTTAATTTTTTTTAACATTTGTTCATTTTTGAGAGACAGAGAAAGCACAAGTGGGGGAGGAGCAGAGAGAGAGGGAGACACAGAATCCGAAGCAGGCTCCAGGCTCTGAGATGTCAGCACAGAGCCTGATGCAGGGCTTGAACCCACAAACCATTAGATCATAACCTAAGCTGAAGTCAGACGCTTAACTGACCAAGCCACCCATGCGCCCTTGGATGGATAGATTTTTTATTTACATCTGAAAAATTAGACCAAACAATGGAAGTTTAGGAACACCTTAACATAATGCATGCAGGATCAAATTTGTTTCTTCCTTTGGTCTTTCCTTCTGCCCATCTTTTTTTCCTCCATTGGGCACCATGCACTTTGTAACCACTGCATCCCATACCTTGCCATATCATGCATAGCACCAAGGATACAAGAGACAAGAAATATATGATTAAGCAACACACTTAGTGTTCCAGAGGGAGAGATCACTCTGAAGTGACCTGGGACAGTCTCACACCTAAAATGAAACTTGAGATTGCCCTTGAGGATGAAGGATCTGGATAGGGAATAATAATCTAGGATAGGGGGAAAGGACAGAAAAAAAAATGTAAAAAGCCAGAATGTGTGAGATATTTGCTGGTCAGTAAAGAGGCATCATTTGACTAAATAAATAGTTCATAGAGAGAAACCAGTATAATTAATTCCCCCAACACCCCTATGGAAACTTATTTTCAACAATAACCTTGCAGTGAAACCCAATGCATAAACCAGATAAAGCTGAGGTATTCTAATTGAAGTTGGGGAAAGAAGTCCAGAGATATTTCCAGAAGCATGTCTTTTGCTCCTAGGCATCTACAAACATCTCTTGGCACTTTTTGGAATAAATGAGAATTCTGAATATAAGTCTGAGTAATCCTGGACACAACAGAAATTGAATCACAAATGTGAACAGGAAAACAATATAATGAAAGTCATGTTGAAGAAAAATAAACCGACTTAGATGAACAGCTTGATTTGGGGTACTAAAATACTGCCTGCAAGGTGACTAAGTGGATATTACTGCAGTCTAGTTTTAATGCACTCCCAAGATTCAGGTAGAGAAATCAAAATGGCCTGAGTTGCAATAAGGATCAACCCCAAATTTTCATAAAACTCTAAATGTCTCCTTCAAAAAGGAAAATGGAACCTTACAATTCTCACTCCATTTTTGAAGCATGAAGAGTTTTGTGTATGAAATCAAATGCATAAAACTGTTCTTCCACAGTGATTTCCTGATATCCATGACAATGTGAACCTCCATCAGCAGTTTATATCTTTACCCATAAATCAAAAATCCCAAATTCAGGTAAAATTGTGCTCAGTAAATAAGCATTTGATTTACTCAAAACATGTCTTCCTTAACAATCTTAATATTCTGTTGCTTTAGAGGAATGATGCTGATTGGTTCACCTCTTGAGAAATTCAAATAAAGCCTCTAAGATATTTTCCCAACTTATTTTTATTCTCTGTATGGACCACATAGTAGGTGGAATAAAAACCCCCACAGATATCCACGTTCTAATCCCTGAAGCCTGGGAATAGGTGACCTCATATAACAAAAGGTACATTTTCATTATGATTAAGGTAAAAATCTTGAGCTAGGATATTGTTCCTGAGATATCTGAGAGACCTAATGCAATTATATGAGCCCTTCTAAGTACAAGAGGGAGGAAGAGTCAGAGAGAGAGAGAGAGAGAGAGAGAGAGAGAAAGACTGAA
This sequence comes from Cryptoprocta ferox, assembly GCA_028646485.1. Taxonomy (NCBI): domain Eukaryota; kingdom Metazoa; phylum Chordata; class Mammalia; order Carnivora; family Eupleridae; genus Cryptoprocta; species Cryptoprocta ferox. The sequence continues at coordinate 60,092,464 of CM053561.1, forward strand.
ACCTAGTGCCACAGCTATGCCACCTGAGGACTCCACTGGCTACTGCTGCTTCAGAAGATGGCAGGGAAATCTCAAGCCAACCAATAAATGGCCTCTAGAAGCTGGAAGAAGAAAGGCAATAGATTTTCTTCTAGTCTCCAGAAGAAACATGGCCCTGTTGACACTTCCATTTTAGCCTAGTGAAAAACCCATTTTATTCTTCTGATCTTCAGAACCATCATATAAACAATGAGTGTTGTTTTAAGTCACTAAGCATGTGGTCATTTGTTGTAGCAGCAATAGGAGATTAATACAGAATAATCTCCATACCTAACTTGAAAGGTAGGTAACTAGAGAGAACATCTTGAGGTCAAAGAGGCTCCTTGACTTGTTCCTAGACTTAATTCTTGGACCATCTCTTTTCTGGCCATATTATTTTTCTTTAAATTTCCCAGTACCTAGCTATGTCCTTAAATATTCAAACTATATTGAAAACAATATTCTAAGACACTAATCAGTTGTGTGCTTATGAAAAAGTAGTAATCTGCTCTAGATTTCAATTTAAGTTTCTTAAAACAAGGTCAGTTAAAGCACTTACTTCATAGGTTTTTCTAGAGGGAAGGGGGACTGAAAATCAAGAGTTGTATAGGTTAATGTCTTAATTTTAAAAATGTGTACACAAGAAACAAAATTACACTAACCATTTTGTTCATCTCAAAATAAACAATACAGTCTATTTCAAGGGACTTAAAGTCTTATACATTGCAGGTGCTCTTTAAATATTGGCCCTACAGTGTTGACATATAGTAAGTGCTTATAACAATGACATTCAGTCAAGTTTCTATGATGCTGGAGACAGCAAATGTCAGATGTTTACCAGCACTGTTAGTGAATATATATTTAGCTAATCAAGACATGGTGGGTCACTCAATACTATTACACAGTAACTATCTTGTACACATGTAAGAATGGTATATAAATGTACAAATATTTTCTCTATGACTGTACATAACTCATTTGACTAATTATTCAAAATTTACCAAAATATGGCCTGTGTCATGTTGATAGTGAATCCTACCATGATAGTTATTCTCTCCTTAAAGTCCTTTGAAAAAAATCTTTGGTAGTTGTGGTATACTATGAATTGTCTTTTCTGGTCCATGGTGTTATGCAGAAGTATGAATGTATAGTCAATGCACTAATGCTTGAATTAATGAGCTGTAACAGCTTGCAAGGCAATTTCTAAGGAAAAGGGAGATTCTTTACTCACCTCCGAATTTTTCCCAATGTTCAGGTGTTCCCATCAACACACACTCCATAGAAGCTACCAGATGAAAACAGGAATACAAATAGATTGGTACACTGTCACTTAAGTAAATCACACCAGCCTTGAAGCCTGGGGAAGGCAGCAGGGCAAGCTGGACTTTCGTGAAGATAAAATTAAAGTGCAGTTCAGGGAAAAGTCAGTGAAATGAATACTTCATATTCGAAGGCAACATATATTTACAGAAAATGAAATCTTGGTTAAAACATTTTTGAATCATGTCTAAGTGTTCCCTATAAACTAGAAAGATTTTGCTTGATTTACTTGGTTCAATTTCTAGGCTTTTTCCCCCCTCTGTGCTAATGGCAAGCTATCAATCATCAAAGCTGTAATCAGATTTTGCAGAAGGCCACCGGCATCATTTTCAATCATTTAAACTTTGCCTGCCTGCCTCCCTTCTTTATGAATCACAGAGATTGATGTGAAAGGATTTTTAAATGCATTTTAGAAAAATTAGCAAATTATGATTGTTCTTTAACTCACAGCTCACCATTTCACCAGGCATTATGCATAGTCTTTATTGTGGCTCCTAACAGTTTTATTGCTGGGAGGAAGAAAAATAGCAAAGTCATTCTATACTAAACACTGGGATGGCTCTTTGGACAGATAATGCATGTATTTGAAATATAAAGCTTTAGATAAATGTGCTTTTGTGGTTATAGTTTTTCTCCAAGTTATTTTCCCTAAAAAATACCTCCTGAAGTAGGCTATGGTTTAAATACCAATTTTTTTTTATCATGTATTTTTTCCTTTAGGTTCCTTCCGGTCAAAATTTACCATTTGAAATTCATAAACTCTTCAGGGGCAAGATAAAATTGTTTCAAGTTAAACAAGAACATTTTTAGATTTTAACCATAAATATTTTATTTTGAAAACTTTTTCCAATCCACTAAAATCAGATTTATTATGTTTTCCAGTTTTTTTAAGTTTATATATTTGTTTTGAGAATCAGAGAGGTGGGGGAGGGGCTGCAAAGAGGGGGGAGAGAGAGAGAGAGAGAGAGAGAGAGAGAGAGAACCTCAAGCAGGCTCTGAACCGTCATCTCAGAGCCCCATGTGGGGCTCAAACTCACGATTCATGAGATCATAACCTGAGCCGAAACCCAGAGTTGGAGGCTTAACCAGCTGAGCCACGCAGGCGCCTGTTTTCCTGTTTATGTAAACTCTGCATGCTCATTTTAAAATAGGGAATGAGAGAATAAAGTATAACAATAAATTTAAAATGACCTAAAATCCCATTAGCTTGAGATAGCATCCATTAATTTTAAGATTATTATATATACATAGATTTTATTCTTCATTGTTCCTTCTGTTTCTCATTCTCTTTTTCTTCTATCTTTCCCCTTTTGTCCTCATATTTCAATACCCTTTATATATCTCTTTGTTCATCTTACTTAAAACTAAAGTTAGCAACTTGATGGATTCCTTCATACTTTCCCCATATTCAAATAAAACATACAGATGATTATGTAAAATATACACATACATATGCACACATGTGCCAGGAAAAAAGGACATAGTTGAACTCAACAATAATACCAATCAAATGGATATAATTGATATCTATAGACTAATCCATCTAACAGCAGCAGAATACACATTCTTCTCAAACTAATATTAAATATCTACCAAGATGACCACATTCTGGGACACAGAACACACCATAATTAAAAGAAATCATGCAATGTATTTTTTTCATACAACAATGGAATTAAACTAGAAACCAGCAACAGAAAGATGGGGAAAAACCCCAAAATATGCAAAGATTAAAAAACGCAATTCTAAATAACACAGGAGTCAAAGAGGAGTCACAAAAGAAAGTAAACATTTTTAATTAAATGGAAATGAAAATGCAACTTATCAAAATTATTGGGATGCAGCAAAAGCAGTGCATAGAGGGAAATTTATAGCATTGAAGGTATATCTTAGAAAGAAAGATCATCTGAAATCAAGCAGGTAAGTTTCCATGTTGGGAAACTAGAAAGAGCAAAACACATGGCAAGTAAGCAGAAGAAAATAAGAACAGAAATCAATAGATTATTTTTTTTGAAGTTCTATTTTTATTTTTATTTATTTTTTTAAAGTATAATTTTTTTCTTTTATAGTTTATTGTCAAGTTGGTTTCCATATAACATCCAGTGCTCATCCCAACATGTGCCCTCCTCCATGCCCATCACCCCCCCTCCCCTCTCCCACTCCCTCATCAGCCCTCAGTTTGTTCTCAGTATTCAAGAGTCTCTCATGGTTTGCCTCCCTCCCTGTCGCCAACTATGTTTCCCCCTTCCCCTCTCCCATGGTCCTTTGTTAAGTTTCTCCTGTTCCACTTATGAGTGAAAACATATGGTATCTGTCCTTCTCTGTCTGACTTAAAAAGTCAATAGATTCTTAAGAAACAGAAAAAGTGAAGCTAAAAGCTGATACTTTCAGAAGATTAGTAACTTTGATAAGCCTTTAGAAAAGCTAACTAGAAAAAGAGAATATACAGATTACTAATACCAAAAATAAGAGAGGGAATACCACTATAAATCCTACAGACATTAAAAGAATAAGAAGGGAATATTATTAAAAACCTCTAGGACCAATTCCTTGAAAGACACAACTTGGCAAAACTCATACAAGAAAAAATAAACAGTATATGTGTATCCAATAAATAAATTTAATCAATAATTAATAACTCCCTAAAATAGAAAACACTAGACCCTGATGGGTTTGCCAGTAAATTCTACCAAACACTTAATGAAGAAATTATCTACCAATTTTCTAAAATCTCTTAAGGAGAATAGGAGCAGATAGAATATTTCCCTTTCATTCTGAGGGCATCATTACCTTAATATCAATATCAGACAAAGAAATTACAAGAAAACTACACATTAATATATCTTGTGAATATAGATGCAAAAATCCTCAACAAAACATTAACAAAGCAAATCCAACAATGAATAAAATGAATTATACACTATCATTAAGTGGGTTTTAATCCAGGTATGTGAAGCTGTTTCAACATTTGGAATTCAGTTAATGTAATTTATCACATTTTATAGACTAACAGAAAAATCACGATGTTATCAAAAAATGCAGTAAATCATTTGACAAAATACAACACCCAGGCATGCTAACAACTCGAGGTAAACTAGGAATAGAGGGGAAATTCCTCAACTTGATGAATAATATTAAAAAATTCTATAGCTAACATTAAATTTGATGGTAAGAAACTTGCACTTTCTTGCTGAGGTCAGAAACAAGGCAGGGATGTCTCCTCTCACCACTTCTTTTCAACACTGTACTGGAGTAAAAATAACTAATGCAAAAAAAGAAAGACAAAAAATACACAGATTGGGGGGAAAAAAGACATAAAACTGTATTTGTTTTCAGATGACATGATCACTTATATAGAAAATCTGAAAGAAGTAACAATAAAATTCCTGGTACCAATAAGTAAGGATAGCAAGGTTACAGAATATAGATTAATACAAAGAAGGCAATTGCTTTCCTGTGTGCCAGCAATGAACAAGTGGAATTTAATTCGAAATTGAAAATGTAACATTTACATTAACACCTCAAAAAATAAAATACTTAGGTATAAAACTAATAATATATATAAGACCTGTATGAAGAACACTTCAAAACCGATGAATGAAGTCAAAGACCTAAATAAATGTAGAGATACTCTATGCCCACAGACAGTAAGGCTGCATATTATCAATATGTCAGTTTTTCCCTACTTGATTTATAGATTTAATACACTTGCAATAAAAAAGCAGCAGGTTATTTTTGATGTATCAACAATCTGATTCTAAAGTTTATATGGAAAGGCAAAGGACCCAGAATAGGGAACACAGTATCGAAGAATACCAAAGTGGGCGGAGTGATGCCACCTGACTTTGAGACCTACTCTAATGATGCAGTAATCGAGACAATATGATATTAGTGAAAGGGTAGACAAGTAGATCAATGGCACAAAGCAGATAATCCAACAATACACTAACATAAATACAGTAAACTGATCTCTGACAAAGGAATAAGGTCAATACGATGGAGCAAAGATACTTTTTCACCAAATGGTGCTGGAACACCTGGGCATCTACATGTAAGAAACTGAATCAGACACAGACCTTATATCCTTCACAAAACTTAACTTGAAATGGACCACAGACCTGAATGTAAAATGTATAGCTATAAATCTCATAGGAGATAACATAGAAGAAACCTGTATGACCTTGGGTATGGCAAAGAATTTTTAGGTGTAGCATCGATGGCAACATCCATGAAAGAAAGAAATGAGAAGTTCAACTCCATCAACATGATAAACTTCTGCTCTGTCAACAGAATGCGAATACGAGCCACAGAATGGAAGAAAATATTTACAAAAGACACATGTGATGAACGACTGTTACAAAAAATAGACAAAAAACAAAGCTCAGCAATAAGAAAATAGACCATATTAAATAACAGGTCAAAGACCTTAAAAGACACCTAATCAACAATAGACAGATGACAAGCACATGAAAAGATACTCCACAGTATGTGTCATTAGGGAAATGCAAATTAAGGTAACAATGAGATACTAGTACATACCCATTATAGTAACTCAAATCCAGAACACTGACAACACCAAATGCTGGTAAGAATTTGGAGCAAGGATAACTCTCTTCATTGCTGGTAGGAAAAATGGTACTGCCACAATGAAAGAGTGTAGCAGTTTCTTACAACCAAACCTACTCTTCCTACCCTATGATCTAGCAAGTGTGTTCCTTGGTATATATCCCCAATGAGTTGATTACTTAAGTCTACCAAAAATCCACACTTGAGATTTATAGAAGCTTTATCTATATTTGTCAAAATTTGCAAACAACCAAGATGTCCTTCAATAGGTGAATGTATAAATAAACTATGGTACATCTAGACAATGGAATATTATTCAGTCCTAAAAATAAATGAACTACCCCACCATGAAATGATTTGGGAGAACATTAAATTCTTATTATTAAATCGAAGAAGCCATTTGAAGAGGCCACATACTATGTGATTCCAACTACATGACATTCTGGAAAAAGCAAAAATATGGAGACAATCTAATAATGAGTAGTTACCAATGTTTGGGAGAGTGAAGGAGCAAAGATTAGGAAGAGCCTGGAGGAGTTTTAGGGCAGTGAAGTACTCATTATAATGCTATGATAGACACATGCTATGTCCAAACCCACAGAACACACAACACCAAGAATGAACCCTAATGTAAACTTCGGAGGATCATGTGTCAATGTGAGTCCAACAACTGTAACAATTGTATAACTCTGATAGACATGTTGTTAACAGGGAAGATTACATATGTATGAGGGTGGGTGTACTTGGGTAATCTCTCCACATAAAAGTGCTCTTAAGTAATAGTCCTTTAAAATTTTTTTGAAGGATAATTTTAAGTCTATGCAGGGGAGAATTTAATTTGCTTTTGGGTATTTAGTGAGGCCAGAGGCCCACTGTTTTAATTCAGTGTTCAAATTATTCAAAGCATTGTTTCATTCCTTCTAGAGGGCTTTCAATTCCCAGTTTATTTTTATTTGTCAGAAGTAGCACATTGGGGTTCAAAGCCTAGGTTGCCTACTTGTGTTCTTCCTCCTTGGTGGGCCATGAATTCCAATGTTTTGTTCTCCCAGATAATTTAAGATTATTTAAAGCTATGCTTAGTTTCTCAGCCATGATGTTTATTTTCAGAAATAGCAGAGATAGCCAGCATTTAGAAATTATCTCAAGGGGAAAAACAGCATCAAACAAGTATCAGATTTTAAAAAATCCCCTTGTCTTCTAAATTAGTCCAGTAAGTTATCTGTGTTTTTGGCAAGTCTCTCATTCCTTCAAAGAAATTCCTATTTAATACTTTATTTAGTTTAATACTTCATAGTGGGAAAGCTATCTGAAACAAACAATCTTCTGGAAGAATATTCTTGTAAATGCCCTATACATTTCCTTCTTCACTTTTTTTTCTTTCTTTTGGATCATTTGCCTTGTAAAATAAATTAAATTAATATTGCATGAATTTGCATATTATAATTTTAATAAGTTAGTATCAATAAATATACCTTTCACAACTGAAACCTTTTCTTTCCTTTCAATTTTTTAACCAAAAAGATTTGATGATTTCATATTTGTAAAATACTACACCAGTTGCTAGGAATACAATGAACAAGAGAGTGACAGCTCCTGAGCTCAGGCAACTTCATGTCTAGTGGGAGAGAAAGAAAACAATTACCCTAAACACTGAAAATAGAACTAATACTTTGAAGAAAATGCATGGTGTGCAGAGAGGAATCTTGCTTAGACAGAGGAGTCAGGAAAAGTTCTGAAGAAGTTACTTTGAAGAGAAATGAAAATAGATTTATCTGGGCAATGGAAGAAGGGAAATGCATAAGCAAAGGCTTTAAGGTAACAAGGAGCAGGGTGGGTTCCAGGAACGCAATAAAGAACAGCTAGGTAGAAGTTGTGGGTGTCAGGAGGAGTGTGGTGAAAGATGAACCTCAAGGAGCAGATAAAAGAGGGAGAATTGGGGTCTTGAAAGACATGGGTTATTTATAGATCACAGAATAATCAAAACTCTAAAACTTAACACTTTAAAACAATAAACGTCTATTATCTCATATATTTTCTGTGGGGAAGAAAGCCAGGAGTGAGTTAACTTGGCGATTCTGGCTCAGATATGTCATGACGTTACAGGCATCTGAAGACTTGACTGGGGCTAGTGCACCCACTCACACGAGACCAGGCACACATGACATTGTTGATGCAGAAAAATGCTTTTTAGTGCCAATGTCCTGATCTTTTCTTTCTTAATATATTCTGCAATCTCACAGTTGCCAGGATACAGAACTCCTTTCCTCAGACAATATCTGCATTAAAGAAAGAAAGAAAGAAAGAAAGAAAGAAAGAAAGAAAGAAAGAAAGAAAGAAAGAAAGAATACTTATACACACACATACATGTAAATTTATATATATATACACACACACATATGTATATAAAGTAGAAAATGTATAACCTTATTCATATTTTAGCCAGCTAGTTCCTGGACTGTAATCTGCCTTTTCATGACTTATATCCTCCCTCATTTACAAATTTCTCTTCTGAAGTACTATTTCTTGGAGCATCAAGACTTAACTTGTCAGTAAAAGTACTGCAGAGCAGCTAAATAAACCTTATGTGTTTGAGGGTCTTTGAGTTATTGTTTTTTTCAGTTTTAAGAGGCTTCTCAAAGGGCATTTTAAATTTGGTATTAGAATGAAGAGTGCCTTTGGAAAAGTAACTTTTATATACAGTTGTACCATTTGTCCTTGTTCTGAAGCAATATCGTATAAGCATAAAATAATCTTCATTGAATTCTCTTAGACTATATAACATTCTGGACAACTGGAAAGACTCTTTCCTGGAATTAGATATGGAACACTGCAGAATATTTCTGGCTCTCTTATGTACTAAGGCCAACACTTTTATGGCTCAAGAAAGTCAATGTCTGAATCATCTGGAGTTCAGAAACTTGTTTAAATATTTCAGAGAAGAAATAAATTGTAGGCAGGATGTGATATGAAGGTTAGTGTGCAGGAGCTTATCTAAGACACTGATAGCCTCCCATCTCATTTGTTTTAAGGATAAATCTATTACAAATAGAAATCCAATGCTTTTAACAGAGTAGATGCTGACAATCTAAAACTAAGTGGAACAAACCACCTCCAATAAATTCATCAGTCAGTGATCATTATTCTTTCATTTTATCATATTCCCAGAAATAAACCGAATTTAATTCATGGGACTTCAGGAATCAGCTATTAGCAGAATAAGAGCAGCAAGAACCTGGCCTTACAGGGTACATTATTCACTGCTATAAGATCATTTATTCGATAACCAAATCTTGAACTTCATCTCAAACTAGGCACTTGATGAAATTAAAAAAAAAAATGAAGGATAGTGTCTTCATTTATGTATTTACTATTTTAATAAATAAAAAAAACATAAAATATTTGCAAATAATTTTTAAATGCTGTTTAAATTGGGGAGTATTATTTTGAAGTCTAGGATTCAATTGGTTGAAGTTTTGGAGTCATGTAGAATTCTTACCTTCCTTTTAATCTGGAAAAGTTGCCCAGAAACAAGATTTTAGGTGAGCTAGGAGCCATATGTGGGAGAACCAGAAGGATTTTTCCGCCCTGTCCACTTTGGCAAATTGCCACGTTTTCTAATGATTACTAAGGATAAGAAACTAACCCCAAATAGGTTGAGTCCTTTCTAGGTCTTAACACCCTCCCATCCTCAAAGGAAAGTTAGTTAATCCAAGTAGCACAATTATTTTAAAATGAGACCATCAGAGGGTATTTTGGGAATTTAATCAATCTTGTGATAAGGTAGCATGACAAATAGGCCATCAATGTCATTCAGACAACCCAATTGTTTTCTTTATAAAAAGCCTGAGGCCCACATTTGAAAAGTCATACTGTTAGTGATCTAAGTAGAAAGAAAAATTGGTCCCTTTCCACCCCACCACACAGGTTTGCTTTAGCTTAAGTTAGACCTGATTAAAACTTCCATGCTGAGCCTTCCATTACACATTGCCCATCCACAAATCTGATGTGGTCTTGAGAAACTATGCTGTTTCAAGAGATTTTTATAAGCAAATAAAGATATAAACAGATTAAGAGATTTTGCCTAAATGTCTTACGGTGACATGTCTCCTAAAACCTGTTTCTTTATATCATCATTATATTCAAATATAGTTATAATCTCCAGAAATTACTTATTTGGAGATTCTCTGGGTTTACTCAATGAATTGGGATTCTGAGGGCTCAGGAGGAATAGCCTTTATTTATTTATTTAAAATATTTTTTTAAGGTTTATTTTTGAGGAAGGAAGAAAGAGACACTGTGTGAGCAAGGGAGGGGAAGAGAGAGAGAGAAACACAGACTCTGAAGCAGACTCCAGACTCTGAGCTATTAATGCAGAGCCCAACACAGGGGCTTGAACTCATAGACCTTAAAAGATCATGACCTGAGCCAAAGTCAGACACTTAACCAACTAAATGAGCCACCCAGGCACCCCAGGAGGAATAATCTTCAGATAGCCACATTCTTCGTGGCATAATTTATTTACATCACTTATATTTTAATATGTCTAAAAAGGAGTTTTTATGAATTTTCCAATATACCAAAGAATAGTTAAGAAGTCCATGTGACATGTCAGCATACTTGGGAGGGAAGTGGGATGGAATCATATATACCATATTCTTGGGAAAAATGGATTTCACCATTCCTATTCATTTTCATGATATTTTTTAATTGTGCCAGAGGCAAGGAAAAAAAGTACAATGTGAGATAAACTAATCATCCATGAGATACTCTTCAGAGAGAATTAAACCTATGGAAGATTTTTAATAATCATGAGATGGCATGAACATTCCTACTCTATAAAAGCAACAGAGCTCTTTTCTCTTTGATCTCTAACCTAAATTTTATTTAAAAAAAGCTTCTGAGGTTAAAGTAGAATTTGTAATTTGTCCTTTCCTATATTTCCTTAATAGTAGACTATAGTCTAAATATTGAGGCCAATTCTACAGTTTTGAAATATACAGATATGGCACTCATTTTAAGTTAAAAGGAACAAATTTAATTCAAAAACCTAGGTATACCAAATGATTGCACATTATTCTTCATTCAAGAACAGACACTTGTCATGATGAACACTGGGTAGTGTATTTAAGTGATGAATCACTAAATTCTACTCCTGGAACCAATATTGCACTGTATGTTAACTAAAACTTAAATAATAATAATAATAATAATAATAAAAAGACAGACATATCCTCACCACTCTACTATAGCTCTGTTGGCTGTGGCTGATTAATTAATTAAAATCACCAAATGGGCACTGAGTCTCTGCCATGCCCCATACACCATTCTTCCCTTATTTTAGTGGGAAGAGGCAAAATATAGAGCAAAAATATATCAGGTGGTAGTACATAAAAATAAAGCAGTAAAAGGGACATGGAGAGTGACGCATCATATGGATGCTATTTTATATGCAATCATGGGGAAAGAACTCTCTACTAAGATGGTATTTGTGTAGAGACTGGAAGCCAATGGGGGAGGGAAATATGGAAGGAGTATGCTAAGGAGTATGGAAGAAGAGCACTGTGGAAAAGGAAAAGGCAAGTGCAAAGGCCCTGAAAGAGGTGTGGGCTTAGCATGTTAGAGGAAAATCAATGGAGGCCAAGGTAGCTGAAGAGGAATGACTGAGGGGGCAAGTAGCAGGGGATGAGGTGGTAGAGGTGGTAGGGTTTAGGTCATATGGGACTTTGAATTTTACTCTGAGATAGGAAACCATCCCACTGGTTTTGGAGGGTGTTCAGCATAGGGTTAAGGAATAGTGGTGGATGGGTGGAGAATAAACTAACAGGATACAAGTGGATACAGGGAACCAAGTAAGGCATCTACTATAATGATCTACATGAGAAATATGGCAGCTTGGATAAAGTAATAACATATGGTCTATTTTTTCTCAGCAGGCCTTCCCTAACCTGGTAGACCCTACCTACCCAAGCAGCCTTCTCTCTGATAAATCTGCTATAGAGAACTCCTGGAGCCTGCCACCTTCTCCTTCTCCCCTCTGGCCTAGTCTGTCACCACTACTGCGGTGAGCACTGAGGCAGACTCCCAACTCTATTCAAATATTTGGAGACCTAAGTAGGTTCACAAGTGCAAACTATTAAATTAATTCTGTTCTCACTAGGGACACCCCTCCCCCATTAGCTCTGCTTGGGTATCACACATTATTAGGTTTCTCCCAGAATATGGGAGAAAACACCTGTGCTACTTATTTTCCCCTCCACCCATATGTAGATGTAGACAAGGGTACATGTGTGAACATCTCTTTACCCCTCCTTCATTTTAATCCCTTCTGGGATAAAAGGGTTAACTTTCCTTTATTGGCCTTTGGGGCATATTACTGTAATGTTTAAGCAGCAAGAGTCTGCCTAAGTATAATACAGATGCTTTTTCTGAGAGGAGAAATAGAAAGGCCTGAGCCTCGGCTGTGTTCTTTACAGATAATTGGAAAAGTCTCTGTTGCCTTGTTAAAGACAACTAATAGCTTTATTTTAGAAGTCAAGGACCTACTTTCTCATTATTTGGGACAAAACATCTCATATTTCAAACTTCTTAGCTAGGTTTGAAATACCAAGATCCTATTATTGACAATATCATAACAGTCCAAGAAAGTTATGATATTGTCACCAAGTAAAAATTAAGAGCTCACAAATGTTCTTCAAGAATTTGGTGAAAGCTAATATACATTTACACATCTCTGCCCCCATTTCTCAAAAGTATCTCTAATTATACTATAATCACCTAATACAATTTGTGGAGAAGCCATAAGCGTCATGTGACTTCTTGTATAAAAAAGTTCACACAATGATGCCGATTTTTGCGCTCAGGAAAAAGGGTAGAGTAAGGACTAAATTCAAACCAAATCATCTCCTCCATAAAAGCAACAAGAACACCATCAAAAAGAGAATCAAAACTTTTTTTTAGAACTCTGGAAATGAACCAAAAGTTTTCAGCAATCTGGGGGATCCTTAGTCAAGAAAAACACCTGACTCTCAGTAAGAACTCTGAGGTTTATGGCAGTTTAACTTGCCTATTCCCAGGTCTCCCTCCACAGATCTGCAGTATCCTTCAAAACCAATAGTCCACGATCACAGTAAAACAAAAACAAAACAAAACACACACACACACACACACACACACACAGTTTGACCTGTATTCTGGCTTTCTGGAATATCAGGTTTGCAAGAGTGACTTTATTTGACTTGACTCAGCACACACAATACAAAAAGCCTTTTGCCCCAAGACATTTATTGAAAAATCACATCTAATTGTTAGACTTAGTGCCTGCTTAAAGTTCTGTTTAACAGGCCAAACAACTAGCTAGCCAAAAAGCTTAATAGGAAAGGCTGGTGAATGAAGAGTCCATAAGTGAATTTGAAAAGCTCAAAAATATTTCTGGGAAACTAGAAGATCATACACATGTACAGGGCAGTGCATATGCTCAGGAAAAATCTAGGAAGGCCCTAAACTCTCACTTCCAGCTAATCTTGAGGCTCTGTGCAAATGGAAATTAAAGGTTAATATAGAGTCGTAAACTGCTTGGTTGAATGAAAACTCCACACACACACACACACACACACACACACACACCTCTCAACAAAGACTAAGAAACTAATTGAATGCAGGTGTCAAAGGAAACTGAGTAAACTGAGAAAAGGCTTTAATGGCCATAGGTGATAAAGAATTCAGACTTCAAATAATTCAAAAAAGTCACTAAAGAAACAACAATAAAAACAGCAGGAAATGTAAAACAATCCAGAATTGCCACATTGTTATTGAAAATGCCCATTTTCAACAAAAAACAGCAAGTTTTGCAAAGATATAAGAGAACATGCCCCATAGAGAGACAAATAAAGCAATCAATAGAAACAGAACTTGGGGAATTCCAGACATTGGGTTTACTAGACAAAGACTTTAAATCAGGTATATTAAACATCTTTAAAGTCCTAAATAAGCCGTATCTAAAGAAATAAAGGGAAATATAAAAATGGTATCTAACCAAATAGATGATATCAAAAATATATAGAAGTCATTTAAAAAACAAATATAAATTATGGAGTTTAAAAATATAGTAAGTCAAATGAAAAAACATAATATCTAGAGGGGCTTAGCAGCAGATTTTAACAAGCAGAAAAAGAATCATCAAAACAAAGACAGTTCAGTTGAGTTGATCCAGACTGAAAAACAAAAAGAATGAGAAAACTGAACAGAGGCTTAGAAACCTGTGAGACATCGTTAAGTTCAATATATGTATATGCATTCTTGAGGAATCCCAGAACACAAGGGAAAGAATGGATCTGAAAATGAACTTAAAGAAATAATGGCTAAGATATGCCAAATTTGATGAATAATATTAATCTATATTTCTAAGAAGCTCAAGAAATTCCAAGTAGGCTAACTCAAAGATATCTACACCTAGACATATCATAATCAAACTGTCAAAGACAATGAATCTTGAAAGCATCAGAGGGACGTCTCCCCCTGTACAACGGCTTCTCACTAAGATTAACATCTGATTTAGTATCGAAACTTGTGGAGACTGGAAGACAGTGAGGTGACATTCAAACTGCTAAAAAAAACAAAAATTGTCAACCAAGAATTTTATATCAAATTTAATTACCCTTTAATTATGAGAGTAAAATTAAGACAACATACTCAGGAAGGAGTTAATACGGTGGAGGAGTAGGGAGACCCCAAGCTTGTTTTGTTCCTCGAACACAGTTAAATATCAAAGCATTTTGAACACCCAAGGAGTCAATCTGAGGACTGAGAGAGCAAAACTGCACCACAACTAGAAGGAGAAAAACAGCTACCACATGGAAGAGAGGAGTTGCAGAGAACTGCCAGAGCTGTGAAGTAGAGGGAGCCCTGATGACACAGATAGGAGAGAGAGGGAATGAAAACACGCACAAGGAATTGCACAAGAAAAACACTTCCCCAAAAACAATTGACTGGAAAAAGGAGAGGATCTGATGGCCTCAAGCTGTTAAAGGCAGCAGAGCACAAAGTTTGAAGATTTAGAAGTGCATGACATTGCCAGGGTCATGCCTGGCAGGCTTAGCGGTGTTTCTGTGAGGAAGAAAGGCAGAGACCTGGGAAGAGGTAGCGTGGTCTGAAGACCCCTGGGTCACATGGGGACAAATGTACTTCCCATGCTTGGAGTACATTTGGGAGTGACTGTCTGGTATCTCCAGAGACAAAAAGAACCAGCTGCACCAATCTGTTCCCTAGCATAGGAACAAAGACACCGGCTGAGGGTAACAAAGTTTGACAGAGGTTTTGTGTTGCACTTAACGATAAACTTTGAACCACTGCATGATCATGCAACCGCTTTTCTGGGACAAACCAGCAAATGGAAAAAGTGTGATACCCTCCCCCAGAGGATTGGTGCAGGTCCCTAAAATTTGGAGTTTGCAGTTTTGAAACCCAGCTGTGTGTCTGAGATAAAATACAGGAATACTGTACTCTCTAGCAGGCAGTCACCTGGGATGCAGGCAAAGTCAAGGCCAGGATCTAGTAGAAGGTGGGGACACAAGACAGAGAACTGTTTGCTCTTCTATGAGGGCTTACTGAAAAGTGGCATGCACAAAGTCTTTGAGGGAAGAGACAGCAGGGCAATGAAATTCCCCTGCAGGTGCCTCTCCACTAGGCAAGTCCACTTAAACAGCCCAGCAGTCCCCAACCCCAGAAGACCAGCATAAACCCCTTGCTTGCACCAAGTCTACTGATAATAGAGTGCTACAAGGCTTCCTCTCCAGGCAAATAGGATCTAGCAACCCCACTCCTTTTTTTTTTGGCCTCTTCTTAATATAGCCATTACTCTTGGAAGCAAGAATACAACAGACTTTCCTATCACACACAATAAAAAATAGTGACCCAGATAAAATGACAAGACAGAGGAATTCACCCCAAAAGAAAGAACAGGAAGAAATCATGGACAGGGATTTAATCAAAACAGATACAAGTAAAATGTCTGAACTGGAATTTAAAACAAAATCCATGAGGATATTAGCTGGCTTTGAGAAAAGCATAGAGGACACCAGGGAGTCCCTTACCACAAAGATAAAAGACCTGAAAACTAGTCAGGCCAAAATAGAAAATGCTATAACTGAGATGCAAAACCAAATAAAGGTAATGACAATGAGGATGGATGAAACAGGAATGAATCAGTGATATAGAAGATAAAATTATGGAAAATAAAGAAGGTGAACAAGAGAAAAAGAAAGGTATAGGATCATGAATGTAGATGCTGGGAACTCTGTGACTCCTTTAAGCATAGTAACATACATATCATAGAAGTCCCAGAAGAAGAGAAAGAAAAAGGAAGAGATGGTTTATTTGAGCAAATTATAGGTGAAGACTTCCCTAATCTGGGGAAGGACAAAGATATTGAGATCCAAGAAGCACAGAGAACTCCCATTAAATTCAACAAAAGCTGGCCATCACGAAGACATAGTCAAATTTACAAAATACATAAACAAGGAAAGAATCTTGTAAGCAACAAAGTAGGAGCAGGTGTCGAGGGGAGTACTTAACCTGCAAAGGAAGACAGATCAGGTTCACAGCAGATCTGTACACAAAAATGTGGCAGGCCAGAAGGGAGTGGCAGGATATATTCAACATGCTGTGTGGGAAAAATAGGCAGCCAAGAACACTTTATCCAGCAAGGCTGTCATGTTCAGAATAGAAGGAGAGAAAGAGAGTTTCCCAGATGAACAAAAACTAAAGGGGTTTGTGACCACTAAACCAGCCCTGCAAGAAATATTAAAGGGGGCTCTTTTAGTGTGTGTGTGGGGGGGGAACAACAAAGATTAGAAAGGAACATAGAACATTATTAGAAACACCAACTTTACACTCTGAATGTTAACTGGATTAAATACTCAAATCAAAAGACATATAGTGTCAGAATAGATTAAAAAAAGAAAAACAAGAGCCATCTATATGCTGCCTACAAGAAACTTATTTTAGACCTAAGGACACCTTCAGATTCAAAGTGAGGATATGGAGAAATATCTATCATGCTAATGGTGGACATCAAAACAAAGCCAGAATAGCCATGCTTATATCAGACAAACTAGATTTTAAAACAAAGACTGTAATAAGAGACGAAGGACTTGTATCACAATCTATTATTTATCATAATTTATCAATATGATAAATTTATCTATGAAAATCCATAGTAATTTCATACTAAATGTTGTCATACTAAAAGCTTTCCCTCTAAGATCAGGAACAAGGAATAGATGTCTATTCTCACCATTATTCTCCAACATTGTACTGGAGTTCAAACAATTATGGAAGAAAAAACAAAAGCTATTTTGTAAAGACAAATAGAAAATTATTATTTTCAAATGACACGAATTTACACATAGGAAATTCTAAAGATTCCATCAAAAAAAATTCTATTAGAATGATAAACGAGTATAGCAAATTGAAGGATAATAGATGCATGCACAAAATTCAATTGTTATTCTAAATATTAGCAATTAATTCGAGAGTGAAATTTAAATAATTCCCTCTGATATACCATCAGTAATAACAAAATACTTATGAAAAATTAATTCATTTCTGCAAAATAAGAGACATGTAAGACTTGCACACTGAAAACTATAAAACACCACTGAAACAAAATAATGAAGGACTAGATAAATGCAAACACATCTTGGCTTTATGAACTGAAAGGCTTAACATTGTTAAAATGGCAATAAATCTCCAAATGATTATCAAATTTTCAGTTGTCTTTTCCTTTTTTTCTTCTTCTTTTTGTGAATTGCATTTATTTAGAAAAGGAGTAACTGATCCTAAAACTCATTTGGAAATGCAATGGACCCAAAATAGCCACAACTTGAAAAATAATAAAATTAGAGGACTCACTCTACCCTGTACCAACAGTTTCTACAAAGCTACAGTAATCCACCTAATATTGGTACCGGCGTAAGGACAGATGTATCGATCAATGGAATAAAATTGAGAGTTGACAGGTAGACAAACAGGGAAGTAGAAAGAGAGATAGCCACACATTCATGATCTCACATATGCATTTGTATATGTGTGCTAGTTATGTATAGTGCAGTAAATTTTTTAATATACAGTTCACCCTTGCACAACACAGGAGTTAGGGGTGTTGACCCTGCAGATAGTTGAAAATTCAAATACAACTTTTGACTTCCCCAAAACTTACCTACTAGCCTACTGTTGACTGGAAGCCTTCTTAATAACACTTGATTAATGCATATTTTATATGTAATAATGTATTACATACTATATTCTTACAATAAAGCTAGGAGAATAATGTTAAGAAAATCATGAGAAAATATTTACAGTATTTATAAAAAAAAAAAAAAAAGTCGGTGTATGTGTGCACCTGTGCAGTTCAAACCTGGGTTGTTCAAGGGTCTGTTGTATTATTTTTGAAATACAGGTTTAGGCTATGACTGAGGAACAATGGCCACCTGGTAAAAATATATCTAAATTTCAATAGAAATATTTTCTATAGGGACCCTTGGGTGGCTCAGTCAATTGAGCCTCCAACTTCAGCCTGGGTCATAATCGCATGGTTTATGAGTTCGAGCCTTGCATCAGGCTCTGTGCTGACAGCTTGGAGCCTGGAGCCTCCTTTGGATTCTGTGTCTCCCTCTCTCTTTGCCCCTCCCCAGCTCACACTCGTGCGTGCTCTCTCTCTGTCAAAAATTAATAAAAGCTTACAAAAATTTAAAGAAATATTTTCTATAAAGAGAAAGCTGCTCTCTTTTTATATAAAACCACCAGGGTGGCACAGTTGGTTAAGTGTCAGACTCTTGATTACAGCTCAGGTCATAATCTCGAGGTGCCCCTTGTTAGGCTCTGGATTGATAGCATGGATTCTGTTTGGGATTCATTCATATTCATTCTCATTCTCTCTCTCTCTCTCTCTCTCTCTCAAGATAAATAAACATTTAAAAAAGACTTTAAAAACACAAAGCAATCCTGCCAAAGAATATAAGTGCTTTTATGCAAAAAATCAACCTACATGTTTATTCAATTACATTTATGAAATTAAATTTTTTTCTGTCTTGGTATCATCTCATATTTTTAAATGTACTTTATTAACTTTTATGCAGTTACAT
Source organism: Cryptoprocta ferox (assembly GCA_028646485.1). Classification (NCBI taxonomy): domain Eukaryota; kingdom Metazoa; phylum Chordata; class Mammalia; order Carnivora; family Eupleridae; genus Cryptoprocta; species Cryptoprocta ferox. The sequence goes on from CM053561.1 coordinate 60,111,507, forward strand.
TCCAGATGACAGTAGAAAATAAAGTTAGCAGTATCCTAGTAAATGTATATGTAAAGAAAAAATTAAATTACATTTTTAAGAGTGGCAAAATAAATATGATTAGACAGATAAAGCAATGGAGTAATGTCTTTCTGACAACTGGGCAATCTTTATATGCAATAATGCAGACCTTCTTCTTTACTAACCAATGTGCCTAATTGATTTCTACATTATGTAGGCTCCAACCTTCCTTCTAGCCACTGATTGGAAATATATTACATCATTGTCCTACTTTAAAGACCGAGACACCTACCTGCCTTGAGCTATAGCAACTGAATAGTGAATAACAAGGCAAATAAATTATCAAGCCCCAGAAGCCTGGCTTCTGTAATGAAGTCTTTTGTTACTTTTCACAAGTAATCCTTGGCATATGCAGAATGGGAAACAGTAATTTCATTGATGAGAAATGAAGATTATTCTCTCTTTCCTATGATGAAAATTTATGAGAAAAAAAAACAGTAAAAAAAGAATTGCATAATGCCAATGTGTTAGCAGAAACACTTGGTTCCCACTTACCAAAGTATGGTATCTGGTAGGAATGAGTGAAAGTTCTTCATTTTCATAAAGCCCACTTCCAATCCAGAAGATTAAGATGATCTTGCAGATTTAAGGTGCTACCTCTTAGGGGCGCCTGGGTGGCTCAGCACCTAAGCGTCTGACTTCGGCACGGGTCATGATCTCATGGTTCATGGGTTTGAGCTCCATGTCGGGCTCTGTGCTGACAGCTAGCTCAGAGCCTGGAGCCTGTCTTCGGATTCTGTGTCTCCCTCTTTCTCTGACCCTCCCCTGCTCATGCTGTGTCTCTCCGTCTCAAAAATAAATAAAACATTAAAAAAAAGGTGCTACCTCTTAATTATATGGTTCATGTAATTAAATAATCAATGCCAACTAGGCTTATTTATTAGTTTAAAAGGCCCCCAGGGTTTTGTGCTTATTTTATTCTTCTATCACTGCATAATAAATTAGCACAAATTTAGTGGCTTAAAACAAAACACCTTTTTTTTACAGTTTCTGTAGGTCAAAAGTTTGGATATTGCTTAGCTCAGTCCTTTGCCCTGGGTCTTAAAAGGCTATCATCAACAAATCAGTTGGGCTGCATTCTCATATGAAAGGTTTACTAGGAAAAAATTCATTTCAAACCCATTCTGGGTGTTGGCAAAACCCTTTCCTTATAGTTGTATGACTGAGGAGTCCAAGCTTTTGCTTATTGGCTAGAAACCACCCTCAACTCCTAGAGGCCATGCACAGTTCCTAAGGGCTCCCTATAGTTTCTTACCACACAGACTTCTTCTGTAACATGGCTACTTATGTCATTAAAACCCGAGTCTCAGTCTGCCAAGATGGAGTCTCACAAAACAAAATGTAACATCCCATCATCTTTGCCATATACCACAAACTGATTAGTATGAGAGTGAGAGCCCACACTTCTGTCATATTGGTTAGAAAAAAGAAGTCACAAGTCCTGTCTACACTCCAGGAGATCACACAAGCACATATACATCAAAAGATAGGGATGGTCGAGTAGGATTCTCATCTCTCTAGACTGCTCTTTGGCTACTTCCAACCTCAAAAACTTATTCCAAAAACCTAGAGGGTTAAAAATCTATCCTCAAAACACAGCAGACATTTCTGTGACTCATTTTATGCTTCAATAACTAATGGGCATTTCTTCCTTCAGAATATCATTGCAATAACCACCAGTTAATTGGTGCTGACATGCTGGAACTCTAATTTCCTCATCAACACCTCCGTGTTGGTTATATCCATGAACCTTGCATCAAAACTACAGTGATAGGAATACAAATACAACTCCTAGATAGAGGCCAATTTAAAAGATAGCAACCACAAGCTGCATTGTAATCTCCCATGGGATGATGATGTGTGCATCCTCATGCCTTTGTATTCTGGGCATAACTTTCTTTTGCTTCTAAAACTAGTAGGCTCAGCTCTTGATGCCTTGAGGACCCAATTAATCTAAGGCCAAAATAAAACATTCCCTCTCTTTTTTTTCAACTGCAATTATCTGAAGCTAAAAACACATGCCCTGTAGTATCATAGGGATGAGGGGAACCATACCCGTCACCTGTACATATCTGTAAATAGGCAAAGTCCAGAAATCCACCCAGATGTTTAGCTTGCTTGAAACAGTATATATGTATACGTACTTTGTTCTCTTTCATTTTGAGAAACTAAATTATGCATCAGACTTCTGTTTTGAATGGATGACAGGCTGATTCAAACACCAGCATGCATTGCTGCTTTGACTTAGCACTGAATCATTTCCAAAGCAAATTTCAATTCTGGCAAAAGTGATAAATTCTTAGGGAAAAAAGGCATCAGGATCTCAGGTAGGGAAAAAAGCAGGTGTAGATGGGGGGAAACAGGCAAAGTATCTATCAGTATTTGTTTTCCTTTCTATTTCTTGAAACTAATGTTCTATGCTGACCTATTTGAGATGAAGAAGAATTAGTTCCCAGTATCAGTTAAGCACTGGCCATTATCTTGTTAATGCAAGACATTTTAAAAGTTTTTTTTAGCTCTCTTGCTCATTAAAAAGATAAAGAGAAAGGTAAATTCATGCTATAATCACCTACTCCTAACCTACTCACCTCCCCCAGCAAGCAGCTTTCAGAAGTGAACTCAGCTAGCTACTAGGCATTTTCATCAAACACAAATTCTTAAAAACAATGGTGGGAAGTGGTGGGGTAACTCCACAAAAGAAGAAAGCACCTCCTGGTTTGGGTGGGAAGTGGAGTGGAATAAGAGAGGGGAAAGAAAAAGCATAGTAAATGGCTTAGAGGCCACAGTGATATATTTCCAGCAGTTTTAATGAATTGAATTTTAAAAGATGTAGATTCCAGTAGTTCTCAATCCTGGCTGCCCATTAGAACCACCTGGGGAGCTTTTAAAAATGCTAATACCAGGGCCTAATCTAGACTAATTATACCAGCATCTTTAAAGGTGAGGCCCTGGCATGAGCTTGATTTGAAAGCATCCCAGGTGATTATGACGTGTAGCTACGGTGGAAAGTCTCTGCTCCACAAGAAAATATCAGTTGCATTTGAACACACATGCTTTCCTCCATGCTAACTCTCTTGGGCTACACTTGCAAATTCTGGGCTACATCCACAAATCCACACCAAATTCTCTGAGGTGGTGCTCTGAATACTTTTTTTAAGCTCTCACAATTATGATATAAACTTCTTGGGTGACCCATGATTCATAGGCTTTTAAAAACCAATTCTCTAAGCTGATAATCTTGTTTCTTTTTTCATATTAGCCAGTGGCCATTTGGGGTTCAGGATAAAACACTGTCCTGGAAAAACTGTCATTTACTAGACTCACAAATGTTTATATCACATCAACTTTGGGCTCACATATACAAAGGTACACAATACTTGGGTTCTTGTCCACATATTGCCAGCAATCTGGAAAGCCTCTCATTTGTAGTATGAGTTATTGCTTGAGGGATTCAGGAAAAGGAAGTAGTCACGGGGAGCTTGGGAAGGTAGAGAAATCCTGCATAAGGGGTACACATAAGGGGTAGCTAGGATTAGAGCTACTAATGAAAGAAGTATGGAGAGGTGTTTATAGAACATAAATAGAGGAACGTGCTTGGGTGGCTCAGTCAGTTGAGCATCTGACTTCAGCTCAGGTCATAATCTCATTGTTCTTGAGTTTGAACCCCACATTATTCTCGCTGCTGCTGTCAGCGCAGAACCAGCTTTGGATTCTGTCTCCCTGTCTCCCAGCCCCTCCCCTGCTCATGCTCCCTAACTCAAAAATAAACAAACATTAAAAAAAAAGAAAGAGAAATACAGATTAATACATATTTGAGTAATAGTAAACATGGTTTATGCCTAGCAATAGGATTAGATGATACTGAAACTGGATCCCAAAGGAGGATTGACTCCAGCATTTAGGGTTTTATCCTAAAGGCAACAGATTATGTTATTAGATAAGTTTAGGAAGATGCTTTCATGTTTACTAAGGTGCACAACAACTTTAACCACAAACAGGCACATGTTGTGACTAATTACTGATGGACGTATTAGCCAAAGGTGAAATGGTTATCTATAGACTGTGTAAGCTTGACATTTATTCAGTGTCCAGATTTTGTCTATTTATGAGCGTTTTCCATCTGCATGCCATTTTTGTAAAGCAAACACACATACATATATACCTACACATGAACACACATATAACTCCATGTGAAATGAAAAAATAAATTCTAAATGTGGCTTGTCCTCTCAAGAGGATCATGCCAAGAGGGTCTAGTAAAGATATTAAGAACTCAGAGAGGGGCCCCTGGGTGGCTCAGTTGTTTAAGCATCCAACTTCGGCTCAGGTCATGAGTTTGAGCCCCGCATCAGGCTCTGTGTTGACAACACGGAGCCTGGAGTCTACTTCGGATTCTGTGTCTCAACCCCTCCCTCCCTCATGGTTGATCGGTCTCTCTCTCTCTCTCTCTCTCTCTCTCTCTCAAAAATAAATACCAAAAAAAAGATTAAGTAAAAGAACTCAGAGACACTAATTTTAGGGGGAAAGAGTACCAGGATTTTCATTTAATTTTGGTAGTAATAAGCAGTGTCCCTTGAGGAAAACTGCTTCCAGCTCAAGGAGTAAATTTCTACACACAGAGAAAGGTGGGGGGGGGGGGGCGTGAGAGGAAGAGAGGGGGAGAAACAATGACAGAGAAAGTCCTTAATGTTTCCAGAATTATATAGCATAAATGTTTTTATACATTAGATGTACTTGGATACTTTAAAATGAATAAACCTTCCCTTCTACCAACATTAATAAAATATCTATTATCAAATGAGTTATTAGAATACATTTAGGATCAATTGGCTGACATCACGATTATTTGTAGTTTGCCAAAAACTCAGCCTTTACCCTCACTATGGCCATATCCTAACACTCTGCAAACCATAGACAGGTGCATAAATAAATAAATAAATAAATAAAACCAACTAGTCACAATTCATCATAGCACATCTGTACAGCAGTCTCTCCCTATCTCCAAATTAAAACCAAGCTATTTTCACTACATTTAAGGACTTGTATAGATTTACTATGGGTTTAAGCAGCTGTTACCATCTTTCAAAAATTGCACGAAGCAGTTTTTTAAGTGATTGCTTACCACAGTGAAAATTTTTAGGGAACTTTTTTTTTTCAGTTCTACTGTAATTATTATTCAGTGATATGTAGTTTCAGGTGTACAATATAGTGATTCAACAGTTCTATACATTGCTCAGTGCTCATCATGGTAAGTGTGCTCTTAATCCCCATCACCTACTTCACCCATCTTGCCACCCAACTCTCCTCCTCTCCGGTAACCATGCTTGTTTTCTATATTTAGAAGTCTGCTTATCTCATTTTTTCCTTGTTTTTTGTTTCTTAAATTCCATATTTAAGTGAAAACATATGTTATTTGTCTTTGTCTTATTTCACTTAGCATTATACCCCTTAGATCCATCCATGTTGTTGCAAATGTAAAGATTTCATTTTTTATTGCTCAGTAATATTCCAGTGTATGTGTGTGTGCACTTCTTTATCCATTTATTTTTAAGTGGACACTCACAGACTATTGTAAATAATGCTGCAATAAACACAGGGATGCATATATCCTTACGAATTAGCATTTTTGTATTCTTGGGTAAATACCCAGTAGTGAAATTACTGGATCATATGGTAATTCCTTTTTTTTTTTTTTGAGTAATCTCCATACTGTTTTCCACAGAGGCTGTACCAGTTTGCATTCATATCAACAGTACACAAGGGCTTTTTTTCACAAAGAACTTGTATTCCACATACAGATATAAAAAAATGTTAAAGCAGAGGAGATAAGAAAGTTAAAAGTAACCAAAAAGAATTGATGTCTGCATTTGAAGAAATAACTTCAGGCTTATTAATAAAACAAAAATTTGTACTGCATCTGTTTTCATCAACTTATTCAATGGATTATAAATCAGGTGGTAGACCAGTGCTACAGAAGAGTTTGAGACAAAAATGCTTTTGATGAAATGACTCAAAACTAGTAAATCAAACATTTTCCAGATACTAACCTTCCCTTTGCCCTTAGAAATCATCCTAAATGTGAGCAGTACATTTCTTTCTAGAAATGTAAAGCCATTTAGAACATAAACTTTCTCCAAGTCGGATAGAGTTAAAAATAAAACTCAGAATATATTTGCACCACACTCCCTGCAATCCATGACAGTGGATTTCCAGGTTTCCTGCTAATTTTTCCTTCATTTCCTTGAATATACAGGTTTCTCCAGCTTAAAAAATTGATTCTAAAATATTTAAAATACAGGAGATTAGGGCAATGAACTCCCAATATATATTACCGACTTTCAACAATTAATATATGACCAATCTTGTTTTATGCAAACTTCCTACATTCCCCTTCCTTCTTCCTAGTTGACTCAGCATATCATTTCCTCTGTGAAAGCTTCTGTATCTCAAAATATTTTTTGTTAAGTCATTAAACTATTGGCAAACCTAAAATAATTCAAAATTATTGTTATCAAATATCCAGTCACTATTGAAATGTCTTTTTTTTGTATATTTGGATTCTTTCAATCACAATCCAGAGGTACCACATATTTAATACAAATATCTTAATTTTTAGATTATTTAGTAAAATTCATTTTTAATTCTTTTAGAATGTACAGAAAATTTGAAATAAATTAGTACAAAAGTTCCTATTCATATCAGTTTCCCTTATTATTAAAAATTCTACATTACTCTGGTGCAATCATTTCGACTAGTGAACCAAAATTGATATATTATGAGCTAGAGTCCATGCTTAGATGTCCTTAGATTTTTCCCAAGGTCTTTTCTTGTTCCAGGACCCCATTCAATTACATTATATTTAGTTATTTCATCTTTTTTGGCTCCTCTTGGCTGTAACAACTTTTCACTTTCCTTTGTTATTGATGACCCTGATAGTTTTGATGAGTCCTGGCTATGTATTTTGTAGAATGTCCCTCTACTGGGATGAAATAAATTTATGAATTTTAGGGAGACAGAGAGATACAGTGCCATTTTCATCACCTATCAGAAGTATACACTATCTACATGGCTTAAATTACTGTTAACATTGACCCCGATCACCTTGCCAAGGTAGTGCTTGCCAGGTCTCCATTGTAACATTACACTCCCTCTCAGCACCCTTTTTCCATACTGTACTCTTTGCAATGAAAACCCTCCATGTAGCACACATTTACAGCATGAGCAATAATGCTCCCTCTTCCTGAGGACAGAGCATCTACCGAATTATTTGAAATTTCTTTGTGTTGCACATTTTCACAACTTTCCATTTTTGTATCCATTCAACTTCTTAATTATATCAGTATGGACTCCCAGATATTTTATACTTGGAGTTACAATGTATTTTGCTTTATGCTTACATTCCAATGCTACTTTATTTGGTTGCTCAAAGTGTTATAGGGATGGCCCTTAGGACTTCCTTCAGTAGACTTCTCATCATCACAGTATTGTGTTTTTAAACACTTCCTTACTTTCAGTCACTACAACAGGCTCCAACTTCACCCTGTGTACTTCCCACAACAATCCTAGAATTGGCCATGTCTCTAAGGATCATAGTTCCTTTTACTGGAGAATGGTATTAGAAATCAAATTCTGGGTGCTAGGGTTACTCATTGTTACTGAGGTATCATTTCTTTTAGGCCTCAGCTGAAGGAGCAGAGAATCTTTTGTGTCGTTATTAGTCCACGTACCTACGTCTACCGATATAGATCTGTTTCTATGTAACCATCTGTGTGCTATGCTATGAATAAGTTCACACTGATGTCTCCAACTCTTATTTATTACAAGAATGACTCCATGCACCTCCTCCTCTCTGTAAATTCTCACTCTAGTGGTGAAAAACCTGGTTCACATCATCTGCCATCCATTTTATTTAACTGCTCAATTCCACTGTATATGTATTGTACTATCAGATTCATTAACCTATATTCCTCCTGGGAAAGGTTATCAAATGGCATATAGTACTTGGGTAGAGTTTCTTTTGCTTTGTTTTTACAAACCTCATTTCCAAAGTTATTTGTGTTAGCACTTTTCCCATCCCTTCAGTGAGTTGTTTCATATTTTTGTAATAGAGATTGTTTTGTTCCATTTTGCATTTCATCACGAAATCCCCCCACTTCCTATTTTTTTTGCTTGCATACATTAAGGTTTACCCTTTGTTTTAATTCTCAATTTTGACAAATGCATACAGTCATATACTTACACATGGCATCACACAGAATAGTTTCAGTAGCCTAAAAAGCCCCCTGTGTGTCACATAGTTAACCCTACTCCCCCCTTCCAAATTCCTGACAACCACTGATTTTTCTTAACTGTCTCTAGTTTTGCTTTTTCCAGGACATTAGCTAATTGGAATCATATGGTATATAACCTTTCATGCTGTCTTATTTATAAATAGGCATCTAATATCCATCCATGTCATTTCATGACTTGATAGCTCATTTATTTTTATCACAGAGTACTCCATTGTAAGGATATACCCAATTTGCTTATGCATTCACCTATTGAAGGACATCTAGATTGCTTTTAGTTTTTAGTGATTATGAATAAGGTTGTTATGTGCACAGAAACTTGCATGCAATGTTAAGAAGTTTTCAAATCAGTTGTGTAAATACTTAGGAGAATAATCACTGCATCATGTTGTAAGACTTCATTTAGCTTTGCAAGAAACTGACCGACTATCTTCCAAAATGGTGGTAACATTTTAAACTCCACTAGCAATGAATCAGAATTCCTGTTATGTCACAATCTTGCTAGCAATTGGTATTTTCCTTTTTAATTTTCTTTTATTCAATATGCTCCTCTTTCTTCTTCCTTTTCTTGCAATTAATAAAGAAGCTGGAATTTTCTTCTCTGATATTTAAGGGATTTTTATTATTTGTCTCCCATTATTTGTCTCCTCTATTGCTTGGAATTGAATGTTAAATCTTGAAGTATAGTCAGATTTACATTTGATTTTTTTTTGCAAAACCACTTCATAACTTGTTTAGTATGTTACCTATTATGTTGTTTAGTATGCAATCCAATTGCTGACACATACTTTTTGGGTGACAATTTTTGTGACCTTAAGCCTGATCAATAAGCTTAGGTGTAGTCATTCTAATGCACCATTTATAATAGTCCTTATGAATTTGTTTTTTAATTGCCTTGATTCATTACTAAGTTTTGCCTCCCGTTTAACCAGTGACTCAATGGAAATTATTCTGACTGCAGTATTTTCACACCTGTTCTTAGGATTCTTTCAACTTCTCTTGCTATTGCAAAGCAATAGCTTGCTGACAAGTATTCATTTAAAAATACCGAGTATTTGTTTTCAAACTATATGGTACTCATTAGGTTCAGATAGGACTCTCTGATGGGATTTTTCTTCACACCCCACTATCCCATGACAATTCAATACCTTCCACCAATTTTACCTGCTCTGTACTCTTTAAATAACTGTGTCATTTTATGTCCTTACTTTATCTCTTTTGGACCACATTTATTCCTGACAGAACTCTCTATAAACTGTCTCACATCATAAATCACCACCTGAAGCTCTTTCATCCTTCTTCTCTTTTCTAAACTGCCTCTCACTTATTAATTTGGTATCTTTCAATCCATGTGTTACCCCAAACCCAAACCATGTTGCAACGGGACAATTAAAATTGACATCTATCTCAAAGGATTGTCTTAAAGATTGAGGAAATAATATATATAAAGTTCCCATTTTAACACAATACTTAATAGCTTGCTTTGAAGTCCCCCAATTTTATGACTTCTCTCAAGAAAAGTTCACTGGTACATATAAAAAATTATATTTTTAGGAGGTTGTTTAATACTATATTGCTATTTCATCATAGAAAATTTGATATATATTTTACTCCCAATCTTACCCTGCAATAATTAAAATGGTTTTAATTTTAAGTTACCTCCTTCACCTGTTTCTGCATATTGTTTACATAGCCAAGCACATGTTATATATACAATTTTGCGTTCTGATTTTTCATGTAACTGGTCTTCTAATTTTATAATGTTTTACCATACTTAGTAGATCTTATACTTAATGCTATACTGTTTTTATGCAATACATTTGACACAGTGGTGTCTCAGTTACAAGTTGTCAGGCCTATGGCCCTATTTCACCTTCTTCCCCACCCAAATCCCCTAACTTGTATCACTATAATTCATATCCTTTCAAACTTAAAATTTTTTTCTCTATTGGATCAAATATTCCCAAGGCAACTTCTCTTAAGAAACAAATACACCCTAGATCTAGGAATTATCTTTTTAAAATATATTTCTTTTTGGGGCGCCGGGGTGGCTCAATCGGTTAAGTGTCCGACTTCAACTCGGGTCATGATCTCACTGCTCGTGGGTTTGAGCCCCGCATTGGGCTCTGTGCTGACAGCTCAGAGCCTGGAGCCTGCTTCAGATACTGTGTGTCCCCCTCTCTCTGCCCCTCCCATGCTCGTGCTCTGTTTTTCTCTGTTTCTCAATAATAAATAAATGTTAACCAAAAAATTTTTAAGTATATTTCTTTTAAGAAATGAAAAAATAAAATATCAGAGAACCTCTTAAACCAAATACAACTTTTAGAGCTAAATTAAAGCCCAGGTCCAAATGCTTTATTTTACTTTTAGCTACTAGATCACTTTACTTCCTAATTCTATCACATTCCTATTTCTCTTTAAAAAAATTTAAAGGCAAGAGGAAAATGGACACTATATACAGGTCTCACTGGCAAGCATTTGTGTGTTACATTGTTCATTCTTCTAAACTGATAAGGTTTCTAGTAACAAAATTGTCTCTTTAAGATCTCAAACAAAGTATTAAAATTCAGCCTCTCTCAAAACTGGGGAAAAGATTTACTTTCACTTTAAACCCAAATGAATCAGAATAGTGTAATCTTTCCCTAGCTAGATACTTTGTGGGTATGTTTTGTTGTTGTTGTTGTTGTTTCATTATTGTTTGAGACCTTAAGTCATTTTTCACCTACAGGCCCTACTCATTTTACAGAAAATTTGAATTGATATAAATTTCACTAGAGACTATCACATATAATAAAATAAAAACATATTACAATCACTTCCTTTCCATAGTCTATTAATTTGGTAATCCGATCACAAAGCTATTAAATTCCATCTGTCACAATTTTTTTTATAATCCAATTCTATTTATTGTTCATGATTTTGTTACCTTTGAGAGGTTTTTACAGGTTCTTCCTTTTAATAGTTGTCCCATTATTGAAGGATTTAAGTTACACTCACTGAACCATAATTACTATAATAGCCGTTCTTTCTACTCTGGAAAATTGATACAATGTTGGCATTCAGTTTTGTCATTTCCCAGTTCTCACTGAGTTTTCATAAATAACCATCAGCAGTGGTTCAGTAAGTTATTCAAGAAAATCCATTAACACCTTAAATGGTAGATCATTCAGACCTTGCACGCTTATTTTGCCCAAGTGCATCCTTACCTGTTTTTAATCAACAGCTATTTTTAAAAGTATTATGTTACACTGTAATCCTAGAGTAAGAATAATGATTTTGTGTAAAGCAATTTCTTTGCATGAAATAGAATCCTCATATTTGTCCTGCACAGTAAGAGTGGCAATGTTCTGAGGAGATACACAGCTAGGCTTATAACAAATAGTTTGAGGTTTGTGTTTAGAGAGTATTTCCTCCCTAGATATGAATGTTCCCACTTATATATTTCCCTCTTGGTTCCATGGAACACATCCTGTTCATGCCCCCAAGGCATCCTTAGTTTCTGAATATGAAAATGAACCACTCTTATCTGAATATATAATGGACATTTTAGGTTGGATAGCAACGCCCAAAAGAGAGATACTCATGCCTTTGCCTCCAAAACCTGTCAAGTGATCTTGTTTGAAACTGCAGATGTTTTTAAGTCAAGGATCTTAGTATGAGATTTTTATTTAAGAGTTCTTATGTGAGAAAGGGTGTTTGAGGGGACTTGGACAGGAATACACAGAGGGCAAGATCTCTCAAGAATGAGGTAGAGATTAATTTTATGTTGCTATAAGCCAAGGAATGACAAGGAGAGCTGACCACCAGAACCTCACGTAGAAGCATAGAATGATAGTCCCTCTGAGCCTCCAGAAAGAACCAATCCTGCTGATACGTTGATCCTGAACTTCTAGCCTCCAAAACTTTAAAAAGAATACATTTCTGTTCTTTTTAAGCTATCCAGTTTGTGGTAAATTCTTACAACAGCCACAGGAAACTGGTACAGATCTCTTGGGGAGAAATGATGAAACTGGGGTCAATAATATTTAAATACACAAATCTATTTTTTAATCAATTTGTGTTTAAGTAAAAGTGTAAAGTAATCTTTTAACTATAATCTTTATAAAACTGATATTGTTTGTGGTGATAGTTTCTAATTTCTATTTATTTTCCAGAGTCCTATTCTTCTACCTACAAGTCAACAGATAGATTTACCTTAAGGGGTAAGTTGGAAAATGGATCTTTCCCCAGAACTGGCTGACATTATTGGTGCTCCGAGTCCATTACTTTAGTCACAGACAAGTAGGATTAGTGAGGGATTTGAGAGTTTAGATATTTGTTGCCCTAACTTGATATTGGCATGATTCTGATCTCTATCCTATAGACTTTAAGAGGCATTGACTACAAATGAATACTTTAAAAGTGATTTATGGGGAAAAAATGAAGGCATCAGTCGAATGTAATTGTTCTATGAAGAAACTAACATATTCATAAGTTGCACATATTTCACTACAAAGTAATAAAGTAACGCATCCAAAACTATTTTTCTAGGTCTTTAAAACATGGTGGATACAATCTAGTGCTCTTGATTTATCGCAATTCATTTGGAGCAAAATAACAGATACAGCCATTTAACTGGCTTCCAAGTCAAGGTACTTCCTTTGAGCAACAGCTTTCTTTTCTCACTTATGGTTGATAATCTAGAAAACCATGTCCAAACTAGTATAGAATATTAAATAAACCAAACATTTTAACATTCATTGATGGCAAAGGCACAAGGATACTCCCGGATAGAAAATGGAGATGAAAAGGGAGATGGTAGAGCTAAGTAAGAGAATAAGGACTATTTTAAAGTGATCTATGATGAAAAGTTAATTTTTATGGACATCAGACCATCATTTATAAATAGGTTCAGTGAAAAGCATCAAAAGAAAAAGGCTAAAGATGCTCAATAAAAACTATATAGACTCAAACTAGTGATGTCTACCACATGACACATGAAATATACTAAAAATGAAGATACAGAAAAACAAAACACCATAAGGCTGTAACTGGAATTAGGTTTAAGTAAGTTAGAAAAAATCTAAAACAACAGTACTTAAGCAAAATAAAAATCTGTATTATACACACACACACACACACACTTTTAAAATATGGTCAGTCATTCCAGGCCTGGTGTGTGTGACTTTGTTGCACCAAGTTTTCAGGAAACCACATTTCCTTTGGTTTTCTACTCCATTATAGTAAAGGAGTGACCCACATTCTTAATATCCAAGGTGGAATTTTGATGATAAAATGATCAGCAATATTATATACCAAGCTGTACAAAAGAAAACAGACCAATAATGCCTGACATCTACTATCGCTTCACGAAGTTCCTCAAGACTGATAGATGATATGTTTAAATCCCATTGCCCAAACTTCATCATATAGCTACATGGAGGATGAACATATTGTCTTTATTCTAAGAAACAATGGGCCCATTAAAAATTTATATTATAGAAGGGATGAATGGGCAGTTTGTAGTGTATGACATATTTGCAAAACCTGAAGAGAAAATATTGTTTCAAGTATCTATCATATATATACTAAAATTGACTACACGTTTATCAAAAAAAATGAAATAGATTCTCCAAAATAGAAACATAAATGTCATTCTAAAAATTATATTCAGTACAGTTAAAACTTACTATCAAATGACACAAAACAATATGTTTTCCAATTTTAAGAGTAAAGAAAAATATTAACTGAAATAATGAAAATCTATCCTGAGCAGATAAAGCAGAGATGAGTGAAATAAATTACAGCCTTCAGTATTTACATGTAATTGTGATGACAAAAAATTAAGTGGTAACATTTAAAGCAAAGAGACAGCTGGACTGGCTATACTAATAACAGACAAAGGAGACTGTAGACAAACTAAATTAAATAGGATAAGGACAAACATTGCATAATGGTAAAAAGTCAGCTTTTCAAAAATAGGTAACAATATCAAATGTATATCCACTTAATAACAGAGTTTCAAAATACATGAAGCCAAAATAAAAGATCTGAAGGGAGAAATGGACAAATCTATAATTATGGTTGGAGACATTTCTCTCCCAATTACCAAGACCACTAGATAGAAAAATAACAAAAATATCAAACTGAGCAACATCAAATAATAAGATTTAATTGACATTTATAGAACATTCAAATAACAAAAGCAGAATACACATTTTCCCCCCAAGTACCCATGAGATAGCCAGAAAAATAATACCATATTTTGGGCCATAAACTTTACTAAGTATAAAAAACTTGACATCATACAAAGTATGTTTTCTGAGCATATGGAATTAATCTAGAAATCAATTACAAAAAGATAACAGAAATCTGTACATAATTTGGAAATTATGCAACATACACCTAAATAATCTATGGGTCAATGAGTCTCATGGGATATTGGAAAATATTTTTAACTAAAATAATATGGAAGTACATCCTATCAAATTTTGTGGGAAGCTACTAAAGCAATAAATAGGAAAAGTTTGATAGCAATGACACTTTTATTAGAAAAGAAGAGTGTGGGGGCACTTGGGTGGCTCAGTCGGCTAAGCGTCCGACTTCGGCTCAGGTCATGATCTCACAGTTCGTGGGTTCGAGCCCCGCGTAACGCTCTGTGCTGACAGCTCAGAGCCTGGAGCCTGCTTCAGAATCTGCGTCTCCCTCTGTCTCTGCCCCTCCCCCATTCATGCTCTGTTTCTGTCTCAATAATAAATAAACATCAAAATTTTAAAAAATAAAGAAGAGGGTGGGGGAAATGGGAATATATTGGTCAACATGTACAAAGTTTCAGTCACCCAAGATAAACGAATTCTGGAGATCTAATTTACAGCATGGTGAATACAGTTAACAATATTGTATACTTGGAATTTGACAGGAACATCGATATTAAGGGTTCTCACTACAAGAAAAAAGAGGTAACTACTCAAGGTGATGAGTATTTTAACTAGCTTAATTGTGGTAATCATTTCACAATGTATACATTTATCAAAATATCCAGTTGTACAACTTAAATATATACCATATTTATTTGTTAATTATACCCCAATAAAGCTGGGGGGTGGGGTTTCACAGTTATCTCGTTGTTTTTCCTTTCAATATTGTATTTAAATTCCAGTTCATTAAGCTACACTCTAATATTAATTTCAGGTGTATAATCTTGTGATCCATCACTTGCCTACAACACCCAGTGGTCATCACAAGTGCCCTCCTTAATACCCATCATCTATTTAATCTATCCCCCCCCCCCAACACCTCCCTTCCAGTTACCCTCAGTTTGTCCTCTGTGGTTAAAAGCCTGTTTCCTGGTTTGACTCTTTCTTCTCCCCTCCCCATGTTCATGTTTGTTTAATTTCACATGAGTGAAATCATATGGTATTGTTCTTTCTCCAACTGACTTATTTCGCTTAGCTCTATCATGTCATTGCAAATGGCAAGATTTTATTCTTTTTGATTGCTGAGTAATATTCAACACCTCCTTTATCCATTCATCAGTGAATGGATATTTAGACTGTTTATATAATTTGGCTATTGTATATAATGCTGCTATAAACATCGGGGTGGATGCATATATCCCTTCAAGTAAGTATTTTTTGTCATTGGTGTAAGTACCTACTATTCCAATTGCTGGGTTGTAGGGTAGTTTATTTTTAGTTTTTTAAAGGAACCTACCTCCATACTGTTTTCCATAGTGGTTGCACCACTTCATTCTCAACCAATAGGGTAAGAGGGTATCTCTTACTGCAAATCCTCGCCAACACCTGTTGTTTCTTGTTGTTAATTTTAGCCATTCAGACTAGCGTGAGGTGGTATCTCATTGTGGTTTTGATTTGTATTTCCCTGATTATTAGTGATGTTTAGTGTCTTTTCATGGCCTGTTGGCCATCTGTAGGACTTTTTTTTTTTTTAAAACATCTTTATTCATGTCTTCTACCTATTTTTTATTCTGATTATTTAGGGTATTTTATGTGTTAAGTTTTAGAAGTTCTTTATCAGATATGTGATTTGCAAATACCTTCTCCCATTCTGAAGATTATCTTTTAGTTTCATTGATTGTTTCCTTCGCTATGCAGAAGCATTTTTATGAAACCCCAATTGTTTATTTTTGCTTTTGTTTCCCTTACCTCAGAAGATATATATAGTAAGAAGTTGCTACAACTGATGTCAAAGAGGTTACCGCCTGAGTTATCCTCTAGGATTTTGAAGGTTTCCTGTCTCACAATTAGGTCTTTCACCCATTTTGAATTTATTTTTGTGTATGGTGTAAGAAAGTGGTACAGTTTCATTCTTTTGAAAGTTGCTGTCTAGTTTTTCTAATACATTTGTTGAAGAGACTTGTTTTTTTTTCCCCACTGGATATGCTTTCCTGCTTTGTCAAAGATGAGTTGGCCATAGTTGTGGGTCCATTGCAGGGTTTTCTATTCTGTTCCACTGATCTATGTGTCTGTCTTTGTGCTAGTACCATACTGCCTTGATCACTACGGTTGTGTAATATAACTTCAAGTCTGGAATTGGGATACCTCCACTTTGCTTTTTTCTCAAGATTGATTTGGTTACTCTTTTGTAGTTCCATACATTTTTTTTTTTTTTGGATTGTTTGGTCTAGCTCTGTGAAAAATGCTGGTATTTGCATTAAATGTGTAGATTATTTTGGGTAGTATAGACATTTTAACAGTATTTGTTCCTCTAATCCATGACCATGGAATGTTTTTCTTTTTGTGATCTTTCATTTCTTTCAGTAGCATTTTATAGTTTTCAGAGTCCAGATCTTTTACCTCTTTGGTTAGGTTTATTCCTGGGTATCTTATGGGATTTGGCACAATTGTAAATGGGATGGATTCCTTGATTTCTCTTTCTGCGGCTTCATTTTTGGCATACAGATATCCAACAGATTTCTGTACTTTTATTTTGTATCCTGTGTTTTAATGAATTCATGTATCAGTTCTAGCAATTTTCTGGTGCAGTCTGTTGGGTTTTCTATATAGAGTATCATGTCATCTACAAATAGTGAAAATTTGACTTCTTCCTTGCCCATTTGCATACCTTTTTTCTTTTTTCTGTCTGATTGCTGAGGCTAGGACTTCCAGTACTATGTTAAATAACATTGTACTCTCAACATTGTTGAGAGTGGACATCCCTGTCTTGATCCTGATTATAGAGGAACAGCTCTCAGTTCTTCCCCAGGGAGGATGATATTAGCTGTGGGTCTTTTGTATATGACCTTTATGACATTGAGGTATGTTCCTACTTTATTGAGAGTTTTTATCAAGAATGGATGTTGCACTTTTCAACTGCTTTTTCTGCATCTACTGAGAAGATCATAGGATTCTTATGCTTTCATTAATGTGGTGTATCACATTGATTGATTTACAAGTATTGAATCACACTTGCAGCCCAGGAATAAATCCCACTTGATAATGGTGAAGGATTCTTTTAATGTATAGTTGGATTCGATTTGCTCTTATTTTGCTGAGAATTTTTATGTCCCTGTTCATCAGATATATTGGGTTGTAGTTGTCTTTTTTAGTGAAGACTTTGCCTGGTTTTGGAATCAATGTAATGCTGACCTTGTAGAATAAGTTTGGAAGTTTTCCTTCCATTTCTACTTTTTGGATAGTTTGAGAAGAATAGATATTAACTCTTATTTAAATGTCTGATCGAATTCCTTGGGACACCATTTGGACCTGGATTTTTATTTGTTGGGAGATTTTTGATTACTGTTTCAATTTCTTTCTTGGTTATCAGCCTGTTCAAGTTTTCTATTTCTTCCTCTTTCACTTTTGGTAGTATATAGGTTTCTAGAAATTTATCTATTTCGTCCAGATTGTCCAATTTGTTTGGATATAATTTTTCATAATGTTCTCTTGTAACTGTTTGTATTTCTGTGGTGCTGGTTGTTCTTTCCCCTCTCTCATTTGTGATTTTATCTATCTGGGTCCTTTCTCTTTTCTTTTTGCTTAGTCTGGCTGGGGGCTTATCAACCTTACTAATTCTTTCAAACAACAAGCTCCTGGTTTCATTGATCTGTCTTCCTGTGTTTTTGTTTCTTTATCATTTATTTCTGCTCTAATTTTTATTATTTCCTTTCCTCTGCTGGCTTTAGGCTTTGTTACTCTTTTTCTGGCTTCTTTGGGTGTAACATTAGGTGGTTTGAGATTTTTCATCCCTCTTGAGATAGTCCTCTATTACTATGTCCTCTTATGACCAC
Organism: Cryptoprocta ferox; assembly: GCA_028646485.1. Lineage (NCBI taxonomy): Eukaryota > Metazoa > Chordata > Mammalia > Carnivora > Eupleridae > Cryptoprocta > Cryptoprocta ferox. The sequence continues at coordinate 60,130,083 of CM053561.1, forward strand.
AGTTGCTAAATCCCAGAGGTTTTGGACCACCATGTTTTCATTTTCATTTGTTTCCATGGATTTTTAAATTTATTTAATTTCGTTCTTTAGTAGGATATTTTTAACCTCTATGTATTCGTGGTCTTTCCAAATCCTTTCTTGGTTGACTTCAAGTTTCCTATTTTTGTGGTCTGAAAATGTGAATGATATGATCTGAATGTTTTTCTACCTGAGGCCTCGTTTGTGACCCATTATGTCATCTATTCTGGAGAATACCCAATGTGTACTCAAGAACCAACATGTATTCTGCTGCTTTAGGGTGAAATATTCTAAGTATAGGTTAAGTCTGACTGGTCCAATGTCACTTTGAAAGCCATTGTTTCCTTGTTGATTTTCTGCTTAAATGATCTGTCCATTGCTTTAAGTAGAGTGTTAAACCTCCTACTATTATTGTATTATTATTAATGAGCTCCTTTAAGTTTCCTATTAATTGATTTATATATTTGAGTGCTTCCAAGTTGAGAACATAAATATTTCTAGTTGTTAGATCTTGTTGGACAGTCCTCTTTATTATGATAAAATGCCCTACTTCATTTCTTGTTGCAGTCTTTAGTTCAAAATCTAGTTTGTCTGATAAAAGTATTGCTACTCTGGCTTTCTTTTCATGTCCATTGCACGATAAATGTTTCTCCACCCCTCACTTTCAATGTGCAGGTGTCTTTAGGTCTAAAATAAGTCTCTTGTAGACAGCTTATAGATAGGTGTTGTTGAGATTTTTTTGTTTTTATTTTTATCCATTCAGACACCCTAGGTCTTTAAAAAATTTTTTTTCAGACACAAAGGGAAAGAGATCGAGATCGAGAGAGAGAGAGAGAGAGAGAGAATTTTAAGCATTCTCCATGCCCAACGTGGGCTTGATCTCATGATTATGTGATCATGACTTGAGCCGAAATCCAACTGAACCACCCACCTGCCCCATGACACCATATATGTTTTGATGGGAGTTTTTAGTCCCTTTACATTCAGAATAATTATTGATAGATATGTATTTAGTTCTATTTTATTAATTGTTTTGTCATTTTTTTTCTGGAGATTTTCTTTGTTCCTTTCTAGTCTTTGTCACTTTTGGTCTTTCCTTCCCATTCAAAGAATCCCTTTAATATTTCTTGTAGAGCTGGTTTAGTGCTCATGAACTCCTTTAGTTTTTGTCTGGGAAACTCTTCATCTCTCCTTCTATTTTGACTGATAGGATTTTTCCAGTTCAGCATGTTGAATAAATCATGCAACTCCCTTTTGGCTTGCCAAGTTCCTGTGGAGAAATGTGATGCTAGCCTTATGGGTCTTCCCTTCTAAGTTAAGGATTTCTTTTGTCTTGCTGCTGTTAGGATTTTTTTATCACTGTATTTTGCAAATTTAACTACAGTAAGTGTTGGTGTTGGCCTGCTTCTGTTGATTTTAATGGAAGTTCTCTGTGCCTCCTGGATTTGGTTGTTTGTTTCCTTCTCCAGATTAGGAAAGTTTTTATCCATGATTTCCTAAATAAAACCTTCTTTCACCTCTTCTCTCTGGTCTTCTTCTGGGACTCCTAGGATATAACTGTTCTTGCATTTGATGGAGTCAATGAGTTCCCTAAGTCTATTCTTATGCTCAATTGTTCTTTCTTTTTTTCGGCCTCATTATTTTCCCTAACTCTATCTTCTATATCACTTATTTGTTCCTCTGATTCTTCCATCCTTGTGGTCATTACATCAGTCTGTTTCGAATCTCAATTATTCCATTTTTCATTTCTGCCTGATTGTTTTTAGCTCTTTTATCTCGGCAGTAAGGGTCTCCATGTTTTACATGCCTTTCTCAAGCCCAGTGAGTATCCTTATGATGGTTGGTTTATTTGTTTTCTTTTCAAACTTTTATTTGAATTCTAATTTGTTAACATACAGCACAATATTGGTTTCAGGAGAAATCAGTGATTCATCACTGACGTACAATACCAAGTGCTCATCATAAAAAGTGACCTAATACCCATCAACCATTTAGCCCCACTCACCTACCTCAATCACCCCTCAGTTTGTTCTCTATCTTTAAGAGTTTCTTATGGTTTGTTTCCTTTTATTTTCTCTCTCTCTTCCCCCTTGTATATGTGTTCATCTGTTTCTTTTCCTAAATTCCACACATGTGAACTATATGGTATTTGTTTTCTCTGATTGACTTATTTTGCATAGCATAATACATTCTAGTTCCAACCATGTCATTGCAAATTTTGGAATGAATTCTTTGATCTTGGCATTTTGTCTATGTCTCTGTCTACTTGTGTTACAAAAGCCTGTTAATTTTCCTGCTCCTGAGAGTAACAGCTTTATGGAGAGGTCCTATAATTTCCAGGGCCTAGCACTCAGGGAATGTCTCTGGTGTGTGCTACATGCACTCCATTGCTGTGCTTTGGGCACACCTTTAGGTCAGTCATTTGCAGAGGTTCTCCTTGCCTGTAGTGGGCAGTATTTGTACCTTAGCCAGAGTGTAGCAAATTTTAACTAGATGTGCTCTGGTTTGCTTGTTAAAAGAGACCTGATGCTATTTCCACTAGAACTAAAGCTTTGCAGAACTCTATGGTCAGTAGACATTGTGTGTGTGCGTGTGTCTGGGGGTGGGGGTGGGGTTTGTGCCCACTGCACTGGTCCTTGGACAAACTTGCCTAAGAAAAGCAGTACCAGTGGGGTGCATGGGTGGGACTTGGTATAAGCAGATTAGGCAGCCAGCTTTGGCACTGTGCTGTTTAATGAAGTTGGTTTATACTGAGGTTTATACTTTGTGTCAGGAGATGGGAGTCTATGCTTGCCCTCCCAGAGGGGCAAATAATTTTCCCCTACTATGTCCTAGGCATTTTTCAGATCAGTGTTTTCACACTGTCTGTCTCCAGATTGCATGCCTGCCTGGAGCAGTGCAGCACACTCCAGCCTCTATCCAGCCAAGCCTGATGACTTTTACTACACTAAACTTTAGGTACCTGGTGTGGTAGGGAGCTGTGCTGGTCTTCTTGGGGAGGGTCTCACTAAGCTGGGACTGATGCAGGTTTAATCTAGTAGGGTGGTCATGCCAGAGAACAGGGGCATGGGATTGGAGCAAAGCAAGACTAAACAGCCAGTATCTGTGTTAGCTGCCTTCAGCAGGTGTCTGCCTATCAGAACAATAATCGCAGATTTCACCTTAAGAAATAAGAAAAAGTAGAGCTAAATACACCCAAAGCAAGCAGAATAAAACAATGAAGAGTAGAAACTAATAAAATTATTAAATTAAAAATAGAGAGTCTTAAGAACAGCAATAAAATTAATAAACCTGAAGCAAGGCTTACACAAATTATTCATATTAGGATTGTAAATACACTATTACGACAGAAGCTAAAAATATTAAAACTGTAAGGAAAGAGTACTACAGTAACTATGTACGTTTAATGATTTAGACGAAATGGTCCAATCCCTTGAAAGCCACAAATTGCCCAAACACACTCAAGATACACTAGGTAAACTGAACTGCCCTATAATTATTAAATATATTGAAATCATAGTTAAAATCCTAAAACAGGAATACTCTGGCCCAGACAGTTTCACTGGTGAATTCCACCAATCACTAAATAATTAATATCAGTTCCACATGCACTTCTCCAAGCTGTCTTAAAGAAAATACTTCCTACTCATAAGATGAGGCCATAATTATTGATATCAAAACTAGACAAAAGTGTATAATAAAATAATACTACAGGTGAATATATCTTATGAAAAGATGCCAAAGGCATCCACAAAATGCAAGTGAATAAAATTTAGCAACATAAAAATACAATAATAAAAATAATCAAGTAGATTTTATCCAAGAATGCAAGACTAATCAACATTCAAAACTCAATGTAATCTACCATATTAATAGTCTAAAAGGATCAAAACTGTATCATCTTGTCAGCTGATCATAAAAAATCTTTTGATAATTCAACATCTGTTTGTGATAAAAAGTTTTCAACAAACCATAATTTCTAAAAACCCCCCCACAAATGATCAAGAGCATCTATGCAAAAACAAAACCTATAGCTACCATACTTTGTTGTACAAGACTGAAGATTTTTCTTCTAATATCAGTATCAAGGCAAGGTTGTCTAATTCCCACTATTCCTAATCAACTCTTTTTTTATATTTTATATATTTTGAGAAAGAGAAAGAGAGCGAAAGTGTGCATTAGGGGGTAAGGGGCGGAGAGAGAGGGAGAGAGAGATTCCCAAGCAGTGAGTGTGGAGCATGGCATAGGGCTCAATCTTACAAAGTGAGCTGCAATCAATAGTCAGAACCTTAACCAACTGAGCTACTCAGGTGCTCCCCGCCAGTGATATTTCTATGACAAGTCCCAGCCTAACAATAGAAAAAAAAGCAACAAAAGGAATATAAATTGGAAGAAATAGGTGTCTCTATTCACAGATGACATTGTCTACCTAGAAAATTTCAACAAATATACCAAACAGAGACTTCTAGAATTAATCTAAATTTAAAAGGTCACAAGATACAAGGTCAACAATTAATCATGTAACTATATACCATTAATTTATGTTTATGAACTGATACATAGTAAATAATCTCATTTAAAATAGTTTCAAAATATTTTTTTTATAAATCTAAGAAAACGTATAGGATCTATAAGCTGAAAACTACAAAAGGCTGATAAAAGAAATCAAACATAATCAAAATAAATAAAAGGATATACTATGTTGGTGGATTTGAAGATTCAACAAGGTTCAGAATCTTGTGGAAATCTATGAATAGGTCTAGATAACTGAGACTCAGTTTCTCATACTCTCCTTTCTGCCTTCAGTCCAAATTCAAGTCCTGATTATGCAAAAAAGGCAAGAGAAAAAAGAAGAGTCAGCCTCAGTAAAATGTTCTGCAACCGCTTGTGATCCCTGATAGATGTAAAATGGTTGCCCTTAGTTGGATAAGGTCAAGTTAAGAACTTTGGAAGCATTTGTGAAACAAGAAAATCGATAGTTTTGTGTGTTTAATGTCTCCTCTGCAAGCAGAGTCACAGAAGAAAAACAATGCCACTTTGTATGTAGTGTTCTACAGGAGATAAATCCTTTCCCAATGATCTAGTTGGAGGTATACGTTATCTGAGAATTGGCAATTTAGCACGAGCTGATAAATCATTTCACTTGACCTAAAAACATGTAGAGAAGATGTGATAAAATGGCACACTAGGCACACTCTCTTGACGTGCATATTTTATGTGGATGACTGATGGATTTTTTCACTCCTTCTCTGTAACATAAATTTAATGTACTATTTCAGATATGGGAAGCAAAATTTTTTTTACTCACAAATCAACTGCATTGAAATTATTTAATGTCAACAATTTTTTTGTTGTTGCTGTTGGTTTTCATTTAGTAACAGTAATGCTTTTCTCATGTGGTTGTCTCACATCTGAGTGGAATGTCCCCACAATTCACTCTAGTATTTATTTCAACATGCAAGTATAGATCCAAAATATGTATCTGCAAAGGAGAATAATTCACAAACCCTTATACAGTCTCCCTTTACCATATATCTTTCATTTATTATGCCCTTTACCTTCTAACTTTTACTATCTTAACTCAGGTCTGACATGTTCCTGTCTTATCCTAATACTTTGATTTCCTTTATCAGCCGTTTGTAGTTTTCAGCATATAGATCCTGTACATGTTTTCTTAGATTTCTAACAAAATACTTTTAAACTATTTTATTTATTTATTTTTTAATGTTTGTTTATTTTTGAGAGAGACAACGTGAGCAGGGAAGGGGCAGACAGAGGGAGACACAGAATCTGAAGCAGGCTCCAGGCTCTGAACTGTCAGTACAGAACCTGAGGCGGGGCTCAAACTCACAAACCAAGAGATCATGATCTGAGCCAAAGTCAGACGTTTAACCCACTGAGCCACCCAGGTACCCCATTAAGACCCATTTCTAATGTACCTTCCCCCATGAAGCCTTCTATAATCATATCACAGATAAAGGTGATCCTCCAGGTATTATTAATTCCATGACACTTTCCATTTAAATTCTGTGATTACTATTGGCCAAACACTGAACACAATCAGATTCTTGCCCATTTTCTATCTCTTAGTGATTACAAAGGGCACGGTCTCCTTTCTAGAACCTAGGATGTTTAGTTCATACCTGGTACACAGAAGTGTTTGATAAAAACATGTGGAAAGATGGAATATGAAATCAGCCATCATCTACCCAGTTTTATGATTTCTCCCTAACACGTAAGATATTGAAATTAATAATTACATCTTTGTTTTAACACGTTTTCTTTCACTGAAAACCCATTTTAAAGTACAGATCTCTCTGGGAAGGGAAAAAGATTAAGTTCCTGATATTTTCTATTTATCAGATCCCTATTTTTGATAAAAAGTGAGTTTCTTCATAGGAAGAAGCTTTTAAGAGATATATGAAGGGGATCAGAACTGACACCAAGTAAAGGGCAGTCCCTGAAGACAAAGGTCTCTTGGTTTCAACACTAATGAGAGGTATAGTGCACAATAATAAGCAGTCATTATACAAAATGAGTGAGGAGAGCTAGAGAGGGATAGAATGTTAACCCTTGAAGGAAACTAATAGCACAAGTAAGACTTCAACTCTAAGAACAGCCCATGATGGAAATGTGTCCCAAATGGCCTTTGTGCGTGTGAAACAAATGGTCTTGCCCAGATAGTAGGAAATGGGAATTTCAAGAGAGCTAATGTTTACCAAGTTCCAACCATATACTATGCACTTATATCCATTATCCTATTTGGTCTCCATGGAATATAGCTATCATTACCTGCCTTGTATAAAGACAAGTAGTCATGTTGATGTACTTTTTAAAGCCCATGCAGTTTGAAAGGATATAACAAGAATTTGAAGCCAATTCTGTCTGGTATTCATTCTATGCTTATTTCAATACATCATGTTGATCCAGCAGAGGTCATATTTCCAGGATAGTTTACTTAAGACATGGACAAATTTTGGTACATTAGGATTAGGAGGGGGTACCTATATATAGTAGACATTAATAGTTGATCATAGTACTACAAGTCTAGATTATGCATCAGCATTCTTTACAGAGAATTCTGAGAGACCACTAAAAATAAGAGTTCTTTGTAGAAGTTAAACTTATTGAGCAATCCTAATGCCAGTGAATTTTCTAGCAGCAATGAAATGATCTTCGAGAATCTCCCTGGCCTAGAGGTTATATCAACAGTAACAGCAACCAGCTAACCTAACAAATCTTCACATTCATTCATTAAATAACATTTTTTAAAATGGACATCTGGAGAAATCTATTATGGGTTTAATTTTTTTTCTTACACACTTCAAAACTAGTTCACTACAAAACTCATTATGAGAATTTACAATAACTATCAATTACTCAGCACATTTTAAAGACTAAACACTACACCAGACTTCTAAAATACATCACCCCTATTAAGTCTAGGTACATTTGCTGCTCCCTGATGTCCAGATTGGGATGGTTCATTTCAGAGATCATTCTGACTACCTAGGTGTTCCCTTTCTCCCAAGTTTGTCTCTTTTTATCTCCTTCAGAATCTGCACAAATATTTGAAGAGGACTTTGCAAATAGAGAATACTCTGCTGTCAAAGCTACAGGCTATTCACTGGAAATTCCCATGTGGTTTCCTCAAGTCTATTTGTAAGAAATCTAAGTAGCAGCCCCATGGCAGCATGTACATGTACTTGAATCAACTAAGCCACTATCCCAGAATTGTTATTTGGCAACTACAGAATATATGGTAATTACAAATTGGTCCCATTTGTTGAGTAATCAGTCTCCCCTTTATTGTTCGTCTCTTTGGGGTGTAAAACAAATTTATCAATTCGCATTGCATACAATATTTCAGTGTATTGTTTCCTTAGAATATCTAAAATACAAAATGTCTTCCTGATCTCGCATCAGCCTGCTTCTTCGAGCTTATCTTCACCATTCTGCCCTTTGCTCACAATGTCCTCATTTTATTCAACCCCTGCTGCCATCACTTTCACTGTGTATCTTCACTTCTTATTCTCTTTGCCTAGAATACTCTTTCCTCTTTGCTTCTCAAGGCTGACTTAGTTTTCCCCTGTAGGTCTCAGATAAAATGACGTCAGCGTGCCTAATCATTGGTCTACCTTATCACCCTGCTTACTGCCTTCAGAGACTGTATCACAACGTCTATGTTTGTGTTTCTAGATTATTCTATTTCTCACCATTTTAACATATTATATTTCTCTCACAGTAGAAATCTCTTTGATTACATCATTATTGAGCACCCATTATGTGTCAGGCATTGGGCATATGGGAGCAAACACCGAATCCTTGCTCATAAGTTTCTATCCTGGGGGTGGGTGGAGGTGGGGGGTGGGGTGAAACAAACAAAATGAAATCAATTCTCACTTTTAATCAGTAGTTACATTCTATAAAGTCACCACAAATACTGAATTAATGAAACCACTGCTCCTAAAGGAAAAAAGGTTAGGCACCTGCAAGCCTCTGGTCACATATTCATGAAGCCATCAATACATAACCTTGCTTTATGTGTTTCTGTTTAGAAACACCTTACTTAATATAGATTATTCATTCATTTACATTGAACTCATGGCCAGCAACACTAACTCATCCCTTAACAAAGCTTATCTAATACAGGTATTTTCTCTTTCAGGAACACTAAAGCCACAGACCCCCAAGTGAGAAAAATCTTGCACTAACAGATTACAAGAATAACAGTTGTTTACAGTTTGAGAACTAAAGTAAGAAAGCAGAACATCAGTTGTCTGACCTCAGCTAGGACATGCATTCATCAGGCACTCCAAATTTTCACTACTTTGCACATGTCTGTGAATGGCCATGAAAATGTTCCAAGTATGGATTTGGGGGTTACAAATGCATTTTAGCAAGTAGGAGAATTCACAAATATGCAATCTGCGAATAATGGAGGATCAACTGTAACAACAGATGATTGGAAGGATAAAAAATACTAAGAACAATTTAATGGCAGAGTAAGGAGGACAAATGTGTAGTCCAGATGGCTTGGTCAGGGAAGGCCACTCAGAGAAAGTAAAATCTAAGTAGCTAAATCAAATGAAAGACAAGTTATGCAGGTATTTGTGGGCAAGTACATACCAAGCATAGGGAAGACCAAATGCAAACTCTGGTGGGGCAGATGTGCTTGGAGTTGAAGGTGAACAGAGAAGTGGTAGGTGAGAGGATATTTTGGGGGGATGTTAGTAGACCATGTATGAGGGCATTATTGGGGCTTGGATTGTTACCTAGAATACAATGAAAATTTCCACGAGGGTTTTGACCAAGGTTATACCAAATTCTGTAACTTTTTTATGTAATGTCCTTGCTGGGTGCTTTATGGAAAATAGACTAAGGATCAGCATTGGAAGCTGAGACCAATTGGAATTAATTACAATTTCTTATATTCCAAATAAGAAAACTTGACAGCTTGACATAGCATAAGAGTAGAGACAATATTTGGAAGCCATGGAACTGGAAATAGATTTCAGGTTTACCTTTGACAGAATATACTGTAGATTGGATTTAGGGAAATACAGTGAGAGGGAATGAGGGAAGGAAGGAAGGAGGAAGGGTGATTACAGATGGCTGCAAACTTTTTAGTCAGATCAACCAGAAGGAAGCTCACATCCTGTGGGTGGAGAAGGGAAGAAGAAGAATAGACTAGCAAAGACATGGATGGTTAAGAGGACAAAAGTTCCATTTTTGACAGTTAGTCCAAAGTACCAAATCATTAGCACATTGAAGATGTCCTCAGGGAGTTGGATATAGATATTTGGAGTTAAAAGTAACAGGTTTACATTAAAAATAATTTGGGAGTCAACAGTTTATACTTGATATTAAGGCCCTGAGATGGAGGACATTGACTAGTGGCAGAGGTAAAGAGGTCACAAGACAATGGGGTGCAAGTTTCAAGTGGGAAGAGATCTTATCTGTCTTATGACCCTTAAAAGCTATTATCATTTCAGTGTCTACCCAAAAACATCCTCAGTAAGTGAAGTTCAATTATTTGAAAATACACTAATACTTTGTACCAATAAAAAATCATAAAATATATTTTTATTTTGCATTTTTCATATATCTAGTAAATATGTTTTCCATATGTGTATGGAGCCAGAAAGAATAATTCTGCAGTGGCAAAGTATTTTGGATTAGGTTTCTTTCCTTAATTTTCTTTTATTTTAACAGTATTTATATATTCTTGAGCCTTTCTTACAGTTTTTCAGAGAGAAATGGCTTCTATAAACCTAGGTTGATGATCAGGGTGAAAAAGAATTACCTCCAAAAATGTCACTCAAATAGAGGAAGTTTATTCTCCTGTTTGACTTTCCACACCCACTTTGAAACTAACAGCTCTCTGAAATAACAATGATAATTACTGTTGTTGTTACCAATGTTGTGAGCTGGTACAGAAGCAATTTGAAAATGTTAATTCCTGCGTTGGTTCATCAGCATTTCATCTTTCTTTCTCAAAGGTTACCGTATCCTCCTAATTGAGCAGCCTTCTCAGGAGAATGAGCCCATCTGACTCATCATTAGAATACAGCCTGAAAGGCATCAAAAGGAAAAATACAAAAGACAAGGCAACACGGGGCCCCACTGTAGGCTTTCCCCCTATTACACTGTACATATATTGTACATATCAGAGATCTAAAATTTCCAAAATAAAACTAAATGGTGCCTGAAAATTTTGAACCGAAATTGCAATGATCAATCTCCCTGCCCTGGTCTGTAAATTTTCTTGGGCAGCTGGGCACCTTTCAACATAATCCAGACTTGTATTTAATTACTGTGTTTCTAATTCAGAACTCCAGACTTAATTACTTTCCCCGCCCCACTCACTTTGAAGAAAGGTTCCCATTCAGGGCTGGAGACAGAGAGTTAGTCTAAAGTTCTACTACTTTATACAGAGCAGTAGAAAAACAGGGTTTTGGTTTTTGTTTTTTTAAAGCAAGTGTGGTTACTGAATTTGGTCTGCTTACAAGCTCTTAATGAGTAGTATTTTATTCTTCTATTCCTAAATCTCATGACAAAGCACTCTTAAAATGTTTGTCAAACGAACCCATGTTCAAACTAGCTATATCATAATTTCACTTTTGACCACTTTGTTTTCTCCAAGAAAGTAGCGTAGTTCCTGTTATCCAATAATCTCTAGTTCATCAGCCTTATCTCATCAGATTACAACAACTAAGCTAACAACTTGAGACAGGTGGGGCATGATGATTAGTTCGTATTTCAAGGAGTTCTTGAAATAGTGCAATGGCATGACAAAGTCACTTTTCCTGATGCCAGAGGAAGAGGAGGAAGATATCACTTATGTCTTCCTAGGTATCAGTACCCTGAGACACAGGTGCCTCTGAATGACTCATAATTACTGTAATTCTTCATTCTTCAATAAGTATCAATTGAATACTATGCATGTGCCTTAAAGGTATATGTGCAAATGCTTTGTCATAGACATTATTTCATGGTGAAGTTATCTCTAACCTGTGGCGCTATCATTACGAAGGATTCAACAAAGGCCCTCTTTATTTCTTAGAGTGAATAGAGCATCAGAAGAACTGAAATATTAATCTATCCTTTCAAATTAGCTATGGATAAAGGTGCTCCTCTGAGTAGGAAACCCAAGTGGGATTGAAAGAGTCTGGGTAGGGCATAAAGGTGAACTTAGATGTTTGCAGTCGAATGAGTTGGAGGTAAAATGAACAACTGACAGATTTCTAGGTGCAGGAAATAAGCTGTGAGCTGTCTCACAGAGGAATTTACTAAGAGGAAAAGAAATCCAAGAATGGCCTTGTAAAGCTGTTCTAAACCTAAACTCTAGATTCTGTATACAGTAGCAGCAGGACCTTGTGCTGCGTAAGCTTAATGACTCTTATGTCCTTTCTATTGTTGCTTAATGTTTAAAATGATACTTTTTGAAACTGCTAGCCTCTCCTGGATGTGCCAGTAGAAGGGTAAAACAGAGATTGGATATAGTGATAGCAACAAAAATTAAGGGGAGGGAAATCCTGTGCCTACCCGGGTGGCTTGTTACAAATTCCTATTATTGGCCCTTCCCTCCAGACATACTAAGTCTGAATGCATGAATAAGATAACCCAGAAATAATTTTTATAAAGCATCCTGAGTCATTAAATGTTGATCCTTCTACTTGAGAGCAAGTTACAATTCAGCTTCCCTTTCTACCCATCATATTACAGATTTTCCTCTGCCAAATATGCTAGGTTTAATGTTTTCTTCACATTGGTTTTATTCTTTCATGAGTTTTTCAATGGATCCTAATTTTACCCCATTTCTATAAATAGTAAGAATTCTAAGTCTCAAAGAAAGAAAATTTGAACAACTCTTTACCTAGCCAACATCCACCTATCTTTTGAGACTCAACTCAGATGTCAGAAACTTCCCCTATCTCCCATCCCTATCACAGTCTAAATTAGGTACCCCTCTTCTATCTTCCTAGAATACTCTGTATTTACTACTGAGACACTCTGGTGGAATCATCTATTTACTTGTCTGTTTCCTACAGATCCTCCAATTCAGATTCTGCATTATTCACCATTTATATTTTTGTTTTCAGCTTCTCATTCAGCACCCAGAACATGCTAAGTACTCAGTGTTGGCTGAAAACAAAGATGCATGCATCAAAGCATGAAAGTGGGATTCTCAAAGAAGCCCTGAACTAAGTAAGCCTGAAGCTGCAATTTTAGGAACTAGAGCTTCAATTTCTAGTTGACAGTTAATGACATAGAATTATCTGGGAAACAGATCAGATTATTGGAATTCTAAGACCTTGAGAAAATAAAACCTTAGTTAACTTGCCACAGCATCTATTTCATAAACCAACTGAAGGAAACAGCCAACCTCATTATTCTTTGTTCTGGTAACAAATGTCTTGGGTGTTTTACCAACAATGCTTTTATACTAAATGGTTTTCCTATTTGCCATGAAGTGTGCAGACTAGAAAATATAACCAACTAACAACTGTAGAGTCATCAAAGAAGAACCGAATACACTAGGAGGAGAAACTTTGAATTATTACTCTTCCACAGGCCCCTTATGGTCTAGCCAAGATGAAGAGAGATTTTCCCAATCAAGGCAAAACAAATATCATGGCCACATACATATATGCTGAAGCAGTACATTTAACTATACACAGCACAGACAAGAAAAACAAAGTATTTTCCCTAGTGTTAAAAGTTTTTGGTTTTTGCATGGTATGAGGTTAGATTATAGTAGGAGAGTAAGTTTTCAATGGAGGGCAACTTTCTCAGCTCATTTCCACTGGATGGCCTCAGAGTCACCAGCTCCAACACTAATGAGCTGTAGTCTAGTTGCTTTCCCACAAATCACCAATTAAAGATAGCCTTGTCGGTCTAGGTACAGCAGAAGAAAACAAAACAAGTTTCCCAGCACCAGTCTGCAGAAGTTAAGTGGGATATAGATTGACTCATGGTGGCTTCTATAATGAATGCATTAAAAAAGAATGTCTACAGATGAAGATGAGAAGAACGGCCTAAGTTAACCACCTAGGTAAGGATTGACCCTCCAAGACTGTAATTTTTCTACCTTAATTTAATGCTAGAAAAAACATAACTTTATCCAGTGCCTAACATAAACATTTTCAATCTATCTATAATGATTCTGGTTTTGTTTGTTGGTTGTTTAATGTCAACAAACCAAGATTAAAGAGTTTTTTTTTTTGTTTGTTTTTTTACATTTTTCTTTGGAGGACCAAAATTAACATGTACACTATTAGCTCTAAAGCACACATTCCTCTTCTGGGATTTCCTCCCTTCAACTGAAAAGTTTTACTCAAGTACATAATAAGATTATAGCTCCCCATAGTAAAGCATAGGGCCAGAAAATCTCATTTTAGTGGAGAATCTCAGGAGAACCTGGAGACCCATTCTCTAAACTCTCATCTGATAACATGAAAATGGGTGCCCTGACAAAACTACAGGTCATTAGGTTAGGAAACCATGGGGATAAGCCAACATTAACCATGCATGTAAACCACACCATATGAAGTATGGTTTATCTTACCCCAGAACTGAGGCAGCTAAGTGGCACAAATAGCATAACTTACAATTCTAATGCCTTATTTTTTCATAGTCACTTTTTCATCCATTCTATAATTAAATTGAAAGCCAAAGGAAATTTCCTTTATTAATAGTCATTACAGTCAATGTTTTAGAGAGCTTTTTAAGTGCCAGGCGAAATGGTAGCTTACATATAATCTTATTTACACACTATGGGACAGGAACTCATACTTTCATTTTTTGCTTTTTGTTTTTAATTGTAAAGAGTACACAAATGATAAAATTTTAAGTGTAACAAAGAAAAATACAGTAAAATGTGGCTCCTTTTACTTATGTCTATGGCACCCCCTACAACTTCCACAGAGAAAAAATTATAAACATTTTTTTATTCTTCCAGAAATACGCAAGAAAACATATCATTTTTCATGCAAATGGGAAGACACTGTATACTATCTTTTACAGTTTATTTTTTATACCTCACTGTTGATTTTTAACATCCTGCCTTTTTGGCATATGAAGTTTTACCGGATTCTTTTTAATGGCATCATAGATTAGGTATACCATCTCGATAGATGCCCAGCACAGTAAAAATACAAGAATAAAAATAATGTAGTGTTTTTGCATATTATCTAATTTAATCTTAATAATAATTTAAGGAGAGAGGTGCTATTAATTTCATTATATAGATGAAGAAACAATCTCGAGAGGTCAATAATTACCCCAAGTCACAAGAGTAGTGTATATAATCTAGGCACTTAACCATGGTGCCTCTTTTTCCTTTATCTCCCCTTTTTATTGCTTTTTTCATCATTCCCCCTCACTCCTTTATCACACACACATACTTGCATTTATTTTTTTCTGGCTTCTCTTACAATGGTTGGTCAAGTGTGTAGGCAGAACCCAGTTATGTTAAGTCTGGAGTAAACAGGCTCACAAATATTACCACAAGAGCTCCTCAAGAATAAATTGCACTGATAGAGGTTCCATCACACCTTCCTGAGTAATTCTGCTGAGTGTCTCATTCACCATGGAAGCACTCACCACCTATAGGCTGGGCTCTTTACATATACCTCTTTCTCCTCCTCCCCCTCCCTTCTTCTATTCTGCTTTCTATGCTCCTTCTTGCAACTGTCTTCAGTTGTGGTCAATCCCATATAAAAATAAGATACTTTTGATTCAAGGAGAAATAAAGATATACAACCATAGAAGCAGAACTTTATCTTATCAGTAGATGGTCAATTTCCACTTTGTACACAATCAAATCTTTAAATTGTTTTCGTTTTTGTGTTTTGTTGATTCATTTGTTAGTTTGCTTTTCTGAAGATTTCAGTCTAGTCTGCTCATCTTTAAAGCCCTTCCTCTTCTCTGCTGATCTGTCATGTCACCATCCCAACCCTACCTTAGACTGGTCATAACTGTTTCTAGTATTTCCAGAACAGCCCTGATTCATACATATATCTATGAGGTACCTGTGCATCAAACATTGCATTGTACCTCTGGCTTCCCTGCTTTTGACTCCTAGAACAAGGCCCACTCACTAAATCACCAATGTTGGACAAGGCAGAGTGAGTAGGAAGCCAGGGCTGTGACAAAACAGTATTAGTAGCAATAAGAAAAAGCTAATAATCACTGGAACTTATGATAAGTCAGGAAGATTATGTGTTTGCAAAGTCTGCTGTAATGAAATGCCACAAACTAGATGACTAAAAACCAGAAATGTATGGTCTCAGAGTTCTGGAAGCTAGACGTCTAAGATCAAGGTGTCAGCAGGATTGGCTTTTCTGAGGGCTGTGAGGGAGAATCTGTTCCATCCCTCTTTCTTAGCATCTGGAAGTTGGCTGGTTATCTTTGGTGTTGCTTAGCTTGGAGATCCATGACCCCAATCTCTACTTCATGTTCCGAGGCTGTTTTCCCTTGGTACCTGTCTCTATGTCCAAATTTCCCTCCTTGTATTAGGACACCAATCGTATTGGATAATGTGATTCGAATGAATTCATTTAAACTTGATTACCTCTGTCCAGACTATTTCCAAATCAGGTCACAATCTGAGGGGATACCTTCTTAGGGGTTAATGCTTCAATATATTTGGGGGGGGCACAATTCAACTCCTAACAGTATATTATCTAATTTTAACTACTCTTGAGAAGTGTGTTACCATCCACACTTAAAGAATACGGAGACTTAGATTAAGTAATTTACCAAAGGTTATACAAATAGAACATCATAGTGCTCAGACTTATCCCAGAGCACTGGAATCTACATACCACTATGCTCAATTGTCTCTATGTATAATAGTTTCTCTGATATGTAGACTGAGCTGTGCTGATATATATTCTCTGAAGTAGCATCACAAGTGATGCTAGGATATCTTTACTCCAAAAGCACAAAACTTCAGCTCAGGTAAACATCACCCATTAATCTTATCTGTTTATTTCAGAGAGGAGACTGAGTGCTTACAGCCAAACAGGGTTTCACCGTTATCCAAAAAAAAGAATTATATTTTATTCCCCAAACTGCAAACTGATTTGATGGGCAAACATCTCCACTACTTGATAGTATTACATGTTCATTATGTGCCATCTATGGCCTGAGTAGGTTTACTAGAAATCCTTTTGTCAACCTTCTCTTTGTTTTTAGGACAAAGTCTGCAGTCCTAATTATGAAATCCAAAGATTTGCTTTTTTTCTCCAGACTTATCTTCAGAATCACCTATATGTGTTATCTCCAAAAACCCGACTTTGTCAGAAATGACACTCGCCATCCCATCCTTTTTCATCTTCCCAAGCACCCCCTTGTCCTAAGGGCTGCTCATCACCTTAGAATCATCTGTCTTTTTATCTCCTTCAGAATTTGTTTCCTGAGCCTCCTCACATCCCAAATGCTAGGCTAGATATTCCTCCTCAGGGCCCACTCTAAGTACTTCTCACACATTACAGGCCAGACATAGGTGCCAATTAGCTTGTCTCTCTCTTTTACTCAACCATGCGTATCTTGAAGGCAGGACCCCCATGACTTCAGGACCAGATCGTCTTCACCTGGCAGGCGATCCCTACTAAATAAATGCTTTAAAAACTAGACTCAAGTTCTTATTAACTGCAGCAGCTCTGAACATTGGGGAATAAATTTATTTTCAAAGAGGTAAAAAATACCACCAGTAGCAAAACACCTGTATTTTGAAAACTACAAGACATTGATGAATGAAATTTAAGACAAATGAATGGAAAGGTAATTAATGTTCATGAATTGAAAGAATAGTTAAAATGCCCTGTTACCTAATGGAATCTACAGATTCAGTACCATCCCTCTTAAAATCCCAATGTCCTTTTTCACAGTAATAGAACTAACAATCCTAAAATTCATATGAAACAACATAACACCTTGAACAGCAAACACAATCTTGAACCAGAGGAACAAAGCTAGAGGCATCATATTTTGCCATTTCAAATTATATTACAAAGCTGCAGTTATCAAAACAGTATGGTGTTGGCATTAGAAAAGACACGGAGACCAGTGGTGCAGAATGAAGAGGCCAGAAATGGACCCACAAACACACTGTCAACAAGTCTTTAAGCAAAGATGCCAAAAAAAAAAATACACAGTGGGGAAAGGATGGTCCTTTCAATAAATGGTATTGGGAAAACTGGATATTTAATATGCTTAAGATTGAAACTAGACCCACATCTTATACCACTGATAAAAATTAATTTGACGTGAATTAGAGACTTAAATTTCAGACCTAAAACTATAAAATTGCCTGAGGTAAATGTACAGACAAAACTTTTTGACATTGTTTTTGGCAGAAGATTTTGGGGTATGACCCCACAACATAAGCAACAAAAACAAAATAAGATTGTATCCTATTAAAAAGTTTCTGTATAGCAAATGAAACAAGCAACAAAATAAAAAGTTAACCTACAGAATGGAAGAAAATATTTACAAGCCAAATATCTGATAAGGGGTTAATATCCAAAATAGACAAGGGACTCATATACCTTAATAGCAAGCATAAACAGAAATTAAACCTGATTAAAAGTTGAACAGTGCACCTTAATAGAAAGGTTTCCAAAGATGATATACAAATGGCAAAAGGTACATAAAAAGCTGCTTAGTATCATCAATCATCAGGGATATGCAATCATCAGGGATATGCAAATCAAAACCACAATGAGATCTTAGTTCACAATTCTTAGGATGGCTTTGAGAAAAATAAAAAGGCAACAGATTAAAAGTCTTGGTAAGGATGAAGCCAAAAGGGATCCCTTGTTCACTATTGGATAGAAATGTAAATTGGGGGGCTCCTGGGTGGCTCAGTCGGTAAAGTGGCCGACTTCAGCTCAGGTCATGATCTCACAGTTTGTGGGTTCGAGCCCCGCATCAGGCTCTGTGCTGACATGACAGCTCAGAGCCTGGAGCCTGCTTCGGATTCTGTGTCTCCCTCTCTCTCTGGCCCTCCCCCGCTCACACTCTGTGTTTCTCTCTCTCAAAAATAAATAAAAATTTTAAAAATTAAAAAAAAAGGAAATGTAAATTGGTACAGCCATTATGGGAAACAGTACAGAGGTTTTTAAAAAATTCAAAGTAGAACTGCCTGATGGTCCAGCAATCCACTTCTGAGTCTATCTCCAAAGGAATTCAAGTCAGGATCTTGGAGAGATAGTTGCACACCCATTTTCATTGCAACATTATTTATAATAGCCAAGAGATGGACACAGCCTAAGGATATGTCGATGGATGAATGGATAAAAATGTGAGAGGACAGAGTATAGATAATGGAGTATTACTTAACTAAAGAGGGTAAGATTTTGCCATTTGCAAGAACATGTATGAAACTATACAGTATTAAGCTAAGTAAATTAAGTCAAAGAGACAAATACCACATGATTTCACTTATATTCAGAATCTAAAAAACAAAACAAATGAAGAAAAATCAAAAACAGAGTCATAAATACAGAAAAAATCTGGTGGTTGCCAGAAGGGAGGTGACTGGGGGAATGGGCAAAATAGGTCAAGAACATTAAGACATACAAACTTCCAGTTATAAAATAGTCACAGACTTGAAAGACACAGCACAAGAAATATAGCCAATAATACTGCAATAACATTGTGTGACTGCAGATGATGACTGTACTTACCATAGTAAGAATTGTGTAATGTACACAATTGTTGAATCACTATGTTGTACACTTGAAACTAATATAACATTGTATGTTAACTGTGTTCCAATAATAAAAAATTTAAGTTTTGAAAAGATGTCACACACACACACACACACACACACACACACAGGAATATTACTCAGCCAGGTTAAAGAAGGTAATGCTACCATTTCCAGTACCAATATACCTGGAAGACATTATGCTAAGTGAAATAAGCCAGACAGAGAAAGACAAATACTGAATACTCTCACTTCTATGTGGCATCTAAAAAAATGAAAAAAAAAAATCTCCCAGAAACAGATTAGAATGCTGTTTATCAAGGAAAGAAATGGAGATGCTGGTCAAAGGGTACAAGCCTGCAGCTCTAACGTGAACAAGTTCTGGGGCTCTCCTGCACAGCACGGTCATTACAGTTACTAACACTGTATTGTCTACCTTCAATCTTCTCCGAGGACCTTAAGCATCCTCATCACGCACGCAAAAAGGGAGCTATGTGAGGTGATCGGTGTGTTCACTCATCTGCTTGTGATAATCATTTCACGATGTACACATACATCAAATCATTATGTTGTACACTTTCTATATATATAATTTTATCTGTCAATTTTACCTCAGTAAAGCCCAGGCAGGGGGAAATGGGCAGGGACTTGACTGGGTTAGAGATTTAACAAAGGAAAATTAGATATCAAGGCAAAAATGAGGCAAATGGGGGGCTAATTCATGCAAGCTAATCTCAAACTTCATGGTGCATAAGCTTCAGATTCCTCCTTTAGGACTTCTTAGGTGGGACAAAGAAATGTACCATTTTACTAGGCATCAGGAGGGACTATTAGAAACACTAAACTCAGAGTAACTGTTGTGGGCCTTACTATAGAGTCAATAACAACAACGACAAAAAAGCAACACAAGTTCTGGCTTTATTTTTTAATTCCTTTTCTAGGCATCATGTTATAATTTAAAACCAGAGCAAGTTCATTAGTCATTCTGGCTACACGATTTTCTCCCTGTCACACATCTCCACTTTTCTTTGTGCAAAGCCTGGTTAAGTCATGTCTCCTACTTCTAATTCAACACAAAGCCCTTCCTAAAAATCTGAGCTTCATTACTTAATTACGTGTCATGGGGGCTCTGATTGAGAAATTCATCCAAAGACATTTTATTAAGTTGTCTTGAAATAAAGCAGAGCTGTAGCTGAAGACAGGAGTTTGTGAAAAATCAGGTAATGAATGCAGGCTAATACCTCCCATTTCTAAATAGCACATTACAAAAGCTTCTTACTTAAAGATGATCATGGAATTTTTTTAATGCAAATTTATCCCTGGCCTCAATAAAAAGAACCACAAACAAAGATGTAAGAGCTTTTGTTCAAATAGTTCTATCTCAGAGAAAAAAGAAACCTGACCTTGTGTTGGTGAATTATCCAAGCTTCCACATCTCAATTGGCTTACAAATTCTCTATCTTTAAGGGTGTTAAAATAATCAAATCTATTCCCTGGATGAAAGATACTGCCATAAACTACAAGTGCTGTGAGAAATCACAGGCCCCAGAAGGCTCCCCTGTCTCCTGTGGTTTACTAGTTTTATCACGTTAACAAATCACTTAGTACTTACTCCAGGTCAGTGATATTGTCTGAAAGGAATTTCATATCCCGAGCTGTAAGAGAATTAGGAACTGTAACAACTTCTCTGGCTATACATCTAAAGTAAAATTAATCATCTTTCGGGAACTGGAAATGACTAAGAATAAATATAACCCTGATGGAAGGAAGATTAAAGCCTATCAAAAGAACACACTGACTGTATACTCAAAGACTTCACAACTACTTCAAGAAGTTTTGCCCATCTCTACCGCAGCAAGCTGGACCTTCTCAGTTTCCAAGAGGTGTATTTAATTTCTTGATATAGAATGCTGGAGAGCTTTCCAGAGTGCATTTGTGGACTTCTATCCACTTATGATTGAAAGGTCATCAAGAATGTTAAGATTTCGGCTTTGATGATTTGAACAGGTCTAAAGAAGTGAGTGTTACCTATTTTTAAATAAAGAAAAATATGAGTTAGCCAAGTAGAGCGAGCTAAGGGATTTCTTAGTAATAAACTCAATTACAAGAGCTATTTAAAGATATTGAGTATTATGCATCAGGGACTGTTCTTTCTATGCATCTACTTTGTTAACCCTCCTGACACCTCTAGGAAATGGCATCATTTCCAATCTGAAATTGTTCCCAGGTGCAGAGGGGTTGAGCAACCCATCTGAGATCATACTGCCAGTATTAGCAGGACAGAAATTCAAGCTGGGCAGCCTGGTTTTCAAGCCCAAATACTTTAAGCTCTGTGTATACTGTCTCTACCTACTTCTGATGGGTGCCTCCTTGTCCCCCTCTCCTTCATGGTAGAAGAATGAAAATTTAGGCTCCATAATGATGTGATTTTATAGATATTGCAAACTATTTCATTTACAAAGGACCCTGAATAGGCTTGAGTTAGGAATAGATTTACAAACCCCTGTGCCAAAGTCAATGTGAGCTATTTTGAGCTTTAAAATCATTTACACTCTTGAAGTTTTCCCTCGCCTCCTATCTTCAGAGCAGTATTTGTAGTTCCGAGTTTTGACAGAAACCCAATGAGCCAAAATTCAGTTGGAGCAGCTGTTGTTGAAGCATTTCTAGATTGACTGGAATCAGGAGACACTGAATACACCCTATTTATTCATAAGCATTGAAAATGGACGCTGTTTGTTGTTTAAAATCACCAGTGACAGTTTATCAAAATTTACCAGTGTGATATATGCAGATGACAGATTTCTAGTCTTTTAGATTTGTTTCTTTGAATTATACTTTATCCAGAGGCCATCCCAAACACTAGAAGTAGTTAGTGAATTTTTAATATGTAATAAATAAAATACAAAAAAAAAAACCCAGTGAATATTTGTTATCATATGTACCAGAAAAATGCTAATAACTCTTTATTCTAGATGTTCATCAAAGGAAGCATTTATTAAACTGTAATGGTCTCCTTTGACAATCTGGCACACAGACTAGAATTATACAGTCAAAAGATTTTCCTGGCCATTGTATTAGTGGGTAAATGAAATCCCAAGGTTTCTGGTATTGCATCAGTGTTTCAAATTGTGATCTTTCCTTTAGGTACCTTAAATTTGTGTTGAATATCTATTTTGTAATTATTTGAATGAACTTAACTTTTTTCCCATTAAAATTTTGGTGAATTCTCTGCTCACAACATTCAAGGGCTACTAAATTCACATTTAGCCTATTTCTGCCAAACATAACTTGCTTCATACCAGAATTTCTCAGACAGAATTAAAGCCCTCAGTGTTCTAGTTTGGTTCACTAGGTGTTCTGAGGAAGATTGCGCATTCAAAGGCATATAAGCTTTTGTCTACAATATATTCAGATAGAATAAATCAGAATTTTATAACCTAAAGAAATACAAAAACACATCTAGTTTAGAGCTTTTCAAATCATGTTCAGTGGGATTCTGCTGGTTTTGTAAATGCAGAACCTCAAATGCAAAGCCAACTTCTCAAGGAACACAGAACCAAACTGTGGGAAGAAACTGAATCGCAAAGGCTCCCAGGGAACCTGTCCTAGGACAGCCTACCTCTGTATTTCTGGTCCATTTTGAGTTATTTCTTCCATGACTCCTCAAAATTATGCCCCATGATACTCCCTCTAACCCTATATTGTCTAATATAGTAGCCCCAACTCCTGGATGTGAGTATGATGATGTACTGGCCAAAGATGAATATGCACTGGAAACTAAGCCTCAAGAGGAACACTTGTCCCTGACATTTAGCAAGACACCTGCACACAGACATCGAAGATTTAACTTCTTTATTCCATTCTTTCAACAAGAGATTAACTCAGCTTTTAAAGGGAAAGAGATTCGAATCTGAATTCTAAAGCTTGATATAAGGACTGTCAAATTAAAAGAAAATTAAATTGAAGCAATGTGAAATTTTCTCCATTCATCAAACTGGTTTAAGGATTATTTATTAGTGCTCTTAACTTGCATCCTGATGTCAATGTTGGACTAGGATTTCTTTGCGCTTTCTTTTTCTAGAGGAAAAATCTATTTCCCTTAATATTAAGGAAAATAACTCTTAAGAAACCCCAAGGTAGGGCAGCCCCAATGTAAATCACTCATTAGCTCAACATCAAGGACACATGTAGAGCCCCTCTTTCCCCTTAGCCGTTTTCAGTTCGTTGGCTGTCTTGAGGGCCATCAAATGTGTGTGTGTGTGTGTGTGTGTGTGTGTGTGTATGACTTTTAGACATCAAGATTTCCAACAGAATAAGGACAAGGTCTTTGTGTCTGTTATTACAAATAGGACTAACTTTCCCAGAAGACTTTATGTTGCCTGCCATTACCCAGAATTCTATCATGTACCAATTTCCAAACACAGGGAGAAAAGGAGGACATTCCTGGGACTGGCTTAGTAAGACATAGCACCATGTTTAGAAGTGTGAATTACTAAGAAAAAGAATTGTCTTAAGAGAATCTATTGGGGAGGCAAGTGGCCATATCTACATGTCCACTGAGGTATGGGAGAGTAAAGCTGGTTACTGTGCTTTTACTAAGTAGCCCAGAATTCATGTTTGATTGCAAACTTCAGCAAAACATAACAAAAAATAAGACCACACACACACACACACACCAGAAAAACTTTACTAGTTTATTAAGTCTTTCAGAATAACTATTTGACTAGCAGATGATCAGGCCAGTCTAAAGAAGGTGGGGCAGTGAATCTATTTTAGATATGGCAGGGGTGTAGTCCCTATTTCCTTAATGCTTCTAGGAATCAAATCTGAATAAAGATGCTGAACACCCACAACCAGTCTAAGAAAGAGGCAGCAGGCAGAAGCTTACCTGTGATCCAAGGGGCACTGCAAGTCTTCTCCAAAGCAAACACAGCTCCCCAAATCCTGATCATCGGGGACTCCAGATTCTTGAAAAAATGCAAATATGGTATCTTTAAACCTAAGTAGTAGCAGGTTGAGAATTAAACCTCATCTTTCATCTCTATTTACATTTTAATGTGCCCTGCTCCTAAATAAATTTTCAACATAATTTTTAATGTAATACTAAAGTACAAGGGAGAAAATGTGGTTTCCATAAATATCCATAGGACCATCTAAGGAATGCTTGCTGTATTGGGATTTATTCTTCATCAGTGTACAATTTTTATAATGATGAAAAATACAAGCACAAATCGATCATCCCCTATAGATACCAACCATCACTGTACCTACATATTGTGTAGATACCTATTACTCCTGGTTTTTATGGTTCTTCCTAAGGCTGCCATCAGCCAAGGGATTCTGGGAAAATCAAGCAATGCAGAAATACACAATTCCCCTTATTGGAATTTTCCTCGTGTATAAGATAGGCAAGAACCTAATGATCTGTTATATAACAGGAGCCCTCTCACAGCCTTCCCCTTTCAATTTGAGGTCTGACTTACTGGAAACAATTTATTGAAAGAATGTGTGAGTTAAGGGAGCAATTGTAGGAGGTCCATTTTTTTTTTAATTCAAGAGATTTTTTTTTTTTTTTTTTTTAGTATCTAGGTGGTCTTTAGTGGATCATGAGTGAACTAGCGTTGACAAATCCTTTTGGAGTCCAAGCTTAAGTCCATTTTTCCCAGAGTTCAAAGTCCTGTCTGAGGGGAATAGTTTTAGCTACACCAAAAGAATCCTCAACTCCTGCTATTAATCATCCTCCAGGCACAACTCAGACTAGCTCATAACAGCACATTTTTTAATTTCAAATTTCATTAACATCCTAAGTATTATTGATTTTCCTACTGTTTGCTAAACCAGATCATTTTTTGCTTTCCCAACAGATTCTTAGGGCAGAAGGCAACTCTGAGGTACTTAGTCCATTTCTCAATTCTATAGAACTTCATTGTATTCCTAAATCTCCCCCTGAAAGTGAATTTTTCAGCTAAATCTCTACAGCATCAAGTCTCCTGACTGTTACAAGCTTATCAATTACAGTCCCTTTTTATTTTGGAAATAGACCACTGAAATCCATTGTCGAATGTCAGCTAAATGCTGCCCAGCTGTTTTAATTTTATCAGCCGAATGAATTAGTTCCTTGGGTGTCCACTAGATCTTGTCACAGTATGGAAATTTGATCCACTGGGTATTCCTGTGTTGTTGATGTACAGAGTGATTTCAGTTTAAAGTCCCAGAGGGATGAATATTAATGTTCAAATAAGGGGTCTGGAGCCTCAATATAGTCACTTATTTATCCACTTCTGCTTATTCCTTATTTTTACCCTCAGTGGCAGCAGCTGGGAAAACTTGGGCCTATTCGCTCATCTATAACATGAGAAAGTTGCACTCTATCAAAGGCTTCTTTCACCTTGAAAATTTGATTAGATAACTAAATGAACAATTATTATATCTGCCAAACTAATAAAAAATTGGTTTTCCAGGGACGCCTGCATGGCTTAGTCAATTAAGTGTCCAACTTCAGCTCAGGTCATGATCTCACGGCTTATGAGTTTTAGCCCCATGTCGGGCACTGTGAAGACAGCTCAGAGCCTGGAGCCTGCTTTGGATTCTGTGTTTCCTTCTGTCTCTGTCCCTCTCTCCTCCCACTCTGTCTCGCTCTCAAAATAAACATTAAAATTTTTTTAATTGGTCATAGAAATAAATCAGAATAGTAAGGATAAAGGAATTATCAAAAATGTCTTCAGCAAGGTTTCTTTAGTTGACATTCTATGAGCCCCAGGAGACCATGGTCACTGTATGCATACACTGCAGACAGAAAGAGAAATAACTTTTACAGAGTTCTTTACAGTTTTACCAAGTACTTCCATGTCCGTTGCATTATTGGACTCGCACATAAACCTGGAAAGTAAATGGTTTTATACTTCCCAATTTACAGGTAAGTACACTTGACTCAGCTAAAAGAAATAATTTACTCAAGCTTTAATGCTCATACTTTGAAAGCAGGGTTAAAGATTTTGCCACTGCAGTACGTTTAGAAAGTCAAAGATTTTCCCTGAACTTCATTGTGATGGCGGAGACCATGTACAGCCCTTTCCCTGGTCTGGGTGCCATGATTTCTCTGATGACTTCTCTTTCTTGTTTGCCGAGTTGTTATGCAATTAAGGAAAGGGCATTTTACATTACCATCTCCCCATCAAATAATGCAGATTAGGTCTCCATTTTCCAGTATTTTTGTCTCTCAGTAGTTTTTTTTCTTCTTTCCATGTAATTACAATACTGTTTTTATTTGAACTCTTAGAATATTAGAGGGGGCCCCCTGGGTGGCTCATGATCTCACCATTAGTGGGACCAAACCCTGCATCGGGCTCTGTGCTGACAGTGCAGAGCCTGCTTGGGATTCTCTCTCTCCTTCTCTCTCTGCCACCCCTTCCCTAACCCACTCTCGCTCTTGCTCTCAAAATAAAGGAATAATTTAAAAAAATAGTATTGGGTTTCTTTCCTACTCTATTTTCCAGTTTATCAAAAGCATATGAAAAAACTACAAGTTTTTATATATTTGCAGTTAGTTACTTTAATGAAATAACTGCTTGTTCTTATCAGTTTTCATTTTTACATCTTGTCTTTTATTCTATTAACCACAGAATTAAACCTACTTGTTATAAAATAAATGCATGCTCATTATAAAAATGAAAAACACGAAAACAAGAAAAGCAAATTTTAATCCCACCATGCTGAAAAAGATCAACTTCAAAAGTATTTTGGTACATCATGATATAAATTTTTCTACTTTGTTTTATGTGTGTTTGTGGGATATTTGTTTTTATTTTTTAAATTTCTTTCTAAAAAATTGGAATTCTACAACATATACAACTTTATCTTCCTGCTTACTCAATATTCTTGAGGTCATTTTCTCATGCTATTTAAATGTGATTTCAATGACTGTTTATTTCAACAAACGGATACACTAAAATTTAATAGCTGGAATGAGTTGAACAGTGGTGTTTAAAAAAATATGTATTCTTATCAGAAACCCTGAAACCTGAGAATATTATGTTATTTGGAAAAGGAGTCTTTGTGCAGATGTTATTAAGTTTAGGAGATCTTAAGAGTAGGGTATCATCCTCCATTACCTAGGTGGGCCCTAAATCCAATGACAACTGTCCATAGAAGGTCAGTATAGAGAAAGGAGGAGGTAACATGACCATAAAGGCAGAGACTGAAAGGATGCAAGCACAACTCAAGGATTTCCATTAGCTGCCAGAAGATAGAAGATGCAAAAACCAAATTCTCCCCGAGAGCCTTAGCAACACTTTGACTTCAGATTTCTAGCCTACAGTTTGAGAGATTTCTGTTTTTGTAAGCTACCAAGTTCGTGGTAATTTGTTCAAGTATCCATTTTGAACAAATATAATGGCGAACCTAATATTATTAAGTGTTTACATTAGCTTCAATTTGGAACATTATAAACACATAGTTTGTTGTTCATCTGATTTTGCAGATCTGTAATTACTAGGTGAAAGTGTATGAACAGGTTAAAATCAATTCCAGTGAAGTTGTACTCACAACAAATAGCATTCCCGAAAGTCATAGAGGCTGGTAACCATTTCACTGTAACCTTGCCTATAATGTAATTTTGCATATTTTATGACAAATACTTTGATATTTTAATTTGAAATACTCTAATGATTAGCATATTTGCATATATTTTCATCAGCTTAGCTATACTTCTTCTTTGATTTATTGTTACTCAAAATTATTTTCTTTTGGGTTGTTTATACAAGAAGCCTATGTATTAATTAGTATACTGATATTTTGCCTTGTAAATGTTTGCCAATTTGATTTTACTGATATTCCTTTTGTCTTTCAATTTTATCATATTCAACTTTATAATTTATGAAAGAAACCCTTTTTTTCCCTTTTGAAGTTGTATTATTTTCCCCATTTTGTAGACCTGTAATACAGATGCCTATTTCACACTTTTATGATCATATCTTGCTATCAGAGGTACCTTGATTCAAAAAATGAAATTGAAGCCTATCCCACCAATAGTTTAATGGGCTGAAAATCATGCATTTCTGTGCTAAGTTTCGGTTTGGTCTGAAAAAGGGAGGGAGTTTACAGGTACCTGGGAGCTCTATGGCAAAGTGATTAACAGTATGGTATTATTCAGCTATTTTTAGCTGCATGAACTCAGTCTCTGAGCTCGGTGAAGCAAAAAACTGCAGATATCAACTTCAGGATGTGATTACATGTTTTGAGCCACACAAACACAAATGTGACAGCTTCTGGAAAAGAGATATTCTCCCATTTTCATATGGAACCCCGCAGCTTCTGACACTCTGAGCCAATAGCTTAGGCCATCAGGAAGCAGCTCTGGAGGCAGGGGTGTTGGTATCTCACAGGAGAGCGCACAAAGAGCGGCACTGCTGCATCATGTTCCAGAGGCTTCTTGGTCATCAAGTATCATTTGAGAGGGAGGGGTACCAACATAGGAGAAGAACAAAACTGGATGCTCCCTGGCCTGTGCAACTAATCCAAGGGCCTGTGATTCACGCAGGTTTGGGCAAGGTTTTCTAGGGGCTCAAAGTCCTATGGGGACAGGGAGGGGCAAGAGCCAGCCAAGTTCAAGTCTGTTTCACCCAAACAACCCATTTAGTGACTTCTAGGGAAAATATTTTTAAAATTTTTCTTAATGTTTGTTTTATTTTGAGAGAGAGAGAGAAAGAGCGAGCGAGAGAGCGCGTGACTGAGCGCGAGCACACCGGAAGGGGAGGGGCAGACAGAGAGGGAAACACAGAATCCGAAGCATGATCCATGCTCTGAGCTGTCAGCACAGAGTTGACATGGGGCCCGAACTCACGAACCATCAGATCATTACCTGAGCTGAAGTCGGACACTTAACCAACTGAGCCACCCAGGTACCCCAGAAATTGAACCAATATGAACATCATTCCTCCATGGAGCCCTCTCAGACCCCAGTGAAGTGGGGAGAACAGGAGTTTCTCCCATATTGGCCAAGAAGTCTCCAATGTTGACTGAAGAAATGTTCATTGAACTGCTAAGATCTCTAGCGCCCTCTACCCAAAGTAAGGGACTATAAAAGATCCCAAGAATGGGAAGCTGAGGTCCTGCCATAAATATTTACACAGCTCAGTATTATGTCAATTCATGGAATCTCTTGGGGGTGAGGTAGAGACAATGGAAGATACTAGAACAATTCTACAATGCAAAACGTAGGTGCTTAAATTAGACATCAATAATGGTCTGGGTATTTTCCCCCCTCTATCTTCAGTAGCCACATGGCTTCAATTTTTGCTTTTATTCAGAAGCACATTTGATTGGAGGGTGCGTGGGTGGGACCTCTGAGCTTTATGCAGTTTAGGAGAGGGGCTGTGTGCTCTCTCATTGGTCAAGGGTAGCCAAACTACTAATCATTTTTATTGTTTTTTTCTTTTTAACATCAAAAATAATTGCCACCTGTGACATGCTGAAAACAGGCCAATCTATTTTGAAAGTGTTCTTTCCAGGGAAACGATCTTGGCATCTCTTTTCCTGGCAACTAAAAGGATGTTGTTTAAGGAAAACTCTGTTCCATAAAAACCAAGGAAAAGGATAGTAAATTTTCTCTCCTTGCCATTTCCTGAATGATCTAGGTATTTGAAGCCAGGAAATTTTTGTTATTTGGGGACTTTTAGCGGGCAGCAGTTAGGAGATTTTTGCAAATAAAGGACACAGTTTAAAAACACAGCTATATATATGTGCCACACTGTTGAGATCATCGGGGGCTTACTGGAGATCTTTTTCCCCATCTGTTAGAGTAAACTGGTTTCTGGTCAACTTCTAATGCTTGCCAAAGGCGGGAGTAAACTAATTTTTCTGCAGTTTACATCACTGATCATTTCCTTCTTAAAATTCTCTCCACCTCTTTGGCACTGGATTTTCCTTCTCTTTCTTCTAGGACTTTGGGTGCTCTTTCTCAGTTTCCATCACTGGACTCTGTTCTTCTCTCTTCTCCTAAGATGTAGCCATTTTTCAAAGTTCTGTTCTCAGCCTCTTCTTGTGTTCCCTCCCCATCTCCTCCTGAGTCGCTCACTGGTCTTATGTGCCCCCAAACTTTGGCATTTGTCTCATGGAGGATAGCTTCAGGGTCTCTAGCCCACATTATATCCCTAGCTGCCTGTGCGGTAGCTTCTCTCAGAAACTGTCCACACAAACTTTAACCTCCTCCATATGCATTTCACTCCATGTTTCAGGTACAACACTACCTTCTTTCCAACCACTGGTGCTTGAAATCACAGTGAATTCTGACCCTCCCTCCTTCCCCTAATTTCCAGCCCATGACTCAGGATCCAAAATCTTTTACATTTGACCCTGGTGGGCTTTCCTATCTATCCCTCTTGCTGTATTTACTACTAAAAACAAAATTACAGGGGCGCCTGGGTGGCTCAGTCTTGGTCTCACATGATCCTGTGAGTGAGTGCCTGACTCTTGATTTTGGCTCAGGTCATGGTCTCACATGATCCTGGGATAGAGCCCTGCGTGGAGCTCTGTACTGAGTGTGGAGCCTGCTCAGGATTCTCTCTCCCTCTGTCTGTCTCTCTCTGCCCCTCCCTGCTCATGCTTGCACGTGCTCTCTCGCTCTCTCTCAAAATAAACTTAAAAAATTACATCTTACCAAAATGACCATGACAATTACAATAAACTGCCAACTAGAACTTGTATTGTAACTTCTCCTGAACAAAATGGGCTGAAGTTCTGCAAAAGTCTACATTTTACACATTATACAATAGGAAGTTGTTGCCCAATAGGCCCTTGTATGTTGTATAAAAATGTAGAGTTCTGATTTCATGACAGTTCTGCATAAGAACCTTCCATTGCTCCCTATAACCTCCATCCTGGCATATAGAGCTTTCCCATCTCAAGCTCTAATCTATCTGTCCAGGCTTATCTCTCTATACTCCCTTAACTATTGCCTCAATTTTATTCAGATAGGATTAGTTTCATATATACCCCTGTGGTAGAGTTCTAACGAAGTCCCCTACCTCCCACCTCAGACTTCTGTCCTCTGGTTATTCAATCCAACACTAACCTAGGTACTTCTGAAAAACTTTGCAGATGTAATTACCAACTGGTAATTACTAATCAGCTGATTTGATTAGGAGACTATCCCTCATTATCCAGTTGGGTACAATGTAATTACATTAGCCCTTCAAAGCAGAATAGGGAAGCAAGAGAGTCCGTTGAAAAGATAGGAAGGAGGAGACAAACTCTTCTCACTGACCAACCACCACTGCAGGAGGGAGGTCATATGCAGCCTGAGAGGAAGCAAGCCACCACTAAGAGCAAAGATCAGTCTCTAGATGACATCCAGCAAGGACGTGGGGGACCTCAGTCTTACAACTGCAAGGAATTGAATCTGTCCAACAAATCCAGTAGTGGATATATGTCCCGAGCCTCCAGAGAAGAACACAGCTCTGCTTCCCTTGCTATAGCCTTGGGAGACTCCGAGCAGAGAGCCTAGCTAAATGAGGCTGCACCCAGACTTCTGACCTGCACCACTAGATGATACACGGGTATTGTTTCTAAACCACTAACTCTGAGGTAAAGCATTATAGCAGCAACAGAAATCAAATACATCACACCCCACGTATACACTGCTTTCTTGCCCAATGAATTATGCCTTCCAAACTGATATAGTGTTTTGTGCCCTGGTCTCAGCCTTTCCACAGGGATGTTATTGGCTACAAATGCCTGGGGGCACTCCCCTAGGCCCCAAGGAGAACCTTCACACACATGTCCCCTTGTTGTGGATGGACCAGGCCTTATGCTCTTTATTATAACTGCAAGACTCACCTCAGTCACAACCATCAAAGAATGAGGAAAAACAACAAGTCCTACTACTCACCAGTCTTGGAGGGTACACCACACACCCAGAACCACACAGCAAGGTTGCCGAGTGTGCAGGCCTGGCATTCTGCTTTTATAGGGGGCAGTGTTCCTCAGGGTTTCTCAGGTGCACTCTGTATTGGTGAATGTAAAACATATAAATGGGAAGGGAAAACAAGCAATCAAACGGTCAGTTACTAAGTCAACCAGAGATCGCTAAGACAAAGACACATCAGCAGGGGCAGCCTGGGTGTTTTTGTAGGCCCGTATGTGGCAAAGTGTTTATGGAGGATAGCTGTGTTTGAAGCAGATGCCTCGTTGAAGCAATCAAAAGCTTCATGTCAGACACTTGGGTTACCTAAAAAAAAAAAAATTCAACTGTCAGGTACTGTTGGATACTTTGTCCGTGCTTCCCTTTTCTCCCCACAATCTGATCAAATCGTATCCTTCCTCTAAGAGTATGCTATCATTTTCATGAAATCTTTGTAAACATAAGGCCTCTTACCTCCTCTGTGAACCCTCTTCCCCAGAGTACTTTATATTTCTTTCATTGAACAGTACAGTCATTTAATAGTATAGTTATTTAAACAAACTATTATATCCCCTCTAGATTAAAATTCTTAGGAGAGCCACCTTAATTTCTAGTTTCTATTTTTTTCAGTGTGCTTTTGCTGTGTAGCCAAAACTCCAAGATCTTAGTAGCTTATAGAAAACATTTATTCTCCTGCTCTCGATCAGGTTAAAAATAAATTAGCTGATCTCCAAAGAGCTCTGCTCGAGAGTTGTGCTTTTGCATAATGGGGTCCAGCTGTTCTAGTGTTGGGTGTCGGATCTGCTCCATGGATCTTCTTTCCCAGGTGTGGGAAGAGGGGGAAGTATTTCAGCAACGAGCTTTATGTGGCAGATCTAAAGGCAGAAGAGCGAGTTCAACTATACCAGCGCATGCCAAGCTTCTGCTCCCATCATATCCATTAACAACTTATTTGTCAAAGGAAGTCACATGGCCATGACCAAGGTGAAAGGAAGTATACATCCTCACCACACACCAGGTCTGAGTGTGGATGTATAATTCTATCATAGGAAAGTGAAAAATCAGGACGTTCCGTTCAATTTACCTAGGTATTCCTCACGATGATATCCTTATTCTTCCCCCGTCCAATATAAACAAAATGTTTAACACATACTCATCTGTATGTTAGATGGTCAGGAAGGAATTGATTTAATCTCTCCTGCTGACCACACTTCTTTCCTCTATAATTGTTCCCTTCCTGATCACTCAGAACATGCATTTCTTCACCATCCATAGTCATGCCCTTGCTTATGTTGAATTTAAGCATTCAGTTCATTCATGATTTTTTTTAATGTTTATTTTTTAGAGAGAGAGAGAGAGGAAGATCTCAAGCAGGGGAGGGGCAGAGAGAGAAAGGGAGACACAGAATCCAAAGCAGGCTCCAGGCGCTGAGCTGCCAGCACAGAGCCTGATACGGGGATTGAACCCATGAACCGTGAGATCATAACCTGAGCCGAAGTCAGATGCTCAACCAACTGAGGCACCCAGGCACCCCAATTAATTCATGATTTAAAAAATTAATTCCAGAATATATGTTTTACCTTCCCAGAGAAGTGATGAACTCCTAAAAGACAACGCTGTTTCATTTGCTTACTGTAAGGCTCCTGCACGGTGTCTAGTCAAGGGGTGAATAAAGTGGGTACCCAATACATTTCTGATAACTGCTATTTCACACTAAAAATCACGGCTCTTCTTCTCTAGGAATTTTCACAATGTGTTCTCTGCCTTACTATACAGAAGACATAATGGTGTTCATCTCATTACAAACCTGAGTGTCAGCTTTAGCTGTATTTTATGTAAAGGTGAATAATGATACATAAAAGCTTTCACCGAGCCTTGAGAAGCTGATGTGTGACATTTCCCGCCAATCTGAGCTGGTTCTGTCAGGGTAACTGACACTTACTGAAATTCCCCCCTGATAGAGAGCACACCTATGCTGTTGGAGAATTACAGAAATCCTTTCTTGTAATAAGCCATTGGTGATAATCTAATGCTATTTGTTTGCTTGCCATTTGGTTGTTGAGAGAATGCAAGGGAGCAAGGCAGGAAGCACAGGGTTAGGAAGAGTGTGGCTGCTGCATTCGATTACATTCTACAGGATGGAAGTGAGGGCAGGAAAAGCTCTTCAACACTCCCTTTACGCTGCAAGGTAATATCATCTCCTGGCTTCATTATTATTCACAGATATGCCTCTGACAGGTTAATAAACCATTGCAAAAGACTTTGGCATTGTAATCCACGCTATTAGGAAGAACCATGACATTAGAAGTTAAGCTCAACACATTTCTTAAAGACCCCCAGCTATTTTATCCCACAGCCAGTGACTGAGTCATGCTCTGGCTTCATCACAACATCACCTGACACCAGAAGTATTGGCACAGAAATCACTTTGGCAGAATGTATATGGAAATGAGTGGCTCTCCATAAACGAGAAGAGCAGAATCACGTGGGTATAATGCTCTCAGCAATACATCAAGGTCGCATGTTCAAACTGACTTAAGTAGACTATAATATGATAAGATGATGTAGGCTTCCAGCTACTATGGAATCAGAGAGAGAGAAAGTGTGTGTGTGTGTGTGTGAGAGAGAGAGAGAGAGAGAGAGAGAGATTTAATGAGTGGCTGCCTGCTCACTAACTTCAAAGCTTCAACAAGACAGAAACTCTCTAAGTAACCTTATATTTGGGGAGATTCTAGAAATCGTACTCCAAACTGTACAGGAGTTTATGCCACAAACATTGCATTGAAGTCGTGGTGTTACAAAGACTTTGGGCAAGTCAATTCTTTCTGAGGCTCCACTGTCTCATCCATAAAATGAAAAACAGTCTTTCCAGTCTCCTCTACTTCCTAGTATTGTTGTGAAGGTTGCATGATGTCATTTTTAAAAATTGTTTATTTTTGAGAGAGAGTGTGTGCCAGCAGGGGAGGGGCAGAGAGAGAGAGAGACAGAGAATTCAAAGTGGGCTCTGTGCTGACAGCAGAGAGCCCTACATGTGGCTCCATCCCACAAACCATGAGATTATGACCTGGGCCAAATGATGTCCTATTTTGAAAGGATCCTGTAAACTAAAAATAGTCATGTATAGCGACCAATGGTAGAAACTTTGCACTTCTAGGAAAGGCAAATGGGATTCAGAGAAACTGACTTTTCTAAATCAAATAATTATTGTTCTCTTTGCATACTTATGGGATAATAGTAATAATAAATAGCTAGCACTTAGTGGAAATTTACTATGTGACAGACACTCTTAAGCATTCTATGATATATTAACATATTTAATCTTCTCAGAAACAAAGTAGAATTAGCTACTGTTATTATCCCCAATTTTCCAGGTGCAGAATCTCAGAGATTTTAAGTAACTTGTCAGCTGAATGTGAGCTAATTCATACTGTGAATCAGCCACATGGAACCCTGACTTGTCATGCCAAAAGCACCTTGGAAATGGACATTTCAGTCCTAACATGAAATTAACTACCAGGCTCAGCTAAGTTATAGCTCTAGTAGCTTCCATAGATTTAAAATGTGTATGAGATTTCCATCCAAGTCTTAGCGACAACCTGCCCCTGCTAAAACAGCATTTAGTCCTTTTTATTTTTTTAAGTTTATTTATTTATTTTCAGAGAGAGGGAGAGAGAGAGAGAGAGAGAGAGAGAACATGTATGGGTGGGAGAGGAGCAGAGAGAGATGGAGAGAAAGAAGCCATAGCAGGCCCATGCTGTCAGCACAGAGCCCAATGTGGGGCTTGATCTCAAGAACCACAGGATCATGACCTGAGCCGAAATCAAGATTTGGATGCATAACCGACTGAGCCACCCAGTCACCCCAGTTTGGTCCTTTTTAAATGAAATACCTCTCCTGCTCTCCTTCTCGCTCTCTGTCTCTGTTTCCCTGTCTCTCTCACTCACTCTCTCTCTCTCACACACACACATACAGGAAATTTCTGGATGTGTATTGCTTTTTGACTAAAAGAATTAGGCTTAATCTTAGAGACCAAACTCTAGCTTAGTTATTAAATATTTGAAATATGACATGCTTTTTGGTGGAAAGATAGTTCTCATAATTTAGCCCATGTCTGTACACTGCCAATACAAATGAGAGAAAAACATAAGACTAGAGATAAATAGTTCTACAGAGTTGCTTATAAAGCTGAAGATTGCCAGGAAGTGTTAGAAGACATTGTATCTTTTTTATGTAGACACAGGGATTAGGTCAGTTACAAAGAGTCAGCTGTACCTTAATGACGTCCCCTGCTACTGCATCACAGGCTGGGCTCCTGAGATATGGATTATATAAGTACATAGAGAGAATTATGTTATATAACTATAACTGCTAATATTTTATTTCTGTTTGACAAAGAATGAAAAAATGTATATCAAAGTGACACCAAGTGGTTACTTTGCAGATTAGCCATAAGAATTCTTGGCATAGAGCTGAATTTCCATGTATGTGCAAATCTGTAATTTTCTCATATATTTTGTTTTTGTAGAAATTCTAAGGGTTCTAAGCTTTCTAGGTAAGTATCATACCTATAGTAGTAAAACACTGTTGTCTTTGCCTGCCCAATATTCCTCTCCTGTTTTGGACCAGGATCAGAGATTTTATCTGAGGAATCACCTTTCTTCCATTATATATGCTATTGGTAGGACGTCCAGTCAGGTAACTCGGCATGCCCTTTTATGACTTGAGTCAGACAAGACTAACTCTCTGTCCCTGGAATTTATCTCTTGAGAAAAATGATGTAAGGGCAAGACATGGATGGAGCTCATCAGGCCTAATTCTGGAAATCTAAACCAACTTTCCATGAAGCGTGGTTATTTCTACTTAGAGTTTGTCCTTTCTACAATCTATTTATTCAGTTAACTACTTTAGGTCCTTGAGCTGCTCCATATCTTCTGTTGACTTTCTCTACAAGTGTTTGTCAGATTAAAAAAAATTTAAAACCAAAAATATGGATTTAGAGAGACTTCATTCAAAAGGACTATTGCAAGGAATTGGAGGTAGGGAAGGGACTGTTACAATAAGGAGAATGCTCAGACCATAAGATATGTTAAGTGTTCTCGAAGGTTGGGCAACAAAGTTTTCTTTTAAAGAGAAGAATAAACAAGTTTAGAAAGAATCAGGCAGGGGAGCGTGGGTGGCTCAGTCGGTTAAGCAGCCGATTTCAGGTCATAATCTCATGGTTCGTGGTCAAACCTCGGGGCAGGCTCTGTACTGACAGCTCAGAGCCTGGAGCCTACTTAGGATTCCATGTTTCCCTTGCTCTTTGCCCCTCCCCCACTTGTGCTCTGTCTCTCTATCTCAAAAAATAAATAAACATTAAAAATAAAATAAAATAAAAAGAATCAGGCATAGGAAAGTGGAGGGAAAGGCTGGGTTGATGAATAGCAGATTAGACAGTGTTTTAACCTGAGGGCTGTAAAGGAGATGTTGTTTGAAGCTCAAGCTGAGGGTGGGTCAAAGTTCAGGGGCTTGGAGAAGGAAAGAAACTTCACCAAATTTGATAAATGAGCATTTTGTTCCAGTTGATCAGTGGGGACAAGCATTTCAGCTCATCGTTCAGGAGGGAAAAAGAATAGGAATTTGGAGTGTCCGTGTCTGGTCTTGTCATAAGTAAACAAGAGGGACATCCATGGATCCATTTAAGTCCAATGGGGATGAGTGGTTCTTTAAACTGTTTCCCAGAACACAAAAGGGTTGGAGGACTTTCTAAAATTCACTGTTTTCCAGAATCTCAGAACACCGAAGAAGTTCAATATTGTTAGTTTTCATTGCCTGCAAAAAGAAGAAGAAGAAGAAGAACCCACCACCTCAATTCCCGGATTATTTGTTCTAGAGTTGCCATTAGTTTTTTTGTCATTTTATGCCTGGCACAGACAGGCAGGAAGAATGGAAGGAAGAAAGGAAAACAAACAAACAAACATGCTAACTTTAACCACATGAGGCAAGCTGGAGAGAATGACTCCACCCAGGGCTCATATAAGAAAAGTGTGTACTCCTCACAATCTAAAAAAATATGCAAACCCGCAAGGCAAGCAGAGACCCAGATTACTACTCTACATGTTCTATCTAGCTGGAGACATCTTTGGGCACATTTGACCATTCTCTGTAGTACATCTCAGAAGCAGCGGCCAGAAGTCTGCCTTGTACGTTCATTCTGGTATAAGAACTACACACATAATGTAATGAATTTCCCCAAATGCCTTATCCTCCAAAATAAGAAAAGAAAGGACGAAAGGACATGAGATGTGAGATACACTGATAATAAAAAGAGCTTTACTCTTGAGTTCATTTCCTAGTCTCTGCTGCCAAGCCTTGCACAGAAGCTACCGTAACTTTTTCAGTATCATTCCAAATAGGATTGCATGCTAAGATAATCCTTTAGAAAACCTGAGGAGCCCATTACATGATGATCCATAACCACTCTAGAAACAAAGTAAAGAACAATTTAACACATCCCCTTTTTTTTTTTAAATTTTCCCAAATGTTTATTTATTTTTGAGAGAGAGACAGAGACAGAGTGTGAGAGGGGGACGGGCAGAGAGAGGGAGACAGAATCTGAAGCAGGCTCCAGACTCTAAGGAGTCAGCACAGAGCCCAGCACGGGGCTTGTACTCACTAACTGTGAGATCATGACTTGAGCTTAAGTTGGATGCTTAACCACTGAGACGCCCAGGCACCCCTAACACATCCCCTTTCTTGAAATAAAGTGTACCACAGTGCAGTATCTTCTTGAAAAAGATAAGAATATGAAAATCTCATCCTCACTGCTATGACTATCATTCTTAGATGTCCAAACTATGGAAATTGATCAGCAAGAGGAAAACTTGGTAAGAATAATCAAAGAACCATGTAACATCAATATGATTCTTAAAGAAAAGGAAAATAATCATACTTGGCCTGAAATACCTATAAATTCCTCATTAAGATCTCAAAAGCACATTATAAATTCCCATTTGTCTCCTAGGACATGACTCAGTTGTTCTTGGCTTGTAATTGTTCATCACCTCCTTATGCCTGTTTTAACCTCTTTATGCCTATTTTATGGAGTCCCATCATGAACAACAATCTGCTTCTCTTAATAGCACCTCCTTTATGGAGCACATCATTTCCATTTATCTGCTCTTGGACTGTGTGTTAAATTCAACTAAATCAATTTTAACAAGCTCCTTCTTCAATTGTGAAGAAGCAATTAGCACCCAGTGATGTCACCCAAATTCCGGTAATTGTGAAGAAAATGTCTTCCATCTTTTCTTACAGGTTTTAAAATTCTGACAACTTGGCATTAGTGATCCATTTTCAAATGGGATTTAATCTGTCTTTTAAAAGAAAGTTCCATTTTCCCTAAGAGGTGTGAGTTACATAAGAACAGAAAATATCCTGACACCCAGAGAAATATCCATGAAATAGCTTGACTTTTATGACATTCCCAGCCCAGAGGCATTCTTTGTAGTAAAGATGGGGACCAATTCTAAAAGAATATAGTATTTGATGGGCAGCTCTTCTCTCTCCTTTCGTTTGTACCCTACCCTGATCTGTGTTGCCTAAGTGAAGAATCTTCATTACTCTCTTTACAGTTTTCTGATTCCTTAATTCCAGTCTCATTACATTATGCTAATCCTCATCTTGCTGAATTTGTTGCGTATTAGACCACATGCTGAAATAATCAAAATCCTTCAGTGTTTTGGTGTCATGGTCTTTTTATCTTCCCTTTTACTGAACGCTTCCAATATAATTTCAAGCTGCAGATCTTTCCAGTGACTGGAAGTCTCCCTTCTCATCCCAGCATCTCCTATATCAAATGTCATGGCAATGACTGTGAGCTTCTTGAAAATGTGCTGTCTTTGATTATTTAAGAGTGACCCTGTTCACAAAGTTCCCATTATTTCGAAAAAGAGTTAAATTTGGTTTCCACAAAGTTCCCATTATTTCGAAAAGGAGTTAAATTTGGTTTCAAGTTGTCTCAACTCCACCTCTAGAGAAAATGGCCCAGCACATGCATCAACTTTCATTGGAAGCACATATCATGCTTGTACCTAATTTCACTGGAAGCTTCCAATTTTTAAATCATAGAAATACAACCATGACTTTCTATTTGGAGAAGGAAAAGCCATGCTTTATTTTATTTGAAAGACAATAAAAAAGTATTTTTAATGTGTTGGCCCTTAGAAGGGAAGCAAAAAACACACATTACACTCTTGAAGATTATTAGATATTAAACATTTAATTTCAGGTAAGCCTGGAAGATGGAGTGAAGGGTCAAGGACACAAAGGTGACTTCACACTGTCCCCCTTCACTGGCACTAATAGTCCAATAGGAAGAGAGAGAGAGAGAGAGAGAGAGAATGAGAGAGAGAGAAATTTACAAATAACAGAGGTTTCTTGAAAAATCTTGTGTTTAGAGAATCTTGTGTTTAGAGATATCTCAGGAGGCCAGCACAGCACAGCCTCCTGAGAAAGGTTCGTCTGCATGCTTTCTGTACCTCTGAATTTTAAAAGATCTTCCCTCTGTATTACCTGTATTTGTTCACTTATCCTCAAGCCAACTGAAATTCCATTCATTCAATATACTTTGGATTAAATAGTTTTTGAAAAAAAGTGAATAGGTAGGGTTGTCATTCTAGCACCAGCTCTGAATTTAGTGTAAATTAGTTTCTTTGTTTCTTTGTTTGGTTTTGTTTGGTTTTTACTTTTCCTTTACAAATAGGTTAGACCAGAATTACTGTGGAGATAGAACATGAGAGGCATATATACTTCTGGTGCATAAAGTACCTTGAAGTGGAAAGTAGGCAAGGGTTTAGAGACATAAAATCCTGGGGTGATAAATAGAAGGAGAAAGAGCTAGAGAGACACAGGATGCTTCCAGAACAACTCTTCTTACTCAGTTTGCCTGGGGTCAGCCATCTGCTCTGGAATTGGAGAGAAGTTGTGTTCCCTTCTTTTTATAATATCTACTTTTGTGTGCTTTATGTTTATTTGCTTTCTATTTTCTTTCTCTTTCATGTCCAACTCACCCTGTCCTCTCTTCCTCTTCTTGCCCTGCCTTGATATCCTTGGCTCAGAGATTCACAAACCAAGCCAGTATTATGTGCATTCAATTACATTATAAGTTAAATCAGTTTAGGGTCCTGGCTTAACATAAACAAACAAACAAACAAATAAAAACATCCTTCTGAAGAAAAAGTATTAAGAATTTTCAATAACTATTTACAACCACATTTTGGAAGAAAAACAGTGTGCAAATTGGGTCTTGAATTCTTTTGTACTCTAAGACACAGACCATTCATCTTCTGATTATACCGATCCTGATGGAATGATCTTCGCAAACATAGCTAACTCTGGATGGCCCCTGGCTAATGTCTCAGCTCCACAACAAACATGCTAGAAAATTATTGAAATATAAGAAATCAAATGCATTTTTTCCTTCCCCAAATTACCACAGCTTTGACCGTTTCTGTTGACTATAATCATCAGATGTAATCATGTTGGTATGGCTGTATCATAACTACTTCCCTATGTTTGTTTTATTGAATTTGCTTGGAATCACTCCAAAATACTTTCTATTCTTGATCACTTCATTAAAACCACAAAAGAACATGTTCAAGGCTTAACTACTCTGCCCTGAGATTTTATGCATGAATGTTATGACCCCATAGTTTGGCCAGAGATGAAAGAAATAGACCTTACCCTTTTAGAGAAGCTAATTCAGTGAAACAGAGTTTCCCTCTCTGAAAATAATACTTCTATGTGTTGTTGCTTACTTCATGGGTGCGTGGCTATTTTTGACTTTATCACATGATATTGGTTAAGTAATAACTGAGACTACCCTTTAACTTATCAAGGTTCAAATACCTGTCATGTAAGCCACACTAATTGATACAAAAGTATAAAAAAAAAACCCAAACTCTAGAGCTACAGTAATGTTCTACACACTAGTGGTTTGATAGAGAGTTCCAGATGTGGGTCCCTCTTGTAGAGCTACCATCTTTATTACAAGGCATTAGGCACAAATCCTGACATTAAGTAGCTTTTTTTTCTTCTCACCCTTGTTCAGTCTTTCCACTGCCATTGCATTTTCACCTACAATCACAGAGAAATACATGTAAATCCATGATTTCATTTTCATTTTTCGACTCTTCTGACTCCCATCATAAACTGGCATTAAATGAAACAGTAGACAAAAGATGGTATTGCTCAGGAAGAGGTATTAGAGCACAAGAGAATGACAAAACAATGTCTGCAGTTTATTCAATATGGTAAATTTTAATTGTGAATTAATATAAAAATAAAAATAAATTTGCCACCATTTAAGAACAAAGTCAGCCCTCAAAGAGCTAGCAGAGGATGAAGCTTGGATCTATAGGTCTTAGTAACATCTTATTAATGCTTCTAGGTCCTTCTTGATGCCTTCTTACCTACTCATTTAGGTGTGCAAGATTCATCCCACCCACAAGATGCTTTTGGAAGCATTACTTAGAGGACAGCACAAATTTACACAAACCAATGGGCAAAAATAATACAGAATTCGGTTTTAGCTTTAGCTACAGAGGTCTATTTATCTCTAATCTCTGGCAGTCTGATTACTAGACTTACCTGCGGACTGACCCCATAAAGCTGAACCAAAGCTCAATTCCTCAAATGCCAAAAGAGCCTTTTGCCTTTAGAGTTCTACCTCTGGACTACTCTTCAAACCTCACTCCTACTTAGGCAGGTCAATTTATTTATTTATTTTAATGTTTTTAATGTTTATTTATTTTTGAGAGAGAGAGAGAGAGAGAGAGAGAGAGAAAGGG
The DNA here is from genome assembly GCA_028646485.1 of Cryptoprocta ferox. Lineage (NCBI taxonomy): Eukaryota > Metazoa > Chordata > Mammalia > Carnivora > Eupleridae > Cryptoprocta > Cryptoprocta ferox. The sequence continues at coordinate 60,173,050 of CM053561.1, forward strand.
TGAGTGGAGGAGACACAGAGAAAGAGGGAGACATAGAATCCAAAGCAGGCTCTAGGCTCTGAGCTTTCAGCACAGAGCCCAACACAGGGCTCAAACCCATGAATCTCAAGATCATGACCTGAGCCAAAGTTGGAGGCTTAATTGACTGAGCTACCAAGGCACCCCTAGGCAGGTCAGTTTGAATGCCCTTTCCTGGACTAATTTAGATCCTCTGGACTAATGATGAACTCTCAAAGCATCCTCTGTATTTCCTGATAACAACTACATACATTATTAAAAATTCAGTTCATGTAACAGTACAAAGGGTTGGAAGATGAGATATTGTTAGGCTGATTTCTAGAATTAGACAACTGCCCTCAGGGGTTCTCTGAGTTTGGTAAATGTGGCAGCCTTCCAACTGGCACCTGTCTTTGAACATTCTGTGACCACTATGAAGTTCCTCAATCATTCTGTAACGTATTTCCACCTTTGGCCCTTGATGTTGCTGGAGATATGGCAGAAAGAATTTCACCCAAAAGTGGAGTTAAGTGCCAAGTTGGACTAGTCACATTAAAGGAATTCAGCCTTGAAGGAGAGAAACAAAGAAAATCACCATGTATATAGATATCGATGCTACAGAAATGAACAGGTTGAATCACAGGGCCAAAAGGGGATAGTGATTCAAAATATGGTGTGAGACTCTGTCCACCACCTCCTTAACCCAGGCTCCACTTCTATCCATTGAAGCCCATGGGACAAATGTCTCATGATGATGTGATTCATTTATTCTGAGGACTTTCATTCACAACATATACTATCTTGGGAGAAGACAGTAAATATATTATCGGATCTGTCACAACAGGTGGTTACTTCTGCTGTCTGTCACATTTGATATCATCTCTTAGGTACCCATTCAATTATCTGCTTCTGTTTTCATTTTTTCAAGAAATTTACTGGCCACTAAATAATTGTGCCAATCAACCTATTCATGACTTGAGATTTCTGGAAACATGCCAGGAGGCAAGTTCTAAATTTTTTTGGTTGTAGTTTCCATTTTGGTCTTTGTCTACATGGCTTTCTCTTGATTATTGAAGACTCGTTTCTGGCCCTGATCATCATCAACTATTGCAAGGACTTAAAAACTTCTTAGCCAAGGCTCCTAATCCCACATTTATTAATGTATTAATCTTATGATATCACACAACATTTCGTCAGGCAGTTTTTCTCCCAAATAATAACATTTATTGAGCCTTTACTATGGAAACGGGCACCATTTTACACACTTCCTATGTATTCAGTGATTTGATCTTTGTAGCGACTGTGGTGAAAGCAATGTGTACTCTATAAATGTTGATATTGAGGCACAAATGCAGCTAGCAAGTGGTAGAATAGGATTCAAACCCAGTCTAGTTTCAGAGTCCAAATCCTAGCTTCATCATTTTAACAAAATTTAAGTATCATGGATAGGGTTAAATATATCCCAGCTCTATCACAAGATACGTATAGCAGAATAGCACTCCAAACAAAGTTAAGATTCAAATATAAAGTTTGTTTTGAAATAACTTAATTATCAATTTAAATTTCTGAAATATAAATTGGACCACAAAAGATCTTAGTGGGAGGTCTTTGTTTTAATTTTAGGCACCAATAGAATGACACCTAGAAGATAAAAAAAAAGGCAAAGATTTCAATTGATGACTAGTGTTGTAGAATGACTACTGTATTTAGTGTCATTGGTATGGATTTCATTTTATCTCCAACACTTACTACCTGCATGATCTCAAAGTTTATTTTTCTAATACTCTAATATTTCCTCATGGTTCTGGAAACTAACATTGTGCTGCTTATCTACTACATGTCAGGCTCCCCACTGATCCTGTATGTGCATTACTTCATTCAATTGTCAGATCTGTTGGATGTTTAATATAATCTCCATTATCTAGGTTGGGAACCTTAAAGTCAAAGACGTTAAGTAACTTGACCAGAGACAATAGTTATTCAATAGCATAGCTAGAATTTGAATCTAATTTTGCTTTGACTTCAAGATCTCTAGTTGGTACCATTCCAGCTTGGAGAGATAATATATGAGTGCTGCCTCACAGAATTTTGAGGTTTGAATAAAGAAGTACATAGGAAAAGTAACTAATACTATAACTGATACCTCCTAAGCATCCAAAGAGGGATATCAGGTTGACTTTACCAACAGATCTCCAAGTTTTGTATATTGTTTCTTTAAAGCAGAGACTTGGTGTATTAATTAATTTAAAATCATATTAGTCACATAAATAGATAGCTTTCAGGGGATCTCAATGTCAGAACTATTAAAAGCCTGTTTCACTTGAGGGGTTCAATGCCCACTATACAGTTGACCCTAATAAGGCCTTCATGTCCAGCTCTAGAGCACACTGTTGAGCCCTGTACATAACACCTTATGCTTTTCTATTTTGATACATATGAGCTAGAATTTCAACTTCCAGCACATGATTAATTTTGCTATGCATCCCGGACTATGGCTCCAGAACGTTCTGCCACACTACAGTCCTGAAATGTCAGAGAATCAATGCTCTTCAGGAGCAGCTCCCAAATCATAACTGATAGAAGTTGTGTAAACGGTCCAAGTCTCTCACATCTTGGTTGGGGTAGCCATAGTCTGTCTCCAAAGTTCCCCAACTGGGTAAGTGTCAAGCTGGTCATCATGGAAACTGGCTTAATAACATGTCTTTACCCACCTCCCTCCCTTTCCGTAGTAAACTATATGCTCTCTAATCTTCACTCAGGGTATACCTCTGTGAGACTATAAAATGAGAGAGATCCTTTTAGCCAAACCCACTGAGGGAGTTTGAGGATACCAAATAAAAAGCTCCCCTGTTTCTACCAGAGTTCTGAACCAATTAAAAGTTGTTATAAGAACCTCAGTTTTAAAAAAGTTGTGGGGCACCTGGGTGACTCAGTTGGTTAAGCGTCTGACTTTGGCTCAGGTCATGATCTCACAGTTTGTGAGTTCATGCCCCGCATCAGGCTCTGTGCTGACAGCTTGGAGCCTGGAGCCTGCTTCAGATTCTGTGTCTCCCTCTCTCTCTGTCCCTCCCCTGCCAATGGTCTCTCTCTCTCTCTCTTTCTCTCTCACTCTCTCTCTCTCTCTCTCTCTCTCTCAAAAAAAATAATAAATATTAAAATTTTTTTATTTAATAAAGTTGTTATAAGAGAATAAATATAGAGACCATAAAAATTTTTATTACTGTTGAATCGGTCAATATCTTGCAAATAACTAGCCACATCTATCTATATCTGGTCCTCCTAACTATGACTTCCAGAACAGCCACTTACTCAGGTAGCCCTGGACAGGGCTACTATTGCCTCTCTCTGATTAGGGGTAACACTGATAGGAAATATGGCATGGAGAGCAGAAGAGAAAGCACGATACTCTAAGTATATCATCTGGATAGAGGGAAGAGAAAGGGGGTGGGGAAAAACATACCAAGCTTTCTTCACCCTCACAAGTCAGTGTCTCTGTCTCCTGGGCAGAAAGTGAGTCAAGAGGCAAAGAGAAGTGAGAAGTATACTAACTGCCAAACACCCACCTGGAGAGAAACAGGGAAACGCATGTTTCTAAAGTATGCACTCCAAAAGTTTAGAGTCCGTCAATATGCAAGACAACACTTTAAACCTTGATGCCAGTATCCTTTTTAAAAAATGCTTGATTAAAATTTTTAATCTAATGTCACTCAAGGAACAATTAGATTTGAAGTACAACTTTTCCATTTCCTGTATTTCTTGAACTGCACTGAGAAAATGATCAAGAATAAAGAGAGATTATTCATACTATTACCTGATCTCTTGTCAGCCTTAGATTCTATAGGTACCAACTAAATCCAGTTTTACAATCTCAGTACAAATACTAAACTGGTAACATGTCTCAAAGTCTGCCTATTTAAAAAACTGGGCACACAATACATTTATAGGTTACATTATAAAACAAAATGCCCATTTATATCTTAAACACTCACCCCAATATTTAAAATTGTATTTAAACAACTTGAGGTAATTGTTACCACTTAAAATCATGTATATCTGCTATAGCAAATAAAAGTTGAGGATAGTTTAATGATGGGGTGTCTGGGTGACTCAGTTGCTTAAGTGCCCACCTCTTGATTTCAGTTCAGGTCATGATCTTATGGTTCAAAGAATTGAGCCCGATATCGGGCTCTGCGCTGAAAACATGGAGCCTGCTTGGGATTATCTCTCTCCCTCTCACTCTGCCCTTCCCTCTTCTCTCTATCAAAATAAATAAATAAACTAAAAAAAAAAGAGATTAGTTTAATGATGGTTTGTGATTTCATAAATATAAACTTAGGAAGTTTCAAGATACCTTAGGATGTTGGGTTCATTGATAAATTATAGTGGAACAGGAGACTTTAACCCTTGTTAAATTAAAAAGTTTTAAATATATTTAGTAGATATTTTCCAAAGAGCAAATGACCACTGTCAAATAATTTTAATTTTACTTGATTAGAGAGGACTAATGGTGGTCAACACCTTGCTAAAAGGCACAGCATGACTCAGAGATTTCAACACCAGATGTTCTACTGGAAACCATACAGCCCCTCCCCCCCATAACCTCCACCCAGCTTTTGCGACCAGTAAACCTTTATAGGTCTCTTTGACCTAAGTCAAAAGTCAGCTGTCCACTGATCCCCGACACAGCCACCAGAGTCTCTGGAAACCACCGTCTCACTGCATATGACAAACTCTATTGTATCTGCACCCTGTACCATATTTTTGGGTCTCTGATAATAGCTACTATGTATTACTCATCACCTAAATGAAAATGTACTATCGATACATTTTTTTCAATGATCATATAAGCCCTGTAAATACCTTCATACAGTTAAAGCATCTAGTTTGAAACACATACCATTAACATTGTCATGTATAAACTCTCTTTCCTAAATCAAATACCACACAATTCTGGGAGTCCCAACTGAAAATTTACTCAGGAAAATTTGAATGTATCATTTTGATTCTCCTATTTCTTTGTTTAGTCACTCAACGATATAAATAGAATATATGTGTAGAATATAAGCTTCTTCTGTCTAAGCATGTGATATTCTAGAGTATGTGCCTTTTTCCTTAATCAAAATGGAAGAATATAGGGCACTTGATACATTTATCAGCCTTATGTACCACAAATGTACTGTGATCCTTTCTTTGCAACATTTAATGCAGATCTTAGGGAATTACCATTCAATTTTTAGGCCTTCAGTTTCTCCACTATGTTATTATACAATGTTTTAAGGAAATTATCATATTAGTTAAAGACTATCCCTTTATCTTTTGAAAGCTCTAGGCAAAAAGATTATTACCTATTGAATTTTGTATGGGAATTAATACAATAGTATACCCAAGAATACAAAATCATTATTAATTTGAAATACCACTAATTCAGAATGTGAAATAGCCATGACCAGAAGCTGATTTGTAGTTTATCTTTACAAACCTTATATAATCACACACATAGGTATACACACATGCACACACATATACCTTCAACAGGATAATTGATATGGATAAAATTATATTAGAGTAAATATTAAAAATATAAAACCAAATTATCCCTTTTGGATTTTTCTAAAACCTTTTCTTTTTTTCTAACTACATAAGAGAACATATCTGTGGTAGAAAATTAGGAAATGAAGAAATGTCACCTGTATTCACCTTCAGACAGATTTGATGGTTGGTATTTTAGTTTATATAACTAACATACATATCTAGCTGAGTTCTTTTCAGCCATCTCTTATGTCACAATATATTTTCCCTTTGATTTCTTGTGTTTCACACTTTTCAATATGCTATATACTAACCAAGCTTTCATACAATTACTCTGAAGAACTGCAGAGGAATAGATTGTAAGTTATGGCATTTTAATATAGTTGACTAGACAGGATATAAAAACGCATAAAGTGGTGTTAAAATAGCAAGAAAGGATGTTATTAACACATTTAATAAACAAACAATGATCTATAAAGACCAGGGTGCCTGAGAAAGACTTCATGGAGGAGACGACATGAGGGGTCTCTTATTGATTTAATAAATCAATACAATTTTAGAAAATAAACAGTAAAAGTAAAAACTGTACAATTTTCTCAGAGGAAGGAAAACCAGGACTCAACATGAGGGGGGAGGGGAGGCAACTACAGTTCAATGGTTTAAATAGATGAGAACAAACTATGAAATAATTTGTACCATTTTTATTGAGACTCTACTATGGAGGCAATGTTGGAGGTTATAAAAGTTAAAAAAGGGCTTTTTCTCTGCCTTCTTCAATCTCACATTTCTATGAAAGAGAAAAATGTCTTTAGGAAATTGCAATGTCAATGATCATTATGTGGCACCATATAAAAAGGCTATAGTCAAAACACCTATGAGTGCTATGAATATGCCAGGTGGTGAGAGATTTGTTCTGCCTATGGACTGAAAGGACAGTCACTGGTTAAAGCATTTCAAAGGCTGGTAGATTTTTGACATTATTTGTTTGTGTCTCGCATCCATTCACCCATATACCAACGACTGTACCCATATACTAATAGCTGAAATAAATATATTTTTTTCCAATGGGAAACCATCCTTCTTCTACCTCCATCCCAGGTTTTGACAAATGACCCATGTCTGGTCAATTAAATGCCCTCCATGACATCTAGTTAGAGTAACTGATTCAGAGATGGGCCTGGGATCCAAACCAATAAAAGGCAGGCGTGGAGTTGTTGATTATGCTCGGCTGATGAGACAAAAGCCTCAAGCTGCATATACCATCATAAAGTGGAAACCCACTTAAGAATACAGCCCAAGAGAAGGACAAACTGACAAATGGAGACAAATAGACTAAACTCTAATCACAGTACTCAAGGTCTGGAATACAGTTCTGAATAGAACAAACTCCAAACTGGGCTTTTCAGTGATGGGATTGTGAGAAAAGAGGGAGCTTGAGAAATTCCCTTTGAGTTGGGTTGCCTTCAGTATAGAGTAGACAATGTTGAGTGTTATAAGGAATTAATGATGAGTAGGTTATTCTCAGTGAGGAGTCAATATATATATATTATTTTAAAGTACCATCCTCTCAGTGAGGAGTCAAATATTTGACTCCTCACTGAGAGGATGGTACTTTAACATAATAGATTTTCTCAGAAAATTTCTTTCTTTGTTCACTCGGGCTAATATTGTTTTATATATATATATATATATAGTTATATATATGTATACTGATATATATATAGTTATATATATGTTATATATACTGTTATATATATATTGTTATATATGTATACTGTTATATATATAGTTATATATATGTATACTGTTATATATATAGTTATATAACTATATATATATATATATATATATATATATAACAATATTAGCCCAACTTAACAAAGAAAGAAATTTTCTGAGAGAACCTATCATTTTAAAGTACCATCATCAGCAACACTTGGCATGGGGTAGTATATTTTGCTTTAAGACACATCTACCAAGAACCAGAAGTTCTCTATTCCTAATTCCGTGAATCATCATCACTAAAATGACACTGTTGTGCTGATAAAAATGCTCTTAGAGCTCTTCCTTTGTTTGTTTTGTTTCAGACATAGGTGTTTTTTTTTCCTCCGTGCAACTTCTCTTTTCATTGACGTGCCAGTGGCACTAGCGACAGATTGGTGTGATTCCATTCGTTGACACCTCCTGAAATGAAGGCTGCCACATAATAATTACTGGTGAGAAGGTGCCTGGTTGTAGAGTCATCACCAGTTCTAACAAAAATGGAAATGAGTTTTACTTAATCTCCCTCTCAGGAGGCTGTCTCATCATAGAATCTGGAAGCCACATTTTTTTTTAAGGCAACAGGATAAAGGCACAGCAAAGATCTGTACGTTTTCAATGGGTGTAGGACTAGAAATTGTTACGGAACTGGAAAACGACTCAACGCTAATAATACCAGTAAAAAAAAAAATGAGTGAAGACAATAAAAGGTATTTGTCACTATCAGATGCAATGGTTTTCTTCAGCTTGATTGTAAATCCCCATTAGGGAGTAAAAAAGTGCCTTTAGCTACCACCACCATGGGGTTAGTTCAATGAAACAACTGATTAGTTGAAAAGTAACTAGGTCAATGGCCACTATTAGAGGGACATTAGAACAAGCCATGGCTGTGGTGGATGATGGGGACACTTATTCTCACATTATTCCTTGATGATTTTTCAAAAGGGCTAGAGAATGAAACCAAATTGAGAGGAACTGCAGAAAAGCAATGATTATACTGGCATCAATTTCATTAACACAATTCAGAAATGTGCTCCCTGTAAATAAGGGCTACTAAATGCCAAGTACCAACACCCTCTGAATTTATTCCAACAACTGATTACTAACTACTTGTTTACAACTGGTTGTTTAGGAATTCATGAGTTCAACTGCTTTCTTGTATGTTTTGCATTTGTCTTTTTTTGGGGGAGGCAGGTGGGTGGTTGTGGGGTTGTCACCACAGAACAATGGGGTATTTAGCTTTGCCACCCTAAATCAAAGGTCATGATGAGGAGGACCATCTTACAGTTAATTTTACCATAGTCTATTGTTAGAGTCCCTTAAACTTCCTAGTGGGAAACTATACTTTTACCACTTACACCACTATACTATACCACTAAACTATACCACTGTACTTGTGGGTATAGGGCAAAGAGTAGCAAAAAAATAAAAATAAAAATAAAAATAAGTTTTTTTAAATGTAGCTTTCCCCAAACAGAAGAACATATTTTTCAATGAAGCAGGAAGATAAAATGCAAAGGGTTGGCCTTTGTGGATATTTTGAGAGGGGAGCAAAGCCTGTACCTTTCTTGAACTACTCAGTGAAATCAGCAGACATTTGTTTGGAAAAAATTGGCAACTGTGTTGTAGTCTTGAATTATCTGAGAAGAAAAATTAAAACAAAATAAAATAAAATAAACAGAGGGAGCCCTCAAACATTAGGAGATGGTATATGCATTGAACAGAGAGCCCACATTTTTGTAGCAGCTTCCCATCCCTTGCAAGTACACACTCGCCTCCCTGGCCCTTGGTGACTTTGAGGCAGTGACCCACCATGTATGGATCAGTCTTTTGTCATCACACTTCTTAGAAGCTAGACTCAGGAAATGGGCTTGGAATCCACTGGCAGATCACTGGATATGTGGGCAAAACAAAAACCTCTCCTTCTTCTGCTCAATTCCACCCCAAAGAGTAACCCATGCCCTCTGCTTTCCCTAACCTTCACCTCACACACATCCCACCTTTATTTAACCGTCCTTAACAGATAATCTAACATTCATGTTTAAAGTCCTCCCTGCTCCAGAACAAGGAACAAAGCCACATCTTCTCCTGCCAGCTCTCCTGACCTGTTTAATTGAACCAACATTCTTCAGTCATTCAAGATTTAAAAATAATATGGTGGACTTTGGTGCATGTTTCTCACCATCCTTTCTCCTTTCATCTAATCATTTGCTAAATATTATCAATTCTACTTCTTCGGTATCTTTCATATACTTTACCCCTATTCATTCCAAGAGCTTCCTAACCCACCTGTTTCCTTGTCACCTTGACTGCATAGTAGTCTACATCACACACCTGAGGAATCTGGTTGTGCAAATGCTTATCTCAGAAACGTTTCCTGATTCCCAGTTACCCTCAAATGTTACTCTCAACTCCTTCAGACTTCTCTCATCCACACGGTTTTTTAAGAAGATCTTCATTCAACACTGCTCAACTCTCACCAAGTCCACAGTACCCTAGGAAAAGGCACAGAGAGTTGTGTGGGCTCTTTGCACATTTTCCCATTTTAAAACTTAATATTTGACTTCTTCACATTTCTGGCGTCCCTTCTCCTTGAGTAAATAAAAGAAGTATATCAAATATATCAAACATAAATGAGAAAACAAAACAAAACTAACTAGCTGACTATGGCACACAGATCTGTTCTAAGAAGTATTATGTAAAACTCTCCCCTTAATGCGCACATGTAGAGAAAAACGTCTTACCTTAGGCATACAGTTAGAATAGATTAGTGATTTGCTATTGTGAATTTGGCTTCTTGCACAATGAAGTATGTCCTTTGTGTTTCCTTGACCAGACCAAATCTTGAGCTAACAGAGAAGGAAGAGGTGGCAGGTAAGTGGAAACTTGCTTATGGTTTCTCATAGTTATCCAATTTATGGAATTATAGGGTTCCCACTTGGCTTTGACTAATTTTCACATTTCCGACTGCCCGCAGGAGAGCTCTGCTCTGAATAACTGGTCGAATTAAATCGACCACGAATCGACCACAGCTTCACCATGAATCACCTCCTCCTTGAGATCTCCCTAGTTTTGTTAATGACTCCACTATTTAGAAAACATTGAGGTAGACTTTTTTATTTCTTGCCATTCAGCCATCCTCCCCTCACAATGGTGTTGAACTTATCGAGACTCTTAAATCTGTGTTCTCCTTTGTACTTCTGTTACCACCATGGTGGTTAAGATTCTCGCAGCTTCTTTGCTGGAAAACTTAACTGAGCTCTGGTTTCCTGTCTCCTCTGAATCTATCCAGCATTTCATGGCTGCACTTCCAGGCACATGGGTCTTGCCTAAGCTCAAAACCTCCTATGGTGACATTTGCAAAGGCATTAGGCCTAAGTTAAATAGTTTGTGGACAGGCTTACCACCACCTTTTTTTACCCTGTTTTCATGTGTTAGCATTTTTTCCCTTAGCATCAGTACAGAATGTATGATGAAAATGCATGTATAATCGTCTTCTAGAACTATGTTGCACTAGACAAATCAAAAAACAAAAATATACTTTTAAAAGGTTAGATGATGGTTTCATATTGTTTATGGAACAATAATAATTCCTATATGGTACTCATCCTTTGCCAGACACTGCTCTAAGAGCTTTCCTATATTAACTCATTTAATCATTACACAACTCTATGAAATGAGTAAAATGAAGGAACAATATCACAGTTCCCTCCCTCCACTGTCAGATTAACCATTCTAAATCACAGCTCAAAACATAGCATCATCTCTAAAATCCTCAAATATTTCTCTGTTGATTTATAATAGGTTTCACTATGTATCCCGGAAATCTGAGCCCTGCTCATTGTGACCCTAAGCTGCCTTCACACCTTCTACTCCACTAGCATAATGCTGTATGAAGGCTTCCTACCTAAACACATCTCCTGCTTCCCCACTTCCCCATCTTTGTCCAACTTCCTTCCACTACTCCCAGATCTGCAAGATGAAATTATATTCAGCCTTTAGCCACCACGTCTTACTACCAGTTGTTTTCCTGAAGATTTTTTTTAATGTTTATTTATTTTTGAGAGGGGGAAGGGACAGAGAGAGAGAGAGAGAGGGGGACAGAGGATCCAAAGCAGGCTCTGTGATGACAGTAGAGAGCCAGATTTGGGGCTCAAACTCATGATCCGTGAAATCATAACCTGAGCCGATGTTGGTCGCTCAACTGAGTGAGCCATTCAGGCTCCCATTTTCCTGAAGATTTTAATTAACCCACTTGTATGTGATTCTCCCTCCCTAATACATAATATATCACAGCAAATCTTTTAGCAAGTACCAGTTTCCCATGTTCTGAAATAAATTCCTGAAATGTAGCAATTTATGAATATATATATTTTTCTCCATTGTGGTGGAAGTTCAGTGAAGACAGTCTGTGTCATTTTTATCTTTATCTTTCCCCAGAGGAGAATGAAATAAGTTGATGAATAGAAATGATTAGAACAGCACCTACTACATGGTAAATGCTCAAAAAAGTATTATTTGCTAGAGAAACTATTGAATTTTCATGAGAAATTCAGCAGCACCATGTTCCCTTTGTCACCAGCTAGACCCCAAGACCTGACCTTGACTGCCCACATGCTTGTACCTACTAACCTTTGTCCCAGGAGTTTCCTTAAGCTTATCTCTTAACTCAGGCAAATGGGAAGTAAAACTGCCCCTTGAGGGGGTATCAACTGCCCTAAGAAGACCTCAAGCCAGGCCAGACCACCTAGACCACTGTGAGCTTACTCCCTAACTCGTGCCCCTGCAGATTGGACCGTGGAGTGGCCTAGAATGACTGAGAGCTGCCTTTACTACATTTGAATTCTAAAATTTCTGTGCCAGATGGAAATTAAGCCTCCTTTACATACATAGGGTGTGTGTAGGCATGTTTCCTTAAGGCACATGTGCCACCTCATGCTCAGTCTCTGATGACAGATGACAAGGCTTGCCTGTCTAAATATTCACCCTAACCCTAAACAAAAGGAACCCTTTCGTTCATCCTTTTTCAGGAGTCAAGGCTTTGGAAGCCATTTCCTGTGATCTCCTTACGTGCTGTAAATAAAGTTTTCTTTGTAGGACAACTCCACCTAGTGCAGTTTCTGACTCATCAAGGAGCAAACTGAACTCAGGTTGGTTCGGTTACACCTTGACGTACTAGCCTTATTCCTATGTTAGAAGTGAAGACGCTGTATCTCACATAGGCTGAATGGAATTCTTACATTTTTATACAGCAAATCGTGGCAACGCAAGGATTTGAACCCAGATTTTTAAAAAAATTTTTTAAAAGTTTGTTTTTGAGAGAGAGAGAGACACAGACTGTAAGTGAGGGAGGGGCAGAGAGAGAAGAAGACACAGCACCCAAAACAGGCTCCAGGCTCTGAGCTGTCAGCACTGAGCCCGACACGGGGCTGGAACCCACAAACTGCGAGATCATGACCTGAGCCAAAGTCAGCCACTCAACTGACTAAGCTAACCAGGCATCCCAAACCCAGATATTTTTACTATAAAGCGGTCACCAGCTAGACCCCAAGACCTGACCTTTACCACTCACCTGTTTATACTCAGTGACATTTGTCCCACATTTTTCCTTAAGCTCTTCTGTGCAGCTTATCTTTTAACTCAGGCAAAGGACCCTATGGGGTAACACCCCATGAAGGAAACCAAACCTACCCCTCAAGCAATAATGACTGCCTGCAGGAAGACCAGTTTGAACTCAACCACAGACTCGCACCTGCACAGATGGACCATGGAGTGACCTCTGGAATGACAGACAACCACCTTTACCTCATTATAATACTAAAATCTCTGCCCAAGGAGGAGCACAAACTTCATTTACATAACATACAATGCATGTACAGGCATGTTTCCTTAAGACGCACGTGTGGCCTTCTGCCCACCTCTACAAAAATGACAAAGTTCCCCTTTCTAAATATTCACCTTAACTCTAAATAAAAGGAACTCATTCACCCTTGCTCTGGGAGTTACAGATTTGGAAATTATTCCCTGTGTCTTTATTTGTTGCAAATAAAGTTTACTTTGTGCAACAACTCACCTGGTGTATCTGTGATTTTCCAAGGAGTCAAGTCACCTTGGTTGGGTTACAAAGCTAATGCTCTCTTTAGTATATTTTGCTGTCTGTCAGCATATTGTGATGGGTGTTCATTTATTAAATTAATTACCGATTCTGAGGCTAAAATTAGTATTAATGGGTTGCAAATCCAAATCCTTAATCTCAGACCATATATAGCTTGTTCCTGTTAAAAAGAAAAGCACAGGCCCAAAATGAGTCGTTTAGGCCAAATCACCAAACTGGGACTTAACACTTAACCTAATCAATATTTCAACCTCCCCCAGAAAGCCAGATCAAGAATTTCCTCATCCACACCAAAGAGGCAATTTGTCACAGGGGCCCTCTCCATCACCGCCTCAACAGATGAGGTGATCTGCAAGGTAAAAACCCTACTCTTTTCCCCCCAAGGGAAAGCAACCTTGTTGGAAACAATCCTTTCTTTTCTTTTGTTAATTATTTCCTTGTCCTGCCATCTTTCCTATAAAAACCTCCCACTTTGTACAACTCCTTGGAGCCCCCCCTCTGCTTGACAGATGGGATGCTGCTTGTTTAATGAAATTGATTATTAAAGCCAATTAAATTTTTAAAATCTAGTCAGTTGAATTTTAACACTGCCTTTGGTTATTTAAAAGGGTTATGGGAACCCAATTACAGTGGGTGTGCGCATAGGAGGAGTCCCCATACCAAGTGATTTTCTGACATCAGCTGGGGGGGGGGGCGTCCTACAATTCAACTCAATTCTAATAATACTCTTTTCCCAGAGACAGCACCAGATTCTGTGGGTTAAGAGCTCAGTCCCTTCCCACTTTAGATGCCACTCATAGTCTCAGGTCCTTACCTGTACTTCTGATTCACCAGCTATAGATTGAGGGTCCAACGACCCCCTCCTGGGGGTCGATTAATTTGTTAGAGGGACAGAAGAACATTTTATTTACTAGATCGTGGTTTCTTATAAAAGTTGTAAATCAGAAACAGCCAGATGGGAGAGAAGCCTCAGGCAACATGTGGACAGTTTCCAGGCCTCATCCAAGCGTGGCACCAAGCCCCCCCCCCCCGCCCCAGATCTCATTTTCATTAATCCAGAAGCTCTCTGAACCCCATCCTTTTGAGATTTTATGGAGGCTTCATTACACAGGCACAACTGATTAAATCATAGGCCATTGGCGACTGATTAGACCTCCAGCCCCTCCCTTCTCCCCAGGTGTCTGGCATCCTTAGGTGCATTCAAAAAGTTGCTTCATTTATATAACAAAAGATACTTATATGCTCTCATCATTTAGAAAATTCCAAAAGTTTCAGGAGCTCTGTGACAGAAATGAGGACGAAGACCAAATATCTATTTCTTATTATAAATCACCATTTCACAGTTGCATATAGAGGTTTACTGGGATGCAGCCATACTCCTCCATTTACATATTGTTTGTGGCTGCTGGATGGCGTTTGCTCAGTTATTACAGAATAGTTATGACAGGGCCTAAAATATTTCCTATCTGGGTTTTACAGAAAAAAAGTAAAAAAAATGACCTCTGGTCTCAGTCAGTGATTCTCAACTCCGGTGCATATTAGATCACCTACCATGGGGTCCACCTACCTCTAGAGACTCATTACATTGCTCTGGGTTGGGAAGGTGGGCATTTATGGGTTTTAAAAACCTCTCAGGTGATTCTAATGTAGAGTCAGACTTAAAAATCACTGACTAGGAAATGCTTTTACAAGCTGATTGTGATAACAATCAGAACCACTGGAGACAAAATTGGAAAATACTACCAAGTCACAATTCAGAATTTTGTAATATGCCTGGTTGGTAAAGATACCGATATGATTTACTCAGTGATTGCATGAGGCTCACAATGTACAAGCACTAATTTTCTGGCTCTGATGATAAAGCCACTGGAAAGCAAAGAAAGGAGCCCCATAATACAGTCTGGGATGAGCCTAGCACCTACTTGATTTCCCTAAGCAAAACTACATTTTATTCCAGAGGATCAGACAAAGGCACTTAATTAGAAGATCATTTGTGCCTTGATTAGAAGCCTCACTCTGTGAACAGTACAGAATGCCACTTACATTAAACACAATTGAAGCAAGAGGAACACAACTGTAGTACACTTGTGTTGTCAATTATCTACCTAATCAGCTTATAATTGTAGCCGCTATTGTCATATGAATCTCATAATAAAGAATAATTCTTTATAAAGAATAGCCCCCCTCCACACACACACACGCAACCTCCAGTCCACATTTACATAGAAGGGGTTATAAATCATTCAGTCACAATTTTTTGGCTGTATGTGGTGTGTGTGTGTGTGTGCGAGAGAGAGAGAGAGAGAGAGAGAAACCTAGGTAGCTTGTGCCCTTCTAATTTAATAGAAATGTGGCTGTCTTTGTGAATTACAAAAAGAGACCCAAAGAGGAATCAGTGTGTGAAGAGAATTTTTCTTTAGTTTTCATACTCATCCATCTCATAAAAGATACTTTCATGTAATACTTCCTACAGAGTTTGAGGAACTCCTAGAGATGTAAACTACTAGGAAGGGTATTCAGGGTATGACACAACCAGGGTCTAGAATTTACTATCCGGTGTCATTAGAATGAGTAATGGTAGCCAGAGAGGAATCGTGTCCAAAGCTCCCACTGCCGCTACTCACTGTGAAAATATCTGCAGGCTTGTCCGTCACTGAGCCTGTGCCCATGAGATCATCACAGGGAGTTGAAATCTGTGTCACTGAAAGAGAGGGGAAGCCACGATGATAACGGAGATGATACTATTTATAGAAATCATTTCCTTCCCTTTCACTCCTGCCACCTGTATACAAGTAACTTCTATTGCTCAGAGGGACTGGGGAGACAGAATCTACCCCTCTTCCCTCTCTCCCTGTTGGCAGGGGGATCATTTATTTGATTGGTGAGACCACTGAAGTACAGCTGTCAATTGTCCTCACTTCTCTCTCAGGCAGGACTAATATTGTAAATGCTGATTGTGCTGCATGAATCTCGGAATCTTGCCCTTTCTGTGCTTGATAAGGTGGGAGGTTGTCTGCCACCTTCCATATATCCAGCCAGGTGAATGTGTGCTCTGCAGAGGCAGCCCCCACCCACCTGCATTTTAGGTCTGGAGAAGAGGGAGGATCTGTTAGGAAACCTAAAGTCATGTTCCTGCTATGTTTTTTTTTTTTTTAATGTTTATTTATTTTTGAGAGAGAGACAGAGACAGAGCAAGCACAAGTAGGGGAGGGGCAGAGAGAGAGAGAGAGAGAGAGAGAGAGAGAGAGAGAGGGAGACACAGAATCCTAAGCAGGCTCCAGGCTCTGAGCTGTCAGCACAGAGTCCAATGTGGGGCTTGAACTCACAAACCACGAGATCGTGACCTGAGCCGCTCTCAGATGCTTAACGGACTAAGCCACCCAGGTGCCCCTTCCTGCTATGGTTTTTAATCAAAATAGGCAGAAATAAAGCTGGCCCACTGATTCAGAATGTGGAGGGGAAATGTATGTGATTAACTTGTAGCTTCAAACTCGCAACAATACAGTTTGACGTGTTTACAACTATTCTTCATATGATTCAGAGAACAGTCTTTTCATAATAACCCTATGGGTCACTGAAATCGGTATTTGTTTCAGATCACTTTTGAACGTTTCTGGCTCTCCCTTCTTGTGTTCATTCGTCTGTTAAAGAATCTACTGCAATTTATTTCTCCCTCTGTCCATCCTTCCACCACACCTCCGAAAATGTTTCTTTTTTTAATGTTTATTTATTTATTTTGAGAAACAGAGAGAAAGAGAGAGAGAGAGAGGGAGAGAGAGAGAGAGAGAGCACACTAGCAGGGGGAGGGGCAGAGAGAGAGAGAGAGAGAGAGGGAGAGAGAGAATCCCAAGCAGGCTCAATACTATCAGTGCAGAGACCCATGCATGGGCTTGATCCCATGAACTGTTAGATCATGGCCTGAGTGGAGATCAAGAGTCAGACACTTAACTAAGCCACCCAGGTGCCCAAAATTTATTTAATTTTGACAACACCCATTGCCCCAAACTTCAGTGTTCCTTCTCCAACAATCTCTACCAAGAAGACTGATTATTTCTCCTAAGAAGTTTTCTCCGTCCCTTAAATAAGCATAAGGAGTCACAAACAGTTGGTAAGAATCCATCTAGATGTAGAGAGGGAAAGAGAGTGGGATTGCCAGTTTCATTCTCTAAACAAAAATTATTGACTCCTACCATGTACTAGGCATTGGAGATACGAATGCAAAACACCTGTGGTCTCTACTTTCAGAGTGATCACAGTCTAACACCTAAAGTTTAGTGGTACAGGGGCGCCTGGATGGCTCAGGGGGTTAAGCATCAGGCTCTTGCTTTTGGCTCAGGTCATGATCTATGGCTCATGAGTTCCAGCCCCACACTTGCAGTGAGGAGCCTGCTTGGGATTCTCTCTCTCTCTCTCTCTCTCTCTCTCTCTCTCTCTCCCTTTCTCTCTCTCTCCCCACTGGCACTCTCAATCTCTTTCAAAATAAATAAATAAACTTTAAAGTTTAGTGGCACATTACCTTGACCAACCATTGGATCCTCTATAGGCCCCATTTTGTATCTTTGTGTCCCCCTAACTGTGTTGCCCCAGGATGGATGGTACATGTAGTACTGTGGAAAGAAGGAAATGCTGATAATAATACAGCTACAGAGAAGAGAGGCAAGAGCAAAAGCCATTTGGGGAACAATCAATGGAGTTCTATTTCTTGTTCCTTTTCTTCTTTGCCTTATTCTAAGTAAGGACATGAAGGGGATTTTGTGAAATCTGTTCCCCTTCTTCCCCAAATCACAGAACCAGAAAACTACCGATCAGATAGAACAAAGCAGTTCATTCATCCTCATGGCAACTAACGGTAAAGACAAAAAGAAAAAAAATGATAACCTCAAGTAGGAATAAGGTACTAAAATTTAATAAACTTTTAAAAGCAAAAATTATTTCTCTATTCAACCCTCTTATGGAAGAATGACCTGAAAAATAAAAAGTAAATAAATAATGAATATGAACAAGACTGAATGTAGTAAATAGCCAGAATCATTTCAAATTACTACTGAACAATTTTTTTAGAGAAGGCCCTGAAGCATTAAAGACTCTTAACGATGCAGCAATCAAATAAATGCAATTTGCACAACACTCTGCATTATTATTATTTCAGTAATGAGGAGCACTTTTCAGAGATTGGTTCTACATTAACATACTGGAAGGCAGATGGTCATCATAATTTTAAGAACATCATGAGTTAATCTTGGCCTTGGCTTCCTTCAAACATTACAAATCACACAACTTTAAAATCTGCCAGCTTGAGTGCAAATTGTATCTTTTATGTTCTTTTTTTTTTATATGCTCTAAAATTTTCTTCTTGAGAGAATTCATCAGTCTTTCATGGATTGTGGAGAGAGCAGGGAATCTGGAAGAAGCTGGCTCAGTTTGGATAATTGCAATGAACACTGTAATCTTTACTAACTTAGTCATAAACATTGATCTGATTTTTTGAAATGAACTAGAAGACAGCCATCAAATTATGTAGGCCCACAGTATGTTGGCATGTTAACAATGTATTAGTGCAATTTTTTAAATTTCTGGTGGTTGTTTCCCTTTACATATGTTTCCTTTTATAACTTTTATCATGACATCCTCCTTAGGGTTTTTTAAAAATCAAGTCTGAAATCACCAATGGTCCTTCTCTAAGAACACACAAAAGGGTAGAAAAATCTGTTTTGAAATCCTAATGCTGCTGTTTCTCAGGTGAATGTCTTTGGGAAAGTTACTTAACATCTCTGAAGATTTCTTATCTGTAAAATAAGAATAATAGTACCTACCTTCAAGGTTAGCATAAAGAATAAAGAAATTTTACAATATTCTCCCTTCTCCAAACAACGCACATGAACCCAATCTTCACATATATTCATTCATTCATATATTCAACATTTTCCCAATTATTCTGCTCTGATACATGTATCAGTTCTCATGGAAAAAACATAATTATGCTGAAAGGTATTTGACCCCTGAGAAAAATGCTAAAAAACAAATTATTCATGGTTCTCCTGCTGAGTTCAGGTTTTAGACTTGAAATGTGAGTTTTGGCACTGGTGTGGGAATGGTTAATGGCTGCCAACAAACGTTGATGGCCTTTAAATATATTATCGTTTGCCCATGTGAATTATCTCCTCATGTTTGTTGAGAGAACAGTGCTTACCTGAAATGCTGCAGTAACATAAAATCATTCTTCAATAATACATTCTGGGTGAATGGGGGATATATCAGTCAGACAAGATTCTCAGGCCACAAGATTTAAGTAATCAAGTCAAGTAATCAATGGGTTTTATAGCTCATAATGGACAAATTCATCTTTCACTTAAAGAACCTGAGTAGCTAAAAGCTTTTGGTAATTTTCTCATTATAAAATTCAGTTGTTTAAAGACAAACTGTTTTTCTAAAATCGACCAGGCATATTCTGTAAATCACAGTTCTGGCACCTTGCTCTTACAACCCCATATAAATACCTTCCTTTCTGAAGTTGATTTCGGATTCATAGAATATTCATTTGTGTGCCTGGACACTTCATCAAACAAAAAAAATTCTGCATGATTAAACAGAATATATTATTCTGCCTCTGTATTTGCATAATAAATCAGACCTACTCTGTGGGTCACTGAGTGCTAGTTACAGCATCTAACAAGTTGTACCTTCAACCTAGCTCTCAATTTTCAAATTAAAATAATTTTAAAGGGATACCAAGTTTCCATACTTATTGAGTTGCAAATGGGTATTCAGGAATATGTGAACTATTTTAATATGAACATTGCAGCTATGTGACACCAAAGCAAATAATTCTATCCATTATACAGGTCAGGATTTGACCTACCATACAATGGCTCTTACACCTACTTTTGGGATAGAATACTGTGTTTGGGTATCACAGATATAAAATTCTTTCACAGTCCAGTCCCCAGTATCAGCAATGGGATGTCTTTGCTTATATTACTCTGTGTTCTCCCTATTGCCTGCTTAGATAAAAAGATATTAACTATAATATGCTCAATGGAGGTATATATGAAGATAACTGGACTCAAGTCATAAAATATCCAACTATTAAATGTTTAAAATTATTAAAATATTAAAATTGAAAGTAACAATGATCCAAAACAGATCCTTGGGGTTCCCTGGGTGACTCAGTAGGTTAAGCAGCCGACTCTTGATCTTGGGCTCAGGTCATGATCTCCTGATTGGTGGGGATAGACCCCCTGCATTGGCTCGGCTCTGGACTGACAAGTGGAGCTTGCTTGGGATTCTCGCTCTCCCTTTCTGCTCCTTATCCTTTTATGTGCATTTGTGCTCTCTCAAAATAAATAAACATTAAAGCAAAACAAAACAAAACAGATCCTCATTTTGTTCATAATTAGCTATATAAATGCATAATATATGAAAAAATATTATTCAGAGTCTCTATGATAACAATTGAAATCTATTTTACATGTGGATACTTGTAAACAATGGAAAAATATATTGAATGTAAAATACAGAAACTATAATAGTGCACCTATATATTAGAGTGGATGCTTCCAAGTAGGAAGCTAAATTATATTCTTTCAAGGTTTTAGATTTATCTGATCATGTCTGAAGATGGGTGAGGCAGGCCCTCCGGAAGACTATTTATATAATGGATCCAGTAACCTTCTGAGAAATATCTTATTTCAGGAGAAAAGAGAGTTGAGCTGCACTAAGTTGGTCCAAGAACGATAAATTAATGCCAAAGAGGAAGAGTGGTCATGAGCAGAGAAGAGTATTGATCACTTATAATCCAGTCTCATGAATTTATGTCTAACAGTTGACTGGCGAAAAATTTTTTAAATCAGTAAAATAAAAGAACTGTCTTAGTGAACTTTGTGAAAACATTGAGGAAATGAAGTAGTTCTACTTTGTACCTGGGAAACAGAATAAATCAAAAGTAGGGGAATGAACTATCATCTCTCTAGGTCTCATGTATGTGAATATGAAATATGAAAGTTCATGTGAGCAAAGATACAGACCAGAGAAAGAAGGAAATAACATAGAATATTAATAAGTTTTTGATGGCCTCAACAGAAGATAATGGAACAGAGCAGAAACAAACAAACAAACAAAAACAAATAAAAGGCATATAAGATGCCCCCTGCAGAGTTTAATAACTATTTGGTTGAACTGCATGTTTGTAATTTTCTCCTTCTGATTTTATAATATATGAACAGTGCAAGAAAAAGAATAGAAAAGGCACAAATTATAGCAAAAATAATTCACTTTTTACTTTATCAAAATTAGGAAGAATTAGAGGAAAATGGAGTTCTTGTAGGTGACCACAGCAAACAATAACCACAACAAAATTCTATTATTGTTATTGTGATCTTCTGTTTACTCTTAATTGGGATAATCTTGTTATTTTCACATGTTCACATTAGAATACTGTAGTTACCCTAAATATATTACTCATTGTACTCACTGACTCATTCCTTGAATAAACCATTTTTCCCAAATTACTTAGAAGTCAGCTTTTCCTGTCCTGTGTATATTTGCAAATATAGGCAATGGCATCCCTAGAAGCCTGGATTATCAAATCAACACAGTATCTAGATAGCCACATATATTTGTTCTTCTCTTTGTTGAGTGCTGATGATCTTGGCTTACTTTTGCTTTCTGTTTATTTTTTTTAAACACATACTACATCAGTCTATCTCCTCCAGAAGAAACCAACACAGTGATTAATACTGACCCTTGGGGCATAATTTCATGTCATTAGCACAGTGAAACCAATGGCAGTAGCAAAATGATGCATTTTTACAGTCTCTCTACTCAGCCCCATTTCTGTGATTTTTAATATGCTATTACAAGTCAAGTTTTGTCATTTTCTCAGAAAACTGAATGTCAAGGATGATATTGCCTTCATTTATTGTTGCTTCAACAAATGCTCATGTCCACAATGCCGTCAGACAGGACCCTAAAAATTGCACCATGACAATATAACACGACTAAGTTTGGTGTTGTGGTATAAAAGACATCAACTTCAAGGCATTACAAAAGGAAGAATATTTTGTTCAGAAACTTCATAGATAAATTTATTTAGAGATTTGAGCTGAACGTTTTGAGGCAGAGTGCTTCAGCCCCATATCTTTAATCAGTTTCTGAACATTTGAATCCCCACAAATTGCATATGACAGATTTTTAAGAAATATGTAATGAATAAATGAATGAATAAATTCTTCAGTTTTGAGAGTACAACAGAGTTGCAAATACCTACTTTCATTAGACTAACGAGCTTTCTTAAGATGCACCATAGATGGTGGAGCCAGAATACTGGAAGTCATTATGTCACTACTTGATTGCTGGTACAAGTCACATGGGATCTGTCTGGTTGGTTTTCGTGTTCATTCTGTCCCTACCTGCCTGTCCAACTTCGGTGCTTGGTCATTGCTTCTTCTATCTCACTCCTGTGACCAAAGCTCTTCATTCCCTATTGTGATACCTGTGAATTGTAATTTTTTATACTGACTTTTAAGGATTCCCATGATTTGTCCCTTATTGAACTCCTTTTCCCATATTTCTCTTTCTTGTGAGTTGTTCTTTCCTTGTCCTAGTGCTCAGGCCTTACTGATCCATGCCCATGCAACAACCATTCCTACCTCTGTGATTTACATCATCAACTTCTCCATTGCTACAAATACACTGCTCCTTTCTGTCCTTTCAAATGCTCATCAGTCTTCAATACTTAGTTACGGGGCTTCTGTGAAGTCTTTTCAAACTCATTGGTATCTCACTGCTCATTTACTACTTGCTGATATACAAAGTTACCAGCTGCCAGCAATGCAAATACTAGTATAATTCAGGTTCAAGTTTTGAAATTCTTATATGCTAGTGGGAAAGATGAACATGTAAATAAATAATTATAATGTAGAGAGATAAGTGCAAATCTGAATCTATACAGATGGCTACAAGAGGACATTTACAATCCTTCAATATCTTTCACATATTCAAGAACACATTGTATATTTATTGCCCTGTTGTTTTTTGATGTACACACATTCAGTTTGGTTTTCAGGACATGTATATTGAGGACAAAAACAATGTTGGATTGCATTATGTTTGTATGTTCTTCACACAGCCTAACATAGGGATTCTTATTAGTTGATTTTTCCTTTCTCCCTGTGGTTATCTCAATTTATAGAAAAAATTAGCGAATGAAAGTAATTTTTAACGTTATTCTTCAATATGTTCTCTTTAAAAATTTTTTGACTTATACAAAGGGAATAAGCAGATAATTCATACAAGGAGAGTAAAAGTAGGAACTACAAATATAGAAGGATAGTCAACTGTACAAACTATTAAAGCTTTGTAAAAAAATTTGACAAGAGACCATTTGATAAAATATCTTATAAGCTTTAGAATATTCTGGCTTATATAGCATATAAATTACACTATATTCATTGGTAAAAAAACAGAGCACCTGGGTAATTTATTTATTTTTAAATGTTTATTTATTTATTTTGAGAGAGAGAGAGAGAGAGCACAAGCAGTTTAGGGGCAGAGAGGGAGAGAGAATCCTAAGCAGGTTCTGCACTGTCAGCACAGAGCCTGACATGGGCCTGAAACCCACAAACAGTGAGATCATGACCTGGGCCAAAATCAAGAGTCAGAGGCTTAACCAGCTGAGCCACTCAGGCACCCCATTAAAAGCCATTTAAATACTAAGGGTTTCTAAAAAATCTAGTGAATGACACGTATAGCATCTCAACAATGTTGTCAAAGAGTCATTCATTCATTTATCCCACTGGGGATTCAGCAGTAAACACCATAATTGTTACTCTCTTAAACATATTCTAGCCATGTTTGGGTTGGAAGTAAGAGACAAATGGAAATAGTAGACAGGTAAGCAGGTAGATAGATGATTGATTGATGGATAGATGGATAGATAGAAGATAGAAGATCTGCAGATGAGAAATGTGTTTGTATGAGCATACACATACACAAGTACACACATGCATGTTAGAGCAGATAGTGAAAACTATTAAGAACAATAAAGCAAGGTGAGATAGATAGTTTGGGGCTTTTGACTTTCTAGCCATCGATATTAGTTAGCAATATCTCTGTTCATGTTCACAGAATGGCTACAGCAATATCATTCACTGTAAAAGAGGTGATGACCAAGCATGGGATTTGGACAGACAGGTAGGGACAGAAAGAACAGGAAAACCAACCAGGCAGAGTGACATAGTGACTTCTGATAGCCTTTCGCAGAGAAAGCATAAGAATCATGGTGGGGAGTTTTTCTTTCTGGAAGCTTTCTGTTTTCATGGGATGTAAAATATTTCCCAGAATTCAGTTAGCCAACACACCCCTATTTCTTGTTGGGCAACAGTCAGTCACATGCCCTACCTACACTGAAGACTGAAAATGGTGGGATTATCATGATTGGCATAAAAATGATTCGTCCTCTGGAGCAACACAAGGAGTTTCTCTTCCCACCAAGCACGTTACCCAGTTTGACAAGAGAGCCAAATCAGTCCTCTGTTATCAGGGAAGGAAGGAGGGAGATAGCTTTAAGGGAAGTTGACCAACATTGTCGGTCCACAAGGTTAATTTAGGAAGTTAAATTGGCTGCCCATAGTCACAGGACTATTAATTTGCAGAGCTCTGACAGCAGCCTGAGTATTTTGACTCAGGTCTCTGCTTTTCCACTGTGGAGCAGACTGTAGCCCCCTGCTGTTTTGTTCTAGGCACACTGCTAGCACAGAGTAGATGTACATGGAAGGAATGGGTGAAATGCATAGAATACACTGAATAAAAACACTAACATGTTTCTCCAGAATGTGTTTGAGTTTTTTAAAATGTATTCCACTTTTTCAACTCCCTTCTTAAAATGTTGGGTTGACTTTCTCTAGGTGTAAGAGATTTTCTAGAAGAGTGGGTAGACCTTGGGCTCCTGATGGTCACTGTCTTACTTCTACCACTAACTTGGCAAGTGGTCTTAAAAGTCATGTGATCATTTATAATCCCTATTTCTTTCCTTTACAAAGAAACTAATTGCATCTTCCGTGAATTTTGGTAATGATCATATGTGATTTTTATATGTGATAATAAATGCACAGTGCCTGACACAAAGCTATCATATATTAAGTGATGACTCTTATTTTTTTTAAAGTTTTATTTATTTTTGAGAGAGGCAGCATGAGTGGGGGAGGGGTAGAGAGAGAGGGAGACAGAGGATCCGAAGCTGGTTCTGCACTGACAGCAGCAAGCCCGATGTGGGGCTCAAACTCATGAACCATGAGATCATGATCTGAGCTGAAGTTGGTGCTCAACCAACTGAGCCAACCAGTGCCCCAACGCTTGTTTTTAATAATACATTGCACTTTTTACATCTATAATTTTGTTTTATTCCTTAGTAACTTAGTTTTACCTGTTAATCATGTCTTACCGGACCATCTCTAAGAGCTTAGAGGGCAAGAAAAACAGCAAATTATTTATTTACTATTTTAACTCTGCAGATTTCTCAATGCACAGTAATTAGTAGTAAATATATATGAAGTGAATCTATCTATCTATTTATCTATCTACCTATCTATCAATTTATCTATCTGAATATAGTTCTTGCTGTGGACCCTCCATAAAGAAATGTTGAATAAGTAACATTGAAACTCAAAAATCTTATGATTTGATGGTCCTAAAATCATAGATTTTGACTTCCTGTGAATCTTATAGAAAGCCCTAAAAATAATTTATTTATTTTTTCTCTTAAAGCCTAAACAGGGATAAATAAGAAACATCACATGAAGTATTTTCTCAATCTGCAAAGACTGAGGGCTTTTTGATATAAGATTCAATGAGGTTAGCTAGTATAACCCCTCATGCAGTATTGGACAGGAAACTATTCGATTTAGTCAAGGTATTTGAAATTAAGTCTGGTGTGGAAGTAAGGGGAAGTACATTAACCTGGTTAAGTCTTCTCTCATTTTATGCTGGAAGAATAAAAATTATTTTTATCAGAAGCATCCTTTGATGTTGATGTTGATGTCAGTTCAATTGCCCTCCCAAAGCAGACGTTCAGTGCAGGGGCCCTGAAGTTTGTATTTCCATTCAATTATCTCCAAGGAAGATATATGAAGCATATATTTGCATGAGTCTGAAACACCAGCCTAAGGGAAAGAAACTGAAGCCTATCTGCTTGTGAACAATGGGCTTCATTTCATGCTTTGTTCTAGCTAGCGGGCAATGGACTTTATTCAATCACTGAAGAACAGTAGCTAATTTTCCCTTCTAGTCCCCAGGGCACACTTGGTATTAAATGAAAACAGTAAACTGGCATATGGAAAGCATTCAATAAATGGTGGATAACGTCTTATCTAACCTTTGGATCAGTCCTATTGAAGTAGGCTTTATTATTCTCATTTTGTAGATAATGAAATGGAAGCTTAGATACATTATATACATTTGGCATCCAACAGCCCTGGATTTGAATCACAGCTCTGCCACATTCTAACCCTGTATCCTTGGGCAAAGTCTGTCCTATCTTCACTAAGCCATAAGAAGTCCATTTTCCCCTCCAACAGATAGTCGACTTCAGTGGAACTCATATTTTGTAGACCTTGCACATCTATCACCTGATCGTTACTTGGGGTTGTGCAGACTGGGTACACACCTGCACTGTGCTCTCTGCAGATTTACCCCCGTCACATCTGGACACACACCCTTGCTCTTACACTGTTAGTGGTGAGGGAACTTAGAGCTTATTGTTCTGCTTATGCAAAGCTTCAACTTATGAGCTAGGGAATTGTTTCAACTTTTCATAGATGATTCATTTTTGATAAAATTTCACTTGATAATTCATAAAAAAAAATGATGAAAGCCATCATTACAGGGCACCTTGGGTAGATCAGAGCCTAATATCACAGAAACCTTTCCCCAATCATTTTAGATCATCAAGCTAAATAATGGATCTGAAGTTTCCCGATGTCTTTTCTGCCATGAAGTTTAAATTAGATATGGTCTCCCCTGGGTACCATTCAAAAGAGTTCTAATGACAGTGTAAAAATATTGAAAGGAGCTAAACGAGATTCTTTTATTTAAATATACATAACTATATATGTACTAACTTCACTTGATTGAAGTGAAAAGGAAAGAGCTAACTTCAGTATTAATTTCATTCCCTCATTGCTTGACTTTATATAGAAATGCCAATAATTCTGAGGTTTTTCAAGATGGATATTTATAATTACTGCAGATTTCATTAGCTAAAAAGCCAGAATTAGAAGGTAAAAATTAGATTTTAATGAACAATTCTTTGGAAGGATGTCATGAATTGGTATCTGGAGGATATAAGCACAACTTAAAAATCAAGCAGATTAAATGAGTCCAGAAAGGACTGGATGGAAATAAAGATTAAAATGACTTCAAAAGACAGGTCCCTCCTGAAACGTTTTTCCACCCCCCCCCCCCAGGAAAATGACATAGTAAGAAAAGAAATAAGGAAGAATACAAAATGTGTGTTTTAAAAAGTAATTTGTGTTTTAAGGCTTTATAGTTGGTGGGGAAAATTTCAGTTGACAATTTTTACAGTTCTGATTTAACACAGCAAATTAAAGGCTTTGGCAGCAAATAAATAGATTCACAATGATTGGTGCTGAAATTCGATGGCCTTCCACAGGATATTGTTCAAACTCTGCCTTGTCAGACTTCATGAATCCAGCAGTATCTTGGGCGAGGTTAATGATCAAAATAAATTTAGGGTATGGGTTTTCCAATCCAGCCTGGGAAGAGATCTTCTGCTGAGGATGATAGAAATAGTAAGTAATATTATTATCACAGCCAAATGCACAGAGCAGTTTCCTATGCCACGCACTGTGCCGAACATTTTATACACATAAAACATGTTTACTTGAAGATATGATTTAACAAGGAGATTGAAGAGAGAAAAGTAAGGAGAACCTTTGCCTTGCAGTCTTAGTTTATTTCTGTTAAGTAGTATGTATTGGATCATAATAGCTTCACATCAGACTTGTGATGGCATTTATATTTTTAAAATAACGTTTTTTAAAACAATTTCTTTAATGTTTATTTATTTTTGGTTTATTTATTTTTGAGACAGACAGATGATGAGTGGGGAAAGGGCAGAAAGAGAGGAGGCACAGAATCTGAGGCAGGCTCCAGGCTCTGAGCTGTCAGCACAGAGCCTGACATGGGGCTTGAACTCATGAACTGTGAGATCATGACCTGAGTCAAAGTCAGATGCTTAGATGACTAAGCCACACAGGCACCCCAAGGTTTTTTTTAATATAAGAAAATGGAAAATAATTACTTTTATTTACATAGTGGTATTCATGAAGCATGAACACTTTATTCTGGGAGCTAACACTTACTTACAAGAAGTCACAGAATCACTAAGACTGCCTAACAATATTGTGCTTGGCAATAGATTATGGTGAGTGTGTGCTACTCTGGCAGAGGACTGAGAATTCTAATTCAGTCTAGGTAGTGGGCCAGTAATTCTCAGCTCACATTCATGGCCATTCATAATCCCCTTCCCTTTTGCCAAAATATATCTTCCTTTATGTGGTCTCATTCTGAAATATCTCTATCTCCTATGATTTTTATTTTTTAAACGAAGCAAGGAAAGATTCTTTATGGCCCTTTGATTGTTCAGAATTCTGTTGTGGGGCACTAATAACAAATCATTTCAAAAACTCACTTGTTTGAAATATTTTGGCCCTTCTGGAAACTTCATGTTAGTTTGGTGGTGTTATTGTTTTTGTGAAAGTGTGTGTGTATGTGTGCATGTGATGATTAGGGAATGGACTTAGAAAGACAACAGGAAGAAAACAGAATACATTAGCATCCCTATTTAGACCTCGTATCTTTCCACCTTCTTCTATTCCTCTACAAATCCTAATTCTAGATTAACTGGAATAAGTGGGCTAGTCCTGGCATTTTCTACAATGTAGTCTCTTTGGCCACAAAATCTTTTCTTGCACAGACACCTAGTACTTTCATATGTGTCCACTGAAATGTAACTTATTTTTGGGGGAATGTAGGTAAAGATGTCACCATATCTGTCAAGACATCCATTAACTGCTAGTCAAATTTTCCATTCTAATACCAAAAACCTTTAGAAACATCCTATGGAACTCCTCTCTGTATTATGATGTTATGCTAGTCATGCATTTCCTCTTACTATCTAAAAGAACCTTGAAGACAGCATCCATGACTTACATATCTTTATCCTCATCACTGCTTCTTATTTAGGGATCTACATTTTGAACATATTCAATAAATGTTACTGAATAACGCATGCCTGAAATAAAATTGAAGTCCCATAGAATTTTGTCCTTAAAGACCCCATTAAAAAATGGTTTCTTTTTTTAAATGTTTATTTATTTTGAGAGAGAGAGAGAGAGCAAGAGCGAGCATGGGGGAGGGGCAGAGAGAGAGAGAAGGAGACAAAGAATTCCAAACAGGCTCTGTGCTGTCTACACAGAATGCAATGCAGGGCTTGAACTCAGGAACCGTGAGATCATGACCTGAGCCAAAACCAAGAGTCAGACACTTAGCCTCCATCCATAGTAGAGCCTCTTCCAGTTGAATCCTCTGAGGTGAGACAAAAGCCTTTAAAGATATAATTTTCCAATTGCTGATGCTTCAGGCCTATTTTAGAAAATATAAAACTTCTGTTTTGGAAGCATAACAACCTCTTTCTAATGAGGCAAAGAATGCATTTCCATTAACATTACAAACTGGGAAGGGTATTTCAAACCAGGGAAAACTCACTATACATATAAAGAGTCTAAAGAGTGAATTCGGCATCCATTATTCATTCTCATTAGGATACATAACAAATATTTTCATAATTTTACTAAGAATAATTTGTAGTTCCTTTTAATTTTTGTTTATAGTTTTATTGAGCTCTTTGGAGCTCAAACGTTTATTGTTTTGCTAGATCATTTGTAAGATTACTAGAAATTATACTTTACGATGTCTACTGGAGAGAAAGGATCTATATTTTTACAAATCCTGACTAAATTTTCTGATTCTCCAAGAATTTTAAGATGCCCTGAAATTCTGTTTTCTTTTCTTCTCTCTCTGGAAAAATAGGAGAGCAAGTTATAAATTGCCACAATAATTGTATGGCAGCTCTGATATCCAGTTATCAAATCATATTTATGATAAGGATTAATTAGTAATATTTTCCAAAAGATAACATTAAATGTAGATGAGCTGGATAATAGGAGAAAAGAAACAAACAAACGAAACACTGAAATATTGCAGGGAAATCACTTTGAGACCAATTCCTACAAGCCCCAGAATAATGAAATCCAGACAGTTCAAGAGCCCTTGAATGTTGATGGGCATTCCACCATGGCAGTCACTAAATAAATTCACCAAAATTACTTACAAATAAATGAGCTTCAGAAAAGGGAAAAACTATATATCTGAAAATTATTTATATTTGTTCTAATTTCCAAGCTTGCTATGCTCCAAGCAGGCATAAAAGGAAGGAAAATCTTAATAAGTAACATAGAGGAAGAATCCCTTTATCTTCACTTAACTGACAATGAGAATTGGTAGCTTTAAGCAAGTAAACAAAGAAGCTCTGGGTTCTACTGGAATTCACCTGAGTCTTACTCCGATTTTACCAACTCATTCTATAGTAATTGAAAACGCCACAAAAATAATGCCCCCCCCACTATAGTGTGAAATTAAGCAATTACTGTAAACAAGGAATAGTCAAGTTCAACTATTTTAACAATAAATTGTCACAGTGCTGTTTTTAATCTATATGTACAAAATAATTTATCATTTATATAGCACCTTCTCCCTTGAATATGTCAACACATCAATCTGGCTTTCTGTCTCCTGCAAGTTCTCAATCATCTTTACATGAGCAAACAGTCAGATTCTAAGGGAAGCAAACATCCTAATATATTCATGCTATTATTGTTCCTTGGAAAAGATCCAGAGCCTCAATAAGGCAGTGATTGGAAATGCACAAAGTATTTTAATATCCTAATTATTTTGATTTAACTTCCTCTAATAGTTTAAATTGATACTGAATTTATTTAGAACCCATTAGCGTTTTTTTTTCTTTTTTTCCAACAGATCATAAACACAGACTGAACTTAATCTCAAGACAAAATTAATTATTCATGCTTCAAATTGCCGATACACTTTTCCAAAAACCTGCCACCCCCTTCTGCATTCAGGCTTTTATTTTAATTCCTTTTCCATTTTAGGAAAGTAATTACTGGCAATGTATATGTCATTCTGAAGAGAAGTGAAGCTTTCTACTCAATGATCTGAACACAAAACCGACACTCGGAGCCACAAAGAGAGAAGTCAGTAGGTGTCATCAATTCAGGTTTATTATTGCAACCTACCATCCCCTTGAAGCTGCGCTACCCTGGTGAAAAGGACAAAAGTTACAAGAACCATCTCTCCTGCATTAATAACAGGAGACTCAATTATTAAATTATCTCACACACTACAGAAGACTCAAGGCTGTGTTTTCAATGAACACAGTACTCTTCTTTATAAATTAATGCTCACCTTTTGGTTGTTTTGCTGAGTTCAAATGGTTGTTTTCAAGAGGAGTGGGTGTTTGATTCAATGGGAACATTACATATTCAACCTTGTTAATAACCAACTATGGCAATGCAAGTCTTTGTCACCCCTGCCTTCCCAAACATCAGTAGTTAGATAATCATAGAAACGATCAACCAGAAACCTACTAATACCACAAATGGTGCTAAGCATTTCACATGTATGAATCTCTTTCAGTTCTCAGACAATCTTATGAGATCAAGTTCTATTAGTATCTCCATTTTACAAAGGATAAAAAATAAATCTAAAAATCAGAAAGGAGAAGTAAATTGTTCAAAACTCTACAAATAGCAAGGAACAGAGCCAGGTCTGTTTACCTTTTAACCCTGATGTGATTAACTACATCATGCCACCTCTCCACTTTGGGGCCACATGTACATTTTGTTATACTTAAGCAGGGCATCCTTGTGTAGGTCCCTGGTGTATGGCTGGAGGCTGTGAAAAATATAAAGATAATCCCAATGCTCAAGAAATTCCTAATGTAAGAAGAAAGAAATACTTAACACATACACATTTTGTTTGTAAAGAATGAAAGTGGTAATTTTGAAGAAAATTTATTTTTTCCTTAAAATATGAGCCGATAATGCAAATGGAAGAAAGTTGAGAGCAAGGGCATACACCATCTAGTTTGATCATGCAGAATCTAGACCCATGGTCTTGCTTAGCTCTGTCACTCACATCACCATTATCCTGGCAAAATCTTTGGCTCTTCTGGCCCAGATTCCTTAACTGTGAAGAGGAATTGCTGGATCACATTAAGAAAATATATCTAAAACCACTTAGAAGAAGAATAAAACATGATCCAATCATAAGATGTGTTATCTCTAGTTTCAGTGACACAATTCATTTCATCTCTGTCTTCTATTGTACAGCACAAGAATTGCTTTAAAAAAAACTGCAAAGCTGATTCGTTTTGTATTATTTTTCAGGTGAAGAGCATCATTATTGAAGGTAAGATCTAATATTTTTTTCTTTTTTTTTTCTCTCTCCCCAGGCTGATTTTACTTAAGTACAAAGAGTCTGATCAGTGATATTACCCACAGCTTAGGGAAGAGAAAATTATGAAGCAAAAAACAAATAACAGGATGATTCAAACAGGCTTTTCTTTTGTTCTAGTGGAGGTAGCAAAGGGGAGTAACTGTCTTGTCTTGATATGGGGTGTAATCAAATTCTGTGTTTCCTGTTCACAGTATTCCCAACAACCGCCCTGTTGGAGCCTAATGCAATACATGACCAACAAGCCAATGATATGATCCCAATAGATGTAACTTTGGCATAAATTACAAGCTTCCTAAATCAATGAGTTCTCTGGCCCTTCTTCTGCCCTCCAGTGATCTACCCTTCTCTTTTATCTCCATCTACTCAAATCACAAGCAACCTCTGGTTCACTTCGTGCCTTCCATGCAGGCTTCCTTGTTCAGAGTTTGGCTATGACTTAAATTCTCTGATGCTGACTTTTGGCTCTAATACTTCATAACTGCTGTAAGTTGGGGCTAGTTACTTAAAACTTACTGAAGTTTAGTATTTCATCTCTAAAAGGGGAAATATATAGTCCATTGTAAGAATTTAAGTAAGCTGATATACGTAAATAAGTTTAGCACAGTGCTCGACATGAAATAAGTGAACAAGAAATGTTAATTAGTGTGGCAATTTGTAATAGCCAAAGCCTGAATGAGCTCTCTCACTATGTGGGAATTATACGTGTTTTGTCTGTGCCTCTCCTTTGGTCATTAGCATTAACTTTTTCTATTTTTGACAGCGCGTCTTCTAGAATTTTTTCAGGTGTGGCTTTCTAATTCAATTTTGAGGATAAAATATAGGAGCTACGTATTTCTGCATTCTCCAGAGTATCTAATAGATTGCATTCAAATCAGAGGTGCTCAGTAATATTTTTTTGTATGAATAAATGAATAAATAGGTGGCTCACTTGTCTCCTGGAGTATGACCGATGGCTAAGCTTCCTCTGAATATTGTACTTGTTGGTTCTTCCGCCCCCACAAGAGTCTGATATTTGGATTATCTCTCAGCCTGTGAACAGTTCCTTCCCTTTTTATATTCCACTATGTGCACCACTTAGCCAGTGTTCAGCTTTCACTCCATTGTGGCCCATTGAGAGAAGACAAAATCCACCCTGGCTGTGCTCAGGTCGTTAGACTCCAGGACATTGTTGTGGACATTTGGTTGATTGACAAGAAAATACATTAAAATTTCAAGAGTAACTTTGAGGCAAGTGTGCAAAATAATGTAGTCACCTAACATTCAAGATATTCTTTCTAGAGGGAAGAAAGCAAGCAGTCTTCTCTTGCATATAGATCCCACCCCTGCTGAGACAGAGGCCTGTCATGCAAATCATCCTGGCCTGAGAGTGAAAGCTAGAAAGACCAGAATTCCTGAGTGGCTTTCTGCGAGCTTGGGGAAGTGACTTCTCTCTCTCTGCAGCTCAGCTTCCCTTGTGCAAAGGAAGGTAAACCAGAGGTCCTCTCAGATTCTTTCAAAATGTGCAGTTGTATGAATATAAAATGCATAACACATAGTAATGCATAACATAATAAACCAAACCAGTATGAAGAAGTGGGTGTTTAAAAATAGGGGTGCCTAACTGGCTCAGTCGGTGCAGCTTGTGACTCTTGATCTCAGGGTTGTGAGTTCAAGCCCCATGTTGGGTGTAGAGATTATTTAAAAATAAAATCTTAAAAAAAAAAGGAAAAGTATTTTGAAGTCTACTATAGAAAAATAAAAGCCCCATTTCAATGGATCAAGTTCATACAATTCAGTCAAAATTTGACATTATCAAAGAGTCACTTGATTTGAAGTCAGAACGTAGCGTAGGGGAGAGAGGAAAAGATGTTAGGTCCCATGTGACACAAATCAGAGCCCATTTCAGAATAGTGCAAAAGTTAACTGGGTTTTTTATTTTTTTTTTTAAAGTTTAACAAGTTAAAAAAATCTTTACCTTGGAGAAACAATGTAGTTTTTCTTACAGGTTTTTGGATAGAGCAGGTAATGAAAAAAGGCTGACTTAAAAAAAATCACTTCTGTCTCAAGGAATGTGAATTCAGGTGTAGGGATCTGAATTTAAGAAGTTTCTATGGTTTCAAATCTGGGAGCTGAAAATCCTTCATGTGAAATGCAAATAGAAACAATCTAACAATTTTCTATAGTCACCCCAGGTTCCTTTCATGCCTAACATCTGCCCCACCCCCTCCAACACCCACACTGCTCCAGTAACTGTCTCTCCCAGCAGAGATGCTCTGGAGGGGAGGGGAGGAGAAGGCGGTGGAGGAAGCTCTTTGCCATTTGTAACTATTTCCCAACAACCTGCAAGTGTTCCAAGTTGCTTGGCAGCGTGCTGCATATAAAATTAAATTTGAAGTGCTAATTTGGCACAATTTTTTATTCATAACACCAATTCGCAACATTAATTTTGACATGTCTTTTTTTTTTTTTTAATTCCCTATTGGAACTGAAAAGTCTCTCTTGGCGAAAGAAGTATTTGGTGAGAAGTGTGATGAAGCCTCTGCTTCTGGCTGTGGGTGAGCTGTGTTCCCTGCCCCACCTGGGTAGGTGGGAGCTACTTCCTTATCAGGCTTAGGAGCGAGTTAACTCCAACTGCCTGCCATTGACTCCAGAAAGCTGATAAATGGCACTTATTTCGTACTCATGGCCTAGTTTGTAAGCTCATAAATCACCGTGAACATGCTGAAACTCATTTGCTGGAGCCTCCTCTTGATAAACCAGAGTCAGGTACCTATGAGAGGTCAGGGGATCTGCTCAGAGATCTGGGCTCCACTCCTGGAGCCCATTATATTCCTTCATTAAACACTGGCCAGACGGAATGTCTACCATTGAAAGTGTGTGTGCACAGCTGTGGCCAAGGAGAGGGGTTGTGAGTGCTTGGAGCATGGAGGGAGGGCAGGCGGAGCAGAGGGTGGCTCTATAATATAACACCAAAAATCATAGAGTTATGTAATAACCCTAGCTTTGTGTCTTATAGTAGTTTCCCCCTCCCACAAAATGCATTTCCCTATCACCTTGCCAATTGTGCTTACTGAGCTTGGAGCAACACCAGCATGCTGTACAGGAAAGTAGCTTGATCGTGCACTTTTAGCTCATATCATAAGAAACCCTGTGAAAATGGGAGCTTTATGCTACCAGCAGAGCATGGGTGGAACGTAGACAGCTCAGTCAAACTCTGCTTTAATGCTGGGAAAAGTCAGTGCTCTCGCTCTGGGGTTAGAGAGGAAAAGAGGAATATTCCTGAAAGTCCTAGAGGCCACTAGGCCATACGACAAACTTTACTACAAAGCCTTGGATGGCCTTTGGTTATATGGAAGCCAAACATCTCTGACCTTTGCTATTTCTTAAACTGGATTTTATTTTGATTTGTAAAAACCAACTTTACTGATTTAAAATCTAATGAAATTTGTGTCATCTGCATTATAATATATAATGTAATATAAATTACATGCAATAAAATGTACCCATTTAAGTGTATAATCAGAGGAGTCCGATCTATATACTTGTGAAACTAACACCACAATAGAGATAAAAAATATCAGTCACACCAATGTTATCTCCCTATCAGCACCTCTCCCTGGATTTGTATTTTAAATGGTTTTATTGTAGATAGGGTACAGTTGGAACTCCCTTTTGTCCAGACTAAAAAATTTCTGCCTTTCAAATGGAATATCTGTATCACTTAAATCATGATTTTCAAATATGAATAGGATTCAATCTATAATCTTGTTTCCTATTTATCATGTCGGTGTCTGTTCTTTTTCTCTTTCCCCTTGCCTTTTATTGGATTGATTTATTCTATTCCATTCCACCTCCTCTGTTAGTTTAGTCGGTGCCTCAGAGTTTGAGATATGTATCCAAAATGTAAAAATGCATAAGCCTTACAGGAATATACTTTAATTTTCCTCTTGTTCTTTCTGATATTCTTGTCAGACATTTTTCTACATATATTATAAACCCCACAATGCATTGTTGTTGTTGATTGAAATGGTTGATTTCCTTTGAAAGACTGAATAAATGAGGTAAAATGATTTTTATATTTCCCATCTGTGGCGATCTTCATTTATTTATGTAAACCCAGGTGTCCCTCTGGCGTTACTTCCTTCCACCTGAAGAACTTTGAAAGTATCCTCCATAGTATGAATCTGCTGCCATAAAATTCTTTCAGCATGTGTGGTCAGAAAATTATTCATTTCACCCTAAGTTTTGGAGATTTTTTTTCTTGGTTGGAGATACAATTCTAGGTTATCAGATTTTCTCCACAGACACTTGACTGATTTGCCCCACTTCCTTCTGAAGTGCGTATTCTATACGACACCTTCAGTAATTCTTACCCTTGTTCTGCACTTGCTCTGTCCTTTTTCTCCACAGTAATTCTGACCTTTGGTCCACAGGATTTCAAATGTCTTTTAATGGCCTGGTGCCTTATGTTATTTTTATTTCATCACTATTTTTTGTCCATTTGATAATGATGTCCCTTGGTGTGGTTTTCTATAATCTGTGTGTTTATTGTTTCCATCAAATCTGGAAAAAACTGGTCATTATTTTTTCAAATGCTTTTCTGTCCCTCCTCCTGTTTTTGGAGACTCAAATTATACGCATGTTATACCAATTGGTATTCTTCCACAGGTCACTGAGGCAATGTTCTTCTTCGTGCAGTGTTTCTTTTTGTCTCTGTGTTTCAGTTTGGATAAATTCTAGCATTCTTGTTCAAGTTAGATCCTATTTTCTTTTGTAATCTCGCATCTTGTATTAATTCCAACCTGTGAATTTTTCAGTTCAGATATTTTATTTATTTATTTTTATTTTTTTTAATGTTTATTTTTTGGAGAGATTGTGAGAGAGACAGAGTGCCAGCCAGAGAGGGACAGAGAGAGGAGACACAGAATCTGAAGCAGGCTCCAGGCTCTGCGCTGACAGTACAGAGCCTGACATGGGGCTTGACTCATGAACCGTGAGATCATGACTGAGCCAAAGTCAGATGTATAACCAACTGAGCCACCCAGGCGTCCCTGATGTGGAACATCTTTTTATTAGCTTATTTGTCATCAGTGTATCATCTTTGGTGAAGTGTCTATTGAGGTCTCTGGCCCATTTTTTAATTGGGTTTTTTGCTTTCTTATTTTTGAGTTTTAAGCATTCTTTGTATGCACAAAGAATAAGTTTTTTTTTTTTTTTTTGGATAAGAGTCCTTTATCAGATGTATTTTGCAAATATTTTCTGTGGCTTGTGTTTTCATTCTCTTGATATTGTCTTTCCCAGAGAACAAGTTTTTACTGTTAACATAGTGCAGCTTATCACTTCTTTTTTTAATTTATTTTTTGAGAGACAGAGAGAGACAGCATGAGCAGGGGAGGGTCAGAGAGAGAGGGAGATACAGAATCTGAAGCAGGCTCCAGGCTCTGAGCTAGCTGTCAGCACAGAGCCCAATGTGGGGTTCAAACCCACAATCCATGAGATCATGACCTGAGCTGAAGCCGGACGCTCAACCGACTGAGCCACCCAGGCGCCCCAGCTTATCACTTCTTTAATGGATTGTATCTTTGGTAGTGTATCTAAAAATTCATTGCTGTACCCAACTATGTTTTCTTTTAAGTTATCTTCTAGGAGTTTTATAGTTTTGTGTTTTACATGTAGGCCTATGTCCATTGTGAATTAATTTTTGTGAAGAGTGTATTGTCTGTGTCTAGAATCATGTTTTTGCATATGGATCTGGTTGTTTCAGTACCATATTTTTGAAAATGCTATCTTTGCTCCATTTTTTTATTTTCTTGTCCTTGCTCCTTTGTCAAAGATCAATTCATGTTATGACTATATTTGCGACTATAATAGTTTTCTCTTCTGTTCTATTGATCGATTTGCCTATTGTTTTACCAATATCACACTGTCTTGATTACTGTAGCTTTACAGTAAGTCTTGAAGCCAGGACTTCCTATTTGTTTTATCCGTCAATATTGTGTTGGCTATTCTGGATCTTTTGCCTTTCCATATAAGCTTTAGAATAACTTTGTCAATATTCATAAAATAACTTGCTGAGATTTTTATTGTGATTGCTTTGAATCTATAGATCAAGTTGGGAATAACAGACATCTTGATAATATTGAACATGGAGTATCTCTCCATTAATTTAGTTCTTCTTTGATGAATCTTTCTTCTGGTTATGGAATGCCTTTACCTGCTTTTTGATGTATCTGGTAATAGGTCAGTTTTGTGAATATTACATTGCTGAGTGTCTAGAATTAAAGAGCACTGGGCTTTGTTCTGTCAGGAAGTTAGATTATTTGTTGATCCATATGATCTTTTCATGGCGTGATTTAAGCTTTTTTTTTTTTTTTTTTGAAGGTGGGTCTAGAGCTAGAGGAACTCTCATTCAAGGATAGTTCAGCCTTACTCCTACAACATGAAATTTTGGGAATTAACTCATTGCTCTAGGGCAGCACAAAGGACTCTCCATTCTGGCTGGTTGAAGCTTGAACATCTCTTTACCCTCTGTGAGATTTGAATCTGGTTCACCTTATTGCTCTGTAATCCTTATTTATTCATCTCTGTTTTTTTTCACCCTATAGGAGGGTAGCTTACTACTTAGCAATTATTCAAGAGGACCCTTATGTAGATTTCTAGAATTCTTTTTTTACATTGCTCTATTTTTTCAGCGTTCTACCCACACTTCCAGAGGCCTCAGCCTCATTGAATTTTGACCTCTCTGTCTTCTATTCCGCAAGTTCCTCAGGCCCTGCTTATTTGCCCTTCCCAGCACTATGGTTCAAGAACTGTCCCTAGGCATTTATCTAGGTAAATTGTAGTACGCAGGTCATTTATTTCCCTTCTCTCCAGCATTACATTCCAGCACTTCCTAGTGTCCAATATATGAATTCAGTCAGTAATATATTTTGCCCAGTTTTATAGTTGTTTATGGTGTTTTTTTTTTTTTTTTTTTAGTATTCCATTATGGCCAGGAATGGAAGGAATCCCTTTACCTCCCTTATGTACTTTAAATTTCAATAAAGTAAACTGTGGTTGAGTATGTTCACAAGGTAAGGCAGTTTGAATTTTCAACTTTCTGGATCTCATACAAAACACTGAATTTTGTATTTGTGTCAAGTAACTAATAAACCATAGTCTTTATCTTTTCCAAAGCCATAGAGAAATTTTACTGCTAGGAGAGAATAAAGGGAACATTTAAGTTAATCCTTGGTTGATGCCTGGATGACCTTCTATAGAATACTTCTATTTTATTAGGAGCTTATATTTGAACATCTGTAATGGTGTGAAACTCCGTTCTCCCAGAGGAATCATATCACATGGTAAAACAGCTTTGTTACAAAGTGCCTTCTTATGTGGGTCTAACCTCTTTCCTCTTGTACTTCCCAATATCTGACTCTTATGCCAGACACTGGAATCATCCATAATGTAATATTTTTAATCATTCATACCTTACTTGCTTCCAAATCAGATTTGAAGCAGCCTATGCAGAAGATATGCATGGCAGATACTTGATGCATGAGAATAGCTCCCAGTCCCTTAGGCTTTCTCTAGTCCAAATTAAGTGTTCCTGGTTACTCAATTATTTGTCATTTGAATAAGGATTAGGACCCTTTTAAGAGACATCAGAGAATAGAATGGTGGTTTCCAGAGACTAGTGGGAGGGGATAAGGGGAAAAGCATAGTTTTTGTTCAGTGGGTATAGAGTTTCAGTTTTGCAAGATAAGTTAAAGAAAGCTGTTAGACAACTGTACTGTGGACATAAAAATGGTTAAGATGCTAAATACTATGTTCTGTTTTTTTAACTAAAATTTAAAAAATGACAGTGGATCCATGTAATAAAGGCAGTTGAAGAAATATGCAAAACTGGAAGTCTCTTCCAAAGCTCATTAGGATGTGTTCATTCTATAGGCATCAAAGGTAGATCTTCTTATCAATGGACATTGTCAAATTGAATTTTGTTTTAGAGCTCTGTTGAGTAGGAGACAGGAAAGAAAATGGAGTTAATACCATGGTAGGGGCTCTAAAAATCAGGCAATCAGTTAAGGCAGCTAGGTCTACAGAACTAAAATTACAAGCACTACTGTTGCTACTATAGATTTAAGGGTTTTTATATTGGATAAAAATCAACCCCTTGACTTGAAGTTGGAAGATGACCAAGACCCAGTTTAAATTAAAACATTAATGTTGTTGGCTGGGAGTCAGCCAACTAGCTCTGGAATAAGCTGCATACCAGACTCATCCCAAATAAAGCCTCTATGTCATCCACAAAGTGGGCTTAACTTTGAGGCTATTATTGTGACAAGCCTGAAGGTCACTGAGGCGGGCCACATGATACTACACACCATGATTCTATGGTCATATGGGAAGATTACATTGTTCTGCCCATGCAGCATCCATTTTCCCCTCAACTAGTTAGAGCATCTGATTTTCATTTTGTTAACAATCTTAAGGTATGGATGATGCTGACCTACTCCAATAGACAAACAACCTTGGCCTTGTCAATCAGAGAATTTCTTCTTACTGGCCATAGAGATAGAGTCACAGATTGCACATAATCCAAGCAAGGACTACAAAACTCAAATTTTCTGGAATTACTGAAAAAAAAATTCCTTCAGCTGTAGTTACTAAGCTAAAAGAAGATAACATTCTAGAAGCCATTCTAGAGACACAGAGTGAAGTAGAACCAAGTGAGAGATAAATTTCAGGTGACATTTTGAACCTCTCTATTTGGCTGGGCCAAATCCAAGGGTTCAAAATTCCCTTTTGTGCCTACATCAATTTGTAGTATTCTGTCATTCAGAATACCAGAGGTGGTATTCTGTCATTTATAACAAAAAATGATCTGAAAATAGTACTATACCAAGTTAAATTATTCCACAGATCTTTCTCCTCATAGATATATACTTATACCTCATGCCTCAACTGGTTTGTAAATTCCCAGAGCTCCAACAGAAGGACTTGTTCTCTTTCGTTATTTATCATAATGCATATCACAATCCCCAGAACATAATAGATACTCAATAAATGGTGATTAAACTCTTTTTCTCTCACCATCCTCAGGTTAATTGCATTATTCCTGAGTTTGGAAGTTCAAGGTTTTAAGTGGAGTGCATTCTACTGGTAGAGTCTGGGTGATTTATTTATTTATTTATTTGTTTTCTGTTTGTTCACTATCTCATGAAAGTGAAACTCTAAGTGTGTATTTTCAGAAGATGTGTTGTTTTTCTTTTGTGTCAAAACCCACTCCATCCCCCCTCAAGGAAAAACAAACACAAGAATAAAATCAATCTCTTTAGATACCTCTGTATCTCAGTACACCCTCTCTCTGCCAAAACCTCAGATCATATGTGCTAGAACTTCTATTGTAGACATAACATAAACACTGTCTTCCATATTAAGGATTCAAGGAATCCTAACCATGAGTATACAAAATCTGGTAATTACTCTTTAACTGTGCTGCATGTTTCCATTAAATGCTTTGAATATTTGAGATAATATGCTTTACTTTCTTATATCTCTAGGAATAAGTAGGAGGTGATAAATTGATATTTTAATGTCAAAAAGAGAGACTAGATTGCTTGGGGCATAACTTGAATTTACCTATTGGCTGTGATAGGTTTTTCTTTGAAAGAAAGAAAGAAAGAAAGAAAGAAAGAAAGAAAGAAAGAAAGAAAGAAAAGAAAGGAAAGAAGAAAAATGACAAAAGACATGGTGGCTGTCTTAAATAGTGAAGTGATTTAAGCAATATCACAGTGGGGGAGGGACAGGAAGGGTTTGTCTGGTTCTATTCTATTCTGGTGATGGGATTGGGAGTGTTAAATTGTAAGCTACTAGGGTTTGAATCTTCGCTTATTAGCTGTATCACTTTGAGTGAAGTATGTCATCTCCCTGTCACTTTGTTTTCTCATATGTAAAATACATTCATAATAGAATCTACCTCACTGGGTTATTATGAATTATTATGGGTTGTTATGAGCACCAAGTAAGCCACTACACATAAAACTTCTAAAACAGCGCACAAAGTAGGTTTTCAATAAATGTAAGCTTTACATTGTAGAGAAATGTAAGGATGAGTAAAGGCTCTTTGTACAGGGCAAGAAAACCCTCCTGAATGAAAGATGAATAAAACAAGGAAAGTAAACAAACAAACAAACACAAAAACAAAAAACATTCTCTCGTTTCCTCCAAATCCTTCTTTCCCTTTTTTCCTTCACTGGGTAGAGAAAGGAAAGTTCTAAAAATTAATGAGCAAGAGATGTGTTTATGTGGGTAACTTCTACATACATCTTCTTTAGTTGCTGAGAACTTCAACGCTGATGCCCCAGATTGGGGAAAATCATTTCATGTCTATCCTAATATGTCAAGGTTATTTTCTCTGTTGATATTTC
Source organism: Cryptoprocta ferox (assembly GCA_028646485.1). NCBI lineage: Eukaryota > Metazoa > Chordata > Mammalia > Carnivora > Eupleridae > Cryptoprocta > Cryptoprocta ferox. Next base: position 60,216,454 of record CM053561.1, read on the forward strand.
AAAATAATGGTAAAACTCAATACTGAAGGAAACTGTATATATTTTTCTCATTGCTCAGGTAGTAAAATGCTACTCACTAGAGAGTAGAGTAAGTTAGATTCTTTTAATTTGAGTGCAAGGGATTAGTGGACACGTATGAAAATAGGCAACCCATTTAGGCAGAAAAGTACCTTCATCATTGTCAGCTCCATGGTTCCAACATACTAGGAAAAAACCCATGTGTCCAAATTGGTCATTGAGTGGATGTGACTGCCAGTTGACCAGCAAGCCAACACTGTACCACTCTGCAACTTTACTCACTCATGAGAACTGACTGAAATTTATACGAGGCGGGGGGCGGGGGAGTTTGCTGCTCAGCCTCAACTCACCACCAAGGCGTCAATCTCAGTCCTTTCCTGAACTGAGCCCATCAGTCCCATCGACAGCACTGCCTCTTTTCATTTGTCCTCAAACTTGAACTTTGCTGCTTCACTGCTTATTTACAAAGCCAATGCTTGCTGTCTCTATTGTTTCCTTATCTGTTTTATTGGGGGCAAATCATAAGAAAAAAATAATGGAGAAAGAACTTAAAGGTTTTCTAGGAGAGAGCATAGTGTAGATAAGTTGTATCCAAATTTAGTTTTAAAATGGGGCACTTTTTTAGAAAAGAGATACGCAAACAAAAAAAACATTTCTTCCAAGTCATTGAAATTTCAGCTCATATCCCAACATAAGATTCATCAATAGGAGGAAAAAGTAAGGGACACAGGAATTAGCTACTTCAAAATCAATAGCTAGGATTCTCTTGAACTCCTACATGTTTGTTTAAAACTTGCATACGTTAAGGTTCACTTTTTGTTCATTAAAGTACAAAGGTTTTGAAAGATACCTGATGTACATATTCACAATTGTGATATCTTATATAATAGTTTCACCTCCCTATTCAACCCTCCCTCCTCTTCCCTATAATCCCTTGCACCCAGTTTTTGATGATTATGAATCAAGCTGCTATAAACATTTATGTGCAGGTTTTTGTGTGGACATAAGTTTTCAGCTCATTTGGGTAAATACCTAGGAGCCTTATTGTTGGACATATGGGAAGGCTATGTTGAGCTTTGTAAAAACTGACAAACTGTCTTCCAAATGGCTGTACTATTTTGCATTCCACTAGCAATGAATGGGAGTCCCTGTTGGCTTTGAATCTTTACCAATGTTAGGCATGGTCAGATTTTTGGGGTTTTAGGTATTCTAATAGGTAAGAAGTCATATCTCTTTGCTTGCTTTGCACTTTCCTAATGGCATCTGATGTTAAACATCTTTTCACATGTTTATTTCCCATTTGTGTATATTCTTTAGTGAGAAGTCTCTTCAGATCTAAGGTCTCTGTTGTCTTTGGGTTTTCCTAAGAAGTCTTCCTTAGACAGAGTCTGTATTTGCAATTCTATTAGCTGCAATCCCCAAGTATTATGTTGCTGCCATGTTGGTGTGGGGGTTAGTTGTGGGAATGGGAAGCATTCTACAATCTTTTGTTTCAGACTTCTAGTGGGTCTGTGTCCCTGGGCTGTGTGACATACACAATGTTGCTTTTTCCCCTTTAGATGAACAGGAAAGCTAGAGGTGTCTGGAATGAGGGAACTACCCTAAACCTAGGTCACTTAAGGTTCTGGTAAAGTACTTTCCTCCTGAGAGCCAGCCTTTGTTACAAACGTTCTGGGTGTTTTCACAAGGATTACTTTTCTCCTACCCCTGACAGAGCCATGAGAGTATCTTTCTTGGTTATTAACCATGAGAACCTGGTGTATGTCCTGGAGATCAAACCCCCAAAACTTTGAGGGCCCCAAAAACTCAGAACCCCATGTGTCACTCACTTTCAAGTGAATCCACACTCATTCTCAAGATTTATCACAATTACCGTTCAAGTATTCCTACCACTTCATGGTTCTAGTGGATTCTGCTCCAAGTAAGCCTATTTCAGCTGTGACTCTTGGGGTTCATCTGTCTCATCAAGTTTGCAAGAGCAGTTTGCCTGTGACTTAAGTTCTCTTCTGGGTTAAAGAAAAGCCACCCTTTTTCCCCATTGTGTCTGGTTTTCTGTTGTTGTAAGGATGGGAGTAACAATGTCCAACCTCTTTACATGTCAGAGCTAAAAACAGATGACTCAATTTCATTTACTACATTCTTAGAAAAGCCCTTTTATATTGTTTTCCATTCCTACTTACCTCTGAGGAAGAGGAGTTTTGACCAGGGCAGCTGATGGGCTCTTAAGCATTTAAGAGGAATTTCCACACCCAGGTTTCAGGGTTCTAGCCCATTGTTCTTGTGGCACACCTTCATCTCTCTCAATATCCCTTGCAAAACAGGTTTATCATTCATCTTTTCCTTCAACAAATATTATTGCGTACCTAGTGTCTACCACCGTTTTCCATGCTGTGCTTTAGCAGTGAACAAAACAGAAAAACATCTCTGCAATGGGGCTCACATTCTAATGAAGGAGTTAGATGATGTATTTGACTTATCTTTTGTTTGTTTTCATTGTTGTTGCTTAGAGAGTTATGAGTCATAAGAAAAATAAAGCAGGAAGGATTTTAGGAAAAATTTTAGAGTATTGGGTATCCTTCCAATGGAAAACTGGGTTTTATCTGGTGGAGTTTCTAGGTATTATAGGATTCTAAAGGAATCTGAGTCTTTGATTGACCTTGACTGTATGAGGGACAGACTGTGGGTGCACCCACTGATCCATCCCTCTGGTATTCATGCCTTTCTATAACCCCCTCCTCTTGAGTGTGACTGGAATCTGTAACAAGATGGCAGAGTGTTACTTCCAAAATTATTTTTTGTTATATAAATCTCTGTCTTGCTAGCAGACTTGCTCTCAAGGGTTTCTCTGCTGGCTTGATGAGACAAGTGGCCATATTGTTGAAACCCACATGGAAAGAAACTATAGCCAGTCTCTAGGAACTATAGATGGCCTTGAGGAACTGAGGAAGGACAGGCAAGAAGCCAGGGTCCTCAGTCACACGACCACAGGAAAATAATTCTGCCGAGAATCTGAACGAGCTTGAAAATGGCTTTTTCCCCAGTTAATATTCCATGTGATGATCTAGCCCTGGCCAATCTCTTGATTTCAGCCTGGTGAGACACTAAGCAGAAAACCCAAAGAAGCCATACCCAGATACCTGACTCATAGAAACCATAAGTGCCATTTAAGTTAGAAGCTGTCTTCACATCTTACTGGTTCACTCATTAAAATTGATGAGTTGAATAAAATGTTTGATATTTGTTAATTTGGTGTCGTATTACTCTAGGCTCTCCAAAAAACCAGAACCAATAGGATACACACACACACACACACACACACACACACATAGATTGGGGGAGAGAGAGAGAAAGAATAAAAGAGAGAGAAAGAGAGAGATTATAAGGAGTTGACTCACATAATTATGGAGGCTTTCATGTTCAAAACCTGGAGTTGGGGGCCAGCAGGCTGGAACCCAGGAGAGTTGGTGGTCAGTTCCAGTCTGAAGGTCAGCATCCTGGGGATCTAGAACCGATGGTTCAGTTCCAGTCTAAAAGATGGCAGCCTGGAGACCCAGGAGAGTGGCAAGTGTGGTTCCTGTCTGACAGCAGCCTGCTGGAGAATTCTCTCTTGCTTAGTCTTTTTCAAAACTTCAACTGATTGGATGAAGCCCACCCACACCATGGAGGGCAATCTGCTAACTTGAAGTTCACCATTTAAATGATAATCTCTCCAGAAACACCTTCCAAGTGAACACATTAAAATTAATAACACATATGTTTATATAAGACTTAACATTTTAAATAAATTGTCTCTTATTAAGAAGGATAGGAAGTGTAAGCAGTAGTGAAGTGCTGAAATTTCAGAACACCTCACTGGGATTTAAGTGAGGCAAGCCCTGTAGACAATTAGGGGAAGAACATTGTGAGCATAGCTACCAGTGAGTGCAGAGGGCTAGTGTAGAAATTTATTTCTCAAGGAAGAGGGGATAGGTCAGTGTGGCTGGAACAGCAAGAACACAGAAAGGGGAGCAGGAACTGAGCTAAGAGTGGCAATGCAGAGTCAGATCACAGACCATTATAGGACATGGGGTTTGAATCTGAGTGAAATAACTAGCCATGGTGGGAGCAGAGAAATAACATAAGTTAATCTTATTGATATTATTTCAAGTAAAATAGTCCTAAATGGCAGAAAGGTACTATTTCAGACATGCCTCAGATGTCATTTGAACTAACACTGACATATAAGTGAACTATTAAAGGTCACAAAGCTAGCAAGTGAGAGCCAGCTCTGATTCTCTCTTCTCTATTATAATAGGCTAGTGTATGGGTCACTCTGCACCTTCTAATGACGTGTAGCACCTCCAGGTCTTATTTGGTGGTTTGGGATAATGATTGTTAAATCCATAATTTAGAATTTTCAGGTAGAAGAACCAGATTAGTCCAAATGTGAAATGAAACAAATCCTCTTTTCTTTCTTTGTGAGCTCAGAACTAGGATTTATATGCAGTTACGGAAACCATGCCTACCTTCTACTAATGTTCTTTGCTTAAAAATGTCAGCCTGTTCATTTCCCCAGATTTCAATCTACTTAGTGATATAAAGAAACATATATTTCCCCCTTTTCTCTAGTCAGGAGGGTAAGAAATATTTCCCTGGATGATGCTATTACAATATTCAACAGCAGCTCCCTGGAGAGAAAGGATAATTCAAAATCTTAAATAAGATATTCAATTTGAGATTAGTTAAGTGGTTATTTGGCTAAAAGGGATTTGACAAACAAGAAGCCCTTCTATATCTTCAGATAAAGGAAAATTTCAGTTGGATTTAATTAGCAGTGGGATTTTTTTGGCACCTCTCCATTATGAACCTTCAAGCATTGAAAGGATAATTAAAATTTCTGCAGGTTAATAATCGCAATAAAGTTTCATTAAAAAAAAATGAAGATTCTAAACTCAAATGCAAAACACTGGTGTGAGATTCCCAAGTGTATTTCCTCTGAGATCATAGTTAATATACAGACTATAGTCATGCATTTTATTAACAGTTGTGGTCTTGATCAATTTGCTTTAAACTCACACAGCTTTCAAGTCCTGTAATTTTAGGCTTGGAAGAACATACATCATGAATAAATGTTGGCACTGAGTTTCTTCTAAATTCTCCAATAAGCCATTATCCTCTGGCACAGAAGAAACACTTACAGTTTAGAAGAGCACCCTTGTCTTTGTTTTGTCTTTGTTGGGATTCCTTTGTAGAGAGGTGGTGGCTCAGGACCAAGAATGCCTTTGTCCAAACTTCCAATAATCATGAGAAATGTGAGTATTCTCACAGAGAGGTACTGGGTAGCTAGTCTTTCAACACAAAATCTCATTTTCTATATTCTGATTTCCTCCCTCCTTTGTCCCTTTATCCCTCACTGTTCTTATCCCTGGTCGGGGAGAAGCCTTTAAGGATGACATATCAAAAATCTACTGAGAGATGACAGATATTAGAAAGTTCTCTCTCTCTCTCTCTCTCTCTCTCTCTTTTTCTTTTTCTTTTTTTTTGGGGGGGGGGTACTTCATCCATGAAGAATGTGAGTGTTCAAGGTAAAGGGCTAGTACTGAAGAAATGTACATGAGCTGCTGTGAGGTAAAGTCAGCCGTAGGGGAAGAGTGATGGAAAGGAAGGAGGGAGAGACACTAAGAGCAAATGAGCTGTAGGTGGACATGTGACACGAACAGATAGGGACACATACAGTGGAAGGGGAAAAAAAAGATTTCCTCTGTCCTCCGTCTAGATATTGTGAAATTTTCTGAGATTATGCCATGCGTTTCCACAGTTAGAAGGGATGGCTGTAAGTTACCATATCTATTTCCAAAAAGTTCAAAATGAATGCCTAACATACACCCATCCCTCTTTTGGTCCTGCAGTGATATTCTGCAACTCGCTCATATAGACTCGTGAGATTCAATTGTCAAATTCTCAGGAATTCTGTGAGTCAACTGTTAAACCATTGATAGCCTGTAATTGGCTATAATGGAAGTATTGACACCATGAAATCCAGCAAATGCTACAAGTCAGGCCCTGCCCCCAACAGCCCAGAAAGCCACTTGAAACTTTTTTCAGCACATCACTGAAGTCTTGCACTCACTACTCGATGCCATACCATGTGGGTTTTGCCTCGCTTTCCATCCCACTTATAGCCCTCCCTTAGATGTCACAGAGGACATAATTTCCAAATACAGCATCCCACAGAGTCTACATCCTTCTTGATTTCTCAGCATTTGAGAGTATAAGCTGACTCCATGTACTACCTTTCCTCCTACAACACTGGTGTCTCTTGGGTCCCATGTAGTTCTGAACTCTCTTCTTGGGCAATGTCAGCAGCTCTCCTTCCTTCCCTTAAATGTAACTATTTCTCATGAGTCTGAACTTCGCCTTCGTCACTCTTTCTTCAACTCATTCATTGCCTAGTTTATGTTACTGCTCAATGCAGATGATGGCCACATCCATCCCTACTTCCCAGGCTCACCATTCAATTCCAGGTTAGTATTTCAACAGCCTGCTAGTGTTTGCACATGGTAGGCAAAATGATCACACAAACTCAGCCTTTCCAAAAGCAAACACATTATCTACCCATCTTTCCTCAGCTCATTCTCAGACTTTATTTATTCAATGACATCATCATCAGACCAGTCTAGTCGACTGTATCTGATGACCATGGGTAATTTATAAATTAAAAATATTTATAATTTTATTTTATAAATTAAAAATATTTTGAATATCTTTTCTTCCTTCCTGCTTATAAAATTTACTGGATGTCTTCCTAAAATCTTCCTTTATAATGTACCTCACATGTGCTGCCTCTACATTTCTCTTACCACCACATTGTGTTAGCTAAGATCTGTTCATTTGGTCCCCTTCACCACTATACTAGCCTTCTGATATTGGGATGGGATGGGAGGCATCAGGTGTACAGTAGAAAATCTCTAGAATATTCTGATGCTAAACTATCTCTATATATTATATTAATTTGGGTCCTTAAATTCTTTGCTATCTCTCTCTCCAAGAGATGGAGACTAATTACCCTCCCGCCTAGTGTAGGCTGGACACAGTGACCTGCTTCTAATGAATGGACCACAGCAGAGGTGGCAGTGTGAGACTTCAGAGACTGGGTCTTAGAATTTCCAGGCTTCCTCCTCACTCATATTCTTGTGGGTCATCCATGCTAGGGGAAGTCAGTCATTATGTCACACAGACAAGGCATTTAGGAAATCTTGTAGAGAGGTTCATGTGATGAGAATCTAAGGATTTCTGTGAGAGCCGTGAGTTTGAACTATTTTTATGTATACTCCAGCCCACTCAAGTCCTCACATGATTATAGTCATGGCCAACAGCTTGACTCCCACTTCATGAGGAACCCTGAGTCAGAACTCTATAGCTAACTCATTCCTGGATTCTTGCCCTTTGGGAATTGTGAGATAATGAATGTTTGTCATTTTAAACTGGTAAATTTGGGGACAATGTCTTATGCAGCAATAGATAACTAAGAGACCTTCTATCTTTCAGCCTGCTTCAAAGTAAACTTTATAAAAAGAAGTCTAACTATGCCATTTCAATGCTGAAAAATGCCAAAGGCTTTCAAAATGAAATTTCTACTAAACACAAGTCCTGTCTTTTTAGTCTGGTATTCACAACTCTCTACAATACATCACCAATCCATCTCTTCAGCTTTATATCCCAGAAAACTCACTGTTGGAGTCCATGTTTCATCTTCTTCAGCTGGAAGAGTATCCATTCTCTCTACAATGGGCTCTGCATTTCCTATCCCATTCCTATTCCTAAAGAGGGATGCAGTGTGATGGTGATTGCAGAGACTTTCAGCTTCACCGTCTTTTCAAACTCTTCTTGTTGAGGAAATCCAGATATTACTGCCTCTCTTAAGCACAGCGGAAGGGTAGAACTTTGAAGGAAGATGAGGACTAGAATAGACTTCAGGCCATCTGTCTTTTCGCATTTGAAAACACTGGATCATTCTGTTTTGGTTGCTCAGGAGCGTGATTCTGTCCTCTTTCTTTGCTTTTATCCTCTGCTGCCTATGACTTGGGCCCAGTTCTCTAGAGCTGCTACTTTCTGCAGTCTCTTGTCTAAATGACCACTGCCCTGCCTCCTGCTTGGTCATGACACTTTGTTCCAACCTCCCAAATATTAGAGAATTGCTGTATTCCCAGTTTGACAGTAGGAATGATTACCTTTTGTTTCCTTCAATGCCATTTTCTAATTCCATGGCTCCTCTACTTAGACTTATAATTACATTCAGTTTAACTTCTTAGTTTCTTAGAAAGCAAAATAGGCAACACATATTCCCTCCTTCTCAGAAGGTCTCCCAGCCACCTCCACCCTGCCTGAAGGTTCAAAAAACAATGGAAAGAAAAGTGGTGGGTGTCCCCTCCACCCCTTTGGTTGCCTCTCACCATACAAGGAGTGATGACTTCATGGACTTGATGACAATTATTGCATATGTCATCTGCCTAGAAACATTGCTTTATAACCCCTTTCGTTCTCCCCTTTTCCTTTTCCTTGTTCTTGTGTTAATCTTTATTCTCTATCTTTTCCTTCTCTCCTGCTCAAGTGTCATTCTTCATGTTTTCAGCCTGCAGAAAATGTGAAAAATGGTTAATATTTTTAAATTTAGGGAACACAATACAACAGTAGTTCAGTCCTTATGGACCAGCAGCTGCTGTTGCAAGCGCTGAGTTTTGACTTCTCCTGCCTGCTGCCTTTGGGTTTATGATGGGAACATCTCCAGTTCTGATGTGCACTGCCCCTTGAGCCATCTTAATTTATTTGTATGGATGAATTAAGGCCTATTTTTACTCAACACTCCCATGAGAACAGAGTTGTCAGGTTTGAGCCAGTCATCTAGATATATCCTTAAAGTGGGCACTGGCTTGTCAATACATCTAACTTCCTGAAGGACCCAACTGTACTCATTTTATATATGGAAGAGACAAAAGGCTATATTTACTTTTTCAAGAATATTACATAAGTGTATGATAAATCTTACACAATGATCAACTTTCCTATATGAAGACAATCCCTAGAAAGGGGCATGAAACAATTGGGAAGTTACCTAATTGCCAGACCAGTTCATAGTCCAGGGAGTTACACTGCTGACATGTGACAATTAATTAATTTTATGTGTCAATTTGGCTAATGTGCTCAGTTTTTTGGTTAAAAACAGTCCCAATTGCCCCGTGAGAGTTATTTTTTTAGACAAGATTAACATTTAAATCAGTAGACTTTGAATAAAGCAGACCACTGTTTATAATGTGGGTGGCCCTCATCCAATCAGTTGAAAGCATTAAGAAGAAAGACTGAGCTTCCCAGAGGAGAATGGGATTGTGCCTCCAGATTGCCTTATGAATCAAGACTGTAACCTCAACTCACTTGAATTTTTAGTCTGCTGGTCTGCCTTGCAAATATCAGACTTGGCAGCCCCAAGAATTGCATGAGCCAAATTAAAATCTATGTATATATCTCATTGATTCTATTTCTCTGATTAATATATGACAGTACTACATTTAAGCCATGTGTATCATCCAGATACAGGGACATTTGGAACACTGTATTACTATTAGTACTACTTACTATTACTAGAGTTCCTGGCCAGCACTTATTGAGTTTTTACTATCCGCTAGACTATGCACTAAATATTTTCCATAGATTATATTTTTAAACCATGCATTAATCACTTGAAATTGTTGTATACCTTATTTTGTACAATTGGGCTTCAAGAGAAAAATAATAAAGGAAAAGAAATGAGAGTAGAGGAAAGGCAAGGGAAGAAATGAAACACCTGCCAATGCCACATAGTCAGGAAGGGAAAGATCCAGGACATTAATCCAGATTAACTCCAAATTCACATTGATACCAGTGCACTGAGCTTAGGGGCAGGAAAATCCATTAATAACTTGCAAATTGAAGCTCTGATACCAGGGACTCCAAGCACACCGATAGAAATCCACTTTAGTAATCCTATTTACTAGCATTACTATGGGGATGTCTAAGTAGCTGGCCCTGGTGAAAAATGGGTTACACCTGAACTGAAAAAATAAGGATGAACAGTCTTTACCAAAAGACAGTCCATAGCTCAAACCTCCAGGTTTGCCGGTTTCTTTAGAATAATTGAAACATGCAACTTTCACACCCCATTTAGTTTATTTATGTGGAAACTTTGGGAGTTTTGCATAAGTGAGGTTTTCTTATTTTCCTTTTAAAATAACTGAACTGTATCACTGTAAATGCCAAACTATTTTTAAACAATTGTCAATGGATTTTCTAAAATACACTATACTTGCCACTTTCTCCATAAAGAGATTCTGAATGATACAAATGTATCTTTCTGATGTAGATCACCATTATGACTATGCACCTTTGTTCAGAGAGATATCTTCCAGAACTAAGTAATGATGTACTTAGGAGTTTTTCCTTGCACTGAAGAGCCTCAGATGTCTAGGTTTTTATATTTTTTCTGCTTCTTATGTTTCAATTTCCTTATACTATCTGCTGGAACTGCTCACCTCTGCTGTCAGTGGGTCCTTACCACCTCTCCCATGCAATGTATCTAAATCTGAAATCATTATCTTTGCCAAGATCCTCTCTTTCAAAGGGCATTACTATTATCCAAGTTCCAAATCTGGCATTACTGTTTAACTCCTCTTTAGCTCTTGTTTCTCATGTTTGACATGTTGCCAAATCACATTGTATCTACTTCCTCCTATTAATACATACAATTCTCAGGCAAGATTTATGGAAGCATAAAGATTTCCTCCCTTTCTCTCATCCACCTATCTAAAATACATCACATGGAATGCAGAATCAAGTGCACAGGGAGAGATCTGGCCAGAGACTGGATTTAAGCAGCACTCTGAGTTGATGTACACAATAAAGAGCCCTGGAGGATGGGTACAAGCCAGAATGGAGGATACAGAAAAAGCTACCCAGAGTTCTGTTTTTTGCTGTGAGAGACTCCAAAGCAATCAGGAGAAGGAGAAAATTGGGACATGTCAAAAGTGCTTTTCAAAATTGTTGCTAGGCTTATGAATCATTTCCCCAATAATGGTCCTTGAAAGATGCAAGCAAAGGTTAGAATTGCTTTTTAAAAAATTACTAGTTGATCACTTGGCTGCTGCTTTAGAAGCTATCCACCTCAGAGACCATCTTGTGGTTCAGTAGTTATTCAGAGTGTTTGCTGAATGAATGAATGAATGAATGAATAAGCAAATGCTCTATTTCTCATGGATCGAGGGCCATTCCACACCCTCAAAGCTGGGGTTTGAGAGTAGTCAATTTTCTCACCTTTTCTGGACCCTCTTCTATTTGTTCCAAGGACCTTGGCTGTGTTCTGCATAACTGAGGATGGAAGAATGTATCACAGAGAAAAGAACAGAGACTAACAATCTGGTATTGGAAAGAGGGTTTCATCTGTATGCATGAATCTTTGCTCTGTTGCTAACGTGCTCTGTGCCCATGAGAAAATAGCTGGATCTCAATCAAATGCGGTAATTGGCCAAGCTGACAGTCTAACATGATGCACAGCACTTAATCAAGGCTCAAGAAATACTTAGAGAATGATTTTTAATTTCCCTTCCAGCTCTAGAATTCTGAGTCTCTGATTCTAGCAAAGCAGTTTTGGCAGACTTGGACTCTTAATAGAGAGATCTTCTGAGTGCTGAAGATTTTGGACTCAGTCTGAGTTTTCTGTCTCTGCTTCCCATGAGTGGATGGATGGCAGTCCCATTTTGTAGTGCCTCTGAAATTATGCAGAGTGGGCCACTGTAATATGCTTAATAAACCATCCTGGTGTTGCTTTTGTTTTGTTCCTAAAAACTGCCTACCACACATTATACCAAAAAGAGTGCATCTGCATGTACAGAATAAACTAAAGTGCTTGTTCACTAAAATGCTTTCCCTGAGACAGAGTTGAAGGTGAGTTGGTTACATGTGCACTGACTTTATTTGTTGTCTCCTAAAACTACACAGAGGTGGGCCCCATCTCAGTGCTGATGGAAAAGAGAGACAGTGTGAATGTGGGGGGAAAGTGCAGACGAAATCTACTTGCGCCTGACAACAAATGGTCAGTTACCCTCATTCACTTGGCTCTTTCTTCATGACACTTTTTGGGAAATTATCAAAGAATCCCAGAAGTAACTAGAGAATCCATTCCCAGAAGGTTTGGAGAAAGTGGAAACCATTTTGCCCCAGAACCAAGGCTACCAGGGTTGAAGAATATAGTAGAAGTTTCCATCCCACTTCTTCAGTCTGAGAGAAAATGTCAATGCTTTTAGTTGTGGGTCCAGTGTGCTTGGGATTAGCTTTTAATTCTTAATGTTTTCATGAATCCCCAATATCCTCTTGTCTTCACCACATGGATCAGGCCTAGATATTTAGCTTTTGCTTCAGCTTTTTGGTTAGACTCCAGATGGTCTGCTCTCTCCTGCTAATAGCTCACTGAAATGGAACCCAGATGCCCTGATTTGTTCCTGTTGTTCTCTCCATCAGGTTTAGACCTTGTTGACCTCCCAACCCCAGGTGCCTCAGTAGAGTCTTATTCATTATAGACTGATACTGATGACTGAGGACACGCAAGGGCCACCTGGATCATGGCCACCAGCCTGCCTTCTGGTATCATCACTGACTGGAATCTTCAGGTATATGTTTCACCTATAGGATTGTGCCTAACACAACCTAAAATTTTTACGCCTCTTTGGATACCACCTTATATTCAAAAAACAGCCATTCAGCTGGGTCAGTCCTGTCCTGTCTCACCAGTGTCCTTTCCAGTCTTGCTTTCTTTGTCCTTCCCACTCACATCTCATGATGACTCATCAGGACATCCCAAACCAATTAGGTTTTTTTTCTATTTGCAATAATACTGTGGATTCTTACCAGTTAAAAAACAAAAAATAAAACCACATTTGGTCAAATGTGCTTATGTATAATAGAGCCACAAGGCTTCATTTTGAGTTATTACAAAAAATGTCTCACGGGCCACAGTGGGGAAAGAAGGTCATACCCTGAAGTGACAGGTAACCTCACGTAGAGACATGAAGACCACGGTAAAGAGTCCACTCTCCAATGGGCTAAGCGACATCTATGGTTTACTCTGGGTGCTGTATGAGCTCCTGGGTTTCAGATTTCTTAGTGTTGGTATTTGGAAAATGCTTCCTCTATATCCATGTGTTTGCCCAAGTTAGTAGCAAATATCACTTCTTTCCTCTGGGAGAGCTTAGATGGCCTATCTTCCCCCATGTACCACATCAAGTAAGGTCAAAGGAAGAAGTCTTTCTTTGTGTAACTCAGTAGCAAGGCCTGAAAGGAGATTTGATGTGTGCTTTCAAAGGAAAGATTACTCTTTTCCTTGTGTAAACTCTTCCCCACAACTGCATTTGGAATGGGGAACTGCGTGAACAGTTGTTGTTTTAAACCCTCGCCTGTTTGCGCCTTACCTGTGGCAAGACTGTAGGGGAGGTGGGGTCGAATGGAAAGAGGAGTGGGCATGTCCTTTAGGAGTCCTGGGTTGAAACTCTGACTTTACTACTTCACCAGTTTTGCGACCTTGGACGTGCAACTTAAACTTCCCAGATAGAGGTTTCTGCATTATTAAATGAACCTACTACCTTAAAGCATCTTCATTTTTTTTTTTTTTTCATTTTAGAGAGAGAGAAGGCGGAGCAGATAGAGGGGGAGAGAGAATAACAAGCAGGCTCCATGCTCAGTGCAGAGCCCAGTGCAGGACTCAATCCCATGACCCTGGGATCATGACCTGAGCTGAAATCAAGAGTTGGACGCTCAGCCGACTGAGCCACCCAGGAGCCCTGCATTTTCATGTTTTAAATCATTTATTCCTTAGAACATAGCCAATGCACCAGGTATCACCCCCCTTTTCCCTTCTTCTTTTATACCTTATTGTCCTCTCCTGTCCCAAAGCCCCAACATCCTTGTATATGTCGCATGAAATTAAGAGGCTAAAAAGAGGAAATAACACATATAACACATTTGGAAATACATCTAGAAATTGTGAATGATATACTCGGCAGACCAAAGAACTGATCTGTTTGTCTGCTATATTAAAAAAAAAAAATCAGTGATAGTTCTCTGCCGTTCTAGATTTCCTGGAGGCATTTTCACATTATTTCTATGGGAAAACTCTTATGCTAAAGATTTCCCTTGTTCTCACTAGTCTAACAATTTACCCCCCCCCCTCCCCAAAGTAAAATGCACATGTGTGAGAGAGATCCATTTTACCAGCTTATGTCCACCCTCCCTCCCTGCCTGCACAGTGATTTGATTCCATAAATCCCCAGGGCCCTCTCTCCAATCCCAACCAGGAGAAAAGCTCTGCAGTGCTAGAAGGAAGAACAATCTTTTCTGGGCATTCATCCAGATGGCAGCTTGGCCAGGCATGTCACTGAGGATGACTGTGTCTGCCTTGTTTTGAACCATCTGAAATTCGGCACACTGCAGGGTTCAGAAAACAGTCCTCATGGCATGGAACAGCTTTCTTTTCTTTAATCCAGCACGTGTGCAGGCTTTGATTTAGAACAGGAGCATTTCTAAGCTGCCCAAGCCCCAGGCCTGTCTGGTCTTTGAGTCTCGACCTCCCCTTTGGGTCAGCCCAGACCACCAATTACCCAGCCACCTACTAGCCACAGAAACGAGTCTAAAACATTGCTCATCTTGTAGGAAGCACAGCACAGAAGGAAAAGTGAATGTTTTGATGTCATACAGATCTATCCTGTGAACACAAGTGAGTCATTTTACTTTTCTGAGCCCTATTTTCACCAAATGTAAAAGAAGAAAACCATTCTTACTTTGGGAACTTGTGTGGATAAAATGAGACAATGACTGTACAGTGCATTATGTAATGACATATAAATAATGTTACAAAATGGTGGCTGCTTTATTACTGTCATTATTCTATTTTCCATGCACAACTTCCTCATTCTACATGTTTGTTTAATTCGTATCTTTTATTTTTATGTAACTCTGAACTCTTGGCTTAGGAATTAAAACCGTGATAGCCTTTGGCCCTTTGGACTTAGTGTTCATATATACTCACATCAGTGCTTGGACCTAGACTTTACACTATGAATTTGGTTTGCTTATACCTCTGGCTGGCAGTGTTGCCTCTGTGCCCTACCCTTGGCCAATGCAAACATCCTGCCCAGTTATATAGGGGATATTTGACTAAGCCAGTTCCTGCCATTCATCGTGTGTGTGTGTGTGTGTGTGTGTGAAGTATTCTATGCTGGTGCTATTACTGTGTATGGTTGGCACCTTCTTATGGCCACAAGATGACAGGGAGAGTAAACAACTGCTGGTTGAACAATTAACAATGCACCTGCATAAATTAAGTCAGGGTATCCTCCAGAAGCTTCCACATTTTTTTCCTCTAGAAGTAACTCTTCTGTTTACACATACCCTCCTCAGTGGAGTTCGAGTGCTGACTATGAGTACCTAGGAGTGTGAAACCTTCTTCAGAAAGCACTGGCTTGTGATACTCAACACACAATCTAATTTTATGAATTAGAAATAGGGAGTGTGACTATATTTCAATCTCTCAGTCTGTCCCTATATATTTTCTGTACAAATTATTTTCATACTATGTAAAGTCTTAAATTCTGCATCCTTTTAACATCACAGGAGAATGTTCTCAGGCCATTAAGTATTCTTTAGAAAAATCATTTTAGTGGAAGCATTCTATTTTATTATATGGAACTATATTATTTATCACTAATTAGGTTATAAATACTGTTTATTGCATCCATTTTCTGTGTCTTCAAGCTGTATTAGTGCTTCTGTTGGTAGGAAGATTTCATGAAGATATCTCTATGTGCTTATATTGAAATATCTTGTTCAGATTGTTCATAAAGTGTTTTTATGATCTAGATAGCTGAAGCTTATTTTTGAATATTTCAAAACTTTCCCTGTTTCACTTTTCATGGGATATTTTATAAATGTCTTTTCATACTATCTTATTCTTTAACAAAGAGATTTGACCACAATTTAACATTCTTGGGGCCAAAGACACATTTCTTTTTTTCCTTTTTAATTTTTTTTTGAGAAAGAGAGTGCACATGAGCAAGGAGGGGCAGAGGGAGAGATAGAATCCCAAGCAGGCTCCACACTCAGCACTGAGCCTGATGTGGGGCTTGATCCCACAACCCTGGGATCATGACCTGAGCTGAAATCCAGAGTCAGACACTTAACTGACTGAGCCACCCAGACACTTACCTGACTGAGCCACCCAGGCGCCTCACAAAGACATATTTCTAAACATGAGTTGTTGAGGTTGGTGGAAATTGAGTGGTGCTCTGAGGTCTATGCTAGTAGGTAGGCTGCTGGTCTCATAGCAAAACCGCTCAGGTTGAGATTGATGATGATGAGGACTGGCTCTATTTTATATTTTCCCTCTGTGGTAAAGTTAGACTTCTTCCTTCTATCAGTATATCCAAATTACTTTTATTTAAAAATTTTTTATTGTTTATTTTTGAGAGAGAGAGGGAGACAGAGTGCAAGCAGGGGAGGGGCAGAGGGAGAGGGAGACACAGAATCTGAAGCAGGCTCCAGGCTCTGAGCTGTCAACACAGAGCCCTATGTGGGGCTCGAACTCACGAACTGCGTAATCATGACCCGAGCTGAAGTTGGACACTTAACCGACTGAGCCACCCAGGTGCCCTGTCCCCCAAATTACTTTTAAACTAACATCTGAATTACTGTTAGTTCTGTGATAAAAATATTTTGAAGATGTACATTTGTTCTAAGGGGATATATTAGAGAAGAATTTGAAGATCATGCAAATTTTGTATTTATGTGTTATTTTGCCAATAAGAAACATTAGGTGAACAGACAAAACTATACCTAGCTGACTTCAGCTGTGTAACAACACAACATCACACACACACACACACACCCCTCTAGCATCTACCAGTTATCTTTATTTGCCTTATGTGATCTAAGCCACACCATCCATTGGTGTTAATAACTTTCTGTCAGATTTCAGGTAACTCTCCTTCTTTATAATAATTCCCTTTACAATAACTCATGTCACAATAACTCACTTTACACTAATTCACAGGCTATAAGCACTCTAATGCCCTCTTTCACAAGCCAACTTCAGGCCTTTTTCAAGGTGTTTTATCTGTGTATTTCTTAGCCATTTAACACATAAAACTGTGCTACCATTTTTATTAGGTTTTGCTATGGTCTGATTGTTTATGTCTCCTCCCAGACTCTTATATCCAAAACCTCATGCCCACTGTGATGGTATTAGAGGGTGGGGCCTTTGGGAGGTGATTATTGCCTTTACAGTAAAGATGCAAGACAGTTCCCTTGCCCTTTCTGCCCTATGAGGACCCAGTGAGAAGGTGCCACTTATGAGACAAAAAACAGGTCTCTGAATCTGCTGGCACCTTGATCTTGGATTTCTAAACCTCCAGAAGCCTGAGAAATAAATTTGTATTAATTATAAGACACCCAGTCTCTGGTATTGTGTTATAACAGTAGAACGGGCTGAGCAAGGTTTGTATCTTTTATTAATGTGTCACTGACAAATTATACATTAAGCTGACACATAAGAATGTTTGTGTATGCTATGCGTTGTCTCCTGGTACCATTTCTTTTTCTAAAAAGAAAGGTTTTTTTTTCCCATTTCTTTACATAAGAAAGTTTGTGTATCTTGTGTGTCGTGACCCTTGTGAAAGCTAATTTTCCTTAATCTCAGAAGCATTTCTAATTGCTGTGCTGAAGTCCAAAACTGTTTGTTTTCTGGTTGAGGTTGATCTGAGATTGACATTGAACAAGTTGGGATAATGTATGTGTCTCCCAATGGCTGGTTCCTTTTCAACTTTCATTTTATTTATTTATTTTTTTAATGTTTATTCTTGAGAGAGACGGAGCATGAGTGGGGGAGGGGCAGAGAGAGACAGAGACACAGAATCTGAAGCAGGTTCCAGGCTCTGAGCTGTCAGCACAGAGTCCCACGTGGGGCTTGAACTCACAGACCTGAGCTGACCTGATCATGACCTGAGCTGAAGTCAGACACTTAACCAAGTGAGCCACCCAGGTGCCCTTTTAAAGTATTTTATTTATTATTTTATTTTATTTTATTTTATTTTATTTATCTTATTTTATTTTAATGTTCCTTTTTAGCTTTCAGATATCAGAGAAGCCAGGAACCAATTCCCATTCTCCCATCCCTATCCCTGGTCACTCTGCTGTCTTCTGTGTTTTATTTAATTTTTACTTATCAAAATTATCTTATAGGTATGATAGTATTGTATATTTTATATTACATTTTATTATTTGTTCATTGTTCCTATTAGAAATATATACTCACAAAGGCAGATAGCCTATCTGCCTTGTTCAAAGTTACATTATCATCACCTAAAGAAGTCTGTAACACACAGGGATTACAAATATTTGTATTTTGTCAACCGAAGATTACTTTTCTGGTATTTAACATGAAAACTATATTGCCTATTTCCTTGTATGTGTCCATCTAGAATTATTGTGGGATTTTCCTTACTACGAAAGCATCAGCCTCACATGCAGTTCAAAACACTACTAACTCCTAAGAACTAGGTTAACACATAATGATTCAGAAAACAAACTTAGGCCTTGGTTTTCATACTATTTTCTAGTATTTTTGTTTCTTTTTCTAAACTACAATTATTTCACTTAAGTTAATATGTAAGAACAGCTCACTGAATACAGGAGCTTGAGTGGTAGGAGAGATGAAGGGCAAGGATTTGTGGGTTCTGAACAAACACCGATTGAACATGTAATTAGAGGTGCTGGCTGGGTAAGGGGAATCTGACAGATTGCAACTCAGAGATTGTTGATCACTACAGGGAGCTGAAAATCCAGGGCTGAGTTTCAGCAAACATTTATCTAGTGCCCCCTGATGGCAATGTCCAGTGCTAGAGGCTAAAGGAATGAAATGAAAGATAAAATAAAGATCCTCTCCTACAGGAGTGTAGAATTCAGTGAGAAAGGTGCAAAATGTGGTGCACATAAACATATTGCTAAGTTTTAAATACGTGTTGTTCAAAGGGAAATATGTGAAAGAGTGTCACAAGGCAAGGAGTGCCTACTATTTAACTACTTGCCTTTGGACTGTGGGAGAGTTTGGATTTGAGGTGCTGTGCCAGTCACCTGCCTGTGTTCTCTCAAGTCCATTCCCCTTCCCTCCCCTACTCTGCTTTGTACTTCAGGAAACTACATTTCCCAGGGTCCAATGCACACTGGTTCATGGATGGGTTCGGCTAATGGGAAGCTTCGGCTGAAGATGGGAGGGCCACAACAAGAACAGCAAGCTTCCTCTTTCCATCCTCTTTGCTTGGGCAGCATGGAGGGCTATGGTCGTGGCTCCTCAGGGGTTCCAGAACATGCCATCCACATCCTCCATGATTTCAGTGTCAAACTGGTGGTCCTGGTCCTGGGCTCTAGGAATCCCTGTGTCCTTCCAGCCCAGGGAAGGTAGAAGCTTCCTATTGATGCTGATCTTGGCATTGCTTTGCTTTCCCCTGTTTGGCATCTTGGCTCTTCAGTTACTCATGCAAAAAAATTTCCTGTCCTCAGTTTAATATCTCCAGGGATGATTTTTGTGTGACTGCCTGTACCCTCAGGGAAACAGGAGATAAACTCCTGATCGGGAAGTATAGCACAGGCTCTGGGCTGGAAAAGAATGAAGGGTCAGGTGGAAGAGTTAGCCTGTGGGAAAAGAATGGTTGAAGGCCACCTAGAAACAACAGGGATTCTCAGGAATGCTGAGGACCATGCTGTTGAGGTAACACCATTCTGAGCCTGGTGGGTCTTTGGAAGGCTAAGGAGGGTTCTCTGCCTATACAAAATATAAGGACAAAATGTTGCCTGACAAGAGATGCCACCCACGGAGGCAAGCCACAAGGCTGGAAGATTTGGGATTCAGTCCACCTTATTGTTTTCCATTGGGTTTAAATCAGCTGTATAGGAGTCTCAGGAATGACTCACCAACTCAGAATACCAAATCTGGAAGTTACCTTCTTCCTTTAGATCATATGCATGAGTACGCTAAAGCTTTCGTATGTGGAAGTGCTTTGCTCAAGGTCACACAGCTGGCATAGCCAGAAGGAGAGTGCCTCTCTCCTACGTTCAGGGTGGGAGCCTCTTTTATGCTGTCATCTGGGTCTTTACCGCTCCCCGTTTTTCATTATCTCACATGGAGGTTCGCTCCTCTGGTAACTACAAGATTTTAAACAATTTGAATGGGTTTGGCCCCTATTAATAATTTCTAATTTCAAACTGAATAAAGTCAGCATGTTACTCATTCCAAAGTAACCATCGGGGAGTGATTTTTAAGTAGAATGTTTTAATTTAATAAAGCAACAGCATTATATAGTCAACTAAAATGCAGGTAGAATTTAGGAAGTAGATCATACTCTCCTTTGTTAGCAAACATGAAAAACAAGCAAGCAAGCAAACAAACAAACAGAAAAACCCTTTGAGACTATATTCTCGCATAGTTAGTT
Source organism: Cryptoprocta ferox (assembly GCA_028646485.1). NCBI lineage: Eukaryota > Metazoa > Chordata > Mammalia > Carnivora > Eupleridae > Cryptoprocta > Cryptoprocta ferox. The sequence continues at coordinate 60,237,006 of CM053561.1, forward strand.
AGCCTTTATAAAAATCCTATCATTGCATCTCTGTGTATCAAGACTGAATGCCATGGTTTGGTTTGAGATAAAATACACTCCTTGAGGCCAAGACTTTAGAGACATTATCTGTTTAATAAATATGATTGTAAAAGCAATAAACAAGAGCAATTATACATTACACTACATAGTATTTAACAAAAAATACATCAAAAAAGTCATTTGAAAATTAGAAGTAGTTCCGATACTATAAGAAAACTTTCTTTTTTTTAATTGGCTTCCTATAAAAATAAGTTGGCAAATGAGGGATTTCAATGCTCAGTTGGAATCCTGGAAAACACAGAACGGCTGCCAAACACCCCACTGCTCTCAAAGTTGCTGTTTGGAACTTCTGAAAAAAAGCAAAGCAAACCTCTGCATTTTGGACAGTGAATCCAATTAGGAATAAGGCAAAGGAGAAAATGTTGGCTGGGTAGTTCAGGGTAGAACATGCACTGTTTGCCCTCTGGGAGTTTTGGAAAACATTGCAATTTCAGATTTTTAGCTTGCCCTGAATCTTCCCTTCCATGCCCATCCCTCCCCACTCACTCCTCTGGCCCACCAAACTCCTTACTGTGTTTGCACCTGCTGTTAGTGACTAGGTAGGCACTTGGGTCCCTCCCATTTGTAGGCTCTCATTACTATGTTCTCTTTGGGATTGAACTGGAATGGCAGGGTGCAGTGGTTCCCAAACTTCTGTGTGCATCACAATAACCCGAAGAGCTGGTAAAAACAGACTGCTGGGCCCCTACCCCCTGGAGTTTCTGATTCAGTAGGTCTGTAGTAGGGGGACCCCAAATTTCTAATAATTCTGAGGTGATGCTGAATCTGCTGGCCCAGGTACCACACTTTGAGAACCATAGAGCTAGATAGTAAGAACAATGAGGTCCCCTCTGAGCAGTACCTAGCCTTACTAATCTCCTACAGGTGGGAGGGAGCTTGGAGGAGAGGCACATGAGGACCCTGGAGATGCTGACTAGAGAGCTGGCCATCTGTGATCACTTTCGAAAATGCCAGGCATCTCATGTATACCTCAATTTTTAATTAGGACTCATAAGCCCGTTCTTCCCTATGTCTTCTCACGTAGTCTTTTCATTTATCCCTTCAACGAGTGATTTTCTTCATACCTACTGTAGGCAAGGCACTGTGCTACATTAAGAGGGTTTTTCCATTTCTCATAATTTTCCAATTAAAATTACTTGAACTGTAACTCTAAGGACCCCCTGTGCTGTTGTGAGGGAGGCTCTTTTGGTTTCCCAACATTTTGTCTTCCAGATTAAATTTGGGTGGCTCCAACTGAAGCGGATCGATGAGGATGTTTCCTATGGGATAGGAAGCCTGGCAGGTTGGGGATCAACTGAGTTCTACAAACAGATGGCTGCCACAGGCATAATCCATTTCCTGGATCCACACTGGGCATCCTCAACCACAAAAACTTCTGCTTGATTAACTTCTGACTGCAGCTTTGTTACTCTTCTCCTGCCTGAGCTACATAAGGGCAGTGCTCCTCAAGATCTTTGGGACACCCCCATTATCACCGGGACCCTGTTATAAACTGTTATTGGCCTGGGAACATAGCCAAGAAGGAGGCTGCTCCCTCTGAGTGGTTTTTTAAAACTGCTTTCTACTATATTTTAGAGTGGGCTTTACCCAACTCATAATCCTCCAAGGGCTTCTGCTGGACATACTTTTGTTTCCTTCTTTCTCTGGGCCTTCTTTCATTACTGCCCTGGGCAAAGAGAGATTTTTCATGCTTTGAGCCATTCTGCTTTAGTTAGACATCTATCTCCTCCCCTTTAAGCTTATTAAGTTTTCCTTTGCCAATAAACGATACTCAGAGATCAGCGAGCACACATGTGAAATGTCTGGGTTCATCCTCCATAATCAAAATCACATCCTAATGTAAGACAAGCCCTCCATATATTCTCAGACTTTTTGACACTCTTCAATATTAAATCCATTAACCTGCTTCTTCTTCTGGTTAAAATCAGTTTTATTTTACAAATATTTTTACTCTACTGTGAGAGAACAAATACTGGGTAATAGCAACCATTACAGAAGGAAATTGCCCTGCCATATAGTAACATGTTCAGAACATTTCTCACAAGAATATTCTGGAATCTGCACACGAGAGATTTTTGTTAAGGTGTGAGAATACCACTATGCATCTGTTTGCTTTCTTTTCCAGTACACATGGCCAGGTCTGAATTGCTTTGCATATATATCAACTCTTTCACAAACATTGCATGTTTCCAGGTGAGGAAAGGCAAAGCTATTTGGAAGAGGCAAGAGGAGACAAAGGGTACATGGAGCTGAACCCTGCAGGGCAGGACAGCTTGGTCAGTGTGTAGGGAAGCTGGCATGCTGACGGATCAGAAACTTGAATGTGGCGAGAGCAAGGCTCGCAGAGGCTAGGCCAGTATTTAGGAAATACCGAGGTTAATGTCCAGAATCTAGCAACATGTTTGGGAAGAAAAAAGCAGGGGTCTTGAAAGACAACTTGGAAACTGGAAGGAAGAGGTACAAAGACATCAAGAAATCATGATCACACATGGATAGCAAACAATGGGGAGGCCAGATGATGGGTAACTGGGATTCTCTTTTCTATGTAGGTTGGGGTGAGAGTAGGGAAGCTGCAAGGGACAGCCTGGGTGATGGAAAGGTCCATTTCTGACATGCCTGCCCCCCTGCCTGCCTTCACCACTCTGCCTGAATATATGGAACTTCAACTTGCTTCTTCGTCTCTGTGGCCATACAGAATGCAAAAAGCAGCCCTGTGGTCACCGCTGGCTGGCCAACAGAGCTACCAGAGATAACTTAGAAAAGAAAATGGCAATAAGGAAAGTGGAACAGAGAAATAGCTCAGGGTTTCACACTCCTGTGCATGTCTTTGTGTCTTATGAAAGGGGCTGGGGTGGCTAATCCACCCATCAGCCTGTAGTGCTAAAATAGCTGTTAAATCTAGAGCCAAGAATATTTCCAAAAACACATGCAGATTTCCTTGGCCTCTATATGTTATGAATGTTCTACAAACACGACCGATCAGAAAAAAGAGACAGAGGGAGAAAGGGGGAGGGGAGTGTTTTTTCCATTAAAATAGAGCACCTGTACACTGCCCCTCCAAGCATGTTCTCAAGGTATTGTCCACATGCACAGGCTTAAAGCTAAAAACCCTTGTTGTCTGTGTCTGAAGAATTAAAAAGTCCCGATGCAGTGAGTGTTTGTTTGTTTGTTTGTTTGGATTTTGATTTTTTTTGTTTTATTTTTTTGTTTGTTTTTGTTTTTACTGGCGTCCTCCATTCAAACATTTACATAGGTAGGGATTTCTTTTGTGCTTTGATTCTCAGCAACTATGGAAATACTTCCTGGCAAAATAGGAAACAGAACAACAAAGGAAAGAAAAAAAAACATAAAGTTAGTGGTCATGAAGGATGGTGCACTTGACAAGAGCGAAATTCTTTCCTGATCGGCAGGTCGCCTGTAGCCTTTGGGGGTTTTCCTTAAATTGCAAATTGCGCCCCAGCAGATCCCCGCTTTGGCGTTGAAGGCGGAGTGGCTTGTCTTGCTCTTTGCAATCGGAGAGATGAGTCACCAGGTTGAGTAGAAGGGGAGGGAGGGGAGGGTAAAGCTACTCTCCTAAGAGAAAACGTGTAACACTTACTCACTTAATGACACTGGAAATGGGAAGGTGTCAGAGACTGTGCAGTGTGGTGCCGGACACTCCTGGCGAAGGAGGGATCGCCACTTTAATAAAGTTAACGGCGCTGCGCTTCATACCCCGTGGAAATGGGATTGAAAACCAAATGACCCACAAAAACACGCTTACAAGCTTTAGAAGTAAATAGACAGGGTGAATGCTTCTCTGGACTTAAGACAGAAAAGCCTTTTTCTTTTGAACCTAAAGCAATTACACATTTATCACCCTGTCTCCCCAAATAAAAGAAAGCATGCTCTGAAAACTGGACCCCAGATGTGGCCACAGTTGTTATTATTACTTCCGATACAAGCCAGTCACTGCACTGAAATTTCCCCCGATACAGCCAAGAACTTTTCCCCCATCCATTTAAAGAGAGGGCCATGTTTCCACTTAGGTGCTCATTTTATTTTCTAAGTAGCAGATTCAAAATCCTGGGCAATGGCCTTCTAGAAGGTTTGGTATTCTGACATTAGAGGGAGGCATGAATGGTTATATAATAGTTTATCCACCCTGGTAGACAATGCAGGATCTAGATGGCAATATTACAGTTTCAACTCCTGATTCCTGATGCCAACAGACAGGAGGAAACAAGGCAAGCCATGGATCCCAATGGTGCTCCCAAGAGTTTGTCGAACTCCCTTGGAGAGTTTCCTCTGCCGTATATAGTGGGATTCTACACCTAGCTGTTGGATTCTCATGCTTAATTCATAGGCAGAGAGAGACAGAGCTCTACTGATACATGGTAAGGTCCACTTTAAGACTTCTGATAAGGGACAGGTAAAAAGGAAGGAAAACTCTGTCAATCTGCTCTGTAACAGTCTGGCCCTCCAGAGGTTTCCTTGCAGGAAACCTTACTCCTGGGATGTTCTACAAATTTTATGCCTCTTGGCCTCACAATTCCAAGGGTCCCTGTTTCCTGGAGGACAGTTGTTAGATGACTGCCAAATTAAAAAAGAAAAAAAAAATCCCAAGGCTCATCAGCCCAGCCCTCCTCTATGTGTCACTTCGCTGTAAGTATTCTGGAATAATTTGCCCTCCTCAGAATTGTGTCTAGATAAGGCTGCCCTGTCTTACCCCATCATTCCATACCCTGGTCCTTGAAAGCTGCCCGGCCCTCCAGATGACCAGAGCCAGCCTCTGGCTGACAGAGGCCTGTCCTTCTTGTACATTGTTAGAACAAATGTTTTGCTCTTTGCCCATGAACATTTTTGAAGCCCCATATTTTAGAGCAAGAGATTTTGCAAAAAGAAGAATAAAGTCACAAGAAAGGTGGAAAAAAAAAAAACTACATAGGAGCAAGAAAGCTTTTTTTTTTCTCATTCCAGTGGGAGGAAGCAGGGAAAAAGACATTTTAGCTGTTTCTCTCAGGAATGTTAGAGCAGGAGACAATGGTTACGTCAAGCCAGAAAGGGGTTAGGCAGAGTCAGCCATTGACTAGCCAGGCTGAACAGCTGATGGCTACTGGGAATCATTTACCTATGAGCTGGGATTCCACCTTGTCATCTATCAGTTGGCCAGGCCTCCTGAGTTCAGTCTGAGGGATATGGGGCCTGCTTTCAGTGTGACTGACTTGACTGACCATCTCTCGTTCTTTCTCATTTTGCATCTGGGCATAAACATTAATCCCCGGGATTTTCCTAAAACATTAACAGACAGCATCATTGCTAGGCATGGGAGATGTACGTCATGGCATTTCATGCTTCTGAACCTGTCAGGGAGAAGGACGGGGTGGGGGGTGGGGGGCGCAGAGATGTGGACAGAGGGACACGTACCTTTTAAACTTGTAGATGACGAACACGGCCAGCCCCACAAACACCACCGAGAGCAGCATCAGCATGGCAGATCCACTGTGAGTTGGAGTGAGGTCCACCAGTGGGGCTAGGGGAGAATACAAGGCATGGTCAAGGGCAGAGATGGGGGCATGCTTGACTCCTTGAGAGGCTCCCAATCTCTGCATAGAGGCATGGTGTGAGTGCCAGGAAACCGGGTAGAGTCTGCACACAGGCACATGCCACACGGCTGATGCATGGGGGGCATCTGAGCCTGTCCTAGCCCCCAGAATGTTCTAGCTGGCCTATTCAAGAAGTGCAGTGCAGTGAATAACTGGAAACACAGACCCTGGAGCCATACTGCGAGGATTCTAGGCCTGCCCTACCCCGTGCTATGTGACTCGGCATGTTATTTCACTTAATGGGCTTACGTGGTGAGATAAGAGTAGCAGTACGTGCCTCATCAGGTTTTTGTAGGGACCAGATGAATTAATGTATGTAAAGCACTGATAACAGTCCTAGACATGAAGTAAGTCTTCCGTAAGTTCCACAGTTTATTACTACTGCTGTTGCTGCTCTTATTTTTAACCAACACCTGTAAGACTATAATTATTACATTTTCCTATACTCTTTAAAAATTTTTTTAATGTTTATTAATTTTTGAAAGACAGAGAGAGACAGAGTGCAAGCAGGGGTGGGGCAGAGAGGGAGGGGGACACAGAATCCGAAGCAGGCTCCGGGCTCTGGGCTGTCAGCACAGAGCCTGATGCAGGGCTTGACCTCACAAACTGTGAGATCATGACCTGAGCTGGAGGCGGACGCTTAGCAGACTGAGCCACCCAGGTGCCCCACATTTTCCTATACTCTTGAATGCAAGCTTTTCTCACACTAAGCAATGCACATCACCAGAAAAACCAACAGGGAGATTATTATGAATTATCCCCTCTCTTTCCTGTCCCCACAACCATCATGTGGGACAAAGAACTAGAGAGTGAAAGAACATCCTGATGGCTAAGTGAGTATTTCACAAGAGCAGTCCCTGTGATACAGGCAGAGAGGTGTATGATTCGAGGTTGTCTCTACAACCTTCCAAAGCCCTGACAGCTCGCACCAGGAAGCATCAGCCTCTCAGATGCAGTGAGTTCTCCTCTTGGACCAAACACATGCCTTTGCATCCATAAAAGTCCTCTGGCCTTGAGTTTGCTCTCGGAGTGTAGCATCTGTCTCCACCTCTAAGTCCTCTGCAATCTTAGGGTCAAATCTGTTCGTGCTTTAAGGGCTTTGTTTGCAACTAATTTTCACCTCTCAAAACCTGACATTTTGCAAATATAGCGTAGCTCAAGCATAAAAGGCAAACCACAGGCACACCTTAGAAGCCTGGATGCTGACCTTTATCTTCCATCATTCAAGTCAAGTCTGGTAGTCAGAAATGTGGGTGACCTTCAAGCACCATTTCCTGTGGCTTTTCTCTGTTGAGAGCCAAGAAGGTAACGTTCTGATCACCTGGGTACAAAAGTTCAGGACTTGGTGATTGTATACTGATGCTCTCCAACAAGACTCGAGATGCTTCTGCTTGGTCTGGTTATTGTAGGATTGTGTTCCAGCCACTTGGCACTACTGAAAAGCCATGTTCCAGACACCAAATAGTTTTGGTGGGAAACACAGGTCAAGCCCTCTTTCTCAGAAAACAGGTTTAGTTGTTTTAGTAGAATCAGCTTTTAGGAAGCAGGAAAATTAAGCAACCCCTGTGATTCTCTCTCCCACGTAAGTCGAGCAGCGCTTGTGCTGTGCGATGCCCGTGGGTGAGTCTGTGTGTGAGGAGGCTGTGGTGAAACGGCCAACGCCCATGTGTTTCTAGGCCAGAATGAGAACGTGAAAGTGTCTTTCATTCACTTAGGCAAACGCAGTGCCGTCAGCAAAGGAGTCCAGGAATATTTGAGAACTCACACCGGAATTGGTAGGATGTCACTGGAGAAAAGGACACCTTTTGGTTTTCATGGGCATTATCACGACTGACTCACACAAATGGAAGGCAGGGGCAGTGACCTCTGCTGAACAGATAAGAACAGTGAGGCTCCCGCTGGTTAATGTCATGCCAAAGGACGCAGAACTAGGAAGTGGAAGAACTAAGCCTTAAACCCGAGTCCTAGCCCAAACACACACCTGGGGCTAATTTCAGTGGAAGATACCAGAAATTTAAAAACATATATATGGGGCGCCTCAGTGGCTCATTCGGGTAAGCGTCAGACTTCGGCTCAGGTCATGATCTCACGGTTCGTGGGTTCAAGCCCCGCATCGGGCTGTGTGCTGACAGCTAGCTCAGAGCCTGGAGTCTGTCTTTGGATTCTGTGTCTCCCTCTCTCTCTGACCCTCCCCTGCTCATGCTGTCTTTCTCTCTCTCTCAAAAATAAATAATAAAAAAAACATTAAAAAAATTTTTTTAACTTTATAGTTTATTGTCAGGTTGGTTTCCATATAACACCCAGTGCTCTTCCCCACAAGTCAAAAATAAATAATAAAAAAAACATTAAAAATTTTAAAAAATATGTATCTGAGGATGGGGGGTAGGGCTAAAACTACAGTGTGAGAAGCAAATTAAGTGGCCAAAGTTAAAATATTATCAAGTCTTAACAGGACCAGTTAGAATCATAGAGCACATACTCTTACACTTGGATGACATGTATTTGTTCATACATATTGTACATGAGTACATGCACACATGGTACATGAGCACAGAGAAATGTACCCAGCACCTGACTTCAACAAACATGAACCCACAGATAATGTTATTTTATTTTTCCCCATTGAGTCCCAACAACCCCAACTGTTGGATTATTGTGAAGCAAATCTTAGCTATCATGTAATTCCATCTGTAACTCTAAAAGAGAAGGTCTTTCTCTGTCTTGACATTATCACAATAGTGTCATCATACACCAAAAAATAAAGTGGGAAGATACTTTATAGGTAATCCTCTAATGCAAACCTTTAGCTTGACAGGGAACAAATGCAGGTTCAGGGAGGGGCCTCTCTGTTTAAGGTGGTTTAGAGGCAGGTTAGCTTTATTAGGAAACTTCTCATTCTTACTTGCATGCTTTTTCAGAAGCAGCAGAAATCAGTGCTATGGAGTTACCAGGAAGGATACTAAGCCTGCTTGAAAGGGCTGGCATTTGAAATAAATGGAAAAGTAAAGAGAGGAAATTGGGAAATTGCTTGGGCCAGGCTCTTGCTAACAAAGTGTGAGTGCATGCGCACGCACACACATACACACACAAGCGCTTCCCTTGTTTGCCCTACCTCGTCCTCTATCTCCACATCACAGGCTTAAATCATTCAGTTCTAAATCATTCCTCCTTAAATCATCATTGGTAAATAAGCAGCATTAGCACTGGTAAGTGATTAGCATAGTATTTTGGGAAAATGAGCTTCTGTATTCCGAGTTCTAAAGCGCATGCTGTCTGCTGCCCCCATCTCAGCATTGCTTAGCAGCATTCTGAGGTGGGGGGTTGGGGACAGCAGCAGGCAGAGCCAGGACAGACTGATCGCCTCTGCCCTCTGTGTTCCACGTGCTGCTTGCTGACCTGCAGCGGGATATAAACCGGCCCATTACTGTCGCCCACAACAGCAGCTGCATTATCTTAGTTTGCCTAACGCTTAGGTGCATTCGTGTGTGTTCTGCTGAGGAACGAAAACCTGTGATAAATGGGCTTTAGCTTCTTGTGTGGGATTAGCATAAATTAATCCCTCTCCAGTTGCAGCCTAAACAAGGTAGAAGAGGGAAGGAAAGTGCTGAGCAGTTTCTTTGCCATTATCCACACACAGAGTAAAGCATGGACATGCCAGTTCTGTAAGTGAGTCCACATTTCTAAGTCTGGGTGCTGGCACACGTTGGTTCTGAAATCCTGCGAGGACTCAGAAATGCACTGGATTATCATGTTCTGTTCATGAGGGCCTAGGTTGATTATAGCAACGGCACTGCTTACGATGATAACAACGGTCTTCCTGTGAAAACTGAATGATGTATATAGTGAGTGCTAAATAAATGATCACACCCTATGTGCATGAAAGCAGTTTCATAACTCTACGTCTGGGGTGAAGAAATTGATATAGTCCCTTTTTGGAATCAGATTCTGAGTCTGCCACTTCTGGGCTTAAGTGACTTACACTGAACCTCAGTGTCACCATCTGCCTAACGGAGCTAAAACAAAGTGCTTGTTTTAGAAAGTTGTGAGAATAAACCAAGATGGAATTTTTATAGCCCTTGGCATAGTGTCCAGCACATAGTAGATGCTCAATATTTGTAACACTGTTGTATCTTTGCTATTGTATCCCAAAAGGGTCTTCTATAGAAAACAGCCCTGATGGATGATGGAATTAACCACGGCTAGATAATTTTGAGAATTCCCCATCTTACAGATTCACAAGGCTCATCAGTAATTAACCTTTCACACCAGTCCTGTAGGAAAGAAACTCATTTAGCTCTACTATAGTGTTTCCCAAAATCATATGGCCATAGATCATTTGTAGACCTAGGTCCCATGTAATATACTTGAGAAAGAGCTTCAGACTGGGTACTACCTTCCCCTTTGCTACAGCCTTGCCCTTTTGTTTGGTTTATCTCCACATTGCAAAGTCAACAATATGGTGGCATCAGCTGGTGAAGCGGTGCTAGAAATCCTTAGTGCTGTCTGTAGTTACTCTCATCCTAGCAAAGGGACTTTCTTAGAGAACTCCTACCTCACTATGACCCTGAAACCCTGAACTCCATTTCAAATTCACTTCTACATTTCTAATACAGAACTTAGTGCTGTCAAGAACTCACAAAAGCAAGTTTTGCAAGCCTTGATTTTCTTTTTGACTCTCCTGCCTCCAAAGCAGACCTAAGCTGGGCTTTAGTTACATGCCTGGAATATCATGAAATCCATGTGGTCTGAAATCTCTTTTCCAGAAATTAAGATGATATGGAAATGGTACAAAGTTTATCTAGAATGCAGAAAGAGCAAAAAGTTTTCATTTACAAAAGCACTTTTTCTTTTTGTCAGCTCAAATCCAAACCCAATCATGAGAGCCCCAAAGACTGCCATACTCTAACGAGATACACCCACAATCCTGGAGGCCTACTGGCCAGACTGTGTGAGAATTCCAAGAAAGGCTCTAGTGCCTAGTGAAGCATCGCCACAAGTTTTAAATTGAAAATAGTCTTCAGGAACATCCAGTCATGGAGTTTAGGTCACTTGGCCAAGTAACAACAACTATGGGTACCTCAAAGACCAAACTTATCACTGTCATTGACCGACAGGAAGAGAAAGCTGCATTTTGGTTTTCTAGGGTTGAAAGTTGTAGGGATGAAAATCTTGCTTACTTTGTAAAGTGTTTCTAAAAGTATAAATTTATAGACTACCCGAATCACAATCACCTGGAGAATGTGTGAAAATGCAGTGTCCTACACTTCACCTGAGAAAAGAAAAATCTGTATGTCTTTGAGAATCGATCTCAGAAAACTGTACATGTAACATGCTACACGTGTCATTGTTGTGCACAGCCGATTGAGAATACTGCATGGACGGTCCTACCAACTATCACTCATAAAACATCCAGTCCTTATCTTTAGAGTGTGCCTGACCTTTATATACTCTGGGTCACTAAAATAAAACAAAAACATACCCCTTGATTGCTAAATGTAGCTTAATCTTATTATAACTTCGGGAGAGGTTGTTAAATTACCTAAAAGCATTTCCAATCTCCCCTAAAAGAGTGGTCAGCCTTGTGGAGGTTGACTGCATTGCTGGATAAATTCTTTACTGTGTCCAAACCTTCTGCATTTTGAGTTTGAAGCTTTTCATAACAAGAGTTGAAATCTATTCCCTCACTCCTTGAATCTGGGCTAGTACTACAACATGATGTGGCCATGGAATGAAATGGGAGTGAGAGTGTGCCAATTGTGAGCTTCAAGCCCTCTGCACTTTTCCTCTCTCTCTTGGAATCCTGTCATTTTTATGTATGAACATGCCTACAGTAGCCTGATGAAGCATGACAGATCACATGGACAAGAACTTGGTTCTAGAGCAGCTTAGAGCCAGCAGACCCAGCACAAGGGGCAGCCCAGCTACGACTGGTAGAACTCTCTACCCAATGATCTGTAGCTTATTGCAGATACACAATGAACAGAGACAAAGCCAGGACCATCAAAATGATCCACAGTCTCAACAGCAATAGTAAATGCTCAGTTAAGCCACTGAATTTCTGGGTGCTTTGTTACACAGCAATAGCTTACTAATACCTTCTCTATTCAAAACTCTTCTCTTTCAACTGGTTAAACACCCAATTAACAATTCTTATGTTTGGGCTCTACATTACCCAATTCTTGCCAGGGAACTCTAGCCCCACGGGCAGGGTGGCAGGATATAAGTAAGATAATCATAACTATTCTCTTCTAAACCAGAACACTTTACTGATGAACCGGAGGGGTCTTAAAGTTTACGCACACACTGCAGATACAACCCAGAGTAGTCCTGGTCACCTCTAGGTAGAAGAAACTTAGTGTCTAAAAGGTAGCTTGTCCTAGGTCTGGTGTTTCTTCTGTATTTTATGTGTTCTCCTGCCTTCCATTTCCTGCCAATTTCTCTAGACAATGTGCCTTGCCTTCCCTTTGGGGAACTGTGTCTCTTGCATCCTATTACTTCTACCTATTTCCAACCTGATGCATATTTGGATCCTGTCTCTGAATTGTTCATACGATCACTCCCCCTGATAATTTTCCACCCAAGAGTTTCTAAAAACATCCTCAGGCTGGGCCAACTCAGGCCAGTTACCACGTGGACATTTAAGGCATTTTTTATGAGCCCTGAAACATCTCAGGAAAAAATGGCGAGGAAAGAATCTATTAGAAGCTAAAGAGAAACCTTAATGCCAGCCTCTGCTATATTTATGAAAATAACACATCTGTGTAATCACATTGGGGAAAGGGTATGTTTAGATATGTCGGCACCTGTTATTACTTGCCATAACGCCATAATGGCTTAATAGATGTCGAAAGCCACTGAGTCCACATGACTGTAAAAAGCCTAAATATTTGCAGAGGACAAAAATCATCTATTTGGGAAAAAGTAGAAGAAGGGAAAAATACTACTAGGATGACTTTACTCACCAAGATGTGTGAATGATAACTGTGTAGATAACAAGGAAACCGGAGACTAAAGGGACAGATGAATTTATTAGCTGCGGAAGAATTTCACTAGTACTAATTTCATCCCTAAATGGAAAATGTTATTGCAACAATTTATTTCGCTTTACAGTTCAGAGCCCCACAACTGCACAATATGACATCTGCATCCATAATGATGTGACTGAGATTATATTGTACTTTCTAAAGCTTCTCAACTGATGCTAATTTCGCCTTCAAGTGGAAAGGATCTTTCTCAATGTGACACTGTTGGGAAGAATTCACGATGTATCCTGACCTAGGCTGAAATTCTGGTTCCTTATACCCTCCCACGTTTACTCATAACATCTCATAACATATCCAAGGGCAGCAACAGAAGCCGGAAATATTAATTCTCTAATATCTCTGCAATAGTATCTTTTTATTCCACCTAAAAAAAGAAAATGAACCAGCAACCATGGAGGCCAAGATAACACAAGATAACAGTTTTATTAAAAACCCACACATATCCTTGACAAAGGACAGCTTTCCTAAATCTAACAGCTTCAACAAGGCAACTGCTAGACAGACAGGAGGGAGTGGGAGTAGTTTGTATTAAAAAAAATTTCTTTTTAACCTGGAATTTGAGGCTCTTCCTTTGAGCAATATTAACATTTCACATTTTTTATCAGCTGTATCTAAAACTCTGGAAGAGCAGTGACCTCGCTGGAAAGCTGAGGGTAGAAGAAAACCCTGATTCTCTAACACATGCAAAAAATACAGTGAAATGCAGATGCATCATTTTGTGCTCACACTAGCACATTAATAGCATCTAGATAATACAATTTGTTCAACTTTCATAAAACTCATGGCTATTCAATTACATCTGCCACTAAGATTCTAGTTCACACTTTAATCATTTTTCAACTGCCTCAAGGCCACAGCTCTTGGCTGGCCTTTGCCATTCATCTAGATTATGGATATAGTAGATCTCAGATTCAGAGATATGTTTCATTTTTTTCCCCTTCCTCCCACCGTCATCTACCCATTCTGCCAATTAGGTTGGCTCCAGATATGCGGAAAAATTAGATTTTAATGTTTATTACTAATTTTCTCCTACACTTAATATCACAGGCTCTTCTTTTTTAATGCATGTTTCTGTTTTAGTGGATGCCCTGAGCTGTAAATCAGATTTACTGTTGGCTATAGACATGCACATTCCCTTGTTATACAGATGGAGTTGTGTCTGTGGAATGCTCTATAGGAGTGGTTGTTGAGCCTGGGAAAAAGCCTGGCTCTATACCCATCCTTTGGGGAACTTGTTAAAAATGCAGATTACCAGTTACTCCTTGGGATTTTGATTCAGGGTGTGTGCAGGGAGACCTGAAAAATCTCTACTTTTGTGAGGCTGTGTAAATAATCACAAAGTAGAGTTGGGTCAACAACCAGATGCTTTATAGCTGGGATTGTCTACGCTGGCTTATACAGAGTCTTTCCAACCATACATGTTTTGAGGGAAGGATCCATTCTAGCACTTCTAGCTCTATGTCCTCCGTGTGGCAGCCTCCCTCCCCCCAAGTTTCAGTTTATTTGTCCTCCAATAAATCATTCTGTGAGATGCAAATCATCCGTGTGGTGCTGTTGTTTGTAATATAGTGTGAATCAATTTAGTTAGGTTTTGTGTTCTCAAATAAAATATTACCCCTTCCATTCTCATGCAGAACCTCATCTCATCTCTTCTACCTTGAAAGAATCAACACATGTTTAAGCTGCTTTCCCCCACTCCCACTGCCAAATATAATCACTGAATTTACTCACGACAATGGGTTCTCACCCCAACAAAGATACAGAGTTTGAAGTAGCTTAAAAGATTTGTACCAGCAATTAGGGCTTTGATCTATCCACTGTCAGCAGACTAATCCTGCCCAGGAATTGGCTATAAGGTGGTAGATTGTAGCTTCGAATTGAATGTGCAGTCTGCTCCTGGTCTCACCTGAGTTTCACGCTTCTATTTCCAGCTTCCCGGTAGGGCTTTCCACTCATATGCTTTATGATATCAAACCCAACATGAACCACTGATCTTTGGTAGCCCAAAAAGAGGCTCCTACTTCTAGGTCTCCATCTCTATCAGATAAGTTACCATCTCTTGCCTCTTGGGTTGAAAACATCTTATAAAATGTGTAAAAAACTTTGTTAAAAAGAGAAAGCTTATTGACTGTTGCCCAAACGTATTATTTAAAAAATCCTTCTTCCATTTGCCTCTTCTTTCCTTTTCCATATGCATCATACTTTGTAAGTTCAAGGATGCATTATTGAGAGTTTTCTTCCTAGCAAGCATGGGTGATGAACAACAAGGGTTATAACATTAATGGAGTATCAAATAATGGCAGATTTGATGTCCCTGAATTTATCCCTCGCTCGCCCTCTGCTCATAATTTTACCTGCAGTAGATATATCAATTAAGAATATTTAAGGATAGTTGGTTGAGCACCTGACTTCAGCTCTGGTCTTGATCTCGTGGTTTGTGGGTTCAAGCCCCACATTGGGCTCTATGTTGACAGTTTAGAGCCTCGGCCCTGTTTCCAATTCTGTTGTCTCCCTCTCTGTCTGCCCTTCCCCTGCTCATGCTCTGTCTTTCTCTGTCTCTCAAAAATGAATAAATGTTAAAAAATTAAAAAAAAAGAATGTTTAAGGATATATATATAGATAGATACCCCAAACCATGTCAAACTATGCATCACTTTATACATAAACCATACAACATCACCTTGCTCTGCCTCTGCTCAACACAGCCCCTCAACCTGGAATGCTTATTTTCTCTTTGTTTTGGTGAATTCATATTCAACCTTAAAGCTCATCTTTACTAAACCTTATTTCTGCAAGGAATATTTTTCATCTTCTTTATTTAGAATTAGTAAATCTTCATGCAAATCATTGTTGTGCCTCAGGTCCAGCCAGTGTGGAGTGAGTGAGGGTCCTAGCTCATCTCACATCACCAGATGAACCATAGGTTCAAAGGACTAATTGCAAAGTAAGGCACAGAGTCACGTGAGGAATAAGATGATAAATCTGAAATGGACCTCACCCTTGAGTAAATTCCAAGTTACCAGGGGCAATGAGAAAACTACTGGCATTTTAAGGCTATTTTCTTAACAGCTTAACTTTGTTCTTCCATAAGTACCTACAGAGATCAAATGCTCTGCATCTGATTTGAAGCCTTCCTGTGAGTCTTATTGGAAAAACTCTCCGTAGGATGACATTGTAGCTCTTAAAATGTAGAAGAATATAGAAAAATAAAAATAATACCAATGAATAATAGAAGGCCAGGGTAAAACCATGGATGAGAGAGAGCTCAAGGGAGATGTCACAAAAGATTTGAAGAAGGTCTGGTTTGATAAGGTTGAGATAGTGCAATCTAAGGTGTGGACCCTGAGCTCTGCCATGAAGTGAGGCGCTCTGGTACATGGGAAACACTCCTGCCAGTGACCAGGGCAGGGAAATAAGGCTGCTACGTATACCTACTGCAGTCTCCTTCAGGAACAGCTCTCTTGCCAGTCCTTCTCCTCCTCTCTAGTTTTCCTTAATCTCTAATCTCTAATTTTTCTTCAACCTTCTCATTTCCCACAATGTGGATATAAACAATTTTAATGCCTCCTGAAGGGACACGTGACATAAGGAAAACACAAAGATGCATTTTCCTCAGATGCTTACTGGAGAATAGAAGGCCCGGCTCCCCTCGCCAGCTATTTGTTAAGAGGCAGGATGTCATGGAACAGGTTCACAATCAAATAAACTGAAACTAAAGGTTCACTGAGGGAATGGGATGTTGAATATATCTCCAGTGGGTATAATTATTTATACACCTAATTATTTATAAAAGCAATAGTTATGGAGCACCTGATATGTGCAAGTTCTCTGCTAGGTACAATGGTTACCATCATCACTAGACAAATATAGATTTTAAAAAATCCATGTGAGTTGAGAGAAGGAATAGATGATATCCTGGGTAAAAGTCTCTAGAAAGACTACCATGCAAATGTTGGCATTGATTTAAGCCTTAAAAGTCAAAGAGACTTAGGAGATGTGGAGAGGTGGCGAAGGCGGTAGAAATATTCTACTTGCAAACAGCATGAGCAAAGGTACACTTCAGTCAAAACACCAGTGCTCTAGTCTGGTACCCGGCTTGATCGACGTCTACTCCTTTTCTCGCTCTCTGGGTTGTTGCGGAACGTCATGGCCTTTGTCCGCTAAACACAGCTGATTTCAGGTCTCAAAAGCCAAAGAGAGCCACTCTGCCCATAGCCTTCTCTCAACTTCCTGTTAACAGTCTCATTCTCTCCCCACTCACATGCAATTTCAAATCCCTTTTTTCCACAAAGAGAATTTCAGAAGCCTAGCTGTCATGAGTGGCTGAGCTCTCAAGAGGAATTGAAGAGAAATGGGAAAGCGCAGGAATGGCTAAGAACAAAACACAGACGGCGTTCAAAGTTGAGCTCAGTGTAGATACCAAAGCTAATGAATTCCCAGGTAGAACATGTGGGGGGAAACAACCTAAATCCAGTCTCTAATGACATCCAGACCTAGAAGTGCTTACCTTGTGTTCCCATAAAAGCAAACAGGGAACTGAATTTGAAAAACAAAATAAGGCCAGTAAATTCCTGAAAGGAGACGGTTCTTTTTCCTTGGAGACAAACCAAATTATGCACTGCCTCTTTTGCTAGCAACATACTCTGGCTCAAACATTTTTAAAAGAAGCCTGCTGAACATCTGCTGGGCAATTAATGGAATGCGGCAGCGTGCTTTAACGGTCCCTAGGAAGGTATTAGCAATCCTGCTTAGGAGACATGAAATGTTGCAAACAGTGGTCCTTTTTCCTTTTTAAATTTTTTTTAATTTTTCAATTTTTATTTCCTCCTGCCTTCAGGGGGGATGAAAGGCAGGGAAAGGGACTGAGGTAGAAGTTCTGCCTCAAATACTCTTCCTCACTGTTTCCTCTTTTCCCCAGGGATCTTCTTCCTTCTCTTCCTAGCCATCCAAACAGGAGTGTGCTAATTTCATCTTAAAGAAATTGTGGCCAGTGTCTCAATCTACTGATCGCCCATCTCATGTGCCACATTTTCTAAATGTGAAAGGAGAATTCCTTCCACCATCTTGGCAGACACAATCTACTACTCTGTTCAAATAGTTTAAAACAATCAGATGGCTAGGGCTAAAGTAAGAGCAATCTCCAATGGGAAACCAATCCATCACGCGTTTCGCGTCCTCATCACAATCATTAAAGAGAGCCCACCTTCACCTAAACCTTGTCTTTTGCAGTGAAAGTCAGGCCAAGGGTGATGTTGCACCTGTGGGTACAGCCAATTCTAACACTGTGATGAGGAACACGCCACACTCAACAAGTAAGTTTCCATCTCCATTATTCCATCAGCCCTTGACATTCTCTTCCTTTACTCTTCAAACTGAAGCTGATTATCTACATATAAGTCTACATCTACTCCAGTTGCTGAGCCAGTCATAACAGAAAGATCAATAATGCCACTTGATCATCATCTGGAAATCATCCTGCCAAAAGGCCCTACTATCCAATCTCACAGAGAAGAACCCTGAATAATCCATAGTGGTTGGAAGTCAAAGTCTTTTTCACTCTCTAACATTGGGGTTTTGCCTCAAACTACATTTTTTATTTTATTCTCCTAGTACTCTTGCATCATATAGGTCTATATTGCAGGGGGTTCTTCAAATCTCAGTATGTTTACATGAGCTCCAGGAATGTACCTTCCTTTTGCCACCACTTGTTCCCAGAGATTTGCACTCCAATTTCCCAGTGGTGGAATGAACTATAAACATTAATTGGAGAAATTTTCCAGATTTTCCCAACTTTCCGTTATTCCTTGCCAGCTGGAACTTACACTAGTGGAATTAACCCTTCATGGTTATCGGGGATGGACTTTCTTTCCCACCTCCAACTATGAATCCCGCATGGATGCTTTTGGATGCCTTCGCTGTATTGTTTTCCCTTGGCCAAGCCGTAGCCAAACCAGTTTCAGCTAATTACTCACTTTTTTGATCCCTATTTTTCAGACTGATCCCAGCTCTACCAGTTGTCATTATAGGAAATATTTCCTTAGGTAACACTTAAAATAAGATTTCTAATTCAGCAAAATGTTCTGAACCATCTCTGGAGTGTGATGTGATAATCAGGTGAATAAAAATCAGGCACATAAAATAACTGGTGTGGGAGAAGTGTGGGAGGAAGCAAAGGTGGGGAATGCAGGTGGCCTCCGGAGCTGGAGGAGTGGAGTTAGTTCTCTGCCTCATTTAACATAAGATGCTCCCCTTACCAACAGAGGCCCCAGGTAAACAGGGAGTTTTTTTTTCTGATAAATGGAGCTACTCCACAGCAAAATATGTTGCTTGAAGACAGTGTTCATGTAGAACCTGAGTAGCTGTAAAGGAAATTTTGCACTACGAGGGATGGACTAGTTGGCCACATCCCTTCAAACTCAGAGTTCGGTATGAAGTATCAAGCTCAGGTGTTTTTAACCTCTAAACCAAAAGGGAACAAGGAGCTCTAGCTGTCACAGGAGAGGCTGATAAGGTTCAATCTGCCACCTAAACAAGCTGGACTGTCTAATAAGATTAATTGGTAAGTCTGTTTATTTTTATTTTTAAAAAATTTTTTAATGCTTATTATTTTTGAGAGAGAGAGAGAGAGAGACAGAGACAGAGAGACAGAGACAGAGACAGAGACAGCGAGCAAGAGAGAGAGAGCACAAGTGAGTCAGGGAGAGGCAGAGAGGGGGACATAGAATCTGAAGCAGGCTCCAGGCTCTGAGCTGTCAGCATAGAGCCCCATGTGGGGCTTTAACACATGAACCATGAGATCATGACCTGGCCCGCAGTCAGTAGCTTAACTCACTGAGCCACCCAGGTGCCCCAATTGGTAAATCTATTTAAAACAATTTGAAGTTGTTAAAGTTCTGCTCATTTGAAAAATATGTCAGCGGCATGGCTATTAGGATGAGTGCAACTAATGTCCTTGTACTTTGTTTTCCAGTACAACCAGCCTTGTGTAACTGCCCTGTGTCATCAACATTCATCAATGACCAAAGGTCAACCTTTTGGGAGGAAACAGCTTATCTTGGTCATCAAATGTCCTGAGATAAGTTTGCAGCTTTCTTTCATGCCCGAGGGTTAACATTTGCTCTCACAGGTGTTGCTTAATTGTTCTAGATGCTCTCACACTTTCTCATTTTCTTCATGGCATTTTTCATCAGCAATATAACTCAAAAAGGGGCATTTGTTAATTCGTTCCTTGTGTGGCTTTTCCCAGTGATGGAAGCTTCATGAAGGCACAGACTCTATCTTATGCTGAGGACACTGCTTGGCTCAAAGTAGGAAGGCACTCAGTACATGCCTGTTCAATGGATGAATTAGGATGACAAGCTGGAGAAGAGAAAAATCAGACCTCCTCAATCCTCTTTGCTCTTAAGAGTCATCTTCCTCAAGTGATACTCTGACTCAGTTATGCCTCCATTCAATCACCTTGGTGGCTTCCCAGAGCCCACAAAAGTAAGTACAAATGGCAGCCTGTCATATTTCCACTCTCTACTTCCATATCTCATCCTCACAACAGTAACTTTTAAATATTTGTTTAAGGCAGTGGGATTTTTTTTTTCTAAATAAAATATTTCATGAAACCCTAATAAAGAACAATAAAAAAAAATGAGATAGGATCCAAGGAGAAAATAGGCCAGTGGTCAACCTCCTTGGCCTTCCTCTAGACCTAGGCACACCTCCAGAATCTCCAGACAACCAGAGAATGGAGGTGGAAACTGCTGTTGTTTGTCCCACTTTTTCCGCATCCCCAAAACCCTGGAGACTTTCATGCTCCTTCCTTGAGTCTTTGGTGCTGAAATGATCTCTGGAGGTCAATCCTTTCCATCCATCGAGGCTCTTCCCAAAGACTACCTTCTCCGTGAAGCTTTCCTGTATCATTTTGACTACACACAATTTCTGTTTTACATTTCCTATACAACTTTGATTGTTAATAACAAAAAACTAGAAAGAAAAATAATAGCTTGCTATTATTAGTGCCAGCCACTACTCTCAGTACATGACCTGAATTAATTGAATCCTCCCACAATCCCATGGACATAGGTACAAGTGCCATCTCTATGCCTCAGAGAAATTAAGTCTCTTCTTAAGGTCTATATGGCAAGTAAGTGAGGGAGCCAAGATTTAAACCAATAGTCTGGCCACAAAATTGCAAAGTCTAGTGCTTAAGTATACCAGCTCTCTATATAAGTATTTATGCATTTTACTCATTGAGATACCCTGCCACTGCCCACTTTCCAGCCCCACAGCACCACCACCATTGCTACCACCAAACTTTGCCACACCACAATCAAATTATATGTTTTTTTGTGGACAAAGACCATTTCCTATTGGCCTTTGTATTCCAATGTAGCACCAGTACTCTACTCTGTAAAAATAAGTACTCAGTAAATATTAATTTATTATTAATGTAACCCAACAATATCTATTTCTACATGCTTGGAATTACCTGAATTATCATTGCAATTTCTATATAGCCTTAGCAGGAGGATCCCCTCCTCCCCCTACAACCTTTTGCAGGTGAAGAGACAGAAGCTCAATGATACAAAGATCGTGCATGACTAACTTCAGAGTTGATCTTGGCTATGGCCCTGTACAACTCTTATGTCCCAGTTTTTTTCTACTCACTATCCCAAAACTTTCTTTCAGAAAAAAAATATTGATAATGTAAATAACTGAAAATAAGGTTTTGCAAAAAGATCAGAAAAAAGTTATTTGTAAGACTAACTTTATTTTTGAGACTTGCATTGAGACAGAGCATGCCAACATTTGAGGAGTATGTATCCAGGTGATTCCCTGACAGTTTTTGCCAGTGCCTAAGTAGAAAAGTCACCTTATTCTTACAGGTTCCCATTAGGGCAAAAACGCCAGGCAAGGGAACCTCTGATGACTGATGCCATATTTCTCATTAGCAGTGGTACCACCTCATCTTGCTAAGCTGAAAAGACAGATTGGGATCCCCCTTTGCTAGAGCCACTAACCAGAAGCCAGGGAGCTGGAAACTGACCTGCTGTTAAGTGGGCCGCATGGACAAGGATTTGGACCCCAGGCTTCAGCTCAAAGTGCACCGAGTTTTGATTGAGCTTGTGGATCAGCAGTTCTGATATCTGAAAGAAGAAGGGTCATAGTGAGTGCCACCAAAACTGTCATACCAACTACATGCTGAAACATATTTACTGTAGTTATCAAGGCATCCTGTGAATTCTATAAATGAGTCTTGTATGATTTTGAATGTTTATTCCCAAATATGCAGATCTAATGATTTTTTAAGCATGACCTGAGTTTACATCCTACAAAATAAGACAAATAGTAAATATAAAAATTTCTTCTCTTAAAAAATTATCTTATATTATCCTAGAAAACACTACCCCCCTGTTTTTCGAAAGAGCACTTGTTATACTTTTATAACTTAAGTTATAAAAACTTAAGAGAAGTAATTATGTAAAATTTACATACTCTGGTGAGGTTTATATGCATTTATTTTACTTCTTGATAGACTCTGTCTTATCTGTGCTCCCTTCTCCTTCCCCTAACTGTATCCTTTGGCTTTCACAGAATAGATACTTTATGACTATGTACTGAATGGTAAATATAGTTCCACTAAAATAATAAAAGGCACAATCTAGGTAATGCATTGACGCATCCATGTTTCGTGCTTATGGACATCAGCTAAACAGTTCCCCAGGCTGGCACAGGTATACTAGGCAGACCTCTGGAATTCTGGACCACAAAATAGTTAACCCCCCCAAAGAAGCAAAGGACCATGTTTCAGTAGTAATAGCATAAGGACAGTTTCATAGACAAGGTAAACTATTCACTTATTTAAAGTAGAAATCCCAGCTCAATTTTCTTATTCTTTTGATCAATTTCTGAAAAGCTATTAGGGAAAACCACACCCTTGTTATTTTTATCTGGACTCCTTGCTTTACTTTTAATGTTCTAATCACCAATTTAATATTTTATTTAGTATGCTATTTAAGTCTAATTAGATGCTTTCTGACCACCATTTTTTTCCCTTTTATATTTGTTAAGTTGTATTTAGTCCACTGATTTGCCAAAATGACACCTTTGATTGATCCTTTAATCAATTAAGCAGGGACTGATGGCTTTGTTTTGAAGCAGAGAGTTCCTGGCAGAAGCCGCCGATGGGTAATGGAACTGAACTGCCCTGCAGATGAACTTCCTTGCTTAATAACAGGAACTTGGGACAACTGTCAGTGACCTGGGTTGAGCACCTGGGATCCAGTGCAAGCTCAGCATCTCAAATGCTTTCATTTGGCAAACCATGCAGAAAACCAAGGTTGTGAGACAATTATGGTGAAAACAACTTTATCCTCTATATTAGGCTATTCTTTTTCCTGGACATGGAGAATCTTTCAGAATGCTCCAGGTTTATAGGAACAGATTTTTAACACAGACTACATAGAATGGTTTTCCTCTGTGATCTCTAAAGTGTTGCAATGTATAGGTTCCTATTCTATCTTATAATTTAGTCGGTTAGGTTTCTATGGGAATCTGACAGAAGATTTTTAGTAGAGGTCAATCAGAAAAGTTTGGGTTATGAAACAGACACACATAGACGCATACACATAAATGTGTATAAATATATGTGTTTATATACATATGCATATATGTGTGTATATATATATACTTTTACATTTGTAAAATATAATACTGTATATTTGTAAAAATGTAATTCTGTGTATATATTTATACACAAAATGTGTATAAATATATGTTTATATATATGTGTATATATATATATATATATATATATATATATACTTTTACATTTGTAGTAAGTTATTTTAACTCAAATAGGAAAGACCTGTCAGACGTAATTGAAGAACTGCCCTGTTTTGCAGAACCCAACTTGTGGCCAAATGGGAAATGTTTACTTGCAAGAGAAAGACTTCTCTCATTTAACCAGTTGAAGCGATATTTATTTCTTATTCCCGAGGATTTTTTTCCCTCAAGTGAGAGATACAAATGACTAAACCAGAAAATAGAGTTCATCAGAACAACATATTTCTAATTTATAATCTCCAGGAGAGTTCCTGGTGAAATAATTAACTTCTCAGATTTGTTTTGGTTTATACCATTACTTCTTTGGATTCACCTGTATCATTTACAAAATTAAGCAGGTGACAACAAAATAATCTGGTAGCAGAAAGTAAGTTTTATGTAGTTAACTTGCATCAAAGGACATGCAATAAAGAACACATATCTGTGGGAAAGAAATTATGCACAGGAACAAAACTAAATGAAATGTACATTGCATACAAGAATAATCTCAATCAGAACCATGTAATTCTCTATTCAAATAACTGAGTATGAAATTGTTGACAGATTTTGGCAATATTTTAAATTTTTTTCATGCCGCTTGCAGAATTAGTTAACCTATAGTTTTCATGAGATCATAAGTTATTTATTTTTATTTATATAAAATACAAATACATAATATGCCATATAATTAAATGTATTGAACACTTTATATTGGCAAAGCTGTATATGTCTTACTATCTTTCTGACACAGCATGTCTTAGGTGTTACTGCTGGTATCTCCGTGGGAAGGACCAGGGAGCTTACAGGACATACCTAAGTTTACCCAGTTAATAATTGAAGAGTTGACACCAGACTTTGGTTTTGTTTGACTCCTAATCCTGGGCAGTTTCATTAAAAATATTTTCCTTGAACCAGGTGACAAAAAAAAGAGAGCGAAAGATACTTGGAAAGAGGTCTGACTGAGCAGGTTTAGGAAATTAAAAAATCCAGACAAAAACAAAACTGTAGCATTTCAGTAATTATGCTGCCAACTTTTATTCATCTGTGAGGTGCATGACTTACTACAGCAGTCCCATGTCAGCTGACCAGCATGAGCTGCGCGGACAGGCAATGGCCAACCCTCTCCTCTGGTCTGCCACATCCTATTCACCAGTTAATACAATGTGTAATGTTTGGAAGAGACTTCAGCTACGAAAGGAGTGGAATGAGCTGGATTCTCTAGGAAAGGTGGCAGCAGCCTAAATGAGAAAAACAAAACCCTGCATGATAGAGACTAAGTGGAATAATGTGTGGCTGCCGGGACATTGAACCTGCTGAAGCCAGTTCCATATATTTACTTTTCTTTTTCTGTCCAGTCAAGTGTGTTGTCTTAGCAAATTTCATGTATTCTTTGTGCTGTTATTCTCTCCTGCTGCTCTCCTACACAGGCCATTTTCTATTCTCCTTCAGCTAAATAATCATGACCAAAGAAACAACATATTATTCTTGGTATCTGCCTAGTGGTGGACTATGCATGTGATTCAAGTTTCACTAGAAGTATCAGCTAAAAACACTGTAGAGGATGCGATAAAAATGCTGGGAAAGCTACCATCAGAAGGGCATAGTGGGAGGGACTTTCTACAAAGAGAATGCCAATTCTCTTCCTTCTCTTCTTCACAAAATATAAAATTAAGTAGAACAACCAGAATAGGGTAGGTTAGGTGGAGGGAACAGTATTAGAATCTCAGAGGTTTCAAACAATGAAGGCATATTTCTGGCTCACATTTCATATCGCTTGCAGGTAGGCAGTGGTGCTCATTATGGTCACACAGGGACACAGGCTGGTGGAGCTTCCCCCTCAAATGTTTCTATCCACAGCACCGCAGGAGAGAAAAGAGTCCTCAAGGGTTTACAACTGGCATTTGAATACTTCAGCTTGGACGTGACACAAATCACTCCTGCTCCCAGTGCATTGGCCAGAATCAGTCACATGGTTCTGCCCACAGAAATGACTCAAGGGTACACCCTATCACGTATCCAGAAGGCAGGGACCTAGAAACATTTTTTTTTTTAATGTTGATTTATTTATTTTTGAGAGAGTGGGGGAGTGGCAGAAAGAGAGAGGGAAAGAGTGACTCGCAAGCATGCTCCTTGTGGTCAACACAGAGCCCGACACCACGCTTGATCCCACAAACCATGAGATCATGACCTGAGCTGAAATCAAGAATCAGATGCTTTAACCAACTGAGCCATCTAAGTGCCCCGAGCTGGAAATATTTAGTCAAAGCAGTGATGTTTACCACACAAAGAACACATTTAACATCCAAGCAATTTTTAATGAAACCAATAGGGGAAAACACACTCTCAGGTTGTAATGGAAGTGCCAAACATTGAAACATGAAAAAAGAGAAGTTTAAGAACAGAGAAGTTTGTAAATCTATGAAACTTATGAGCCAAAGTGGTACAAGGTCAAACTGTAGATGCAAAATGCTCTTTGGCATATTTATCAATGATAAAGCTACACTGGGCCAAGATATTAATGTTTATCTCTGAAGTTGGCAGGAAGAATACAAACTCTACTGGACCTAAATAGCATTCTGGTGCTATCTTCAGTACCTGATACTTGCCTGTAATGACCTTGGAGCTGACCCAAGTAGATCACTCCTGATCCTGTTACATTATTAAGGTCCTTTCAAATAGCAGTTGAAGAATCATCCTTTTGGATTCAACGGAGGGAGATCTTTCCCACTTCATACAGCATAATTTTGGGATTAAATCAGGGGGAGGGCAATAGAACCAAACACTAATTCTATCTAACACTAGCTTACTCAGTTCCCTTCCTTCTTAGGTCAAAAGTATCAGCTTGATTAAAATACCTGAGAAGTTTCCTGGGTGATATGATGAAGAAACACACTGGTTATACATATTTCCTTCCCTTGTGTTCCCCATCACCAGCTCTAAATTTCTGTCTCCCTTTGCTATATTCCTTCCGGTGCAACTCTTACCTAATCAACTTTCAATTATAGTTTCCTGCTTTAATGCTCTTCCTCATGAACTCCAGAGTCTCTATAATTCAACTCCCCATGTTAAAAAAATCTGGACAGGGCAGATTATGCTGGTAATAGTCTGAGATTATCAATTATATTTCATAATGAATCTTTAATCCCTTAAAATGCTGCTAGTAGACTGTTCCATTTCCAGAGATACCTTTCCTTTCTCTGGGTTTTGAATTTTTTTTAACGCTTATTTTTGAGAGACAGAGAGAGACAGAGCATGAGCAGAGGAGGGGCTGAGAGAGAGGGAGACAAGGCATCCTTAGCAGGCTCCAGGCTCTAAGCTGTCAGCAGAGAGCCCGACACAGGGGCTGAACCCACCTACTGCGAGATCATGACCTGAGCCGAAGTCAGACACTTAACCGACTAAGCCACAGGTGCCCCTGGAGTTTGGATTCTGCATCTGTCAAATGTATATGGTAAGAGACACAGTCAAGGAGGAAATTCATTGTTGGTGGTTAACATTTTTTCCACAATCGTTTTGTTTCTTTTAAATGTTTTCATGCCCTTTAAGGAATCTGCAAGACAACATGTAGGCTCGCTATCTCCCCAGCACGGCATCACAAACAACCTCGGCAGAACATGATGGTCTTTCCTCCCTCCAGGAGAGCCAGATACAAATCTGTTCACTTTTGAGGACTCAGAAGCAAGGGAGTAAAGGTTGGGGGTGGGGGGAGGTTGCTCCATACCTGAGCAGCTGGGGAAGCAGGATGTGTTATCCCTGATGAGGCCAGCTAAGGGCAAGTGAGCCTTTTCTTACTCCCCAGAGATCGGAAATAGAGACTAGTAGAACCGTCCCAGACAGAGGTCACTTGATTAACCCTGCCCACGTTATCCTGATAACAAGGTCAAGTACTTCTCACTGGGAGGAATTTTCAATTTATTTCACAGACAAGATAGCTTGATCTTGAGCCAGCATTGCTGTTCCCCTGGAGAAGCTAAGGGAGGGGAGCCAAGGGCCCTTTGCTGGGGTCTTACCCTCACAATCTTCTGGGTCCCTCTGGCCAGGGTCCCACTTCTTCCCCTGCTGGGAGTTCTGTGTTGTATATTTACAAGAATGCAGCTGGAGAATTAAGAGAGGGGTAAGGTCAGCCCTTCCCAAGTTCCTTCTGGCATCTGAGTGCAGATTTCCGGGCGGGGTGGCGAGGGCGTCCCTTCCTGTTGTTTGGATCTGCTTTGCATTCATTTAAAATTTCTGTGGAATTTATTACAAAGGGAATCACTTGCATTTGTCTGCCTGGTGTTACTTCTCTCTCCCTATTTTTCTTTAAGGAAGCATGTCTCTCTCTATTCTCTGTCCACTTGATTCTGGAGAGGCTTCTCAAACCCCTGATCCAGGCAGCATATCAGAGCTGGCACCCTGTCCATTCGACTATGGGACTTATAAGAGATGTCCGCTTCACCCAGGCTGAGCCGGTGCCAACTATGCACCTGCAGCGCCTGTGCTGCTATTGGGGGAGGGGCAGTGCTTCCTGAGTGGGGCTGACTGGCTGACTAAGTAGAGGCTGGAGTTTCCTGTGGCCATCCCTGCCTTTCTGCACACTGACTTCATTCTCAGGCGGATTGTCCATATGGTAGCAAAGAGATGGGAAAAGAGGAAAGAAGGAGCGTGTTGGGTGGTTCTGAATTCATCCATACCTGCATTGTATCCTTGGACCTTCCAATAAAATAAGCTCATAACATCCCTGTGTTTCCTTAAACTGGTTTAAATTGGATATCTGTCCAATTTCTTTTTTTTTTTTATCAGAAATAAAAAGAATAAAGATTCAAAAACTCAAAACAAAACAGAACATTTCTCATTCATTTCCTGGGGCAACAGCCTTGGTATTTTTAGCAAAGTGGTATCCAATCCACATCTTCAGCAGGGTGGAGTGGGGGGCTGTGGGCTTGAGTGCCTTGTAGAAACAGAAGCTGTGTCACCTCAGGCAAGTGACTGGCTTCTCTGTGTTGGGACCTCAAATTCCTTCACTTTAAAGGGACTGAGTCAAGAGAAGGGTCCAAGCAGCCACTTAGGTGGAAAACTACAGGTTTCCAATGGCAGCCCATGTCACAGTGTCTTGACCCATGGCTCAGTTTTATAGGTTAATTTCATTACTGGACTATTTAAATCAGGGTAAGGACCTTCCCTACAAGAAGGGCACTGAATTCCTATGTGCTGGGTTTGGTATTTGCTTGGTCTGACTCCTAGATAAGGTCGATATACTTGTAGTTTCCTTAAACAGACTGATAATTGCTAGCCTGGTAGTCTGATTCCCTTGTTGCTGCAAATTCACTTGAAAACTCAGACAGGTCTTCCTCGCTCCTGCACAGGCATTCATGCACATTCTTTCTATCTCTGCCTGTCCTCGTTCTCCTCTCAATTTTTCTTTTTCTTATTCTCACCAGCATCTTTCTTCAGTACATGCCCTTGACCAACCCCAACAGTCTCTTTCACAACCTTAAACTTTCCTTTTGGGGGCATCTGGGTGGCTCAGTCAGTTAAGTGCCTGACTCTTGGTTTCAGCTCAGGTCATGATATTGGGGTTTTGTGAGTTCAAGCCCCACACTGGGCTCTGCACTGGTAGTGTGGGGCCTACTTGGGATTCTATCTCTCCCTCTCTCTCTGCCCTTCCCCCACTCATACTGCCTCTCTCTCTCAAAAAAAAAAAAAACCCTAAAAAGAAACTTTCTTTTGCACTTTCATATATTCTCTTGTTATTGTAAGATGACCGCAAATGTATCCATCATGAACTTACCACTTATTGAGCATTTACTATAAGCCAAGTACTTTGCATATAATTTCTTTTCTTTTTTCTTTCCTTTCCTTTTCTTTGCTTTCCTTTTCTTTTCTCTTTCTTTCTCTTTCTTTCTTTCTTTCTTTCTTTCTTTTTGAGAAAGAGAGAGCGAGCACAAGCAGAGGAGGGGCAAAGAGTGAAGGACAGGGAGAGAATCCCAGGCAGACTCTGTGCTGCCAGCCAGCTCAGAACCCAGACATGGGGCTCAAACCCACCAACCAACCATGAGATTATGACCTGAGCCAAAACCAGGAGTCTGATGCCCAACTCACTGAGCCACTCAGGTACCCTGCATGTCATTTCTTTAATGTTCTCTCAAAAACCATATAAAATGGGTATTAAGATTGTGTGACTTTGGCAAATTTATTTAACTTCCCTTGTCCTAAATTACTTCATCTATAAATAATGGAAATAATGGATATCGGAGCTGAAACTAGAAACGTGGTTTACATGTTTCCACTCCGATGTGTTCTTTCTAATAAAATGGCTAATCTCCCCACACTATGTGCCAAATGCTAAGTCATACAGCCTTCAAACAAGCCAGCTTCCTTGAGAACTCTGATTCAATGGTTCATCAGTGACACCACGCTGTCTCAGAAACAGCCACTCAACTCTCAGAATGTCTTTGGAGGGGGTACTCAGATGAGAGAGAGAATAAAACGAAACAAGAACTCCAGAGAAAAGAGCCCAAACAAGACACATTCCTACACAAGCAAAAGAAGCTTCATAGAGCATACCCCTCTTCTGTCCACATTTCCCATGAGAACATCAAGAAAATAGGATACTTTTAGGAAAAAACATAAAGTGTGAGAAAGAGAGATGCACAGATGATGTGATAGGAAATTAGCTGGCTCTACATCTGGACTCTCTTCTATACTTGAAAAGATTAGAATCTGCATTTCATGGAGAACTGCTAAGACTTCCAGAGGTGGAACAACTATACGTGTTCATACCTAAAGGCTGTGGACACTGATGTACCTCCCGCCCAGGTTCTCAGCGGTGCTGGGAGAGGAGGCAAGCCATTTCTTGCTCCCACCAAGTGCAGGTGAAGATAATAACTTGTGGAAAATAATGGAAAGCTGAGTGCCAGGGCTGAGTGGGGTCAGAAGCATATCTGATGGACCCCCGCTGCCGGCTCTTCAATCGCAGTTCCCTAGGAAATGGACGTCAACAGGGCTCCCCAGGACAGCTTTGTTCTTCTTCACTTGTACAGGGAGGAAATTTATAGAGGTGAGCCTGCTGCCAAGTGAGAAAGCAGGGTGGAAAGGAGGGTGTGTGCTGGGAGGGGGGCCAGGCTGTAATGTGGGGTTGTTGTTATGAGGCTGTTATAGGAGATTCTCGAGCCATCCTGGCAGACTAGAGATCGTGGGACTAGATTATGGTCTCATTCTAAGCAAACTGAAAAACTCCATGTGCTCGAGGGGGAAAAGCCAGTATTTATTCAGAGCCTGAGAAGAATCCTATTTTCAATCTTTCTGCCAGTAAGAACTGAGAAACCAGAATCATGCAGTCTCTAATGGGGTAATCAGACCAAGACTGATCATTTAAACTAAACAGATGATCAAAAAGGGGGGAAAGGGGAAGGAGATAGAGAAGGAGAACAAGGAGAAGAAGAGGAAGAAGACAAAGAAAAAGAGCATGATATCAATAATCCTCACTACACAGATAAAAGAATCTTTTGAAGTTAAAAAGAAGAGAGGGAGAGGCCAAAGATCAAAGGGCCAGGAAAGAGAAATACACACACACACACACACACACACACACACACAGATCAGTCTAATACTGCAGAGGGTGGACATGAGGAAAAAATGGACCCCATACAACCACTAGAGGTTATCTGGAGCTAATATTACTTCATTTATTATAAACACAAATCAGATTCTCTTCACATGGTGGTGATAGAGGATTCATGATTTGTATACAAGTCATACCTTTTAAAAAAGACATCATGCATGTCACACCATTTGATTCTCATGATGCTCTTGTGATAAAAGTAAGAAAAGGAGTAAATGGGTTCAAATTCCATGTAGTATTCAGCAACTTGCTTTTTCTTCCACTTAATATCTTGGAAAATTTGTCACACAGACTTATGTAATTCATTGCAGATACTGTGTTCTATAGTGTGGAGATATATTCCAAATAGTTTAGCCACTGCCTACCTTCACTTCTCCTGCGTGACGCTGTAGTTAGCATCACCAGATTATGGATGAGAAACAGTGAGTGTGCTCACTCTCAAGTCTGGCACCCTCAGAGCTGCTGTGCTGGTGGTTGATACCAGCAGGAGTGTGGTTCAGACCTCTGGGGAATGTCACCTGGGGGACTCACCTGCTCCAGGTCCTCTGCTGACCTTTTGTTTTCTCCAGTCGGATCCTGATAGGGCAAGACAAAGAGCTCAGCAGCGGTAGGTAAGCCAGGGAGCACTGCCACCAAGATGTGCTGGCCTGGGACCCCTGTGGCCTGAGGGAGAGACAGAAGCTCCTGTAAGTCCTGCAGGAAAAGGTGGTGAGAAGCCTGGAGAAGCAAGGGGTGCTCAGAGGCAGGCAGGAAGGACGTGAGCTTTCTGGAAAGGGACAGTGACATGGCACAAGGCAGCTGAAGCCTGTGCCAATGGCATTCCCAGGGGCGAAGACAGGGATTTCTCCCCAAGGCATGTGGGTGCTGCATCTCTATTTCTGCTGCAGGACAGATGGCAGATGAAGAAGGTTAAATAAACAGTGGCCCAAGGGCACCCAGGCACTGTGTGGTGACCCTGAGTTTGGAACTTTGGTCTGGCCATGAAGCCCTCGTTCTTAAGCAATGCTGTACTGCCTCCCTTCGCCTGAGGCTTACATGCAGCAGCCCCAATCCCAGCTAACGTCCTCTTTTATGGCCCTCCTCGATTTTAAACTCAGACATGATATCTGAATCATCCTCAGTCTATGCAAAAAATGTTGATTGAATGATGTTTGATTAAAGATTTCACTGTGAAGTGTCAATAGAAAAATCCCATTTGATGAGATAACGGTAACTGATTTTTAGACCATATTCTGTTACATAGTAAATAGAAAAAAAACCTGCAAAGAAATTGACCCCAAGTTGTATCTCTTATAGGGATTATTAGAGCCCAATTGACACTATGGTACCTTAGGGCTTACGGAAGTAGCCAAGTGTAACTACTCATCTCAAAGACAGGGTGGGATGCTAGGAACCAGGGGCTGGGTCAGCTGCCTCCTGACATTGGGTAGCCAAGGAGTCTTTGAAATTGGAAGGGATTGGCCCCTCTACCCTACAACACCCTGTCCTGAGAGATGTTGAGTCAACATGTTTATTCTGCGTTTAGCTGATTATGCTATGCAGCGGCCTGGAAATATTGATGAGCAGGAATTTCTAGCCTTCTGGACAGCTGGTAGAAAGGTAGAGGCCCATGGGATGTGATCCCTAGACTATAAATGTGAAGAGAAAGCAGGCTGGAAGACCCATCCCTGCCAAGCTAATCCCTGGCTGATAAATCACCTGGGGGAGTCCGGCAGCTACCTGGGAGGCCTAGGGGGACATGGATCCCCAGAAGGCTGCAGATGGAAGGAAGGGGTCTTTGGACTCATTGAGGGGTGTGAGTCATCTCTCTTGGACAGCACAGGTGAGAAACCAGTCGTCACACCAGGGACAAACAGCTCCAAGGGCAGAAGGATCTATTCCAGGGGGCCTGTAGTCTAGTAGCTGTGCCCCCTGGTGGCCACGATATTTAGCCACCATCGAAGTCATGGATGGTTGAGTCATGAAGACAAAGGCGAGGGGGCGTTTACACAGGGGCACGTGAAGGTGGCCCTTCTCCACCCTCTGTTCCATGTATTCCTGTTTCTCCACGTAACAAAGCAAAGGATGGCCACAGAATGGAGCAGTTAGGATACCACGAGGGTGGTCTGATTCCAGAGTCTGATTTTTAATAGTGTGGCTGAGGGCAGGATACCTAAAGTCTCTATGTTCAGTTTCCTCAGCTGTAAAATGGGAATTATCAGGGCACCTACATCATAAGTTAGTTCTTTTGTGATTAAACGTGCTAAAAAATGCAAAGCACTGAGAAGAGTTTTTGGAATATTGTTAAATGCTACATAAATATCAACAAAGATAATGGCATGAATGAGGGCAAGGCCAGCCCTTTGCCAACAGGCTGGACATGAGATCTGTTTTCTGAGCAGGGGTTATCTGAATGCCTTTAACCCATCAGCTCTTTGTGTCACAAGGCATGATGGGCTGGGTCCAGGAAACAATGTCTAAAACACCCTAAATTGATTTTCCCTTTTAGGGAAAGAAGATACCCTGGGGAGAGATAGCTCATCTCTGATTTTCTGGGTTTGTGCAATAAATCCATGCAGCTCCCTGAGAAGATATCCCATTTCTCTGCTCACTCATGAAAGTGGCGTATTCAGGGGGAGATGTTCCTGAAAGAAAGTGTTTTCCCAAATTATCAGTGATACTCAGACAGGGATAAACCACACCACCTTGGTGTTCTCCCAGAAAAATTAGGGGGCTGTGTTTTATGTGTACAAACCCAGACATTGGACTCAGACCCTTCACTCCAATTCAGTAGCTTCATCACTTATTAGCTGTGAGACCTAAACAAGTTATTTAATCTCTGAAACTCAGCTGCTTTGCCTGCAAAATGAGACAATAACACCCTCCCATTGGGGCGGTTGCAGGAGAGAAATGCCTTTAAAAGAAGTGAGACAGAGAGAGACGGCTGACCATCATGTGCCGAGTGCTCACTGCCTGTGGGGCTGGAGCCCAGGGCTGCTCTCACTAATTGTATTCATGATGTGTCCCTTCCGTGTTGAGCAGGTGGCTGATCTTACACTTACTAATGACCTGATCATGAACCCTGCCACGTGAACAGGACGGTCATACATTTCCATGTTTTTCTTCTCTAAGCAGAAGACAGGTTTCGCAAGGCGTAAGGGCCATGTGTTCGTTCACAGTCTGATCCCCTTACCCAGAGCAACTATGCTGCGTCTGCCTGTACGGGGATCCGCCATGCAGACAGCAGGTGTTTAGCCAGACCTCCCATGGGCTCTAGCTCTTGCCTGTAAGCTCTTTGCACAAGAGGCCCTTACCATGCTGCTCCTGGAAGGGACAAGGAAAGGAACTGTCTGCACTCACTTCCACCAGGGACTTTTTGATGACTCGGCTGATGTCCCTCCTCCACTCGGGGATATCAGGGTTGTAGTCATCCAGGTTCGGAGAGAAGGACAGGCGAAGGGACCGGAACTCCTCTGGGGAGAAAACAGTAGGATGATCACCGTAAATCCATGAGCTTTCTCAGAAGTGTGTTGTACTTTATGTTTTAATGCAAAGCCTTCCTAATGGGTCTTTTTCCTCCACACTTGCCAAAGAGAGCCTTCTGTAAGGAAAATCTGCTATCCCATTCTAAATCTGCTAAGGCTCCCAGCCTTCATTTTCTAAACCAAAGCCATAGGTCTGGCCCATGCCTCGCTCCGCAGCCTTTGCGCACTGTTCCTAGCTCTGGACTGTGCACTCCCGGACACGAAAGCCCCGGCGTGCCCCGAATGCATGGCGAGTTTCTGACCCTGAGCCTCTGCACACACTGTCTGTCCTTTCCAAGGAGCACCTCGTCCTTTATATCGTCCATGCACACAGTATTCAAGCTCTAGTTCAAGCACTTAACCAACTGAATACTCTCCCTACCATGTTTCAATGTCCCTTTTTTAGGGCACTCCTGTGCCTTGTACATAGCCCCATTATCATCATACGATTGTATTCTTCTTCTTCTTCCTCCTCCTCCTCCTCCTCCTCCTTCTTCTTCTTATGTGATTACATGATTCTAATTATTATTATCATCAGTCGGTTGCTATGTTTTGTTTGTACGGACACTTCATTTGATGGAATTTTAAGTTCCTTAACCCAAATAATGTGTTCACTGTCTCTGTAGCCCCTGAGTTCATCTTGGTCCTCAAGAAAGTAAGATGGGATGACAAAAGCAAGTGTCTGATGGGGAGAATACGGAAAGCCAGAGGAGCTCAGAGAACCACAATATCAAGATGCATATGTGACACTTATGGAAGAGAGGGAGGAAGACTTGGTGATCGCCCTGCAGTGTGAGGAAGGTTCAGCAGGACTGTCAGGGAGTCTCGGAATGCACATCGGCGACGAAGGAGTGCTCTGCATCCCGGGAATGGGTCTGCTTTAATATCCCTGTCACACTCTGTCATTAGCTGGGATCAGCACATGGGAGGCATGGCCTTGGCCCAAGCACAATGATGAATTTCAGAGCCCAGCCCTGGAGAACTTAGCCAAGTAAAAGTCAGGTCATGTCACTGCCCTAAAACCTGCTAGTGGCCCCATATGGCATTTAGAATAAAAATTCAGCTTCTTAACCGTGACCTTCATAGCCCCACATAACCTGGTACAGGCTTTCTCTCCTGCCTCCTGTTCAAAGGCTTCCCTGCGCTCCAGGACCCTGTCGTCCCCCTGCTTCTGCATGCTGCTGTGCTCCTTCCTACATTAGCACTCCTCCACTTCCCCAGATATAGCACAGGCAGCTCCTTCTCATCATTCAGTCTCTCCCGGGAGAAGCCTTTGCCACTAGCAACCTGAGTTATCCTCCCTTCCGCTACCTCAGACACCCTTCATCATATGACCCTATTTGTCATCTTCTTACTTCTGGCTACATGAAGTATTTTGTTTTTACTGTCTGTCTCCCACACTGAAATATTAGGTCAACGAGGACAGCAACTCTGTGTTCCTGACCTGCACATGGTAGGTTTTTCTAGTCATGCAATTAATAAATTTTTGTTCGATAAATAAATGCACAAACTTCTCCAGTGTATATTTATGCACATACCCCATTTCTTTCTGGTTTTAAGCATGTCCTCATGTTTCATTAGTGCCTCAGTGACATGGGCAATGGCAATTATACATTCAGAAAACATAAGAGCCAACTTCTGCATTTCCTTACAATGCTGAAGACTTACCAGACACGGGCTTTGAAGACTCTTAAATTATAAGGTGTGTATGATGGTGGTTAGCCTATTCCAAAGTCCTATTTTTCAAAGCCTGTCTATCTTATGAGACACTGGTCACCCATATGAATACGAACACCACTTCAGTGCTGATGGAGAATAATGAAAAGCATCTTAATTAGCAGCATGGACAGCAGAAGGCCCAGTGGAGCCCTAACTTTTCACTTTAAAGATGTAAGTTGATGTTTTTTTAATTTTCCCTGCACCTCTTACCAAACCATAGAAACTCAATCTTATAAGGGAAGGTGTTTATTGCAATAAATAGACACCCACAGAAAAATGATACAGCTCTCTCTGTAATAACTTGGTGTGCCATTAGCGGAGCACAGGAGTTGTGCACTTCAGTTTACTCAACAAACAGGGGATGCATGTGATAGCACTGAAAAAGGTAAATAGCAGAATTGAATGAATAAATAAATATATACATACATATATACATACAGTTAAGCCTTGAACAACATGTAGGTTAGGATGCCATCCCCCACCTGGTACTCAAAAACTGACATTTAACTTTTGACTCCCCAGAAGCTTACCTATTAAATTTATTTTAAAAATGTTTTATTTATTTTTTTAAAAAGAGAGAGGGATACAGAGTGTGAGCAGGGGAGAGGCAGAGATTGAGGGAGACACAGAATCCGAAGCAGGCTCCAGGACCTGAGCTGTAGCACAGAGCCTGACCCTGGGCTCGAACTTACGAACCATGAGATCATGACCTGAGATGAAGTCAGACACTTAATCGACTGAGCCACCCAGGCACCCTGAAGTTTAACTATTAATAGTGTCTTAACTATTAATAGGAGTCTTAACTATTAAAAGGAGTCTTACTGATAACATGAATAGTTGATTACCACGTATTTTGTATGTTATGTTTCATATACAGTATTCTTACAATAAAGTAAGCTGGAGAAAAGAAAATGTTATTAAGAAAATCATAAGGAAGAGAAAGTACATTATAGTCCTGTACTGTATTTATCAGAAAAATCTGTATGTAAGTGGACCTGCACAGTTCAAACCTGTGTTGTTCCACAGGCCAACTGTGGGGTGTGTGTGTGTGTGTGTGTGTTTGTGTGTGTGTGCGCGCGTGCGCGCATGTGTGTTTGCAGTACATTTACATTTTTTTTGTACTTAAAAGAAAACCTGTGCCTTGAAGCAAATTAAGGGAAATAATGCAAACTAGATTTTCTTTCCAACAGTCTATTTTGTGGCTTTGGATGGACAATCTTTTCCTGGTCAATTTCCCAAATATAATGCTTCCTTCAGCCTGACCATGATGGCCTTAATGTTCCCCTCAGCTTGACTAAATTTAGGGAAATTTCTTCCTGACCACAGTCTCTGACCTCCCTTTTCTTAGAGCATTTACTTTAGAAAACTTGCAATTGTAGATTCCTTCTCTGCTCTTTTGAGATGCACATCTTCTCCAACCCAGGAATGTCTTTCTTAGGGACCTGGGAACCATATCTTTGAAATGCAACAATCAAGAAAGATAGAAAAATAGTATGGAGGTTCTCAAAAAATTAAAAATAGAACGACCATATGATCTAGGAATTCCACTTCGGTGTATTTACCTGAAGGAAACAAAAACATAACTTGAAAAGATATCTGCACCCCCATATTCACTGCAGCATTATTTACTATAGCCAAGATATGGAGATAACTTAACTTTCACAGACAGATGAATGGATAAAGAAAGTGTGGTACACACATACAATGGAATATTATTCAGCCATGAAAAAGAAAGAAATTCTGTCACTGGTGACAACATGGAGGAATTCTAGGAGTATTCTGAGTCAGAGAAACACAAACAGTATAAGATCTCACTTATATCTTACAGTGGAATCTAGAAAAGACAAAAAAAAAACCCTCAGATACAGAGAACAGATTGGTGGTTGTGAGAATTAGGGGTTGGAAGGTGGGCAAAATGGGTGAGGGGTAAAGAGCTTCTAGGTATAAAATAAAGAAGTCATGGGGATGTAATATATGACATAGTAACTATAATTATTAATACCGCATTGAATATTGAAAATTGCTAAGGTAGTTAAAAAGTTCTCATCACGAGGGAAAAAAAGAATTGTAACTATATATAGTGCTGGAGGTTCACTAGACTTGTGGGGATCAATTCACAATATATACAAATACTCAATCATTATGTTGTATATTTGTAACTGATATAATGTTACATGTCAATTGTATATCAATACAAAAATAATAAGATTGACATACTGTTGGTGTACCAAGAAAGGAAGGAAGGAAGGAAGGAAGGAAGGAAGGAAGGAAGGAAGGAAGGAAGGGAGGGAGGAAGAAGACAGGAAGGCAGGCAGGCAGGCAGGCAGATACAACAGATGTCTGTCCTTGGCATGGCAGGAGCCTAACTTTCATGAGCACCAATAAAACACAGTCAGCCTAATCACATTGATAATTGTCTCACCTCCAAATTCCTCCATTACTTTTCCACTAGGTCATCCCAGGGTTTAAAAATATTCCTGACTTTTATTTGAGTTGAGTTCAATCTTGCCTGTCTAACTCTGTGTGATATAATGTGTCTTTAATAGGTCATGCATGTCAGTAAGATTTTCTAGTAATATAGGGGCTCCTTGGGTGGCTTAGTCGGTTGGGCATCTGACTTTGGCTCAGGTCATGATCTCACTGCTCATGAGTTTGAGCCCTGCATTGGGCTTTGTACTGAAAGCTCGGAGCTTGGAGCCTGCTTCAGATTGTCTCAGTCTCTCTGCCCTTCCCCTGCTCATTCTCTCTCTCTCTCTCTCTCCCAAATATAAAATGAAACATAAAAAAAAAAAACTTAAAAAAAAAGATTTTCTAGTAATATGTCTGAAACTCTGACACTTCCTCTAACTGAAGAAAAACGAAGGATGTTTGCTCAGAAATTTGGTTAGAGGAGGGAAATCACTTCCTTGCTCAAACTTTTG
Organism: Cryptoprocta ferox; assembly: GCA_028646485.1. Lineage (NCBI taxonomy): Eukaryota > Metazoa > Chordata > Mammalia > Carnivora > Eupleridae > Cryptoprocta > Cryptoprocta ferox. The sequence continues at coordinate 60,276,273 of CM053561.1, forward strand.
ATACAGAGACAATTTTAGTGAAGGTAGCTCATTTGATGGAGAGTGATCTACTCTTGGATGACACCTTTAAAGACATTTTAGGGATAAGAATAACTAAGCCTGGCAAGGGGTTGGAAGGCAGTTAGAAACATTCCCTCTGGATTCAAATTCCTAAGCTCTATCTGTTTATACTTATCTCATATTTTCTCATTTGAAAAATAGTAAATACAGTATATTGCTCATAAGTCTGCTCAGAGGATTCAATAAACATCTTATGTATCAAGTGCTTTGATCAGATGCTGGTAAGGGCTTTGTCAATGTTAATTTCTACCACTACCATCACCATTATTATTATTACCAGAGCTGTCACTGAATAGAGGAATGACTTAAAACCAGTAATTTCCTGTTTCTGGGCTACAATTTCCTATCTGTGAAATGATAGCATGAGTCAAGTAAGGCCAAAGACCTTCTAGGTTTAACATTCTCTCTGTGTTTCTGATGAGGTTGCTGATATGCTTAACTAAGAGGTCATCTGTTGGGAGTCATGGGTCAGTGCCCGTTAATGACACAACATCCAGGAAGGAAAGAGAGGAAAGGGAGTCTCAGATGGAAAAGACATGAGAGCTCTTTAGTGGGGGAATTTCAGAGTATGGGCCCTGGGTCTAGATGGGCAGGGTCAGAAGCCCAGCTCCACCATGCACTCGCTGGGGCAAGTTATCTGCCCCGGTGAAGTAAGGAGAGTATTAACATTACCTCCTCTATGCTAGGGTCATCGTGAGGATTCAGTGCATTCCCCGAGTATAGGAAGAAGATGGAAAAGGAAAGAGAGCAAACAAACTCTCCCATTTTGGCCACCTGGCTGAGAGGTCGCCTCGCTGATGAGACCTCGTCAGGAAAACCACAGACCTGGTTTGCTTCCACTTACTGTTTGGGCTTATCAAGCCACTTACAGGGGCCTGTGAGGGGTGGAGGTAGGGGAGGGGAGGAGGGAGGACACATTATGACTCTAACACCCAGCCATGCGAGGAATAGTGTCCTCAGACTTGTTCAAAAGTGCTTACAAATTGCTTTTTGAATTTGAAGGTCAAGTTGGCAAGATGAGAAACGAAAGGCAGTACCTGCATCAGAGCCAATTAATTCTAGGACTGGGGCAATTGATAATATTTGGCACTAGTTAGTTTCTCTCTGTCTCTCTCTTTCTGTCTCATTCCTGGTCTCGCCCTCCCTCCCTTCATCCCTCCCTTTTGCGCGCGCGCTGTCTCTCTCTCTCTCCACAGCATTTACCTTTCCTGTCTACTTTAAAATTTTAATTTTCCATGATGCATATATACCACTTTCATATTAACAATAATTTTCACCATCCACCTATAACACTCAGGGCATACCTATCTATCTTTTGGTGTCAAAAAAAAATGTACCAAAGTGAGATCGATTTGCATAAACTGTCTTTAACCCCCCATTTGCTGTCAGTGATCCTAACCATTTCAGTAAATTTCATTCTGTGCAATACTCTGACTATATTCAACTTCCCCCAAATGATTAGCAGATTGTTCTGTATTGTTGTTTGTTCAACCAATATCCAATCAATGATGATACAAGACATCCACATGGCATTGCTTTTAATCGATCACAGTTTTTTTTTAATGATATATATTTGTGGAAGAGATCTTCAGAATATTTAGATATTGGTAGATTCTTCTCAATAATCAAGACTCTTAGTGTTAAACTTTAATTGTTCTGAGTTTATTCATTTATTTTGAGAGAGAGAGAGGGAGCATAAGTAGGATAGGGACAGAGAAAGAGGGAGAGAGAGAGAGAATACCAGGTAGGCTCCACATTATCAGCGCAGAGCCTGCTGTGGGGCTCAAACTCATGAACTGTGAGATCATGGCCTGAGTTGAAATCAAGGGTCAGACTGACTTAACTGAGCCACCCAGGTGCCCCTTAAAGTTGAACTTTAACAAATGCCTCAATATGATCTATTTTCTTTTATAATGGGGGTTTTAGGTATTCAAACATCACCAAAATACCAAATGGAATGAATCAGCTTTACACATAATGAAACTCATTCCTCTCCTTGTCAGGTGAGTGAGTGTACAGTCACCCTATATGCACCCAGAACCACTTTCAGAAAACAAACCAATACGCGCTCCTGGGGTCTTACGACAAAAATTATGTTGGTGAACCACCTCTCTCCCAAAGGAGGAGATCAGACATGACTCAGCTCTTTCTCCACCACTACCCTCTTTTCTCTGGGTAGAGGTCACAAGCCAGGGGGGCCTGCGGGACCAAAGCACCATACTACCTCATCTGAGCTCACAGCCAGCAAGGTGTTAGTGCAGATGGGCACTCACCATACACCGCGATGCTCTTCGTGTCTTGCAGGATGGCATTCCCAGCAGAGACCTGGACTGTGATGGTGTTCATCCCTTCAGAAGTAAACTTGAATGATATGCTTCCCTCCAAGGTGATCAGAGGCTAAAATGGGTGAAGGCACAGAGTGAGGGGACAGCTGTTCAATTACAGGTGAGACAGCTGTGAGCTCTGAGCCACCAACAAGCCACGTAAGTCAGCACAGGCTCTTCCTGGGCTGCCCCAGTGTGACCGGCTTCATGTATGCCTCCCCATCATCTCGAGTCCAGGCCAGACAGGAGCTATGAGAGCCATGACCGCAAGTGACTCTGCTCATTCCTTGTGAACATGATACCTCTCTTCTGGTATCTTTATGCATCGATCTGGGGAGACTGACAGGTCTTGCTGGCTGGTGGGATATAGATCTCTATCTGTAACCTACTCATTGCCGGCAGATCCCTTAATACAAAGAAATACTCAAATCAGACCAAAATAGGCAGCTTATCTGAATCCAGACGTAAGTGATAGTCACTGGAAATCTGTAAGCTCCCAGTTGTTTATCTCCAGGGTGCACCATTTATAGAAAATTACAATGGAACCCAGTGACCATGGACCCAATTGTACTAGTTAGACTGGAGTGGCCTTGTGTGGCTTGGTTCCTCTGAGAAGCCCTATCAGCAGTTTTTGGAAGTAGCTGCTATGGAAACAAGTACTAATTGGATAGTGGTTTGAGGACTGAAAGAAAAAAAAAAAAGAAGGATTTGGAGTGGTGCCTGTAATATAATCGGATGCCGGGGTCCTGGAGGAAAAGATTATTAGCTTATTGACCTCCCTCCACTCATTCCTCACAAACATTTCTTTCCTGTCTTTTCTTAATTAATTTTAAAATCTAAATTCATGTTATTCCCTGTATGGCAAAGGGAAGACTAAAGCCCAGCATAAGAAGTCTACTCAACATAATCTGTTGAGAATTTGTTTTCTCACTGAAAGGTTAAAAAAAAAAAAAAGGAGACACGGAAGAAAGTTGTTTAGTATGTTCACCTTCTAGTACCAGCTTTCAGACAAATAATTTAGATTTCTCCTCTGCCACTGTGGGTAGTGGGCCTGATCTGGGCCCAATTTACATGTGTGGTTTCAGAAGAAAAAAAAAGGCTTCTTTTTAGTAGCTGAGTTAAATTAGCTGTAGAGGTGAGCTTTTCCTTCCCCTGCCGGGCATATAGCAGGGCTGGGGTCAGGGGAGGCATCCTCCCTGAGCCTGTGCAAAATTATGTCTCCAGTTAAAGCCAACATTCAGCTCTGGGGTAGACACAGATTTGTATTGGAATAAGATGCACTATATTTGAAGAGCAAAGCCACCATGTACAAGAAAACGACTCTGCTGGAGGAAGATGAAACGTTCTAGTCCCACCAGCTCCTCCCAGCACCCTCTGGGGAGGCCTGGGTCCGGCTGCCTACACTGACAGAAGAGAATTTGGAAGCCAATTAGAATCTCTGAGAATGGAGTAAGTTCAAAATGGAGCTTGCAGCCCAGTATGAGGGGAAAACAATTCACGTAGGCAAAGGGAGGCCTTGGATCTGGCCTTGGGTGAAGAAGCTGAATGAGGTAGGGAAACCACCTCATGTGTGCCCTCCTCAGTTTTACAGTAAATGAGGTTTATGGTCTCTATGGAGTTTAAAGGTGCTGCTGACTTCTGGTCAGAGGTCACGTTTTGGGAAAACATAAAGGGTAAAGCTGGGGCTCTGTCTGATTCACGGTGAGAAGGCCATTTGGGGGCTGGGTTGTAGTAAGCATTTGTTGCTTTGGACTCTGTTATCCACTGGCTTTTTATTTTTTCTTTTTGTGGACCATTTTCTCCCCTCCCTTGGACCATGTGGTTCCAAGGGAGGCTGATTTCAACACCTCTTTTTCCACCCCCAGCACTGGGAAGGCTTGGTCAATAATACTCCATTCTGGGACTTTTGTAAGAACTTCTGTGAAAGACAGTTCGTTTTCCCTGCTAAGCTGTGAGAGTTAAAAAGCTCAGGTTTCTGCAAGGGGCCTTTGCAAAGGCAAATCTAAATGGAGAAGAAGGCCAACATGGAGGAAGGTAAGGGGAAGGGGTGACGAGGGGAGACACAGAAGGACAAAGGGAAGAAACTGATGAGGTTACTGGAGCACTGAGAACCTGCTGTCCCCAAGGCAAGGACTACCCTAGACCCTCATATTACATAAGCCACCTCATTTCCTATTTTCCCTCAGCAAGTCTGAGGTGAGCTGCCACTAGATGCCACGTGGAAGGCTGACCCACCTCCGTGTTGTTTCCATACCACCACACATAAGTGAGGGTGCCCACTTGGCTCGGCCACAGGACTGCAGTTGCGTTGACCTCTTTGTTCTTCGTGGTGACAAAGGGAAGAGACAGGTGTACATGCTCCAGGGGACCTGAGGCACAAGAGAAAAGACGAGGCATAGAGAAAGAAGGGCTTTCTCTACTTCACCTTCCCTGCTCTGAAGAGAATACGTATTAGTTCTGGAAGCCTCCAAACCATCACAGTCCTATTCCCTGAGGAAAGTGCTAGGGGTTTTCCCTGCTTTGGAGAAAAAGATATATCGGGGCCCATTGTATCTTAATATTTTCCACTTACTGATCTTTCTTCCAGGTGTAAAATCTGAGTTATTTATTTATAAAACTTTAGAAATTTACAAGTAATTTATGAAGTCCTTAATAGAAGGGGCATGATATGAGATTTCACAGGAAGATGCAAAGTCTTTCCAAGAGGTCATATCCGTGGTGGTAAACAGGGATGAAGGAAACTTCAGGAAACCCATGTGGGTGGGCAGGGGGAGCTGGTGGGGTGGTGACTCCACAAATCCCCAGACCATTTTAGATGTGATTGTTTCTTATTCTTTGTTAGATTTTAAAGATCTGTGTATGTGTAGACACATGTGTTTGTATGTGAGTGTGTGTGAGTGTGTCTCTCTGTGTGAGCATATGTAACACCACCTGTTTTGAGGAAGAGGTGGATCTCCATGTTTGTGGAATGTAGCAGGAACACCCAAGTGGCTGCAGTGGAGAGATGGAGGGAAAGAGTGTAAACCAATGAGATCTAAGAGGTATTTGGACACATAGCATGTCAGTCTGTAGGCTCTGAACTATGCATATGTGGTTTGTATGAATTCATTCCTGCATTGTATACACATTACATGTTCATACAATGTATGGCAATGACTACGTACCTCCCACACCACAAACTTGTGAGAGTGATTTTTCTAGAAAGCCAAGTTGATAATGCTACTCACTTACTCAAAACTACAATTCGCAGTACCTAATATTAATGATGATAATAGTTAACACATATCGATCTAAAATTTGTGAGACAGAGAACACAGGCTGCCAACTTTTAGAAGGTAAGAGTCTTTCATATTCATCTTTATCTATAAAAAGTAGCACAGGTCGTGAGATGTAGCAGGTAATCGAATATCTTTGTTGGGTAAATAAACAGATGATGCAATTTCTTGTTGCTGCTTTTGTCTATGCTTCTCTCTATAGAATTAGAGGATTGGTGACCAGAATACAGAACAGAATTGATTTCCTGGCTTATAATCCATCTGATAAGAAGTAGTTTTTCAGGGGCACCTGGGTGGCTCAGTCGGTTAAGCGTCCGACTTCGACTCAGGTCATGATCTCACGGTTCGTGGGTTCGAGCCCCGCCTCAGGCTCTGTGCTGACGGCTAGCTCAGAGCCTGGAGCCTGTCTTCAGATTCTGTATCTCCCTCTCTCTCTGACCCTCCCCTGCTCACGCTGTCTCTCTCTCTCTCTCTCAAAAATAAATAAAAACATTTAAAAAAAAGAAGTAGTTGTTCATAAGTCAGAATGGTTCAAGGTGATAATAAAAGGGCAGCATTCACCGAGTGAGGACTCTGTGCTACCTTTTCTGCTAATGACCCTTTGGATTCTCATTTGCTCCTCACAACAGCCTTATGAAGTAGGCGATACTATCATGTCCACTGAGAGATGAACAGAGGAAAGTGACTTTCCCAAGGTCATGCAGCTAGGAAACATCCATTCCAGGTGTGAGCCAAAGAAGTTTGATTTTAGAGCTCAGGCTCTAGCCAGCTGACAAAGGCTCAAAAGACCTTTCCCATTTTAACAAAATAGCTATTAAGAGTCAGTGTCTGCTGATTACTTAAATACATTCCAGGCATTGGCAAATGCACTTTACACATGCTCTCATTTCTTACATGGCTCTTGCTGTCCCCCGATCGCCGTTTCCTCCAGCAGCTAGGCCCTGTTCTGCCTTGAGGTCTTGGCTTAGACACCTCTCTCATGGCACCTGCCAGTCTTCAAGTCTCAGTTCCAGTGACCATTCTTCTGGAATGCTCTTCCTGACTCCCCTGATCTGAGTTAAATGACTCAGCTAGAAGACAAGGACTAGATGAGCTTTGTGTGACACACCAGTTCCTTTCTAAAGGGGTTCATTGTCTTTGTCTCTCTCGCATATGAGTATTTAATATATATTTTTAAGTCAGAATATCAAAGTAAGGATGGTGCTTGTGTGTCCAATTAATGGCAACAGTCGAATCTTCTTAGTGAAAGATGGTCATTAATTCATTCAGTAGTTTTAGACTGCTACCATATGTCAGGCTTTATTCTAGGTGCTGGGGACACCTGGCACTTGGTGGAGCTTCTGTATTATTGAGGGGGGCAGGCAATGAACACATAAAGCAGGGGTACGTGATAGAGTGCTATTTTTGTTTCTCAGAAGAAATGACATTGGAGCAGGGACCTGAATAAAGTGAAGGAGTACACCAAGTACTATTTGTGATGTGCCGGGTGAGGGTAGAGCAAGTGCAAAATCTTGAGGAGGAAGTGTGCTTGCCATGTTTGAGGACTAGCAAGAAAGCCCAAGTGGCTGCAGGGGAGAAACAGAGGGAAAGAGTAGAAGCCAAGGAGATCTAGGATTCAGACCACATAGCATGTCGGCTTGTAGGCCATGAAGTATGCATATGTTTGAATGACTTCATTCAAATGTGTGAATTTACCTTTCATATTCCCACCTTGCTCTCTTGTATTCATTTACGTTTTTTGCATTTAACGTACCTAGTTCCTGCTGCCCGAAACCTATCTTTTAAGTATCTCTTTTATGTAAAGAGGGTGCAGTCTGGGCTAGGGGAGCCGCGGAAGCGAAACTCCAGCCCCTGGAGGCCCCCAGCTGGCTGGCTGCACTAAATCTAGAGCTGAACAAGCCAGCAGATGTAGCTCCATCACACACGTGCCTGCGGTGCACAAGAAGGGCGGCAGGTGGCGCTGCATCACTCCATATGAATCTTCGCGGCAAGGTGGTTTGAGGGAACTGGGAAATTATTTGTGTGAATTGGGTTTCCCTTCTCTTGTTTAGTCCTAATGTGCTGCAGGAAGCAGCTGATGTCTTTGAAGCTGGACATCGTGTGTGTGTGTGTGTGTGTGTGTGCACATGCAATCACACAGGCAGTGATTGTTTGGGACTGTCTCTACCACTTGTCCTGGAGACCTCCTCCGACCATTAAATTAAATACTGTGTATGCATTACATTGCTGTTTGTATGAAATGTAAAAATGCTCTAGAAGAAACAAAAGTAGTTCAAGGTATAAAGATGAGCTCCTAAAACAGAGTTCCTTAAACTGCAATGTGCATATGGATTATACTAATTCGTTCAAGGCAGATTATGATGCACATTTCTAGAAATTCCAGTACAGCAGGTCTGTAATGAACACTGTATTACTATCATGTGATTCTGGGGCAGGCGACACATTCAACCACACTCTATAAAACTCAAGTCTAACATTTGCTGGCCAAGATAACAATCATGTGAAAAGTTGCAAAACTACATAGGTTTTCAGGAAACTGATCACTTCACCCTAAGGTAAGAGCAGAAAGGAATCTGTAAATGGCACCTATGGTTAGGAGGTAATTGTAGAGGGATCTGGAAAGAACTACAAAATCTGCCTCAACTACTTTTTTTTTTAACCTCTAATTCTGCAAATATGCACTGTATTCAGTGACTTCTTCCCTGTAAGACTTGCTGAGATGGGGCAGCTTTCTGAGCAGAAACGTGTGTGTCCTCGAAATTCCACCCCACTGCCCCACCAGCTGAGGCTAACACGGGGTGTACCGTGTATCCCCGTTAGTTTGTCAACTAGCAGAGCACAGTATATACCATCCCCAAGAACTTTCCAACTGTCAGGCTACCACAGATTACCCAGCTGCCCCATGGGAATGGCTCTCCCACTCCTGGAAATGTTAGAGCAGGCACATCCTCTCCATTTGTTTCTGGTGACTTCTGCAAATGCATATGAAAAACCGAAACAGGAACAGAAACAAAACTCTCTGATTTGGAATCAAATCACCTTTCTGACCTGGAGGGTAGAGAGAATATGCCTTCAAGACAGGCAAAGGTGGAGAGAATTCTGGGCAAAGTGGAGGGGTGTTGGTGAGAGAGGTAGAGGGCAGGCTTGGCGAACTGACCTAAGAGTTGCTGCTCAGAACCCACTAGGTAGAAACACACGTGCTACTTTGTGATGGAAAATCAAGCTCTGCTAGTTGACAGGTCACAGCATATTTTGCTTGAAAGAACCTTTGAGAAACAAGATGTATGTTCCTCACATGACAGGAGAAAATCTAGGCTCAGAGTAATGGAGTGACTTGGCCAGGAGTTCGGGCCAGTATCTGCACCTAACAACTCCCAACTCAGTCCAGTGTTTGTTTTTTGTTTTCTTCTACAAAAATTGCCCCCAGCCCTGGCCCCATACCCTGGTACTGTGGCCAAAAATTGCCAAGAAACCCGTCCAGTTTGAGATTTGGGGGGAATATTAATCAATCATGGTCTTGTTCTGACTTCCTCTTAGTGTAAAATAGTGTCAAAGTATCAAAGTACTTCTCCAACCTTTGTTTGCTCTGACTTCCTCTTAGCGTAAAATAGTGTCAAAGTGTCAAAGTACTTCTCCAATCTTTGTTTGCTCCATTGACAAGAAAGGACCGATGTTGCCTTTCTATCATGACCGTTGTGGTAGAAGTGTCAGAAGAAGCAAAGGAGGGCAAGTGCATGTGCACGTGCATGGTGACATGAACTTTAGGAGAGAGGTGCTGATGTGAGCAAATATGTCAGACCTGCTGAAACTGCTTATGACATGGGTTTTAGATGTATGTGCATTAATGAAAGTTTAGAGAAAGTCCTGTTTTGATGTAGTTAGTATAAAAGAGTTCATTCTTATCCCTAAGGCCAAGCTTACAAAAGGGTTCCATTATATGAGGTATGCTTCTCCAACCACTTAACCCAAGAGAAGCCGAACAAAATTACAATCAGAACACAAAACTTTCCATTACTAACCATCTGTCGCTAAGGTGAAAGTCAAAGTGCTGAGCCACTCAACTAGGCTAATGAGAAGAAAAAAAAAAAAGCAACTGTACAACGCGGTGCATTTCTTTTAGGAGCCGTGGTTTCAGCAACTTTTAATCTCTGTGGTGTTTTCCTTCCCATGGTTGAGGAAGCTTGGGAGTGGGCTGGGGTAGGGAGCTAGCCTTCAGAGGATCTGATCATTTTTAGGGGTGAGGAAGAATCCACAGGCTGGATAATCTATTGGAGAGCCCGAGAAGCTGAAACAAAAAGCTATTGCTGAACTTGAACTTGGTATTTACACGTGGATAGAGTACGGTAGATTTCATACACAGACAAGATATGGAAAAAAAAATTATTGTAATTATTCAGAAGAGCCTGAAAGGCTGTAAGGATAAAAATCCCACTTCCAGAATAAGCCATGGGAAAACAACAGGCTGTTAGGTAGATGGCCATTCTCAGGAAACGTACTGGCATTTCTGTTGCAAGTTAGTTTTGCTACTAATAACCAATGTTTGTGATGTACTTCTGAGGTTTTCTGGTTATTCCTTAGAGAGAAGGATTATTTCTTAGCAGGAGGCAACTCCAGAAAGTCCATACGGGAGAGCCTGGGGCAGGGCAGCCATGGAGTCAGCAGGAAGGGAGTCTATGGAATGCGCCTTATGTAGTTTATAGCAAGGCATTCATGCTCATTCAGGACAGTCTGCGAAGGAGAGGAGGGGATGAGGGTTGGTGGAGATGAGTTCCATCACTGACAAGACTGACAACAGCCTGAGTGATCAAGAGCTGGCACTCTGGAGCCTGGCAGACCTGAGTCCGGAGCCTGGCAGACCTGAGTCTGAAGCCTGGCTTTGCCAGATAGCAGGTCTATAAATGCATTATTTAAACTCCTGATACCCAATGCTCTTTGTAAGTAGGATTTCTAATACTGCCTACTTCCTCAGGTCGTTTTGAAAGGTGAGATCATATGTGCAAAGTGGTTGCTCAGCATAAAAGTTGGCACATAGTAATTGCTTAATAAACTTTAGCTGAAAAGAGGCAGGAGGAGTGGGCAGACTTGTACAACTTTGCTTCAACCCAAAGGAGGGAGGATGTGTTTCGTCAAAACCCCTTTGTCTTGAGCATAGGACGTGTCTCTCATGTCCTTGAGAGAAAGATCAAGGATTACTGGTACTGCAGGAATCCTCAGTAATGAACAATCATTTGGGGAATCCCTGGATGGTCTTGTCTTCTCACTAGACCACAGCTATTTAAGAAAAAAAGATTCTAGTTGGTATGTTCTATACTCAGTTTAGTTCCATGGGCAAGGGGCAGGTGAGAGGCATGGAATACTGCCTGGCCTTAATACTTGTGGCCTAGAATTTGGAATGAGTTTGGACCAGGCTGTCATAAAAGGAACTTTCATTTTAGGAGGACAGTGCCTTCTCCATTAGGCCACTTTGGCTTCACATAGCTACTTCCATTTTAAAGCAAAGCATTTCTGTAGCAACCTAAAGATGTCCTAAGCCTGTTTGCAGATGCCCACACACCTGCCATGGGAGGCCTCCATGGCGCACGTTTGTACTACACATAGCAGAGCAGCAGTCACGATGTTGTCAGACTTAGCATGCCTTTCGATTCCTCAGTGGGACAAGCGCTTCAACATCTCCTGGAACTCTTTCTTATTGCAGCTTCTAAAACAGTGTTTACACTCTTTCCCTCTCTTGACACCACCTTCTCTCTCACACCTTCTCTCTCACAGATAAAGGACAAGGAAACACACATTCAAAAGAGGTGCACGAGTCTAAAAGAGTTATTAACAGGTGTATCATGGGAAGAGAAGAATAATGAGATGGGGAGAAATCCCATTACATGTGCTAATTCTCAGTGCATTAGACTGAGCCATACATGGGAATCATTTTCAAATATTTCTCACTTAAAAAAAAAAGACAAATTTATATTTAGTCAAATAGCTCAGCAAATTGCTCAGGCCCAGCCCTAGACACAGGTGTTGGATCTCAGAAGCATCTGGAAAAGGCACAGGAAGTGCAATGAGAACAATTGCAAGCAATGCAAATTCTAGGATTATTCAAATTCTGTCCCCTGATTTTTTTTTTTACTTTCTCCCCATTTGGCTCTTTTATTCTCCTCTCCCCTTCTACTCAAAGATAACTTGTGAGCTTCTTCTAGATATGACATTTGGGGTTATATTTTAAAAGGACACGATATTTAAAATAGGTCAGAAACCAACAACAGTAATAACATACAAGTTACATGTAAGTACAGGACGGCGCTGTCCGACCCCAGACCGTTGTCCACCTGCACCGTCACTCGGAAAATGCCCACATTGTGATAGACGTGCTTGATGCCATCTTCCATAGAGCTGAGGTTGACGTACGACACTGCAATGCCATCACCAAAGTCCACTTGGATGAGTGTCCTCTGGACGTCACCCTGAAAAACAGCCCAACATCAGAAAAGGGGAGTTGGTGCCTGCTGCCTTTACTCTAGGGGCTTATATCCTCGTCCCTGGCTCTGGGATAATGGCAGACTCCGGCTCCCTCCTACAGCTGGGAGCATCTGTCCGTGTTTGCAGAATCCCTGTGACAGTCCCTGGCAGACAGGAGCTTACCAAGATGGACGTTCTCCAAATTTGAAGGGCACCGATGACTGAAAAGTTTTCAGATTTGGAAAATTAAGTGTTTGATAATCAGGTCCAATTTGATAGTCATCTTCTCAGAGGGATTTGTTTATACTCTTAGCATCCACATCAATAAAAGGTACACGCACACAACTTTGAAAATTCAGCCTACCTGACATGGTTACAGACCTCTCCCATGTGTTTGGGACCCCTGGATCTCCTTATTTCTGGTTCCCTAACCATGTGAGAAGAAGCATAAAAGACATCTTGTCTCACACCTGATAGGACACTGGACTCAGCCCTATTATTAAGATAAAAATGGTTAATTCTTTTAAACTTCAGTATTTTGTGCTATCAAAATGATAACATTTTATTCTTCATAGAATCTTAGTTGGGAGAGAAAAAGAGGCCAATATTTGTCTATTTTACAGGTAGGAAAGCTGAAAGTTTTAATCACCTGTTCAAGGTTAACATAGCTAATAAGCAGCACATCTGGATTTGAACTCATCTCTCTGGATTTGCATTTCATTCATTACAGGTGGGTAGACTACTGATGGCTCCCTGTGCTTGGATCGCGGTGTGCCATTAACAAGCTGCATGACTCGGCCTCCTTGGGTCTCAGTTACCTCATCTATGAAATGGGCATAAGAATACCTTACTTTCTTAACTTGAAAGGTTGTTCTAAGACATGTGAATTAATCAGTCATCTGTTAAATTCTGGTTCAAAATAAACTACTATCAAAACAATGCAACTGTGAAGGAGGCACACTATCTCTTTTAACAGCTGGATTGGAATCCTACAATTCTAACGTTCCCACCAATAGGCAAGGAGAAGGAGGATAAGGTCTGCTTTATGAAACCCTGGACCTGTAAGGAAAACGCCTTTTAGAATAACAGCAAAGATTATTCAGGAACAAAGTTTCTTAGACCCGACTGACAAAAGACAGCTTCCTTCCTACATAGCCCATCCCTTATCAAGTTTCAAGTTTTCTATTTGTTGTGTTAGCCTTTCCCATTTTCAGGGGGAAAAAAAACCTAAAAAAACCAACCACACCTTTTAAATAAAAAAAAATTTCGATTAAGTAAGGTTCATATGGTATCATATTTTTTGAAAAGGCCAAGTTTAAAATGCTGACATTTAAAAGATTAATTCACAAGGAAAGGAAAAGCAGTTCAAATCTTATGAACCTTTCTGACCTACTCATCTGATCTATGCCCAGCCAAGCACTGTGTGGGGGACACATGGTGGCTAACTCTCAGTAAGGCATAGGCAGGGTGGGATAAAGAAACTCCATTCGCAACTACAAGACAAATGATACACAAGCCCAGACATTGTGCAATTACCTGAATTCCCTTCACTAATAAATGTAGATGTCAACCATTCTTGCTGACTTGTCCCTCATTTGAACAAATCAGACTGATCAATTTATCACGCTGTTTCTGGTCAGTTCTCCCATGTTTCCTGGATTTTCAACAGAGGTGCTGCCAGCCAACCGGGAAACCACCTTAAGATCTCACATGATTTGGGACAAGTGTCCCAGGGAGTTATCAGGAATAGCTAGGGTTAACTGGGTTAAACATGGAATAAGAAGCAATGTAATTTCTGAGAGAGCAAAAGAGCTAGCTAGCAGGAGAGCTCAAGCAAGCTAGTGCACAGGCTCTTGAGTAGGACGGAGGGAGAGGAAGGGAGAGAAGGAGGGAGAGAGAGGGACAGGGAGAACGGAGGAGAGAGAGAGGGGAAGGAGGGAAGGAGGGAACCAGGGAGGGAAGGAGACAGGGAGGGAGACTGAGATAGAGACTGAGAAAGAAAGAGAGGTTTAGGGGCACCTGGGTGGCTCAGTCAGTTAAGCATCAGACTCCTTTTTATTTTTAATGCTTATTTATTTTTGATAGAGAGAGACAGAGTGTGAGCAGGGGAGGGTCAGAGAGAGAGGGAGACACAGGATCTGAGCAGGCTTGAGGCTCTGAACTGTCAGCACAGAGCCTGACGCAGGCTCAAACTGATGAACCATGAGATCATGACTTGAGCCGAAGTCGGCCACTTAGCCGACTGAGCCACCCAGGCGCCCCAAGCATCCAACACTCGATACTAACTTAGGTCATGATCTTGTGATCGTGATATCTGGCCCCTGTGTCAGAGCATGGAGCCTGCTTAGGACTCTCTCTCTCCCTCTCTCTTTGCCCCTTCCCCACTCACAAGCTCGCTCTTGCTTTCGCTCACTCTCTCTCAAATAAACATTTAAAAAATTAAAAAAAAAAACAAGAAAGAGGGTAAGGGTTCTTTGTGGAGACAGAATGGACATCAGGTAAGAGTCACCATTTGCAAGAGCAGAGAGTGGAGCCCACCTGCCTTGCCCTTTCTGTCTGGTACGCACCGCTCTGCTTTTGTGGGTCTTGTCTTAAACCTCTTTTAGCTACTTAAAACTCCTCCCAACTTCTGTCTGGATGTCTACTGTCTGTCATGCTCGTCTTTGGGCCTGACTGCATTCTTACTTATCCACTCACCACAATGCTCCCCATGTATCTAACAGATGAAAGAAGACGGCCATAGTGTTGGGTCTAGTGTAGTAGGGTTGCCTTCACAGGGGAGTCAGGCTGTTAGGGTATTGGGTCAGGTATTAGGAAGATCTCTCTCTCTCTCTTTCTCTCTCTCTCTCCACCCCCCCCTCCCTCTGAGATGAGCGCAGGACCCTGGGCTTGGTACTCTGCACCAAGAACTCCAAGGGGCCAAGGCAGCAGATTTTATTCCTGCTGTTGCAGCTTTTCCCACTCAAGTGGAACAAAGTAGATGCCACGCTTTTGCCCTACGAGGCTCTCAGGTGCTTCATAAGGCTAACACAGCTGTAGCTGCTTCTCTTTGGGGCTCGTCAGTCATCAGCCTCTGACTTCCTAGGGCTGTAATTACCGTCTGAGACAGAGATGCTAAAGAATTTCAGAGAACAAGAAACAGGGCAAAGACAAGAGAGCCTAAGTCCTTGATCACCATGTGATTAGGCATATTCACCCTGCTTTAACTGGCCTTCTGGTCATTCAACCAACCAACCAATCAACCAACCAACCAACCAATCAATCAACCAACCAACCAACCAACCAACCAATCAACCAACCAACCAACCAACCAACCAATCAACCAACCAACCAATCAACCAACCAACCAACCAATCAACCAACCAACTGGCAGATGTTTACTGGATGTCTGTCTATCTTATGTCAGGCATGAAATGGGAAAATGATGGTAAGTAAATTATAACAAACCAAGCAGAACAGATGTGGTCTAGGGTTTCAGTGAGACAGATTAAATAACTGCACATAAATAAAACGTTATTACAGCGAATGACATGGTGTTGTAAATTGTATGGTCGGGAGAGGTGGAGAGCTAAAAATTGGATCTGATTGAAAATTTCAAGGAAAGCTCCCAGATAAAGTTATATCTGAGCTGTGATGATCTTAAGGGAAGAAATAACTTAACAAAAGACCACAGTGAGTGAGATGGAGGCGAGGAGTCCAGGCAATGGTGACAGAGGGAACCAGATGTGCAAATGCCCTGTGGCAGAATGGGGGTGGTACAGTCAAAGGAAGCTAAAGACACAGTAGGAACACATTATGAAGTGACTGAAGTGGAGAAAAATTACATTTTGGGACTTGTGGCCAAGTTTCTGATTTTTATTTTTTTCCTAAGAGCAATGGGAAGCCATTAAAGTGAGGTTTAGCGGAAGATGGCATGACGATGGATTTAATTCAAAAAGATCACTCTGGTTACAATATGGAGGGTAAATTGGAAGGAGGCCCACGTATTCTGGGAAGCTAATTAGGGGGTAGCTCAGAGTAGTAGATGATGATAGACTGAAATATGAGTTGCAACAGGAGATTACAGGTACCTTTCTGTCAAAATTAACACCCATCGTGTATTGGTTTTGAAAGCAGTGAATCTCAGATTTTGATATCAGCATCTCTTGTAGAAATTAAAAGAAAAAGTGCTGATGCCCAGTTACCACTCAAGACCCCTCCCCTCTTGGATCAAGGCCCCTGGAGAAGATGTTCAGGGCTGCTGGGGTCTGAGAGGTTCAAAGAATATGATGGGCTGCACCGAAGCTTAAGGCCTGTGGGATCAGCTTGTTGGATAGTAGGTTTTCTTGTTATCTGATCCATCTGAAGATGAATACAGCACAGAGCAAGCTGATGCTATTCTTCCGTCTTGGTATGGTGGCAAAGCTCTCCCAGGATGTTTTCGGATTCTAAGTGTGAAAGGTGCACTGATAAAGCCAGGAATGAAAGAACCCTTGTTGCATTTGTTGTTCAGTGTCTGGTGCACAATTACACACAAAAACTCCACATTACATGCAGTCAAAATGAGTTAATTTCTGTAGGAAAACGAGTTGCTGGATAATCCACAAGTAGTATGTATAAACTCCAAGGTGCTGAGAATGGTCCTTAGTGGCTGTACCCTCAGTGCCTAACACAGGGCCTGCAGATCACTCTTTTACATTCAACAAATTTGGAATATTGTGCATTTGTTTGTTCATCGGAGTGCTTTCTTGTGTATCATCTCAGTTGGCTGTTAGGAGTCCAGGGAGAGAGCAAGGCAAGATGTTCTTTTGATCTGCTACGCCAGGAGAAGTGAGGCACAGACAGGTTAAATAAGATGCCTGATATCCCACAGCTAGTGAGACTTTAGGGTTTAAGGTTATCTGTGGTTTAACTCAATCCATGCAGTTCAGCCCTTGGTGAACTTTCTTAACTGAAAGTTACTTGTAGTAGTTTTCAGAGTGAGAAAAAGATGATAACAAAGGCAAGGCATTACTCTCTTTTCTTGTTGGACTCCCTCGCTGCCTTTGGCTGCCCACGCCCCTCACCCTGACAACAGCTCTGTTTAGAAGTGGAAGGATGGACTGACATCAACACTATACTACATTCTTATATCTTCCCTCTGGTGAAGCAGTATCACGTTCAAGCCATAAAGAAAATGGACACTATGGGGAACAATAGGTATTCATAATTCAGCAGTCAGGAAAATGTGGTGTATAATTGAGAGTTACTTCAATTTAATAAATCACAAGCCATGATTTCTGAAGTGGAACTTGGCTGGCAAATATCTTGGCTACCATATAAAATTTTTTAGACCTACTGCCCTTTTGTCACATGCCCTGATATAGACACAGAACTGAGACTATTAGCTCAAAAGATGTGCCCAAGAAGAGCACAAAAGCCACATGAAATCCATATGGGGATTCTCCAAGGGCATCACTGACTTCTGTAATAGAAAAACAAATATATCAAATGGCCACTAAGGAGCTGAGATTAACCTGAGGAATGGAAGGTATATGAACCTATCAGTTCCTGCAACATGGCTTGAGAGAAAAATGGGAAAACAAATGCTATAGTAACTCAACACTGACAGCCTCATCCAAAGATGAGGCTCCAAGACACTCCTGAAGGCATTACAGACTCGCTGCAGATAGAAACTGGGCTCATATGTCAGAATCTGGCCCCTGCACAGCTTAGGCGTGCCTCAGCCTTCACTAAAATTCAGTTTTGAAAGGGATCTTAAAGTTCATGTGGCAAAAACTACAATGCAGAGAATTGACTTGAGTATAACCCATTTTTTTCAAAAACAGAAACACAACAGATTAAAGTGTATGTACTATATGTGTGTGTCCGTATGAGCATAAAGGTGCTGGCAAATAGAACGCAGTCTGTTGACATTGATTCCATGAGGGGCAAAGAGAAGTGAAGGGCAGAGAGAAACCAGTGCTTAGGATTAAAAGGGAGAGGGCATAAATGAGAGCAAGTAAAGATTTCACCAAGTTTAAAAGGCGGGGGTGGAGTATGGTATGACACAAGAAATACCACAAAACACAACATTCTATTTCTATCATTACTGTAAATGTTTAAATATTGACTAAGTATATGAGAAATAACCAGAAGGTAACACAGATTGATAACAGACTGATGATGGCATACATTAGCCAACTTTGGTCTTAGATTTCTGTTCTTTCTAATGTTCTTTGGACCACAAAGTACGGTAAAGAAAAATCATTAGGCAGCATTAAATGACAGAAACAAAAATAAGATATTTCAGCCCATTCTATTTAAGACTTAAAGTATTTAGCAGAGTGGGGAGCACAAAGTAAAAAATAGCCCACCTGTGCCTTGCATACCCCACTCCCAGTAGGTTTAGTCAGACTCAGGTTAATAGAGTCTCAATAAGAAACAGGAAAGGAGATCACTATGGTACACTTAGCCCTGGCCATCAAACAGGAGATTTCATCAGCTGGTGGAAATAAGTTCATGGGAGAAGGGGTATCCACCTCATGCTTATTCAGTAAGAGTGAACTCTGGCATGTGACTTCTTACATAAAGTATGCAAGTAAGGTTGTTCTAGAACATCTCCTGGTGGTCACTAAGAGAAAAGACATTTCTTGAAAGTTTACTGTGGCAGAAATAATAACTCCTCTCTAGAGTATCTCATTTAATCTTCAACCCCAAAAGACTGTTAAAATTGGCCTAGAGTCCCAAGACTAGTTTGAACCAAGCTCTTTCTTCTTAACTCCAAGTTCAGCACTCCTACTACTGGTTCACAACTGAAACTATTTTATTGTGTTCATTCCCAGTGGGTGCTCTTGAAGAATGGATTCACTCATATGTGAAACCAAAAAGCTTTTGTAAGCTCCAGTAACTAAAACCCTTTAAAGGAATGCCAACATGGATCAAATTCTTCATTAAATAGCAATGTAAGAGGAGCTCAGTGCAATATGCCAGGTTCTACAAAATACCACAGAAGCTGCAAAACTTCTTTGTGAACACCCTGCTGATGTGCGTGCTCAACAGAGTGAGAAGAACTCTAAACAAGAATCAGCTGCCGTGACTGTGTTGTGCCTGCCATTTTATAATGGTAAACTGAGTCCTTCCAGCACAGGACAACACTAGTCTATGACAGAAGACAGTTGCAAATGCCCTATCTTCTGTTACTAAGCAAGTCTTTGTTCTCTCTGGTATTCTTTTCAAGAGATGCAAGCATTGCTGAATGCTGAAGCTGCCTCACTAGATCTGCTGGGAAAGTGTTTCCTGAATATTTGGCTCAATTCATGCTCTGTGGGTTTCTCTTCAGCTTAAAAACCGAACTCTGGAGACAAACCCAAGATACCTACATAGAAGCAAAATTGCATAATTATAGAGTCAGCTTCTCCCCTTGTCTGTTCGGAGATGGTTTTTCTCTGGCACAGGTGCCTCCCCAAATGTACAGACCCCCACACTTCTAGCAAGAAAAGGTATCAGCAGTAAACTTGGAGGCTGTGACCTGGAGAAAGAATATTCACACCAAGGAGGAGGACAGGGCATGGTTTTACATATCTCCAGAGAACTCAGGTCCAACAAGGTCAGTGATGCCAGAAGTCCAGACTATGGATCCACCAAGACCTTTGACTGGATACCTACTTCACCTTCCCTAGGCTGAAATACAGATGGCTGGGCCCTTCACTGAGGACTCTGATCTTTGGGATTTGCCTACGTAAGTATCCACATACTTTGGGATCTAATGCTCAGACCGAGAATTTCCAACTGGAACACCACAAAATGGTTTCATACTTCATTTCCAAATGAGCCATAGCACCATGTGTTTGAAATGAACAGCAAATTTCCACATTCTCTTTTTATGTCTTTTGTACTTGGTGTCTGGCTTAGAATGGAACAGAATACCATAAGGCGGGAGGAACATTTGGCTTGTGTAAGCAGGTCGATAACCATGAGCTGAGGCCCCTGCTTACTCCATCTAGACACTGTGGTAGATAGAGGTCAGAATTTTGACCAATTATGTTTTGAAAACACTATTTAGGTAATAAAGGACATCAGTACACTGTTACCACTACATGATGGCTTTAGAAATCACCACAGCAAGCTTTGGTAAGAAAACTAGGGTGCCACCAAATGACAAAAATAATATAAATGTTTTAAATGACTCTTTAAAAAATCAGTCTAAAACATTCAGTTATGGAATAAGAGCAAAATTATGCTTTTAAAAAAAAAGAAGGGTAGGGAGATTCCTTTAGGAATAAACTTATGCAACGGATTTTTCCTACATAATTTATGTAGTAAAATATATAATAGAAATATGTTAGGTTTGGGGCACCTGGGTGGCTCAGTCATTTAAGAATCTGGCTCTTGATTTCAGCTCAGGTCATGATCTCACGGTTCGTGAGATCATTCCCCACATTGGGCTCTGTGCTGACACTGCAGAGCCTACTTGGGATTCTCTTTCCTCCTCTCTCTGGCTCTCCCTTGTTCTCTCTCCCTCCCTCCCTCCCTCTTTTTCTCTCTTTCTCTTTCAAAATGAATAAAAAAACTTAAAAAATACTTTATAGAAATGTGAGGTTAATTAGAAGAAAGGAGAGAAAACAGAAAGCCATGGAAAATTCATTAAAAATGTAGAAAATGCATCAAATGAGGAAAAAGAAAATTCAAATAGATTATAATTGTACCACCCAGAGATGACATCGTTAGATTGGGAATGCTATGTTAACCAATGAGAAGCACATGAACATGTGCACATGCACACAGATACACACACACACATACGTGCACACACACACACACAATACTGGAATCATGACACTGTTCTTTGTTATGCTTTCAAAATAGCCTTCAAAACTTTTATATCTAGCATCACTTGCTAGACTTAACCAAAGTCAAAAGATCTTATCTCTGAACTGGATATATGATTTCTTGCCCTGGATGTTACTTTCTCACTCTTCCAAATTATTAGGTTCTTGAGAGATCTAAGTGACTTTACAGAGGTCTGCAGAGTCCTGTATGAAGAAGTGCCCTACAGAGTCAAGTGGTAACTTGGGAGTTAAAAGACTCAGGTTATACACCCTTTGAAATGCAATTTACATTTGAACCTTAATTTCTTTACTTATAAAAATAGGCAGAATGACCATGAGCCAAATCATCACATTTAGGGTAGGTGGCCTGCTATTTATTATAATTATATTATTCTTGTTAGGGGCATTACTGCAGATCCACTCATATTCCAACGTCCCTTCAGGCTGCTAAAATGATCTCAGCTCTCACAGGTGAAGATGCAGGGCTCATTCAAGCGCTGTTGGTCATATGATGGAGACTGTCCATTGCACATAAAATGGTGGGTCACACTAAGGAAGGAGCTGATAAGACAGAGAGTCATGGAATAGCAAATGACAAAGTGCAAAGCCAGAAGCCTAAGATATTACACACTTGGGCAAAACTTGTGTGGCTGGGTGAAGTTCTCATTCAGGGGTCATGGCCAGCCACGTGGATGAAGTGGGGCACTGGTGTTGCAGGGCCTAGAGCAAACAGGCTGAGAGATTGTAACTATCAGTAACGAGCCAGGTATTGCTCTTGCTTGTCAAGGCAAAGTTCTGTGTAAACATTGATTCCCTGAAACCCTAAAGAATAGCAACATCCCAATGTATGTGGACCAGTATTGAGGGAAGGAAAAGTGGAGCCTTATAAAGAGCTGCTAACAGGGGCGCCTGCGTGGCTCAGTTGGTTAAGTATCTGACTTCGGCTCAGGTCACGATCTGACGGTTTGTGAGTTCAAGCCCTGTGTCGGGCTCTGTGCTAATGGGCCAGAACCTGAAGCCTGCTTCAGATTGTGTGTCTCCCTCTCTCTGACCCTCCCCCAATCACGCTCTGTTTCTCTCTCACTCAAAAACAAATAAACATTAAAAAAAAAAAAAAGAGCTGGTAACCAAGCCAACCTGAACTTCAGATACTAGGCCTCTGGCTATAGACAGCCTATATTGTCTGCCTCATTTCCCTCTTTCTTTTTTAACTTGAAGCAGCAAGGGAGAAGAAATGAAGTGGCTCAGTTACCTTGCTAGAGTCAAAGAGAGTAAAGCTGAATGGAGTATGGAATAATACATGAAAAAGCCTCTTAAGTCTCCATGGCTCATTGAAATCAGCTCCTTTTCCTTTGTGTAGAAAGAGCAAACAGCCAAGGCTTCTGAGTCTGCTCTGTGCTGGCTTAGATGCTGACACCTGCCTAGACAATACTGCCTGCTAATAACTCTTTGTGCCACTTCTAAAGGCCCCAATTTTCCCCCAGATGAAAAAATAGGTCAAATTCTTTCATGACTTCAATAAACGAGGTTCTCACAGAAAACTGTATCAAGAGTCATGTTCTCTACCATCCGATGGCTGGAAGCATCCTGCAATATTTATGAAGTGTTATTACACTGTGGTTACTTTTATGCTGCCATAAGTCTTTCAAGGTATGTGAAATTAAAGATCATTGAAATCCATTTAATGAGGACACAGCCTTCACGTTTTGATGTTAAATCTCACCGAAGAAGTTATAATCATGAATTTTCCTTATTAAGTTCCAGTCTTTGTATGTAAATTGAAGTATTAAGACAATGAGATACAGATCAAAGTTTTAATTTTAGTCCCTTGCCTCAGATTTAATTTAAAAGTCTTAAATTATGCAGCAAATTGCATCTCTTTATTCTTACAGCTGTTTAAAACAGATTTAATTATCTTCTGTAACAGACAGACACTACTTCTGCCTACAGTCTTCTCCAATGAATGCCTTCCAAATGGGTTTTGTTGAGTTCTTAAGACTGATTAGGCCCTCTGCCATCCATTCTATGCCTTCAGATTCTTGCACTGGATTTCTCCAGGAAGAAATTTTATCGCACTGAAAGTCTATAGGCTCATTAGGTGCTCATTAGTGTTCTGGAGAATATCCATCTTAAGCAAGTCTTCAGACAGAGAGATGCCACCTCTCATTAGATACCTGGATCTCAGTGCAAAATGCCTTTGATTGGCTCCCTTAAATTCAGGTAGCTGGAAAATGTTTGACTAGTCAGATACAACTTTATGGGCATTTCCTCTCCCCTCTTGATTGATCCCTGGATCAACTAACTATTCATTGTCCCCAAGAAACACTGATGCATAAATGCAGAGTGTATATGCATGTGTGTTCTTGTATCAGCCACAATGAGGGAGTCTGGGATGGAAGAAATATTGTCTCCTTTGCCTTGTTGCTTCTGATGAAGATTCTTTCATTAGAGTACTCTGGGAGAGAACATGAAAACAGCAGGGATGGAGTTCCTGACAATAGGGACTTTTCATCAACTTCAATAGGCTTGTGTGGTTCTCTGAGTAACAGGTGTGAGCCAAGCGTTGGGATTTTGAACCAATTGTGTTATATGGCCCTTTCTGTCACTGAGATGTGGAGGGCAGCCTCACATGCTATTTGCAGGAACAGATTCCATTTCTTGCATATGCCAGGTCTGCAAAATTTTTATTCCAACACATACTACTGTGCGTGGAGCTACAAGCCAGCATCGGTGTACCTAGCCTTTGATTATCTTCTGTCAATAAGAAGTTCTCTTCTTTGCTCTGATGTTAGCAAGGTTTTCATTGATATGCTTATGTTAGAATTAGGGCAAGCATTAGTACAGAACAAAGGAAGGGATTTAGATTTCAGATGAAGACTTTCACATGTTTTGGATGTGATGCAAATTTTGAGTCTTTTCCTTTTAAGTTTGGGCTTCATCTCTATACTCCTTGGGGAAGCCTATCCAAATCCACACACACTGACTGAGTTCTAGCAATGTGTTAGGCACTGCGAGAGACGCTAGAGCTGCAACCAGGAATAGCATGACTTGTACCTTAATGGTATTTACCATGTAATGGGGGCTTCCAAAAATATTATTATAATATAATGCCGTAAGTTAAATTTTATGTTTGTTTTGAATGGATATAAAATAATTACCCTTTTGTATTTCATGTGGTTAGATTGTTATTTAAAGCTTGATACAGCAGAGGTCCTGGTTTACCAAAAACATGTATCTCTACAAAATGAAATAGGTCTACTCATGAATGAAAAGTACATACTATAAAATTGGACCTTAGTAAAATCTGTGTTGAAGACCAGACAAATACACATGTCTAACTATTTGGTGGGACAGTTGATTCCTCAGGTCATGCACACTTTACCTGATATGTACAGGAGATGGAGGGGCTCGTACAAAAAATAACTGAGGACAAAGAACGGGACATGACATCTGTCCCTAGCCCAACATGACCCAGTAGACAGAAGGCAAGCCTATAGGGGAAATCTGAACAATGAGTACGCCATGAGACACATAGGCCTAATCTTTGGTACCCAAACGACAAAATATACCAAACTGGACAGTCTTAGGCCTATTTCTGCATTAATCACAGTGTAGTGTAATTATCAGAATGTAGTGGGGACTTCTTGGTCCCTTTGGTAACTTGAGGACTTGTTACTTTAGAAGCATCAGAAGCTTGCCAGTAATGTCCCTACTGTTATGAAAAACTGGCACTAGATAGGGTGGCAAGAGCCAAATACTATATTCAAAGTAAATTTAGGAGTGTCAAATTCAAACGAGAAGTGGACTCAGAGATTTTGAGGGAGATAATACAGACCCCATGTGTTGCCAGTGGCATATTTTAGTGGTTTTTGTTTGTTTCTCTTTTGGATTTGATTAAACAATTCTTATAGTCTAATTCATACCCAAGACCCTGGAGAAGTTGGGCATACATGGATGACAAACTCCAAGTCCCACTATATTTCCAATATTCTTTAGAATAGATATAACAATACCAGAGACATAGGAGCCATTCAACCCAGATAGAATTTTACAAAGAGAAGGAAACCTAGAAAGGATTTGGAATCTCTGGTCACTGAAATGGTCTTCAAGAAATTGATCGCAAGCCATGAATATTCTCAGAAAATCCAGGAGGAAAATTTTGCTTTATATATGACTAGTGTCTAAGAACACAACAGCAGCCATAAGGCAGACTGGCTAGGGCATAGAAAATTTTGCCTACTTTTTCTACTTCTTGGTCTTTGTTGCTACCTGTCCCCTGTTTCTAGGGAATATTAGGAACTACATAAAGTTCTTTCCCGGAACTTGGCTCTTTCCACTGGGGAGAAGCAATAAAAAGGCCAGATACCATACAGCCTGGATTTGACTCCTGACTCTATACTTAAGTAGCTGTCAGGTAAGTTACTTTGCCATTCTGTGCTTTTAACTGTGCTACCTATAAAATGTAATGAGGATGATAACACCTACTCCCACAGGGTTGCTGTGGGATCTAAATGAAATAATCCAAGAAAATGTTTACAAACTGGACTACAGTTAGTGCTCAATAAAGGCTGGATATTCAAATTGTTATCACTGTGTTACATTTCAATGCTCCCCAGCTTCTCGGAGACACTCTGCTTTCCTTTATTTTGAGTTGCTTATCACGAGCATCACCTAAGCCTGTGTATATAATCCAGAGATTAATAGAGAAACCAGCTGTTTCTGTAAGGACAGCTTGTGAACATCAGCACAGAATCCCACAGCTGAATGTGAGGTCCCCAGGGACTCATGATGTGGGGACAGTCTTTTTGGCTTGTACTTTGCACTAGGAGACAAGAGCATCAAAGGGCCAGGTCTGACAGCTGAAGATAGCAGATTTCCTCCTTGCTGTTGTAGCTTTGCCCACTCAAGTGGAATGAACTAACCTGTTATTTTTTTTTTCCCCTTCTTGCACCCAGAAGGCATGAATTCACACATTTTAGAACCACATTCCCCAATCTGTTCTCACATCACTCAGCTGAGTCTGAGATGTCTGATGATCTTTGTTACATAGAAAACAAAGTTGAATGGATGAGAGCCTGGCCTCTGTCCCTGGAGGGTGTACAAAGGTCAGAGCTGACCAGGCGTGAGTTCTTGTTTCAGATCTTGCTCTACTGTGTTCTTAGAAATGGAACAAAATTCTGAATCTGAAGGCTGCTTCAGCACATACATCTGCTGCTTCAAAAGATCATGTCCTTCTAAGTCATCATAACAGGTTCCTTATATCTCTGGGAAAGGTGACTTCACGCTCATTACAGGGAAGTAAAGAATATAGGATTGGGCCAGGAAGTACATCCTTTCCTAAATGTCCCCAAAATTTCCTTTCTTTTTTTCTTTTGTTCCCTAAAGACCTAAATACAAAATGTACCAATATATGCTATCTGAATTTCTTAAGTGATTTTTAGGTAAGCTTTTTGTTGAGCATAATAGACATATAGAAAAATATGTAAGTCAAATATATGACTTGAGTTTTTACAAAATGAATGCATCCATTAATCTACAACAAAAAACTGAAAATTTCCAATATCCCCAAATCCCACCCCCACCACTGCCACTTCCCCTCCAAAGATAACTATTGCTGTCACCTCTGTTACCATAAATTAGGTTTGTCTACTCTCGCAGCTTAATTAAACAAAATCATATGATACATACATATTTTTTTTCCAGTCAGATTTCTTTAGCGTAATAGTGGATATGAGATTCATCTAAGTTTCTGTAGGAAGGATTAGTTTGTTCTTTTTCATTGTTGTACCGCATTCCATTTGATAAGTATACTGTAACTTATTTCTTGATTGTACTGCTGATAAACATTTGTTTCTAGTTTTGACCTCTTAGGAGTAAATCTGCTATGTGTATTATTTTCCATATATTCTGGTGCTTATTTGTATGCATTCTGATGAGTGTATACTTAGGAGTAGAAATGCTGGGTTATAGGCTGTGCATATATTCACAGAATAGAATAGTGGTTAGTAGTGAATGTGAAACAGATGTCCAAAACGGTAACAATCTACACTCCAGACACTACTCTATGAATGACCAGTTGCTCCAACAATAATACTTGATATTATTAGTCTTTTAACATATTATTCTTCTGATGGGTACATAGTAATATCTTATTTTAGTTTTCAGTTGTATTCCTGATGAGCAGTGATGTTGAGAATTTTTTCATATGCTTATCAGCTATTTGGTTACCCTTTTTGAGAAGTCCATTTAAGTCACTTGTGGATTTTTTGCTCAGTTGCCAGACTTTTTCTTACTGATTTGTAGAATTCATTTATAATTTTCTGGGCACGAGTCCTTTATTGAACTTATGTATTGCAAATAACTCAGTGCCCTCCAGGGCTTACCTTTTTATTTTCTAAATAGTGTATTTTCAAGAAAAGAAATTCCTAATTTTAATATAGTCTGATCAAAGCATAGTCTTCTGTATACTTAGTAGGTTTCATTTCCTGTTGTAAAACAATCTCTGCTTAACAATTCTCTTCTGCATTTTCTTTAAACAGTTTAGTTTTAGCTTTCAAAATTAGGTGGACAACCCAGTTGGAATTATTTTTTTGTGTTAAGAGAAATCAACATTCATGTATTCTCACATGGACTTTGATGTCACTGCAGCATTTATTGAAAAGACAATTTACCTACTGAACTACAGTGTCTCATTTGTCATAAAGAGTATGGTGTGTATATGTATGTACACGTATGTATATGTATGTATATATACACACCTATACACACACATGCATATATACGTATGCATGTGTTTCTTGACTCACTATTCCCTTTCTTGATCAGCTTGTGTATATAGGATATGTGTGTGTGTGTGTGTGTGTGTGTGTGTCTATCTATCTCCTGTATCCTATGTATATATATCTCATATCTCATATATATATATATATATATATATACATATATATATATATCATCACACGTTCTAAATTACTATAGCTTTATAATACATTTTGATATCTGGTAATGTAAGCCATCCAGCTCTGTGAGTCATCTTTAAGATTATCTTTGCTATTCTTGAGCCCTTGCCTTTTCATATAAATTTTATTATCATGCAATTTTAATCCACAAATATATTCTAGGGACTTTAGTGAAACTGCCTTGAATATAAAACCAATGTAGGGAAAACTGGCATCTTTTCATAATATTGCATCTTCCTATCCACAATCATGGTACACTTTGCCATACATTTTATGTTCTTAAAAAAAAAATTCCAAATGTGTTGTAGTGTTCTGGGTAGAGATATTGAAAATAAGGTGTTAGTGTTGTCTGCAGGTATGCATTATATTTTATGTTATTTATTTATTTAATTTTATTTAAATTCAAGTTAATATACAGTATACTATTGGTTTCAGGAGTAGAATTTAGTGATTCATCACTTACAATATAACACCCAGTGCTCATCCCAACAAGGTCTCTCCTCAATGCCCATCACCCATTTAGCCTATGCCCCCACCCAACACCCCTCCAGCAACCCTTAGTTTGTTCTCTTTATTTAAGAATCTGTTATGGTTTGTCTCCCTCTCTGTTTTTATCTTATTTTTCCTTCTATTCCCCTGTGTTCATCTGTTTTGTTTCTTAAATTTTTATAAAGTATATTATATATAATTATACATAATAGATTATATATATTATATATATGTGATTTTTAATTGGTTCAGAGGATTTATATGCCCAATTATCAAGACTTACTCTAAATCTAGAGTGCTTAAAATGTGTTTGAATGATCAATTAACACAGGTGTGAAAATCAAAACCAGTGGAACACAGTATCTAGAAACAAACCCACAGAGATATGCTGAATTGATTTATGACAAAGGCTCACAGCAATTCCGCACGAGAGGAACTGTCCTTCAGTGGTGCTGGGTCAACGAATATGCAAATAGAAAAAGCTCTCTCTACCTTGGTTATATTCAAGATGGATTATAGAATTAAATGTGGAAGCTAGAGAAAAAACTTGTGGCATGATTTCACAACGTTGGGTTAGACACAGACTTCTTAAGTAAGTGACAAAAATCACTATTTATTTTATGTAATTAGTGATAATATTTGGGTTTATAGCTACCATTTCTGTATCTGTTCTATTTGTCTTGACTGTAAGTATGTTTCCTCTTCTCTCTTTTCTTTTGGATTAATGAGGTGCATTAAATATTATTCCAGTTCCCCTGTCAATAACTTGATAGTTAAATATTCTCTATTCTTTTAGCTGTTTCTCTAGATATTAAAGCACATATTCTGGACTTGCTGGTGTCTAATATAAATTCGTACTTTTACTTCCTTACAGACATTTCATGGAACTTAAAACACTTGAATGTCATTTAAAACACATTTGTTGTCATGTATTTTAATTCTGCATATATTTTAAACCCATAGCTGATTATCATTATTGGCCTGCAAAGTTATTATTAATTTCAATTTACCCCCATATATGTCCTCTTCTCGCTCTTCATTCTTTCCATTATTGTATTTTCATCTGGCATCATTTTCTTTATGTCTGAAGAATTACCTTTAATATTTCTTTTTTTTTTTTAATGTTTTATTTATTTTTGAGAGAGAGAGACGGCGTGAGCAGGCGAGGGTCAGAGAGAGAGAGGGAGACACAGAATCTGAAGACAGGCTCCAGGCTCTGAGCTAGCTATCAGCACAGAGCCTGACGCGGGGCACGAACCCACGAACCACGAGATCATGACCTGAGCCGAAGCCGGACGCTCAACAGACTGAGCCACCCAGGCGCCCCTAATATTTCTTTTTATAGAAATCAGCTTATACAAATCATCTCAGTTTCTGTTTGAGAAATGTCTTTATTTTACCTTCACATTTGCTTTTTTTTTTTTCCCCCCCAGCACTTCAAACATGTCATTCAATTTTATTCTGGGCTGCTTTTAAATTTTTCTCTTTGTTTTTAGATTTTGATAGTTTGAATATGATACCTATATGTGTTTTTTTTTTTCTTTATATATATCATGCTTGGGGTTTGTGGATTATCTCCAATCTATGTTGACATGCTCATGTCTTTTGTCAGTTTTGGCAAATTCTTAGACATTATATCTTCAAAAATGATTCTGACTCCTTATCTTTCTTCTCTCCTCTGGGACTCCAATTATGTTTATGGTAGCCTTTTATCATTCCCCCCTTATTATTCTTTTTTTTTAAGTTTGTTTATTTTGAGACAGAGAGAGAGATGAAGTGAGAGAGAGAGTACATGTGCGAGCAGAGGAGGGGCGGAATGAGAGGGGGAGAGAGAATCCCAAGCAGGTTCCTCACTGTGGGCAAGCCCAACAGCAAGCCCAGTGCGGGGCTTTAACTCACGAACCATGAGATCATAAGCTGAGCTGAAACCAAGAGCCAGAGGCTTAACCAACTGAGCCACCCAGGTGCTCCTTCCCTTCCTATTCTTTTCTCTATTTTCTATCCTTTTTCTCTTATGCCAAATGTTAAACTTCCGATTGTCCTTTCTTCCAGTTAACTGATCCTCCATCTATTGGGTTCAGTTGGCTGTTACCCATCTAACTTTTTAATATCAGTTATTACATCTTTATTTCTACAACTTCCATTTGTTGACTGCCTCCTAATGATTACTTCTGGAGGGTTACATTTCTATCTTGACCCATATTCATGAACATATTAAATATATCTCAGACAAATGTTCTTTTTTCTGATGCTTTTTTCCTCCTCATGGTCCTATTTCTTGATCTATATGTAATATTTTAAATTAAATGTCCAATATTTTATGTGAAAAACAAACAGGTAAGGTTTCTGATTTATGTTATTTTGCTCTAAAGAGGATTCATTTTAGCTTCTGGCAGACATTTAGAGGGGGGTGGAAATCACTCTAACTCTTTCAGAGTCTAAAATAATTCCAGATTGGGTTTCAGCATTTAGAGGACCAGATCTAAATCTGGTGTGTCCTCACTCCTAGGATGGAGCTCTCTAGGAGTCTCAAGAACCCAGTGTTGTATTGCTCACCAGAGCTTCCTTCCCTGATAGTCCCTGAACTCTAATTTTATTTCCTCAAGATGTAATACTTCTAAAAACTATGGTTAGTCTCTCATCCTTTTAGTGACTATTTTCTATTTTTCATGTATCATGTAGATGTTGTCAAACAACTCAGAGAGGGAAAAAATGCACAGAATATTGTGCTACTCTGCTACTTCTCTGTGCTTCTCAAATTTCTGGGATTTGACCCCAAGTCAACTTTTATCTTCCCAGCCTTGTGAGCCAACTCTTTAGCCAACACTTCCTATTTGGCTTTCTAACTGGAATCTGAAAGCTGACCTCCTTTGTGATGTATGAACTGGCAAAGTTCTTAAGAGGAATTCAGCACGAACTGTTGCACTCACTGCACTGAATGTCCCATCTCTGAAGAAAAGAATTTTGTTTTCCTAAATTCTCTTTACAATTCTGTCATGGTCTTCTTCCTCCTCATCTCTGTCTCTCAGAATCTCTCTCTCTCTCTCGTTAATATATATATATATATATTATATTATTATATATAATAATATAATATATAATAAATATATATTATATATATTTAATATTATATTAAATATTAATATATATTTAAATATATATTATATTATATATATATGTTTGATTTGCAGTGAGCTAATATGTCATAGCCTCAGACACTGGTCCCTAAAGATTTTATTTCTGTGAAATTGCGAGCAACTCCAATTGGCCTAAATTGGTCTGCATTTTTCTAGCTCCAGTGGAAAAATTTTGGAAAACCTTAGTATCTAGGAGATTGGCTACAGTTGAAAGGCAGTTATTAAGGAGATACTGGAAAGGAGTAACTGGGATAGAAGAACAGTTCTCTAAGTGATCCTTGGACCAGAAGCATCAGCATCATCCTGTGCCAGAGTTTCAAACTCATCAATTCACAGTTGTTTTTCCTACAGGAATTAAAATACCACTAATTTTGGTCAATCCTGACAAAGCAATCCTAACTGCTTCATCTTTTCACCTTTGAGTCTCACTCCAGAGCCTGTCAGGCTACACTATCCCCCTTGACTTTGCCCTTGTTTTGTTGTTTATTCATTTTTTTAAGTTTATTTATTTACTTAGAGAGAGAGAGAGAGAGAGAGAGAGAGAGAGCACCAGCGAGCGAGCATGAGCAGGGGAGGGGCACAGAGTCCCAAGCTTGATGTCAGGCTTGAACTCATGAACTGTGAAATCATTACCTAAGCTGAAACCAAGAGTAAGACACTTAAAGAACTAAGCCACTTATGCATCCCTGTTTCTCTCAAAGCACAATGCATAACTTATGATTTGTTATAAATGCATATTCTTAGGCCCCACCCAAACTATTCAATCAGAACCTTTGGAGATAGAGCCTGGGAAAGCAGAGAGAGAGGGAAAGAGAGAGAATCCCAAGCAGGCTCTGCAGTATCAGTGTACAGCCTGATGCAGAGCTCAATTTCCTGAACCCCAAATTCATGATCCCCCCAGCTGAAGAGTTAGATGCTTCACCGACTGAGCCACCCAGGTGCCCCTGATTATTAACTTTTTCAAACCCTTTGTGTTCACAAGGCCTAGCACAGTGCTGCCCCTATTTCTCTGTCCGTACTCAGAGAACACGGCTGAATGCAGGACTGCCTGGCTTGATAATTGAGATCATTTAATGTAATTATTTATCCTTTAGAGAGCATCTTCCTCATTCGCAAGATGATAAAAATGCCTGTGTATATTTAAAAAAACATAAATTTCATTTTATCCACTCTAACTAAATACTCAGAAATCTCAGGGAACCATAATTTGTCAAATAGTAATTGATCCTCATAATGATATTGCAGAGGTGCTACGAAAGTACAAACTCTCCGTTGCCAAAGAAAGGGTACTCAATTATATTTAGATTAGCCTTAGTGTTGCAAGTATGACCAGCAGGCTGCCTTCTGAAAAGAAAAGCCAAGACTTCAGGTTGAGAGAGGAAGACAGCCCTAGTATCTTTTAGGTTGAACATGTGTGTGGGCTAAATTATTTTAGGAATACCATTAATGTATTTGGAGAAGTCTTTTTGCTGGAAGTGCCAATAAGGCACAATTAACTCCAAAAAGAATTCCCAAGAAGAAATAGATTACATCAGCATGAAGAACAACTTGCAACGGAATGAAAATAATTTAGGAAATGTGTCAGAGAAGGCGAAACAGCAGCAGCAACAACAACAAACCAAAGACTCAAAGGTAGAAAAAAATAAAAAGTTTTAACAACATTTAAAATTTAAAAAAAATTAAACAAAAACAAAAACATAGGTAAACCGAATCTGATTTCCTAGGTAAAATCACTGGCCCTAGAAGACAAAAGGGATCCGGGCTTTGGTCCTACCTCTTCCAGCTGCACCATGAGAGTAACGTTGTGCCCCTGTTCCGCAGTCAACTTCCCATCAGCAGTGACAATCCGCAGCCCTCGAGGGGCCTTCCCTGGACACTTCTGTGGTTTGGCAGTGTACTGTTCTCTTACTCCATCAGTGCAGTTATTGGAAACCACTTTCCTATACCTAATGGAGAAAAGTTCACGTTGTAATGCGGCTCATTACCATTTGCATCACTCCCAATTCTTTTAAGCTAGACCTACCACTGTGTAGCCCTGAGGGCTATCAATAACTACACATCATGGTGCTCTCAGGATTAGAGCTAATTCCTATGAAGCTCTCACCAGAAAGACAAATCATCACAGGGGCATATTGTACATATTATTAGCACTTTAATATAATTCTTTTATTCAGTCAGTCAATGAATCATTTCACTTCAGAGCTATGGGAAGTGCATAGCAGTAGTAGACATGCTCCTTGCCCTCGCTATGTTTATAATATTGAAGAGGTTTCTGGAAAATAATCTAGGAGATACTTTAAAGACTATATAATTGAGGGTTAGAATGAGTAATATATATTGCAAGGAAATTTGCAATTCAGACAAAGAATAGATTGTTATGGATTATGTAATTTAACATTAGATCCCATAGAGGATGCTATGGTAATGGTGTAGTACAGAAAGCTGGCTAAATTTGATAGTTTCTACTCCATATTTTATGAGGGGATATACTGGCTAAATACTGAAAACTTATAATATGGAGATGAGTATGCAGATTGAGTAAATCTTCCCTCCTCTTTTATTTCTTATGTTAGCTTTAATAGAAAAAATAGGATTATCAGATTCATAATTAATTAGAATCTGTGCTTTTAGGACAATTAGCCTCTAAGACTTTGAGCTTCAGTGTTATCTGTTCATCATCTTTTTGTGTGGGGTCCTTAGTAACCACTCTATGAATTCATATAATAGACTTCCTGAGCCTGTAGAGCTCAGAGTGGAAGGAAAGTCTAAAGTCTTTTCACTCCTTCTAGACCAGAAGTGGGAAAACTTTTAATATAAAGAGCTAGATAGGAAATATTCTTGTGTTGCCAGCTATATGGCGTTTGTCACAAGTACTCAACTCTTTGACTGTAGCACGAAAGTAGACACAGGTAATGCATAAAAGAACAGAGACAGCTGGGTTTCAGCAAAATCTTATTTACAGATGCTGGCAGTATGCCAGATATGACCCTTGACCATAGTTTTCCAACTCCTTCAGATCTAGCCAACGTCCTTTCCTCTGCCTCTGAGTCTCAGGATTGACTACTTAAGATCATGGTTGAGAAAGTCTAATTAAATAATGTCTGGGAAACTACCCTGAACACCATGGATCACTACAAGGTCAATTATTAGTATTTAATTCACCTCACAGGGTAGTTGTACAAATTAAATGGATTAATGTACACAGAGTATTTAAAACCGCCCTGATGATTAGCAAGTGCTTATGAAAGGTTAACAGTTATTTTTATTTAATATTATTATTTCTGCAACCTGTTCATAATCTTCACGGCTTCCAAATATCCTTAGGATAAGCCATAAATCCTGTTGTCTCGCGCGTGAAGCCCTCCACAAGCTCACTTCACTACGTCTCTGAATTCTTTCCCACCAAAAAGCTCCTTCTGCCCTAGTCAAACCTCTCTTTTCAATCCTTTTGAGAGTGCTTATTTTCTTCTGCTCTTTCTGCTTCTTTGTCTTCATGCATGCGCTCTCTCAGCTGCCTAAAACTTACACTTCAAGTAACAACTCCTTTCCTCTGTCTTTTCTTGACTAGCATAGTAAAATAAGAAGTGAAATAATAAAAAGTTCATATATAGAGAATGCTAACTATATTTGTCATTGTGCTAAGTTCTTTACATGACTTTTGCCATTTATCTCCAAAATATCCTCAATGGTTCTGCTTAAGGAAGGTATTATTATTCTCAATATATAGACGAAGAAGTTAAGATCCATGGAAGTTAACCAGTTTTCTCATATAGTCAGGACCCCAGAAAATGTGTCTCCCGTATACATCTTGTCTTTACCACTACTGTACTGACCCTTTAAATGGAAGGAGACTGTCCCTCCTCTAAATTCTTCTTTTAATTTATTTTTATTTTTTATAGTTTATTGTCAAGTTGGATTCCATATAACACCCAGTGCTCATCCCAACAAGTGCCCTCCTCCATGCCCATCACCCATTTCCCCCTCCCCCATCAACCCTCAGTTTGTTCTCAGTATTATGAGTGAAAACATATGGTATCTGTCCTTCTCTGCCTGACTTCTATCACTTAGCATAACACCCTCAAGTTCCGTCCATGTTGCTACGAATGGCCAGATTTCATTCTTTCTCATTGCCATGTAGTATTCCATTGTATAGATAAACCACAACTTCTTGATCCATTCGTCAGTTGATGGACATTTAGGCTCTTTCCATGATTTGGCTATTGTTGAAAGTGCAGCTACGAACATTGGGGTACAGGTGCCCCTATGCATCAGCACTTCTGTATCCCTTGGGTAAATCCCCAGCAGGGCTATTGCTGGGCCATAGGGGAGTTCTATTGTTAATTTTTTGAGGAGCCTCCACACTGTTTTCCAGAGTGGCTGCACCAGTTTACATTCCCACCGACAGTGTCGGAGGGTACCTGTTTCTCCACATCCTTGCCAGCATCCATAGTCGAAGTAATCCTTATGATTTACTTGATAGGAACCCATTTATGTCTTGCTTGACTGTCTTCCTATGTGGCTTGAAGTTTAAGTTCCTTGAGGGCATGCTTGTCCCAGGGGACATGGAAAGCTGATAGTCAGGGGATCCACATTGGGAGGACTGTACTGATTTTTTGTTTTTTAATGATTATTCATTTATTTTTGAGAGAAACAGCATGAGTGGGGAAGGGGCAGAGAAAGAGGGAGACAGAGAATCCCAAGCAGGCTCTGCACTGTCAGCACAGAGCCTGATGCGGGGCTTGAACTCATGAGAACTGTGAGACCAAGACCTGAGGTGAAACCAAAAGTCGGATGCTTAACTGACTGAGCCACCCAGTCGCCCTTGACTGTACCATTTTAAATGCTAAAATATCTGCAGAGCAGTTGGTTATTACCACTGCCCTGAACACTTGAAACACCTCTCTCACCAACTCAGCTATGACCAATCCCTATCTTTGGAGTCCTTACTCCTCCTTACAATCCAAATACTAAGGGGTTAACGCCTAGCCCCTCAGGCAGCCTCCAAATCTCTGTTCCTGCACTAGGATCCATTCTGACTGATCATTATCATTTCTGAGCATTTTTAACATCACTCCATTTGATATTTAAGAAAATCCACTGTAGGGGCTTATGAGTGCATACTGATTAAAGGAGAAAATAATGATAGGTGGGAGGAAGAGACAGAGAGAGAAAAGTTACCAGCATTGCAGAATGGTGACATTCCGGTCTCAGCAAAAGTAGCAAGAAAATGACCAGTGATGTCACACAGTATTTATGGCATCCCAGCGAGTTCGTGCATCAGAAACTCCCTGCATGTTTCACTGAAGGCAGGTTATGATTTTTAATCACTTAGCATCCAAGCACACCTGTGGCTCTGTCACGGTGAGCAGCTATAAAGGCAAGGGCTCATCATCACCACTGGCATCATTGGCCATGGTACATGCCTTTGTTTGTCGCTGTTCTGACCAATCATTGCCTCAGGCTTCCCTGAATTCAGCAGCAACAGTTCTGCTTAAATCCAAAGCACGAATCCTTCCCCCCTGGGATTCTGCCACAGAGAAGACTGTTGGTAATTTTTTTTAAAATGCTCATTAAAAACCATTCTGAAACCATTTTATTTCCTGGATGAAAATGGCATCACATTAGCCCTACCAGACCTGTCCCTGAAATTTAGAAGAAAATTGTGCAGAAATACAGAGTTCATTTACTCAAGTAAGCACACACCTGCTTTTTGCATTAGAGAATGGTTCTATTTTCATCCCAGCAGCTGTCCCTGGGTCTGAGTTGCATAAATGAATAATGCATTTAATATGTTATTAAATGGGGCTGCTACCTCCATAATAACAAGGAAACTTACGATTATGTTGGACCTAAGCTCTGAATATTACTGGGATGCATTTAGTTGGTAAAGCATTCTTCAATCCGCCAAGAAGAAAAGTGCTTTGTAATGGCTAGGGAGTCTTTGTACAATTACTGAAAAGGAAACATTCTGCAAATGTGCCTTTGATATTACCGACTGCTCATCAGTAGATAGTGTCTTATTACTTCAACAGCCCCGACTTCAGCCATTCTCTTCCTTCCTACCTTGAAACCCCTTTGTTACCTTTTCCTTTTACCCTTACCTACTCTGATTTTTCTTCTGTGCTGCCTGCCAGTCTTAAAACAGACGAAGGCCATAGCTTTTCTCTGTGAGAGTAAAACTGGAAAAAAAAAGTCATGAAAGTCTGAATTTTCTGTGATTTTACTATTTAGTATTTTTTTCCTTGTGATTTTGGGGTGGTGGTGGAATATGCATGTTTAGGACTATTCACCATATGTTAAGGGGACAGTGTAGTCTATCTCAGTAGATTGCAACCCTGTCTGTCCTTTAGAATCACTTGCCAGCACTTTTAAAATAAATAGATGCCAAGACCCTGTTCCCAGGGGTCTTGATTTCATTGAGAATTAATTAGATTATGATTTAATTGAGAATTCTGGGCATTAGTGCAGTTTTGTTTTTGTTCTATGTTCCCCTGGTGATTCTTGTGTGCATCCAGAATTAAAGACCACTGCTCTGGTGGTTAAAACTAGTGCTGTGGAACCAAATTGCCTCAGTTTAAATTTGGGCACTTACTGTATGAACCTGGACAGTTACCCAAACTTTCTCTAATGCTTGGATTCTCTGCCTGTCAATTAGGGAGGGATAATTACAGAATCTTTTCAATGACGTTCTTGAGAGGATTAAGTAAGATACTGCATTCAAGAGGGATTAGTTTAGACTCTGGTGCATCGTTAGAACTTAATAAATATTAAAATATCAGTAGTTAGTGAAAAAGTTAGTATTTAAAGTATTAAACATGAACTTGGTATTATACAGCAAGTTTCCAGAAAACAGAAATTGCACTCTCATTGCCAAGATTATTTTAAGATCCAATCGGACTGTGTCAATTTCCTTCTTAGACTCATTCAAAACTTCCTGTGGGCTTGTTCATAAAGGATCAAGTTGAAGTTTTAAGTTAAGTCCTCAATCTATCCTCAGGGGACTTTTCTAGCTTCAGGCCTTTCCCAATGTGCTTCTTAAGCCCGGGTCACACTCAAGGCTACATGCCTTCTTTTTCCCTGTGCTGTTCATTCGTTCATTCTTCCTGGGATGCTCTTTCCTTCTGTCAAGCTTTCACTCATTCTTTAAAAATCAGCTTAGAAATCATGTCTCTCTGTGAAGTTGTCTCTTGACTTTAAAAAGTCAAGATGTGACTACTCTTAAGAGAGTAGTCATCACACATTATGACCAAGGCAGAGTTGTAACTGTAGGTCTTCTTACAGTCAAGGCAAGTCTTATGGTCACTGAGCTATGGTATCCCTCGTTTGTGCTCACAATGAGAATTTAAATGATTTATTTTCTTGGATTGTACTATGTGCCTTTGCTTTCAAAGGAAAACTGCCTTGTTACAACACCTAACAAAACAAAAGATGGACCAAGCCTTAGGGAGAAGGCAGCGAGCATGACTTAAAATCTTCCTAGACCCATGTGCCCATGTTTCAACACAAAACCTATGTAGTAGCCTTAACATCAACATTCAGAAAAAATGGGGATCTGTGGCTGAATGAGCAGGTTCTCCAAGTTTCTCCCCTCAAAGGAGCAGTTCTTAGGCCTTTTCCTTTAAACTGGGTAAGGAGATTAGGAATTTGGGATTAGGAGACCAGGATTAGGGATTGGGATTAGGAGACCAGGAGGAGACGGCTAGGTGATGGGAAAATAAACTTCCCTTGCATTAAGCAGGATGGAAGAACAAGTCATTTATTTTGACTAGTAAACGGAATGTGACTTTATTTTGAATGCCAGCTTGATGAAATGGTACATATGGCCATGTTAAACTAAATGACTAAACATCAAGAATCATGAGAATGACTCATGGAATCCACAGTCTGAGTCACCATGTTGTACAACTAATTTATATGAAGAAATTTTCCCTTTTTTTGAGCCCCTGGAGTTCTAGGAATCCTAATACTCAAGATTTCAAATTGGTCATGGACATGTCAGAGTCTGAAGGTATCTCAAAGATCATCCAATACCATCCTTGCATTTTGCACATAAGTAAAAGAGATACAGTTTAGAGTTCCCCAAGTTCACATGGGAAGCGATTAACAGCTCTGGGCCTATGGACTAAGTTTGGTATCTCTTGCTACTGTGCCATACAACCTGGATGAGAATCATTAATGCCAATACCATCAACATGGGCAAGAACAGCTACATGAGGAACTAGGTTTCCACATAGTGACATTCACCTTCTTCTTCATTTCTGAACCCCAATATCATCCCATAAAAATATGGAAAACTATATCTAAGCAAGGTACATACTCTAAAGAGTCAACTTCATGGCAACAAACAATTATTGAGTATCTGCTGTGAGACTGCATGGCTCTTTGCTAGGGAACAGCTACACAGGCCCCTGCAGTGTTCAGTCTGTAAACTATGCAAATGATTTCCTTTCTGTGGACTTTAAACACATGCACCACTTTTAGGACTGCTTATTCTCCATGGTGTACACTGACAAATCTTGCTGTAGAGATCAGACTGAACATCAAAATCCCTCCAGGCCCAGGAGTGGGGTCATTTGGGAGAACATCGCAGCCCTCAAAGCTCCTGGAATAGTAACTCCAGGGCACGGGCAGGTTAGCTAAGGTCTAAGTGTTCTTATGGTTTATGGAGAAAGGAACATGTTTCTAGAAAGAATTTTTAAAACATTCCAAATGTGTGTTGATAACATGGAGATTGCTATTTTGCTAGAACTTAACTTATATATGTATATATAAATATGCCAGACCCACTAAATATTCTTACACTGATACTGAATTAATGTTAAAATTTAATGCTAAAATTAATGCTAAAATTCTATTTAGGCCTCTTGAGTAAATATCCTCATTGTATATTAAGAAAC
Source organism: Cryptoprocta ferox (assembly GCA_028646485.1). Classification (NCBI taxonomy): domain Eukaryota; kingdom Metazoa; phylum Chordata; class Mammalia; order Carnivora; family Eupleridae; genus Cryptoprocta; species Cryptoprocta ferox. Next base: position 60,316,656 of record CM053561.1, read on the forward strand.
TAACCCTGAGGGACAATAAGAACTATTATTGTACATTCTTTCAGGAGGGATTAATGGCTTCTCAACAGAAATTCCACAGACAGAAATTTCTATACACATACTTTTTTTTAACACATTTAGAAATATCTCTAGCTTAATAGCAAGAAAAATCTGTCCCTTGAGAAGATTATCTTGGTTTCTTATAATAAACCAGTCCAATGCCTACTTTATTTTATATTTACAGAATCTTTTACTGTTGGCATGAAACAAGTGATGTCCTAGTTAATTTAGCAACTTAAATTTGCAGCATGTTGCCTGGATCCAAAACCGTATAAACAAGATTTAACTGTGTAGAGGTACAACTAGAGATTGTGTTTGTGTATGTGTAAACTGAGATATTTATAGACACAGATGGAGAAACAAAAAGCAACAAATTTAGGATAATTTCAGTACTAAAATGCAAGAAAATATACCATTGAATACTGATTTCATTCTATTTGAATAGAAGGACCTTGTTCACTGATCAGGTAACGGTGTCATGTGCCTTGAGTGGTAGAGAGTGTGTTTTGATGCCTAGTAATCCTGTGACTTTATGAGTGTGTATATAGGTGATTTTTTCTTTTACAGATGAAAACACAGGGGCTTAGATTAAATATGTCCTACGCCACAGTAGTTGGTACTATTAAGTATCAAATAAATGTCTGGGGCTATAGATAACGCAGTGAAAGGATGTCTCCCCTCTTTTTTTCTTCACTCCAGAGGAGCCCTTAGATGATGACTATAGGTGATGGTATATGCATTTTGCAAAGCGACTACTATCTGCTAGGCAATGTGCTACATGCTTTTTATATAGTGCTGCATTTAAGTCAAACCCCAGGAGCAAATAGCAAAATTTTATAGGTAAAGAGGCTAAGGCTCAAAGAAAGGAAGCCACTTGCTAAGATAACAGTAAATGGCAGAAGTCATTTAAAACCCTTACTTGTTTCATTCTAAAGGACCTCTCTTTTAGAACATCCCCATTACATTTCATTCTCTATCCATACTGGCTGAGGCCTTGGTACCAGCCTCCTGGCTTTCCATGGAAAGGTTTGGGGAAGGTGTGAGGGCAAAGGGTGAAAAGAGACAGGGAGCTTACAGTGGAGAACATGGCGGAACTTTGCTCACATGAGGTTCCATGATGTGAATCTTAGAAATCGGACACCACTGGACCAAGCACCAGCCACCTGGAGCGACACTTTGCACCCATTTCAGCTCTTATTCCCATGATCTTTTCTAAGTCCTACCCAAAAGCTAAAACAAAAATTGCACAACTGTTTCATGTTTATACAGTGAAGCTGATAAAAATGTTGGCATCTCCTAAAAACAGTATTTCTATTAGACATAATCATAACTGGTGCTAGACTTCTTGCATCCTGGTGAAGTAAGCAAACCCATGAACACCGCTAGAGATACAAGGTAATAAGCTGGCTGTGAAGGCAACCATAACCATTTATAAAGGTGAGGCATTACACAAAATAAAAGGAAGAAGAAGGTTTATCTGCATGCTTTGAATGAAACTCTCAGACAGTGCTGCTAGATTTCTTTGTCAAACCTCACTGACAAGGGGCAGTCATTCAATAGACCCTTTCAGTTCAAGTTCTGACTGTGTGTCTGCACCTTGGGCTCTGCTGGAAGGGGCTCCATAATGCGGGCAGGGCACCTGGCCAGTACAATTGATGGAGTTGGCTCTCTCACCTGCAGGCTGACCTTTCCCTTGTGACTCCTCTGTATTTCATGCCTGCCTGACACCAACACAGAATCCATACTGACAGAGCACGGGTGACCACGGATAGCTAAGACCTACAAGGGGGAGGCTTGGGATGCACTGTGGCTCCTCCTTGGCCTATCATTGTCCAGGCATTGGCATCACGTGACCCTTTCAGCCTAGTCATCTCTTATTCCTTTTGCCCAAAGTGACCTTCCTCACCTAGTTAACTTGGGAAATCCCACTCAGCCTTCCTCTCAGCTTTCCCTTAGAGAATTCCTTGGCATTTGTATTTTAAAAAGAAGATGGCAGTTAATACAAATGAATCTCTAATGAGTGGGACTCCCAGCAGCATGTGAGCAGGAAGCTATGTTTTAACCCATGTGAGGCAATATTTGGCATGGATTTGGCAATATTAGACCTGGATCCTCAGGTCTAAGAAGCAAGCAGTTGGCTGAATGGGATTTGCTTTACAAGTCAGCACAAACACTTCCAAATGCCAAAAGAGAATCTAATTATCTTTGGGTGTTTTTATAATAATTATTATGGCACAAGCTTGTTAATTCCAACACTGTCTATGGTAGCAGAAAATAGAAAATAACCCACATGTCCAAAAAAGGCATATGAAGCAATATTAGGTATTTTCATATTCTGGAATTAAAAGAAATTAGATGGAAGGGAGCCCTATATATTCTGTCTTGGAAAGTTGTTTAAGGTATATTTCTGAATGAAAAGGAAAACAGAAATAATAATTTTTCTAGTAGGAAACAACATACAAGAAAAACTTCCCAAATTAATTTTGTATATTTTTTCTTGGCATAATTATTTGCTGGCAAATGCAAAGTGCATACCAAACAGGTGACAGTTTGTGTGGGGAAAAGCGCAGAAGAGGGGTGATGATCTGAACCATTTTTTTAAGTTTTTTTTTTTTTTATTTTGAGAGAGCCAGAGACAGCATGAGTGGGGGAGGGGTAGAGAGAGAGGGAGAGAGAGAATCTCAAGTAGGCTCTTCACTGTCAGTGTAGAGCCCAGTGTGGGGCTCGAACCCACGAAACCATGGGATCATGACCTGAGCCGAAACTGAGAGTCAGACGCTTAACCGACTGAACCACCCAGGAGCCCCCTGAACTATTTTTTTTAAGCACAGAAAAACATATGTATATACTTCTTTTATAATTAAACACTTTTAAGTGAGAAGCTAAATGCTTAATGGCAGCACTGTAGTGGCTACATCAAATGCTGAATCTGTGTTTATGAAATGCCAATGAATCAACACACAGCCAGGACACTTCCAGGGTGAGGGGCTGGAGGGACATTTCATTATTTTTGAATTTCATCTATACTTTACCTTTTGCCAACTTCTGAACTGGCTAGAGACACAGCAAGTGGGAATTTGATGGGAGGAGGCTTTCTATGAAGATGATTTCAGGCACCTGTTCCAGCTAAGGATCTTCTTGTTCTTAATGCAGAATGTACAGGGAAGCAATATGCTGATCAGCAGGGTTACCATTCATACCCTTCCTCCTGACTATAGCCCACAGGGTCCCGTGAGGGCGGTCACTGCTCCACCTGTGAGCACCTTGCTTTTGAGAGCAAGGTGCTTATCCTCCCTGCCGATGGTTGGCATTTATCACATCTCCTCTTTGCACAAGCCCACGCATTGATGTGCTTTTCTGGAGAAAGTCTGAACCGAACAGAGGAAACCAGTATTGTGGTAACTTAACACAAATCCTTTTGGGTCAGATGGTCTCATGCAATCCTCATTTACATGAACAAAGCTCTGAGAGTGGAGGTGAGTTAGGCAGTAATGTCTGTGATTAATAAACATAACTGCATTGACAAACATTTATACACCTGGACACTTACTACTGAATAACATTTTTAATTAAAATTTTAATTTTATAGGGTATAGATGAAAAATACTATTGAACAGACTACTTATTATTAATCATCTCTGATGTTTTCTTTTATAGGGGTCAGGGTTTATTTGCATTTCACATACTAAGTTTACCAAAGAACGGGTGAAACCTATTTAGGGGTAGCCTAAAATGTATGTATGCGTGTGTGTGTGTGTGTGTGTGTGTGTATTCTCAATAAACTGAAGAGTGAGGGTCGCTGCCTACACTTGGTCTTATTCTAGTGACATGAATAGTGTCTGGAACAATTTTGACCCCTGTGTACTTGGACCTCCCCTCATTGATACCAAAGAGAAAATGATATAACTTCCTTGACTGAGTTAGTGAGAAAAAAATCAATTCTGAAATTAGCTTTAGGGGTTTCCAATGCCCTTTACAATGTCTAAACATGCTGTTACACGCAAGTAATAAAACTCCTTTCTTGGGTGTTCCTTCACAGGTAAGTGTGGTTATGTCAGCAGCCCTTTGCAGTTGTTTTCCACGGTGTGTATGCTGAGGCCTCACTGACCCCCTGCTGTAAAAATGTCATTTGTATTTTCCTCAGGTTTTATGCTACAGTTCAAATAAATCACAGCTTATCCCTGGTTTTCCAAAGTTCTAGGAATCCCTAACATCAACAATACGAATATCTGATGGTACACGTCTGTGTTGTTTCCTTCCTTTACAAGAAAAATATATGCAATTTGGGTAATTTTTTTCTTAATTAGAAAACGTTTGTACAATGTCAAATACACAGGTGCACAAATGGAAATGTGGACTTCCTCACTTGTGCACTGCAGCTGGCAAGAGAGGAGGGGAGCAACTGTCACGTGGATACTGCCCTGCTTGGGGGAGTCCCTCTCTCTCTCCCCCTCCTCCCTTCCTGCTTGTCTCCCTCTCTTTTTCACATTTTAAGATCAGGATATTCAAACATGTACAAGTGAGAGGAAATGGTATAATGAATACCCATGCCCTCCATTCCCTCACCTTAAAAAATTTTCAATACCAATCTGTTTTTTAACATTTTATAACAAACGTGGGGGCACCTGGATGGCTCAGCTGGTTAAGCATCTGATTCTTGATTTTGGCTCAGGTCATGATCTCATGGTTTTTGAGACTGAGACCTGCATCAGGATCTGCGCTAACAGCATGGAACCTGCTTGAGATTCTCTCTCTCTGTATCTCTGCCCCTTCCCCACTTGCATTTTCTCTCTCTCTCTCTCTCTCTCTCAAAATTAATCAACAAACTTAAAAAAAAACAAATGTCATGCATCATATATCCTTAAAAGATAAGGTTTCTTTTCTTTAAGTCAAACAAAATACCATTATTACACCTAAATATGAAACTATAAGATATTTCGTTAATACAATAAATGTAATATAAGTACTTATATTTAGAGATAACCTAATGTCACCTTGATAGTTTTATGTGTCAATTTGACTGGGCCATGGGGTGCTCAGATATTTGGTCAAACATTATTGCGGGTGTTTCTGTGAGGGTTGTTATTGATGAGATTAAGATTTTAAAGAGTAGAGAGAATAAAGCAGGCTGCTCTCCCAATGTGGGGAGGCCTTGTCTAATCAGGTGAAGGCCTGAATAGAACACAAAGGCTTACCCTTTCCTCAGCAAGAGGGAATTCTTCCTGCCTGACTGCCTTCAAACCGAAAATTGGCTTTTTTTTTTTTCACACTCAGGCTGAAACACTGGCTTCTCCTGGGTTTTGAGCCTTCTGGCCTTTAGTAGCAAGCACACTATTGGTTTCCCTGGTTCTCACGCCTTCAGACTTGGACTAGAAACAAACTGTCAGCTCTTGTTGGTGTCCAGCTCGCAAAGTCACCCTGCAGATCCTGGGGACTTGGACTTGCCTACTTTCAGAATCATGTGATCCAATTCCTTATTTTATATATCTACATATATACCTACATATATCTACATCTATCTATCTATATATGTGTACATATATATTTGTACATATATGTGCATATTTGTACATATATTTGTACATATGTACATATATTTGTACATATATATTTGTACACATATATAGATGTAGATATATGTAGATATGTATTATATGAATTTATATATATATATATAAATTATATATATATATAAAATATATATATTATATAAATATATAATTTCCTATTCTGTTTCTTTGGAGGTCCCTGATGAATATATCACCTTATCACCAGTCCATATTTAATTTCTCCAAATGGCTGAAAGATGTCTTTTTACATAATGTTTGGAATGGAATCCAAATAAGTCCCACATACTATTTTTAAAGTCTATACACATCAACTACACTTGTGGAAAAGTCATGAAATAGTTTCATTTATGGCATTTCTTAAATAATATTGGATAAGCCCCACAACACAGAACATTAAATACAAACTTTTAGAATGTAATCCCAGATTTACAAAGATCAGGATGCCTTAAATGTGTCAAGACACAGAAAGAAAACGAAACACACTTCCATGAACATCAGTACACTCCTGATGAGTCACTGAGCTTCTTTGTTTGCTCTACCTTCCACATCTCTAAAACAGGAGGTGAACCTATGAAATATTTACCTGGCCTTCTTCACAGAGATGCAATGAGAGTAAAGGGTAGTTTCACAGAAATAGTTCTGAAATGAAGTATCATAAAATGAAGAAACTGATCATCATTATCATCATCTTCTCTATCCAAGGAACCCATTTTGTTTATTTGCAAGTGGGGTCTTATTCTCAGATGAAATTTGCACTATTCATACAAATCTGTGCTGCATTACTAAAAGGACCAAAAACAAATAAATTGTGCTGTAAAGCAAAAGGCCTGGTTTTTAATCAGGAGTAATTCTATAAGTTTCACACAGGCTGAGAAAGAGCAGAGGTTGACCTCTGGAGGTCACCACTTCAGTCACTCACCCAGTACTGTTGAGATAACTCTGTCCTAAGCTGCAATCCTTTGACAGAGAAGACGGATTGAACCAAAATGCTGGCAGACACTGACCATTGCTGTGTCGCTCATAACCGTAGTCACTGTGAGGGGAAGAGCCAAGAGAAACCTGTCAGTAGGTGGCAAACTCACTGAGAACAGTTTCATGGTAGTCCACAGCCAATTTCTACTCTAGCCAATTAGTCAAAAAGCAAGACTTCACTGAATCAATACCTTTCCAAAAATGGTACTGTTTTCCCCCTGTGGAATATCTATCAATTACCCAGGATGGTGTCAGAAAAGATAACTTAAAAGCAACAGAGATGCTTATGTAGAGATGAAGACTCAATGACCAATAATTCCAATTAAATGGCTTTAAACTGAGAAAGCAGATTATGTTCTCATTAGGAGAATGCATAACACTGATGGTGGTTGGGCCCCAAGACAACTACAAGTAAAAAACACACAGTGGTGGGAGCCCTCTGCGTAAACATCACTGACGCAAACAGAGCCACATGTGGCACGATTCTCATTACTGGTGATGTCTTTGGGGTGCTCTTGTGAGACATCTGGATCGACCAAGTAGAGCTGAGCCAGGTCTCTCTGTGCACAAGCCATATGTTTCAAAGTCACAGCAGAGAAGGAAATGTCCTTCAGGAGTGTCATGAGCATTTCTCCGAGGAAAATTTTTGTCCTAGTCAGTTAGCATTGTCAGTTGAAACTAACGGCTTGAGATCTTCTCTCTCGTTTGGAAACAGTCAAAGACTTTTCTCCTGGCCTCCTCTCTTTCTTGCTTCCAGAGTGCTCTGTGTGGCCTGATATTCTTGGCTTCTGGAAGATGAACTTGGGCACAGACATTGACAACAAATTGACCTCCACATGTACAGACAAATCGCAGGCAGTCACCAGCAAGCATTAGTATGAATTGATCCATCTGTGTGATGGAGGTGAGATGCTGGCACACAAGGGTCGGGAAGGGAGAAACAGGCGTAGCCATGGGGCCTGTCACCAGGCAGCTGGCAGTTATCAGCTATTTTTGGTGCTGGTTCAACACAGCATGGAGAGGAAGACTTCAGAAATGCTGCCTGCAGGACACCCGGTGTTCATTTCAGGGAATTACTTTACAAATGCTGGAGATGGCAGGCAAGGTCCCTAGGGGACCATCCAGGGGAGAGCCAAGCTGAGAAGGAACATTTATTAACAACCACCTTTTATTACCCTGTAGTTAAGGGGACTCACTGAAGCTCTGTCTACTGGTAGAAACTCAACAAAGTCATGGTGAGTCTTCCAAAATATTTTTAGAAGTCATGCAGTAACAAAATCCCCATTTGACCAGAAAACCTTGCAATGGCCTCATTTATGATTCACTGCCCACTTCTCAGAATACATTTCAGTTAGGGGTAGATTCCAATCACAAATGAATATAAGAATTGGGCCAACACTGTAGGGGAGTGAGAGATAAGGGAAGGGAGAAGCCTAATTGCAGTTCCTTACTCTGTGTTCCTTTTAGGAAGGATTAGATTAGCTAGATTAGCTTAAAACAGAAGTAGAAAAACAACACATGAGAATGACAATAACAAAAGACTCACTTACTTTAGAACCTTGTAGAAAAGACTGCCCCCAAAACCAACACTTCCAGGACACATCAGGAAATCGAGACATCTCTCTCACTTTTCTCTTTGGTTTTCTACTAGAATACACGTGCTCTTTACAAAGGAATGACTATTGGTAAGGCCAAAGCTAAATGACTAAGATAAAATGTCATCCTTTACAAATCCTCCTTGAATAGAGGGGATAAAGGAGAAACAGTTGGAAAGAGGGATGCGATATATGATTTTAAAATTCCATGGAAGTTCTCCCTGTGAATGCATTTCAGGGTGTCAGTCTTGAAAGGTAGAGCAGGGATAAGATATTTTTATCATTGTAATAATTGTTGCACTGGCTAAAATGGAAGTTACAGCTGGGGAGGCCCCTGCAGAATTCCTTGTGAGCTCCAATGTAACTGAAGTTCTGTTATCCTTTGGCTGAGCCCAAGAGATATAGCACTGGCTCTTGGCTTGCCTTGTCTATCAACAAGAGGAGAACAGCCTGGGGTAATTGTTCTGAGAGCTGGTGGACAATTTTGGCAGGCCTGAGCAGAACTATTCATTCAGGGCATGTCTCCAAAGGTCTACCATGAGAAAAAACTTACATTTTCTGATTCATTCACTTATATTTTGATGCTAAGATAAGTGATCTATGATTGCTACACAGGTAGATATCCAATGTTAAAGGAATAACTTTGGTTCCTTATACAGGTCAAGTTTTAATCACTTGACATCGACATATATACTTAGCAATTCCTTTTTCTAAACCAAAAGATATAAATAAATTTAAAGAAAAAGAAAAAAAAAAGAAGAAAGGAAAAAGGAACAGAAAATGAGATGGATATGATGGAATTACCACCTACTCATCCTTAATTTCCAACGTCACTTGAATGCCAAACACTGACCTAGAACAAAGCAAGGGCATCACTGATGCCACAGGCTAGCTTTCTGCTTATCAAATGTTTCAGGAAGAATGCTATGGTGCTCAAATATCTAGGTACTTTTCTGGCTTATACTAGCTTAATCCTGGTAAAGGGAGAAGTCTCCCATACCACCATGTCCACAGAGCCATAGACCACCAATGCCACTGAATCCTTGCCTTGAAATCAGAAACATCTTCCATAGTTTGTATACACACCGTCAACTAACTAACCACTGACTGAAAACTCCCAGTAACAACAAATATGCTGCTTTATAAGCTCATTGTTCCACTACTAGGAACCTAGATTCTAGGAATTTTTCACCTTGAGCACAAATATATTTGCTCTCTGAAAAGTCAACTTCTTGTTTTCAGTGGTGTTGTCTGAAGCAACTCAAGGGGGTATCTGGTCTCTCTTTTTGTCCTGAGATCTGTCAAACATGTGGAGGTAACTACAAGACATCTTCTGAATCCTCTTTCATTCCAAAGAAATCCCTAGGTTTTTTTTTTTCATATACACATGTATATAACCAGTAAACCATGTTGTCCTGCAGAAGTAATTTCATAAGAATACGAGGCTTGTCGCTTAGCTCTATATATGTTACTATTATTTCAAATCTCAGCTTTCATTAAAACTTGCACAGATTTGATACACTGAGTGGCTCCAGGGAATAGCAGCACAAGCTTACCAGTCAAAATCGGCCTCTGTGCAGACACAGGGTTCAGATTCCATAGCTCCTGCATATTTTCCTTGCATACACTTCCGCTCTGATTTTCGTTTCTTATATATCCTTTTTGCTCCCATGATGCACGCTTCCCCCTGTAAGGAGACAAGGATCTCACGCAGTTGGGCACATCACTTGGACCTTCCCTGCTTCAATTCAGGACATTCAGGGAGATGTTCTCAAACCTTAGTGTAATCCAGACATAGGTCACCTGCTTTGCACTAACGGCATTTTCTTTTTGATGTCTAGAACCCTGGTGTAGAATGCAACTATAAATGCAATCCTAAGAAGCATTGAGGGTATGTCAAAATCATCCTTCTCTCCTGATGTATTCAGCAAAACTTTACTTGGCAAGGTGTGAGGCACAGTGCAATGAGGGACACACAGATAACTAAGACTCAGCTTATAATAAATGTATTGCCAACAAATCTATGGTAATTAAGTTTAATTCTCCTGTGATAAAAGATTTATGCATTTGGTCATTTATGAGCAGGGTATTCCTAAGAAGTATAAAGATCCATTTTGCCTCAATTTATTACGCCTCTGCCCACACAGCTTTATAGCACTGATTTATGTCCATCTACCAGACAAGTGAGAGAAGTAAACTCAGTGTTTCTGCACAAAATAAATAAGAGCTTTGAATATCACAGTGATTGCACATCTCAAAAGGGAAAATAACAGCAATGTACATGAGTAATTCTTTTATTATTGAGTCTGCAAAAAGACTTTATGATTCTAGCTGACGCAGACCTTACTGTCAAACACAGCTTTCTTTGTGTCTTAAGGACAGAAAAGAGTTTTGTCCAGACTAGTATACACTGTGTTTCATGAGCAAATTCACCTTAACTGGCTGCGTGACTCATCTATATGTAAAAATATTACTTTGACCATTGAACAACACAGGAGTTAGAGGTGCCGACCAAATCACACAGTAAACAATCCATATATGACTTTTGACTCCCGCAAAACTTAATTACTAATAGCTTACTGTTGACTGAAATCCTTACTGATTACATAAATAGTTGAATAACACATCTTTTGTGTGTTAAGTGTATTATATATGGTATTCTAACTAGAAAGTAAGCCAGAGAAAAGAAAATGTTATTAAGAAAAACTAAGGAAGACAAAAATGCACTTAGAGCACTGTACTGTATTTATTGAAAAAAAGTCTGCATGTAAGTGGACCTGCACAGTTCAAACCCCTGTTGTTCAATGATCAAGTGTACTTAGTCTAGGTTTGGGGAGATGATGGGTCACTCCCTGAATATGGTGATGGCTGTGCAGTGAGAACTTCACCATGTCCTTGGAGAGACCTGCAGAATGACTTCCACCTTGGGAAATCAAGTGAGAGATGCTTTCGGCCAAGCATTCTGATACAAGCTGAGCAGCAGAGGGACCAAAATGAAGGAAAGTTTCCTATTAATAATTCTGCATCCTTGTACCATGAGTACCTTGGAAGGAAGCAAGAAGCACTACCCAATCCCAGGGAATCACAGGGCGACAAGGGAGGATTTTGTTGGCACTGCTCACCGAGAGCAATTTTATTATTTTACATCTCTGCATCGCTAGATAAAACTGAAGATCGCTTTCTCACTCCTGCCCTTACCCTGCAACCATATGACATACTCAGATAAATTATGTTTGGATCTGCGTGCTGAGTTGGCATTTCATTTTGAGTTGTAAGTCTAAGCCAAGCACATCTGAATTTTATCTCATTATCTCCTATGACAATAAAAAAAAAAAAGAAATTACTTCACAACAAGCTGCAAATGTTGAGTTTGTTCACTGCTGTGGAACATAAAACATGCAAGAAAGCAGTAGATGGGCACTGTAACCTAGAGAACCCCAATTCCTACACTTTCATGGCCAGCTTTCCCCTAGCATGCCCCCCATGCCTTCCACCCAGAACTCAACCTCAGCTCTCCTCGTCCTACCTGGCTGTGTAGCTGCCAGGGTCTGTAGTCCTCCTCGGCACACCGTCTATCGAAAATGGACTTGTAGTCCACCTTGACCAGCTGCCATTCAGAGCGGTGGCTGAAGTGTCCAAACACTCTACAGAGTTCATAATGATAAAAATAATCACAGGAGTAACAGGGCCAATAGCTAGCATTAATGGGGTGTTTGCACTGAGCTCAGCATAATGCTAAACACGTGACATTGATCATATCAGTCAATCCTCAGAACACATTTAGGAGGAGGGTTACTATTATTGGCGCCCTATCACATATGAGTAATTTCAGGCTCAGAGAGTATTGTTAACATGCAAAGAAATAACTAGCAACTGGCAGAGTCAGAACCCAGGGTGTCTAACTTAAAAACCCACTTCTGCATATTGTACCGCAAGAATGGTTGGTTGACAGAAAAAAAAGATAACAAAAAAATAACAAATGCTACATTCTATGCGGTCCAAGATTACACTTCTAGGTTCTCTTGCTATAATGCACCTGGTTCCCATGGTTTCCATGCTATTTTACCTTCCCACCAGTCCCTAGAATGTGGGCAATGGGGCCAACTAGTTAGAACTGTTTCCTACACTGTGCATGCCACTCTCCTTAGTCAGAGAAATTCAGGTATATAATGAGGTGTTTGAATCACCAATCATAGATATCTGTGGATAAAAGCCACAAGTAGCCTTTTCAGTCAGCTTTTTTTCATCTGTGTTTTGCAAATATGAAAACTGAATAAAGATAAATTATAGAACAAATTGCTAATTGAGCTATGTGTACCATGGGGAAAAGGGTAGCTATTAGGCATATTAAACATTTGTTGATCTTTCCTATCATTAAAAAAGGGGAAGAAAAAATTAGAAAATGTACCAACTATTCACTATGATTTTTGACAAGGTCGACTACTTTAAAACCCTCCCTCTGTTTTCCATGTCCAATTTTCCAGGGGAGGAAAAAAAAACTCACTGTTTTATATTTCAAATTCAAAGCTCATGTTTTGAAACCCTTAAGCAGGCAACTCATTAATCAAGTCTTTCACAAATTAATGATCGTCACTTTCCAGACAAGAATGAGTGCAAATGCAATTTCACAAGAACAGATTGTTCTCGCAGTTTTCCTAATATGCCTCACAATTGGGTTAGGTAAAGAGCCAGGGAAAAATAAAATCCTTTGTGGGGTTTTGATCAAGCACTGTGTTCTGCCTTAAAGTGAAATCATTCTTATATGCCTGTGATTTTCTGTATATTGAGTTTATTACTAAAGTTTTAAATTTATCATTTTATTTTCTGTTGAAATAATCACTTATAATTTCCCTAAGCCCATTCAGCATAGGAAAAAAAATAAACGGTGCCCTTGTGCTTCCAGCCCTCAGTATGGGTCTCCTAATTAGTAAAGAGCCAAGAAAGTGGCTACCCACATCTTTCTTTCCCGTCTGCCGAAGAATCATGCAGTCAGATGTACTGACCTTGGTAGCAACTTCAAATACAACAGTAGCGAAGTGAATAGGCTTTGCTAAAAACATGTTCCTGATTTCTATTAAGACTAGAGAACATCACAGTTTTCCACTTACGTCATGATTAGAGTCTCTTCCCCAGGCTCGCCCAAAACTCCATCCACAAAAAGTGGAATAGATGTGAAACTGTATTTGCTCCAAGATCTCCCTTCATCAAAACTCAACCTATGGAAAGTAAAAGATAACAGGCATCAGATCTCAAAAGAAAAAAAAAAAATCCTTTCAGAGGAAAAATACTATCAGCCAGGAGAGAATACATTTTAAAAGTACCCGGGGCACTGTCAAAGTGAGCCTTTTATGTGAATACGTATTCTTAATTACATCAGAAGGTAGAAATAGAGTTAGCCAAGCGATCTGGGACCCAGATGTGTTATAGCAGCCATAAGGGGGATAGCTGCATGAAATGGGAATGATAATAAGTCTTTGATAGAATTTTTTTAAAATTTGGATATTTTATTAGATCTTAGATCTCAATGTGACCCTCTCAAAAACCTCAATGCAATCTAGCAGCAAGCCTTACTGGTGATTCTGAAGAGCAATGGCCTTGTAAGAACTACTTAGATGGACTTGAACCAGCTGCCTCCAAGTGATCAAACCCTTGGTTGCTTCCCTCTTAACACTGTTTCAAATCCTGGCTGACTCACTGAGTGCATGGGTACAGAAGGAATGGCTCTTGCGAATAAGAGATGTCTGCAACTTTGCAGGCAACCCAGGATGTTTCCTCTGCTCCTCCTTTCCCTTGAATGCCTTCCCCCAAGCTAAGGCTCTATTCCTCTTATTTCTGCAGTTTTCCCTTCGGTCTCCTAAATAACTCACACTAGAGGGGAAAATCAGGCTTTTGGTTTTGAACAAGCTGGCACTGTGGAGAGAGCCCCTTTCAAAAGCAGAGATGAAGGATTCTACTGGAAACCCTTAGGGAAGTTAGGTCTTAAATGCCCATCTGGGCAAGACTTACAGGTAGAGGTGCAGACTGTAAGACCCCTCTCCCCCAATAGAATCAGGGGGAAATGAGATAGGAACAGACTTGCTCTGAACTGCTGATCTCTGTGCAGAACACAAGTATGGAACAGACGTTAAGCTCTTGACCTCTACCTAATTTACCTGACACACCACTGTACCCACAAGTGTGCTGAAAGAGTAAGGTACTGGGGAGGGCACTGTCATATTTGAAAACCATAACTCAACTTTTCTCTGGGGTAGAATCTCGACGTTTCTCAATCTCCTTCCCTCCAGCCCTAACCCCCTCTTACTTCCCTCCTTCTCTCTGATTCCTTTCCTCCTCCTTTTGTGAAACTGCTGGTGGTGATCTTATTTTAATAGAGCAGAGGCATAAATGATGTTCTCATAGACTTTGGCATTTTACTGCAAACACAGTCACCATCTGATAGCCTGACTCCTCTACTGGTCTTAGCAGTATGGAACCATCAGGTGCTTGACTCATAGGCAATCAGTGTCGTTACCAGAGATGTCGAATTGGGAGAGACGTGTGCTTCATAGCAACCAGGACTCCACCTTGATCCAGATACAAAACACTGTGCTCTTCTTCAAAGATCTGCAAGAGGAAAACACATCCACATAGACACATACCCACAACCACACATACCCAGAGTTCAGAGAACTAATCTTCATATGAGGAGAAAAATCCTTCCCATGATAGAACAGGGTGTCTCAAAGTCTTGGGAAAGACAGGTATAAATAATGCTCCCAAGGTGGGCTGCACATACCACTGGCATTGTATAAAATGATTTTAGGTCTACCACAAATGAATCTGAAGAATTAATAGTTATGTATTCATGCTTCTATTCCCATCTTGTTGTGGTAAGTTCTGTTGATTCCCACTTCTGACCCACTTCTCAGAATATTGGGTAACCATCATATTGTTTAACATCTTTGGATGGAAGAAGCCTTAGAGATACTTTACTCCAGCATTCTCATTTTTACAGATGAGAAAACTAAGGTTTAGAGAGATGTGGTGACTTGCTGAAGACCATGTGTATAGTAATTCATGGGTCTGAGGCCTGTAGTATTACAGTCCCCTTTCCAGATGTAATTATTTCAAGTTTTCCAAGTATTATGGAGGAAAGCTGTTCTTGCTCAATTCACAGATTCTCTACCAAGCCATAACGTAGTTCTGATCCAAATGGAATCATCTCTGGGTACATGCATCATGTAGGTTTTCCTCCAAAAGTGGAGAAACCAATTTGAAGTCAAATGGAGATGGGCTACAAACAAGTTTTGTGTCCTCTCTATATGAGATATGTACTGTTTTTTCATAATTGCCTTGTTGGTGTCACCTTGTCTGTGGTTACACTATAGGCATGATTGTTTTCCCCTTTGTTTACTTTTTATATCTAAGATGCACCCCAGGATTGCAGATGTAAAGAGTCTTTTGCTTTATTTGGAGTGTTGGAAGAAAGAAAATGGGGTCCTGGCTCTTGAATTATTCTCCAGAGGAAGCTTAATAGTCCATGTTCCTACATACCTTCAAGATCAAGAGCCCTGGTGATTCTTAAGCAAATGTCTTTCCTGCCTTGCTCTCCCCAAACCATGTGAATCATACAGAGGGCCCATAAAGGGTCAGAAGCTAGGAAATGGTAACTGGACCATAACATGGGCATCTCTGTCTAAAACATAAAATGAGGAGTTCTCATTTCTGTGTGATTACCTGTGCATTAGATTTCAATTTACGGGGCTAGTTACTGTATGATAATTAAACGTCAGTAGGTTATTAAAACATATTTATTGAAGTGTAACAACCGTGCACTAGGCACATATCTTGTTATGATTGCTAAACCTCATTAAATGCCTGTTTTATAAGCTATGGGTATCTAATTTTCATTTAGAAGAAAGAGAGAAAGCATTTAAGCTAAACACATTGGTTTACAGTGATTCCATTTCTGCTTTTCCTAACATATGCACCCTGATCATTATGAATCTGTCTTCTGCATATGACATGTAAACATTTCAGAACACCACCTGGGTAATGGCTATTTCAGTATCATTGCATTCCTCTATATTCTGACTCTGAGGCAAGGGGAATTTATGAGGGCAGCTCTGTACTGGCTATACAATCTACCTTCCAGGCTCCATGTTCCCATATGATAAACTCTTTGGGATTCTGGTTTCCGTTTCTGGAAAAAAATTCAGTCAAATCCAATTTGGTTTCATTGTCACTTATAAGCTTTCTTTATATAGAGGCTCTGAAAAAGGGTCATGTTTACTGAGTGACAAAACAAACAACAACAACAAAAAACCCCCCAAATTGCACAAATATTTGCTAAACTCAAAGTCTTTGCTAAACTTTAAGACTCCCATAAAACAAAAAGGAAAATAAACACACTGACAAGCTTTAGGATTTACGTACAGCTGAATGAGTTCTCAGAATTTAACCCAGTTGAACAATTTTTATGTCATTTAAAATGGAGCAACTTGACCCAGGATACTTTCTCACCTGCCTCCAGGTGTTCCCTGCATCTGAAGAGACAAACATGCTGATGTCGCTGTCTGATAATTCAGAACCTATGTTACCTAGAAAGAGCACATCACCATTAGTGAAAGGAGCTGTTCGCAAAAACTAACAATGGGCTGTGCTGGCAATCTCCACTGCCCGCGATGGACTTACACTGTAAACACTATATCTGAGCAGGGTTTTTCTGCATAGTTGCTTCAGGGTCAGTGGCTTTAGGTTGACTTTCAAAATATCTTTTTGCTTACTCATTAAGTTCCTAGCACAGATATCTAGCTTCTTAAAATAAATACAATCTTCCACAGCAAGCCAACCAGGCAAGCTTCTTACCTGAAGCCACTATGATGCTGGGGGCTGTGTCTCGGCTGGCAATGATCCCTGAGGTGTAGGGGTTCTCAGAGACCTTCAGGTGAAGGTGCAGTGAGCAGTAGGGCTGAGAAGAGGAGAAACGAGTGTTATGAAATCATATAATCGAAATGGTCATTTAAAGTCCAGATTCAAAGCATCCATTCATACCATTCATCCAGCCATCCATGCATGTGCCTTTCATTGCACAGATACCTGGTGTCCACTAAGTATAAGACAGGTGCCAAGTAGGTGAAGGAGGGGGCCCCTTTGTTTTAGGTCTATTCTACTGCCCTGATTGCCATTTGGTCATTCAAGATATATTTCAGTACTTTATCTGTAAAACACGAGATGTAGCTTATGAAAGACTTACACTGACTAAAATTTGGTCTCTGCCATTATGGGGTATATAGTTAAAGATCTTTCTATTGATTGCCATAAAGAGAGGCTATTTTAACAGCCATAACATCAGTACAGATGGAATATGAAGTTTGAGAGGCTGATGCAACTACGTATAACTTTGGATCAGAAAAGGCTTTGGGGAGAAAATGGTGCCTGAGGCAATGATGTGTAGAATTTGAATGGCAGGTGAGATGTTCAGGAGGATGAAGGACATTTCAGGCCTGGGTGATATCAATAACAAAGAAAAGAAGCAGAAGAGTTTAGCCATAATACAGAAGGCAGCCAGGTTAGATCGAGGAGGAGAAATGGATATGCAGTCAGGAAAGAAGGCCTGGTCAGACTGGGAGGGCTCTGAAGAAGTCAGCTGGTACCTCTCAGCCACCCTCCATTGGAGAACTTGGTCTCAGTTGGACAGAAGAAGCTGCATGTGAAACTGTCCTAACATCTACCAGACGACTGACATAGTATGCGTGTCATGGTATTATCAGGATCACTATTATTCAATATAAAAGTCATGGTGGTAGACAAAATGCACTGGTAATAACAATTTAAATGAAAATTTAAGGGGCTTGATATCTGTGTGTAAAAATCTCGATCAAATCCTCTGATTAAGCTATCAACAGTTCTCAAATGCAGGATGATAAATCTTACACGAATTTCATTTAAAATAGTTCTGGCACTGAGTTGTCAAAAACTACAAGTTTGTGTCTGAACCCATATCTCTTTTCATCTCTCAAAAAGATTATTTTCTAATCTTATCGACTTGAGTTTTTGGAATCACCAATGTATCTCTGTCATTACTTTCATTCTGCTCTGTATGTCTCAGCCAGCAGATATTCAGAGAGCTACAGAGAGACAGTGATTAAATTTATAAGGGATAGAGTAAATGACAAACTAAAAATGATACTCAGGAAGAAAAGCAGCCAAAATGCTGGTTAAATATAACAGTGGGTCACAACAGGGCCTTCCTCACTGCCAATACATAATGTAAACTCTCAAGGGAGAATGACAGTAATAAACAATCGGTTTTGTAAAGAAATTTCATAGAAAGTTTTCACAAAAGGAATTTTTAATTTATAGGGTTCCATAAGAGGAAAGAGGACTGCCCCTACAGAAAGGATCGGGGTGGGGGTGGGGCAGGGTGCCTGGGTGGCTCAGTCAGTTAAGAGTCCGACCTCATCTCAGGTCATGATCTCATAGTTGGTAAGTTGGAGCCCTGCATAGGGCTCTGTGCTGACAGATCAGAGCTCGGAGCCTGCTTCGGATTCTGTGTCTTCCTCTCTCTCTGCTCCTCCCTTGCTCTCTCTCTTTCTCAAAAATAAGTAAACATCAAAAAACACTAGTAAAACAAATAAAGAAAAGGAATCAGTGGGAAATAAATGCTTGCCTTCCTTTTGCCCAAGAGGAAGACTAGTATGGGTACTGTTAACATGTTCCAGAAGTTCCAGGACAGTGTTGTGTTGCACTCAGATAGATGCTCAGACAGGGTAAAGAGATATCAAACCATTTTTCCATGAAAGTTTTCCTGACAACTGCAGCCTATCAGGATCCCCTCCTTCTCTGATTTGTGAGTTTATTTGACCACATGTAATCTTGTATTATCTATCTAAGGTAGCTACAGTCTTATCTCCCTAAGAGATAAACTTTACAAATAAAGAGAAAACTTCAAGTACTACTTTGAGTCTTCTGTGGAACTCAGCACAGAATCTAAAAAAGACAGTCAATAAATGCTAGAAATACAGAGCAATGGTTTACATTAGGACTTGAAAGACCTTCATTTACTATTTTACTAGGAACAATTCCAGAAGTACCTTGGGGTTATTTATAAACCACATAATCAGATTAACGTGACTATCACCATGGCATTCCAAGACATGCATAACTCTTAGGAGATTAGCCTAGTCCCATGGGCTTTATGGAGGGACTTCTGTGTCTCCCAATAGAGCAGAACATCCCCAGCTAAGGGAGCACCTGGTTTGCAGTCTTGAACCAGATGCTTGCCACCTTCTTCACCATCCAACAGTCTAGAAGATTGTGATGCTAGGTTGCCACCTGGCTTGATCAAGGATTCTTTGATATCTGGCCCTGGCTGTTCCAAAGAGTACAGGGCATTCTCGACTGGCCACCTCAGCACTGCTCTGTTGCTATGGCTTTCAGAGCCCCGAGATAAATTAATTTGAGAAGAAAAGACACCAGTTCAGGCTGTAGCAGCAACAGTAGATGTGCTCTTTCTGGTGCACTTTTTCCTCCACTCTCACATTTGCAGTACTGGATTGCCCCCAGCTGGTGTGAGGAGAATATTCTGTGGTTTTTCTTTTTTCCTTCTTCTATTTGTTTAGGGAAGTTACAGAGTCTACATGAATACTCAAAGAAAAACAATGTTAAGTGATTTATCTTTACTTTTTCAAGCTAAACTTTTCTAGCTGACCAGCTTTGAACGTCTGTCAAAGTCAAGTCACCAAAAATTAATAGAGAGGTTTATTACAATGGTTATCAAGCCACTGCCAATTCCTGCAGGACACAGGGCAGGGCTTGCTAATTGTTATGCACATTTTGCCTAGGCAGGGAGCACTTTGTCTACCTCATCCTTCCTTCCTTCTTTCCAGCCTTCTTCCCTTCTTTTCTCTCATTACCAACCATGTCATAAATACCTGAGTATCTTTGCAGTTACTCCAATTTGGAAGAGTCAAAGTACAGTTTGTCACAAAGGCATCTATTTTCCTTATCTTTCCACGTTAAGAAAATACAGAACAGTACATTGAAACCACCATAATCTAGCAGCTGACTTAGAGACCATGCAGGGCACAGCACACATGTTTGGAAACTGTCCTTTGTATCTTTACTCATACACAGTCAGACAACATGGCATATCATCAACTGGTCAATACTAGGAGCAACTAGATCTCTCATCTTTAATCTTTTCAGGATCAGGTTCAGATTTTGAGGATCTGAGGCAAGTTAAGGACTCTATCCCATGGAAAATTACACAAAGGCATATGCACACAGAGCTGTATGTTCAGTTTCAGGGAATTCACAGACTCCTGAAGCCCATCATGGACCTCTAGGTCCCAGTTACATTTCTTTTGCCTTATTCCTTTATTTCTTTTTTTAACCAACAAAATCCTTTGGCCATTGTAAGTGTTCAATAAATGTCTGTTAGATTTAACTGATCCATTAACTAGCTACTATCTTCTGAGCATTGGGGATGGCCAGTAGAAAATTACTAAATGACAGGAGGTATGCCCTCCACCATGAATTAAATCAACTTAAAAAAACTGTTAGATTATTTAAGAGTCAAGCAGCATCTCAGTCCACTTCCTCTTTTCCCCTGCCTCTGCACTGACAGCCTTTGAGTCTCATATTCATGGTACCCTTATCCCTAGGGCTCCTAATTTGAGTATTGTACTGAAAAGCCAAATCAGACCTTTTATCAATAAGGCAGCAGCTAAAGTCTTAAACAGTATCCTCCAGATCCACTCCCTGCACACATACATTTGTGCTTTTTATGACCCTGAATATCGGGAGCTACAAATCCATTAGATTTTTAGTAAAGAGTCAATGGCCTAGGAGAGAGAGGGCCCTGGGCCAACAGGCTGAGTCTGGGGCATTCAGCTGTACTCCAATCCAGTCACAGCCAGTGCAAAGGTGCGGAAAGCTGAGTCAAGAATCTCCTGGGGGTAGCTGGCTGCTTAGCTCCACTAGAGAACTGTCAACCGAATCCATAAAGAAGTCACGGCCTCTCTCTACAGAACACTATGCTTTCCCTAGGGAGCCAAGGATTTGTCACAGGCTCAGCTCACATATTGCCTCTTGGGAACCCAATTCTGAGGCTTTGGTGGCAGGTGGACCATGACCTGTAATACCCCATCTAAGTGTACAATGCACTCCTCAGAGAAAAGAAATCCTAGCTGAGCCCTCTGGGCAATCAGTCAAAAAGTCCTAAAAATACAGCCTCAAATTACTCTGGATGTCTTATTTCTATAGAATACATTTAACCAGGAACATTCCATTTGGGGCTGTAATTCTGAACTTGTTCCACATTTGTAACAGCCCTGCTGGAAAATCTCCTGTCTAATCACTAGGCTGTGCTTTTGGTGACACTGTCACTTTCCAAGCACTCACAATCTAAAATCACCTTTTATCTCCTCTCTGCCACCAGCTCCCACGCATAAAGAAGGTTCTTAACAGTCTGGGTCTCCTGTAGCTCAAAGATTTTCTTTTCTATTTTGTGCTTTTGACAGATTTTTATAGGTGAATTTGGTCCCTGCTCCCATACTCCCTTTGCCGTTTCCTTTCTTCAGCATGTTTTCTAAAACTCAGATGGAAACTACATCAAAGAGAGTTAATGAGGGAGACAGGCCAAAGACTCCTGGGTGCCATACATTTAGAGCCCATTAATTCATCTCTCCTGGATCTTAATGAGCCTACTGATTTTCTTAACTGTGGGTTCAGGCTAGGCCTCTGAGTTTCAGAGATGGATATTATGAATCCCTCAGTGTGGCTGTCAGTGGCAAGAAGAGTTTCCACTCAACTTCAGATGTGAAACTCAACCAACACGTGCCAGTGGAGTGCTGACTTTGGACAAACAATACCCATAGCAACAACACATGTTGAACACCTACCAAGTGGCAGACTTTTGAGCTGCTTCTTTAGAGTGGCCAGAAAGACAGCTCCGCTCCTATACTCATGGAACTCATATTTGAGCAGGGGAAGGTGGACAAGAAAGTCAACACACATGTGCTGATTTCAGAGAACTTCTCGAGAAGGGGCATGGATAAAAAGAGGTGGGCCAACTCTTAGAAAAACCTTAAGAAGCCTTTGAGATTAAGGTAATCTGGCAAGGATATGAATGCCAAGAAAAAGCCAGATAAGGGAAAAGGCATTTTAAGAGAAATAATGGTGAATGCAGAGCCTAAGACATAAATAAGCAGGGTGAATTAAAGGTATGCAAGAAAGTGGTGTCCTCCCCCACAATGGCCTATGTAGGGAAGGAGGGAGAGAGAGGCTGGAGAAGAGGCAGAAGAAGAAAACAGGGGCCAGACCATATGAGACTTGGCAGGCCATGGTAATGTACTTGAACTTTATTCTACCTGAATTAGAAAGTCATTAGAAACTTTAAGAACAAGATCTGAACTTTTAAAGCTCAAGTTGATCTCACTGACATAAAATCTGAGAAAAAGAGCAATCTAATCTATAGTAAATGAAAGCAGATTTATGGTTGTCTAGGACCGGGGTGTGAAAACTCACTGCAAAGGGACAGAAAGGAACTTTTGAGTGATGAAAACAATCTATCTTGACTGTGGTAGTGGTTACATAGGTACATAACATTTGTCAAGATTCATCAACCTTTACTCTTAAAATGGGTATCTTCTATGTATATTTTACCTCATTAAAGTTGGATCGAAAAAGAAAAGATCTCACTGGTTGCTGTGTGGAGAAGAGGTTGCCAGGTAGAGATGGGAGGACCAGTTAGGAGCCTCTCACTCCAGGGCAGGTGAGAAATGATGGCGGCTTAGATTGGAACAGTCCCAGTGGAGATGGGTAAACCAGTTGATACTGCATTCACATTTTGGAGGCATGGCAATAAGACTTCCTAAAACTGGGCTGAAGTTGGAACAGGGAGCCCTTCAGTAAGTGCTTTGTGTCAGAGGCATTTCCAACCACCCATTTATGATGCCAGAGTGGTCACAGGCCAACCTCGTCAGGTGATATGGTTAATTCCGTCTCATGGGCCTTTTATCTCCAAAATGCATGGTGGGATGGTGGACCACATTAAGGCACTGGTGCATTTCATGCTTCTTTGGCTAAATACCACAATGCCCTGACTTGGAATAGCTAAACTTGGAAGGTGGCTCTGTTTTTTTAAAAAGCTACTGAATAATGAATGCCTTGTATAGAATAGGTATTCAATAAATAACTGTTACATTTACTTACTCTGTCACTGGCTTTGTACACTTACTGTAACAACTGGCTTGTTTCCCCCCTGTAAGTTGCCAGTAATAAGGATAGAAGCTGAGTGGGAGGCTGAATTTTAGCTTGCTTTCCTGATGCACAGTGACAAGTGCAATATCCTTTGCAACCAATAAGGTCAAGCTATGGCTGCTGGCATCTTCTCGAGTACAAGGGTGACCCGCCCACAGCTGTATGAGATGAACCTGCACAGTGACTGTTCAGACTTCTTGGGACAAAGCAAGCTGAGTGTGGATAACATCAAAGTGAGAAACGTACAAAGACTGTGAACACTGATATGTGCGTGTATGTATACAAAACTCTCTTACTAAAACTAAGAAGTCTCCCCTCTTGGTTTACATACTGATTTCTCATTTTTATAAATTGTGTCACAGAAATTAGCATTTGATTATACTTTGTTTTGCAATTAATCTCTTCCTCACCTCCTTCTGCATTCACTCAGTGTCTATCCATGGATCAGGCACAGGGCAGCACCAAAACCACTATGAGGAGTGAGATGTGACCCTATAATCTCTCATTTATTAATCTAGTGACTCTCGAGTGGACTGCAAACTCCCTGAAGGCAAGACTCAGCTCTAATCCTTTTCTTGGACACCTTAATATAATCAAATATAAAATAAATTCATGCTGATCTATCTACACAGTGTCAAATGTTAGGAAACTAAAAGAAAGCTTTACTTCAAAGAAGGGGTCAGTAAACTTTCTTTTTTTTTTTTTTTAAGGGTCAGATAGTAAATACGACAGGCTTTATGGACCAAACAGTCCCTTCCACAACTATTCAAGTCTGTCATTTAGAGCAAAAGCAGCCAGAGTCAATCTATAATCATGAATGTGTTCCAGTAAAACTTTATTTAGAAAAACAAGTGGTGGGCCATATTTGCCCCACAGGCCATGGTTTACCATTCCCAGCGATACAGAATGAGACATAGATGAATGGAACATATTACAAAGGGTACAAATGAGGGTTTAAATCAGTGGTTCTTACCCCTTATTTGAGGCATAAACTCCTCTGAAAATATGATTAAACATCTCTGCTGGAAAAAAACGGCTACACAATTCTGTTGTCAGTTCATCAATTCTGCCGCTGAATTTATGCATCATTGGACATGTAACAAATCATTCATGCAAAAGTAAGGGTGTATCTCCCCACCATAGATGGAAATAATCACATTCTCCCTTAAACTACAATTTGAGGTCCGCATCAGAACCTGGTCACAACTCAAAATCCTTGAAGTGAGCAAGGAACTTACTCATGCCCTCTTATCTCTTTGGCTCATCACAAAAGGCTGCATAGTGACTCTTTTCTACATACTCTGCCTTCACTCCCAGTCCTATCCCCTTTTATTCACCAACTGAGCAACATGGCCTGGAACCATCTTCATCTGCTTATTTAATATCCACCTCCAGCCCTTCACTGTGCACAAAATTCCTCTCCAAAGTGAAAACTCACCAGTAAGCAGTGTACCGGGTCCCCCCTTAGATCTGTGTCAGGCGCCTGCAGCAAACGCCAGTCTCGGCCTTTGTTATACGTGATGAAAGTCTTCACTTGGTTGTCAATCTTCTTGTTAGCCAAGAACATTCCCTTTATCCCTGCTACCTGGGAAAAATTGACATGGCTGAAAAATACATCAATTTGAGATGGGATATATTTATTTACTTAAAAAAAGAAGATTGTCAAATTCAGCTGTGAGCACTTGTCCTGGAGGAAGGAGAGAGTGAGGATGGGGCAAAGGTGGTAATGCTTAGGTATAATGATTCTCTGAACTGTGGGACACAGAGCAATAGGTCTATGCCCCTTATAGTATGGGTACACTATTGTAAATTTGAAAGAAGCTTCTTGTTTCCTCAAAGGTAGCTTACAGTGGCCTAGAGTTAAAATCTGGTGCTTTAGTTCTGGTGCTTGGTAAATAATACATAAATAGGACCACTTTAATTTTATGTTAGGCACAGCACCCATGGAGTTACATACTTTATGTCATTTAATCCTTGTAACAATCCTGTTGGCTAAGTATCACTTACTCTATTTCATGTAAGAGGAAACTGAGGCTTATATAGGTAAAGTGACTTCTCCAAGGTCATGCTACCTAAGGTCACACAGATAGTAGGTGGCCAACCTGGAATTTTAACTCAGAACTTATGGCTCCACAGACCATGTTCTTAAGGACTGTCTAAACCACTGAGCTATTTACAGCCTTGGGCAACTGAAAAAGGTCAGTTAAAGCTCATGATCCAAATACTATTGCTTTTTTTCTCTCCCTTTTTTTCTGTAAAAAGATCACTCTATTGAGCCACTGAAATACATGGAACAAAAGAGAATAGCTTTTAAATGTAAAGAAGCAGTGATTTTCCTAAACTGTCAAACCATTCCCTCCTGCATTCCTCTAACACCTTGTTCCCACTATAAACAGTCCTTATTAATTTCTTGGCTCTGACAATATGATTGCCTTCTTTCTTCCATACTTTGGGAAAGAGGTAATAATTGGTAAGTTGACAAATTGTGCAATAACAAATCATTAGTGTGCACCATATTTTACAAGCGTTTTAGAATGTAAATGCATTTATACTTATTTTACTCTACTTGGAATTATGACAACCCAGGGAGAGTGGGGGCCAATCAGAGAAAGGTCTGAATGCCTGGAACAGCACATTCCAGCACTGGGCACAGGCCATCTCTCGTAATGTTTACAGTAACCATGAGGTAGAGTTACAGGCAGCCATATTTTGAGGATAAGGAAACTGAAACCGAATGAGTGGCTTTGTGGAGCACAGACAGGGAGTAAGTGGACAAGCTAAAAAGTGTATCTGAACCCATTTAACTTAACTCAGGCCCTTTACATTATAATATGAAAATTTTAATGCCAAAGTGTGAAAAAAACAGCATCCGTCTATGCCACCCACCAAATACTATGCCCAGTACATAGTGTTTTCATATATAAAACATAATGTTTATATATAAAACATAGCGTTTTTATATATAAAACATCCGACACTTACTACAAACCTGCCTAACGGCTATGACCTGGATTCTGTGGATGAGGAAACTGAGGTGTAGGCAACTTTTAATTGCTTATGATAACAGAAAGTTGGGGTTCACATGCAGATATGTCTGATTTCCAATGTCCTTTTAACAAATACAGCTCTGAATTTCTCAGTTCAAAGAGGTTGGGTTTCAATCAACAGAATATGTACATTTTTACCTTGGCTTTTAACACAGTCAAACCTCATTAGTTTGTACCTGCTGATTTGGCATCTGGGATAATTTAGAGTTGGGCCAACTTCGTACTCCTTTGGAACGACAAGTTTGTTAAGCAAATAAATGGTATACATGAGTAGCTGGGAGAAATACTTTGAACTACTTAGGAAAACAAGCCTCATTTAGGGCAGTTGACAGCAAGCAGACAGTTTCTCATGCATTGTTGATCCTCAACAAGTGTGGAAGACATAAATTCCAGGAGCACTGTACCTTCCAACAATGATACATTAATTACAAATAATATTTATTCACTATACCTGCTCCATAAGGACTGCTCACCAGGGAATCCCATATTGGTTTTGCATATGTTCCAGAAGCTGTTGCATATTTAAATATGACTAAACTACCAGTTCTTTAAAAATTACATTTCATAAATCAGAATTTTCACAAAGTCCTAACTGTTGTCCCTCCAAAGCATACCCATACATGAGAAGCAACGCTGTCTTAACCACTCGACATTCTAGGTTACAATAAATACAGAAGGAATCAAATGATTACCTATTCCAGTAGTTTCATTGCCCATTTTGCTTCCTGCCCTCTCCCTTTTTTGGCAAGAATGTCAGAAAAGGGTTATATGTGTTTAGGAGCTGGTTCATTTGATTTGCAGAAGCAGTGACTTTATTGGCCCCTGACTGCTTGGCATTATCAAATGCCACTTGAGCGGAGAGCTGTGCTTTGTAATTCATCTTTGGCAGCCTGGCCTTCAGGTTTATCTTGGGGAATAAAAACGTGCCAAAGCAGAGACAATGTGTGACAATAAGGGATGGGTCTGGAGTGGGTCTGCTGATTTTCCTCTTGTGACCAAGGCACTTTATCTGTATGAAGCCCATTTGTGGTGTCTCTTTTATTTGTCTTTCTTCTTTGGTCTGGTCTGCAGAGACGGTTACCCATGCCCTTAAGTTTCTCGTGCTCATCTACTGCTCCTTTTGCTCTGAGCCTGAGAAGCCCATCTCTGGGTGCCTCAGTGAACCCCGACGCATGATGCACTTTCCTCAAGGGCTCTTTTGTGAGGTCTCATCCTACGGTTCTTGAAACTGCTACCCTCTTTCTTTGGATAACACTCTGGAAATCAAGGGAGTGGTGTTAGTGCCCTAAATATGTAGTTGTGTGTGCAACAGTGTGTCCAGGGTCGGGGGACATGTTATGTTGTGAGAAAACCTCCCTCACTATTTATAGTATGTGCTTATTCATGTAGAATGAGGTAAGGCTGAGGGATGGAACAGGAATGGAAAAAGTAATAGTGTTGAGGAAGATGTGCCTTCACACAGACACGGTTTCTGAGGAAGGTATTCCCACGGGAATGACACAGCTCACTGTTGGGAGTTTGTCTTCCTTTGGGGAAAGACCTGTTATGTTTTCTACCTTTCTGAATTCTACACAAAAATGCTGAGTGTGTTGAGAAGCCACTTATCTTTCTTTGCCTTGCATATGGGGAATTTTATACCAGAAGTCTCAAAGGTAATTAGTTATTATTTCTTCTTCTCTAATATCATATGAGCCCAAATACCATTTTTATTAGATTCCAAATATGAAGTGTTACAGCTCAAACCTTAAGCCAACACAAAGCACATCGGCACATTCATTGTGCCGTAGGATGATAGCTTGGGAGTGCCGCCCTCCTTTCTCTTACTTTACTCCCCTTGTTCACAAAGGCTATCTCCAAGTCCCTTGAATAATATCCTGAAATGTCTCTACCCATGCATATCTTAAAACCCAGCTCCATAAACTCTTTTCCCAGAAACCAGATCCCCTTTTGTATCCTAACTATCCCCAGCTCTTCCTCTCTTACCTCCATTTTGTCCCCCATATAGATGATATCATGCCTCTCAACAAATGTGTAGCTTTTTAAGAGCATCAGCCTTCCCCCAAACTTCTCCAGGGCCTTACATTCCTTATCATGATGTAGTCATCAGCACTTCTCTTGAAAGCAATCACACTACAGTCGCCCACTCTAATGTAACTTTTGGATTACCATTCAGTCCACCACACTCTCTTATAAAAATGAATATTAGAAAGGTCACTTTGTATAAGAAGACTTATTTGCTTTTAATAAAATAGGTAGTAAGAATTCTGCATTAGAGGATATGACAGCAATAACACTACCCCAAATTTACTGAGTACTTATGAAGTATCAGGCACTATATGAAAGGTTTTGTAAGCATGAGCACATTCATCTCTCATGCAGTTGAAATGGCAAAGTCAATGATGTTCTCGTTTTACAGGTATGCAAACCAAAGTTTGGATGGGGTCAGTCGCTTCCCTAAGATCGTTCCCTAGAGAACCTTATAGCTGGACTCCAGTTCGATCTGTCTAACTCGAGAGCCCAAACACCTAATGCTTTGGGCCCTATTATTTCCTCAAATTTCTCAGTCATCCTAAAGTATTCTGAGAGAAATGTCATAGATGGAATGTCATACTTATTGGAAGCTGCCTTTTATTCATCCTTCAGTACATTTCCTTAATGGCTATTCAATAAATATTGTTTGAGCATTAACTATTTATCATGTATTCTTCTAAGCACTGATGATAAAGCACCTAGACTGTCTAAGCAACTGTACATTCATTGAACAGATTGTTTTTGAAAGTGAGAATGTGCTCGGTGCTGGGACTTGGGTTTCTTTGGTGATTTTAATGAAGAACCTTATATTCCTTTGTTTTTTTAATCTGCATCTCTAGAGGGTGCTCTTCTCTCCCACAATTTATTTCACATGTTGCACATGGAGGCTAAGCTGGGAAAACCCTTGCATGGGAGTTTTTGCTTGTTTCTGACTCTACTGAGGATTGGGAGATGATTCCTCCCACTCTCTCTGTCTTAGACTTGAATTATAAACCCAAAGTTTCAAAATTTGGAGAGAATAAAAAATGTGAATCAACAAGTGTGACTAGAAAGAGAACCTATCTGTGACCACAGTTTCTTCGGGCTTTGGAGACAGGATATTTTTCTATTCTAAAGAGAGAACTGCAGCCAGGAGAGACACACATTTGGAGGGAGTGGGGCCAGGGGGTAATTCTGTAATCAAAGAGCCCACTCCCCCAAAATGTCCAAGTGTTCTTTTCTTCCCTATTGCCTTAACCAGGCAACATTCTCCTCGTAAGGAGAAAGTAAGTAGCCTTAAATACAATTAGACGGTCCATTCTGTGCCCAGTAAGAAATATGTCCTGGGTAGGAAAGCATTTTTATTCTCTCCTTCCTATGCTGGATTGTAAGAGGCAGCCTTTCCCTAAGAAATCAATGTGTAAGTACATCATCACAACTGTTCAGCTTTCTCTTTTAAAGAGGTGCACTCATAATGTGAAGAAGACACTAAGTATGTAATAGAACATGCCCTGCTGCTCACTGGTTATGTCTTCCAGGATGCCCACTGTGCTCACTCATGTATGCACACATTCTGTGCATTCCCAATTTGCCAGCCAGGTGGCTTGATTCCCAACACAGCCTTTTCCACTTGGCTGGGATTAACTGTCATTGCCCATTAAGCCAAAGTGCTCTTCATCATCATTAATTAATATTCCTTTCCCAGAGGAGGGTGGATATTGTCCAAAGCTGCCAGACCCCCTCTCATCATCCACACCAGATGAATGCACTAGGAATCACACGTCTCAGACACACTCGTCATGTCTTTTTTGCTCTGGCCACCGTCAGGCATGCGGTCCTCTCTTACCCATCCCCACGTGATGTCCCTGGAGAATTTGCACTATTCAGGAATGACAGAATTTTAGAACACTTGTTTCTAGGCTTCTCTTACAGAAACACATCCATTAGACAAAGTTGGGAGGCACATGATAGCGTTGCCTGAATTTAGCTCTAACTACAGACTAAAGTGGTTCAGAAGGTGTTGAATAGGCCAGAGCTATCTATTGCAGATCTGTTTATGTTGGCTTTTTCCAAGACTTTCTTTTTTCTGTATCGTTTCTTCTACTTCCAGGTCAAGTCTAATACTATTTATCCTACCTTTCAATGTCTTTTCTTAGGGCTATTGCTGAGCCATAATCAAATACAAGCCCAAATCTTTCTAGAGATACAAATAGGTTGTTGTTAAGAGTTTGCATACTCTAGGGGCACCTGGGTAGCTCGGTTGGTTAAGTGTCTGACTTCAGTTCAGGTCATGATCTCACAGTTTGTGGGTTTGAGCCCTACATCAGGCTCTGTCCTGACAGCTTACAGACTGAAACCTGCTTCAGATTCTGCCTCTCTCTGCCCCTCCCCTGCTGACACTCTCTCTTTCTCTCAAAAATAAATAAACTTTAAAAAAAAAGAGTTTGCATACTCTAGCACTTAGATCCTAACTCTGCCACTAGCTTTGTAATCTTGCAAAGATGACTGCATTCTTTCTGCCTCTATTTACTTATGTTTAAAATGGGAGTAATTATAGTCCTAGCATCATAAAGTTAATATATGGATTGAATGAGACAATAATGGGAGGTTTTTTACACAGTGCCTGGCACATACTGGCCCATGAAATATTATCTATTGTTATTATGATCTTTCATCAACAAAAATCCTTATCTAACATTTTTGCTCTGTGGACAACTTTCCTGGTTCACATTTCCTGACTCTTTTGAATGTGGTCCATGTTCAATGGCCAAGTGACACTGAAGGAAAATTCTAGCATTTCAGTAATTACACCATGGAAGAAGGGTCACCCAACACTTTGTTGTCAACATTTCCTAGGTCATCACATACACACATGTGCTTCTGGGGCAGACAGAGCCACCTTTGTTGTAAGATTCTAATGTGTGTATATGAACATAATGATGGATTTTAATGAGGAATGTGCTTCCTTTTGCATTTCCCACAAAGACTCATCAACCATACATCTCCTCGACAGATGGACTCCTACAGCTATACATGCCACAGTTTGCCTTTGCTCAAACAGCTTATAGAACAAACAGCAATGGCACGTAGCCGGCATGCAGAAGCAGACAAGAGAACCCATGCCGTCCTCTTCAGTCACCCCCAAATGTGAGCAGACGTGCACTCTATATATTCTATCTTTGTTACCCCTACCTCATATGTTGCTCATCTCTGCTCCTTATTAATTCATTTATGGAATTTCTTACTTTTCATTTATCTCAAAGCACTCATCATCCATTGCAATTCTACTGGGAAATTCATGCTGGATGGCTTTCAGCTTCCTGCTACCCAGAACAATCAGATTTAAGGAGTGTTTGTGCCAGGTTCCTTGTCAGCCAATATTCTTTCTTTCTAGGTAATCAGCAGACACGGCACCACCGTTCTGATCACATCAATTTCAATGCAAGTTGCTGAGAACTGTCAGGCTAATAAAACCAAAGACTCTTCTTCCCCAGCCCCAGGACGCAGAACACCTTTACATAATACAGTCACACCACTGCTCAAAGTGATGATAATAAGAACCAGCAGTATCCCTACAGAGAGTCAACTGCAAGAGAGACACAAAGGGGAAACACAAGGATTAACCAAGAAATGGTTTGCCGTGTCCAGAAGTCACCCTCTTTCCTTTTCTCATCCCATACCTGTTAGCAGTGTTTGAATTCAGAAAATCATTTATGAAAACAGATGTAAATAACAGAACATTGTAAAGTCATTCCTGTCCAAAGCTGTTATCTTTTCCATCATCAACGGACCAATCAAAATGGTCTCTGTTTTGGCAGAAAACAAAATTTATCCAAAAACAAAAACCAAAAAACAACAACAACAAAAAAAACCTATTCCACAATGAACTGAAAAGAGGGGAGAAGTTAATCAGAAAGGGAAAAAGTGCAACCTGAAAATCCAAAAATATTTTCGGGAAAAAGACAGTCAAGATCAGGGAAGCAAACTGGGTGATTGATCTGGGGCAGCTACTTTGATTTCTTATGAGACTCCTGAAGCAAGATATTTCCATTGTAAGTCCTGGATCAAGGCACGAAAATGCATGGCATTTCAACAAAACACATGTAAAGTTTAAATGTTTGTAGGACACTTACAAATGAGGAAAGAAATGTGGCAATTTATGCTTGTTTATAAGAAGACAACTAGTTGGTGCTAAAGAATTACTATGGCCATGCTAAGTGCAATATGGGAAGCAACAGAGATCCAAAATAGTAGAAATGTGTTGGATATTTAAACAATATGGGTAGATTTTAAGACTACAAGAATAGAACACTGCACTGGGGCTTAAACTCACTGGAGTATAATATTAATTATTCTATCTATAATTTGCTGAGCATTGCTGTATTTCTGGCACTGTTCATGGTACATTAAGATTAAGGTAAGTAATTCTCAGAGAAATCCTATCAAGTAGATACTATGTATATCTTTGTACTTAAACAAGGAAACTGAGGCTTGGAAATTACTGGCTTTGTGTCTAGAATACATACACATGGTATAGCTGGGATTTAAATCCAGTCAACCTGACTCCAAAATTTATACTTGAAATCACAAATTTTATCCAACACAAACTTGAAACTAAATAACCAGAATATGTAAATGTTTTTCGAATATATATTCAGTTTGAGGCTGAGATATATAATACTATATTTATCTGGAACATGGGCAGGAAATGAGTGGAAAAAACTTGTGAATGTGTAAAAAAAGTATGCAGTTCATTTTTCTAAATATATACACACAAACTATGTCCCTGCTAGTCTGTGCTCTGAATGGGACATACAGTTTGTTAACGTGAATTTATACATACAGAGAAGTTAGATACTAGAAGAAAATTCCCAAGAGCTCCTAAAGGAGAAAGAGGGGTAGACAGCATGAAAAGGAATAACAACAGTAGGTTTAAATTTCTTAAGTGAAATTCGTTCCTTTCTTTGACATACTAGGTATAATTCCCTTGCTTCTTGTTATATTAAGCAGCCTCTTGACTCTATGAACTCATACTCAACCAAAAGATAGCATCATTATGACTGTACGTATTTGAATCCTGTTTTCTTTCAGGGAGAATATATGTATATGATAAAGGCGTTTCCCAAATTCTGAATACATTTTGTAATGGCTCATTATAACCTATTATAAATCCTTCATAGTGCAAGGTAAGACTGACAAATGGCTAAAATCCATCTCCAAAGAGCAGCTTTCTTTCTACCTAGCTGTGCTTTAAATGGTAATTTAAGTATTGGTATTTATTATGAAAGCTAAATGATCCAACATATATGATTTTATTTTGTGCCTTGGTCATTTTGAGAAACAAAGGGCCATAGTTCTCTTAGGGAAATATAGTAAACTTTGTTTTTTGTCTCTCCCTACCCCCCTCCCATTTAGGAGAGTAAGACCTACACTTTTGTCTCACTCATTGGCCCTCTGAGAGGATGACAATTAGTCAATGGATGTGATCTAATTAGAAAGGTATTCAGGTCCAGGGCACCTGGGTGGCTCAGTCAGTTAAGCATCTGACTCTTGATTTAGCTCAGGTCATGATCTCATAGTTCATGAGACAGAGCCCCAGGTTGGCCTCTGTGCTGACAGTGCAGAGCATGCTTGGGATTCTCTCTCTCTGCTCCTCTCCCTCCCCTCTCTCCAAATAAATAAACAAACATTAACAACAACAAAAAAAGGTATTCAAGTACAACGGGATCACCTTCTGATCCAATGCAGAGATGTCTCCCTTGTTCTTTCTTCAAAGAGAAAGGCAACATGTCCCCTATCCCTTTGCTCACATTCTGCCACCCTGTCCGCCCTTCAAGATTATTTTCAAATTTCACATTAGGATCACTTTTGATCAAATGTTTCAATTGTTTGACTGCTTCCCCAGACACTCTCTCTAGGTCTTCTGAGACTTCATGGCCTGTGGACTTCGCCAAAAAAGAATTCTTCCCACAGGTGTTCTGTGGATTAAAAATTAAGCAATAAAAATGTTCTACAAATCCCTTCCTCTCCTGAATGAAAAGAGGCTACGTAAGGAACTAGTAATGAAGATGATTAAGGCAACAGCCAATGGTAGACCTTTTCCTCCGGTCCAGGCACTATAGGGGCTCAGGACTACACATGCCTTGTGACATACCTCATAGAGGTCAATCATGATGTTGCCCTCAGGACCTCTGCTGCTCTGAACATTCTCCAAGGCCAGTGTGAAATAGACTCCACGGGTGTCTGAGATATAGAGGTTGTATGTGTCATTTTGGTTCCATTCTTGCACTGCAGCGAATACTTGATTCTCATCTGTGCTGATGACGTGCATGTCCTGAAGAAAGACACAGAGGATGAAGAGGTTCATACATTAACATGGCATGTGTCCAAAGACAGTGGAATCTAATGAAGACTACCAAGATAGGCAAGTAGGCACTGTAGTGGAAGACAGAAATTTTCCTTTTGTATATTTGTGAAATAATAATTGATTAGGTTAGTGTTAACCATGTATTTCCTTTGTCATTTGTGGAGTTAAGCAGTAACGTCATGAGAAATGCTTGGTAGCTCACTTATAATTTAATTACTTCATTAGATAATTGAAGAACACTTTTTCAAATGTGACTTAGGAAAATCAGTCATCTTGATATACTTGCCAGGCACAAATATGATATGTTCAGAAGGCTTATGTGGGGGCAAATATGAGGAAAAGTTGGAGAGACAGAGAGAAAATGGACAAGCCCTGCATCTGTCAGTGTGATCCATGGGCCACCACCCTGGGCACCACCTGCAAGCTTGTCAGACACAGAGAATCTCAGGCCCACCTACTGAATAAAAAATCTGCACTTAAATAAAATCTCTGACTGATTATTATGCATGTTAAAGTTTGGGAAACACTGCCCAAGGCTCAGCAACTCCCAGAAGCCCCTAAAGGAAAACATTCACTTGAGAACCCCAGAGCACTAGTCTTCACATCAATGAGTGCTCAAGGACTTGGTGGTTTATCTAAACCTTTACTCTGTCTGAGAAGTGCAGTGGAAAAGCTCAAGTGAGAGAGGGAAAAAAGTAAACTGCTTAACTGATGATGCTTTCAGACTCTGGTAGTCCTGGAAGATAAAAAAAAAAGGCAAAGATAATGTGGAGGCAGTGAGTAGATGTCCCTGAGGTGGGAATTCCAAATCCTTTCTTCCCCATTCAGAACTCCAGAGAAGCGGATATTCAGGGGAAGGGTGACATAAACCAAGGCTTGCTGTCTCCCATGCACATGCTCTTGGTGGCCTTTCACCCTTTTTTGCCCAAGGCAGCAGACACTGGTTTAACTCTCAAAAACCAAAAACAGAAACAAAACAAAACAAAACAAACCAGAATTATATGGAAGCACAAAGACAGAAGAATAATATGGCGAGATTCTTGGCCTTTGGGTAGCTTAATACTCAAATCATCCCAGATGGATCTTCCTCCATCCTTGAAAAGCTTCAGGAGATCTTTCAATCCTCTTTGGCAAGAATTCCAGTGCTAGAAAATTCTACCTAACTTCTAATTTAAATTTCTCATTGTAATATATGCCCATGTTTTCTCAATCAAACAAAGGCAATTCAGCTTGGACTCTGCTCTAAATGTATAGGACCAAGTCTTTCCCTCCTTTACCATGATCACAGTCAACTCCTATGACCCCAGAAGGGAGTGGTCTTTATGCAAAGAGCTTCATATTCCTTCATCCCTACTAGGTACCACATGCCATATTCTAGAGTTTTTATAAAAAGAATTTAGAGTGGGAAGCCAAAAATGAATCCTTCCCATTAATTCATTGTGGGTCAATAATGCACACTATGTTTGGTATGGAAATTGGCCATTGCTTATATCAGCCAAATCAGTTTATTTCCATTTCTTCTGATAACTATAGCTTGATGTTCTTTGACAAACACCCTCATTGCTCTCAGAAAAATTTCCTCCCTGTACTCAGTCTTTGCTACTTTCTTCCAGTCTAAGTACCAGAACTGAGAGTGTTGAATATTCAATGTCCCTGACCACAGTGGTTTGGATCAGTGATGGGTATGTAACACAAAGTCAATAAGACACAATTATAGAATGACTGTGGCATTATTAGGAAAAATAAATATCTCTTACTATTAGTAAGAATAAAATAAAATAAAAATAAAATAAAATAAAATAAAGAGATCTAGATCTCTTATGGAGATATATCTTAGAGGCAGGGGATGAAGACAGTCCTGAAGAAAATAGACTCGAAAGGAAGAGAGGCCACATTTTGTGAATGTCTTTGAGTCTTTGATTGTGGACAGCTAAGAAGCCTGCCCTACCTGTAAACTTTTCAGTTAGAGAGAACACTAGAACAAAATGGTTAAAAGAATGGACTTTGAAGTAAAACTACTTGAGTTCAGTTGTTCCCTATGTAACTTAGCTGTGTGAACTAAACTCTGGGCCTCAGCATTTCTACCTGTAAAACAGAGATAATCATGTGCCCTTCATGGAGCTGTGAGGATTAAATCAGTCACTAAGTGTTACACATTTATAGTGCCTGGCATGTAGCATCTGCTCCATACGTGCTAGCTATTTTCAATGACACAGCCCTTAAATCCCCTTTGTTGATTAAACAAGGTTGATGTGGCCTTTCTTTTCACTGCAAATGTTGGGATGCTAACCAGTATACTTAATAAAAAGTGGTTCATGCAAGTATTTTGCTTCTTTTGAATGGAGGAGATTAGCTATGTAAATTAGCCCAAGGGCCATTCAACCACTGAGGGCCAAACTTTCTATGGCTCCCCATTTCCTAAAGGACAAACAGACCCAAATCCTTATTCTGGCATTTAGGAATCCTCAAATAACTACTTCTCATTCATGTTCACTCATCAGCAAGATGCAGTATCTTCCCTGAATTCATGTTATAATATTTGAGCACAGATCTGGCCCCTACATACCTATTTCCCACCTCTGTGCCATGGAGTGAATTTGTACACTGGTGAACCTCTGAAGTCTGGGTCACCAGAGACATCTCATTAATAAAAGCTAGGGACTAGATAGAGTACACTATACCAACTCACACAAATTTTTATTTTGTAGATTCAGAACTAAACACAGTGCCTCAAGGTCACATAGAGAACCAGTTTCATAACAATGATAAATTCAGGGGCGCCTGGGTGGCTCAGTCGGTTAAGTGTCTGACTTCAGCTCAGGTCATGATCTCACGGTTCGTGGGTTTGAGCCCCGTGTCGGGCTCTGTGCTGACAGCTAGCTCATAGCCTGGAGCCTGTCTTCAGATTCTGTGTCTCCCTCTCTCTCTGACCCTCCCCTGCTCACGCTGTCTCTCTCTCTCTCAAAAATAAATAATAAAAAAACATTTAAAAAAAAAGAGTCTGTTTCTAAAAAAAAGAAAACAATGATAAATTCAAATGGCCATCTCCAGATAAGGGCCAAGATCAGATCTCTCTCTCCCTATAATCCAATTACATTGAAGAGACTTAAGAAATGATGTTGGTTGTAGGTATCTGAATGGAAAGATCTGACATATTTAAATGTCATCTTTCTTCTGAATTCATGCCTGCATTCTCCTCTATCAGGTAAATACGCTCTTTCTACCAGAATGACACTTTATATTGAATGGTTTTACTGAGACACAAACTTTTAGACAAGAAGTAGCCTTTGAGATCTTCTACTAGAGTGTTTCCCAAAGTCTGTTCCATAGGACACCAGCATTGTTGGATTTTAATAGACTTTTTTTTTTTAAAGTGGATCCCTTTGTTAATGTTTTGATTAATGATGAATTATATCGTTTTCTTGCTCAAAGGATATCCTAAAGCCTTCGACACCAGTGATCTACCATTACTCTCAAGGCAAGGAACATAGAATGGAATTTATATTTTTTAAACTTATTTGATCGTAGAGCAAATTTTTGTGAGGCATCTCTAAGGATTTTTTTTAATATAATTTATTGTTAAATTGGCTTCCATACAACACCCGGCACTCATCTCAACAAGTGCCCTCCTCAATGCCAAGGATATTTGATTCAGAGTAACGTTTTTTTTTTATTTTAAAAATGTAAAAACAAACAAACAAAAACCAACAAACAAACAAAAAACAGAGAAAGAAATTGATAAGCTAGTCCACAGTTTCACAGCAGGTTAGTGACCAATGTAGGTCTGGAATCTAGGCCTCCTTCTGTAAATCAAACAGCCTCTGCACCGCCCATGCCCTGGGTCCCATCGAT
The DNA here is from genome assembly GCA_028646485.1 of Cryptoprocta ferox. NCBI lineage: Eukaryota > Metazoa > Chordata > Mammalia > Carnivora > Eupleridae > Cryptoprocta > Cryptoprocta ferox. The sequence goes on from CM053561.1 coordinate 60,355,354, forward strand.
CTCCCACCACACAGACAACCAGATCTATACTGATAATAATATTACCTTGCTTTTATAGAGTATCTGTCCTCCAAAGTGCTTGAAGCACTTTCATATGTAGTGCCTCATTTATCTCACTTGAGGGGCTCAGAATGAGCTCCAAGTAAGTTAAGGGAAGGAAACCTTCACTATGTCTCCTGGTCAGGGGCTTTCACACTTTTAATAGTACCAGCAACATTAATGTCTCCCCATCCCCCTCTCTGGTCATCATTCACATTTTATTATTATTATTATTATTATTTATTCATTATTATTATTATTATTATTATTATTATTTTAACACAGCTCAGGGTAACCATAGTCTTTCAAGAGCTGATACAATAGCAGTGGATGATCAGAGAAAATTTGAACACGAAAGTGCTGGTTTGTCTCGATTCCTTTGCTGGGCATGAAGCTTTGTTCCTTTCCAGCCAAGGCAGCCCTGATTTTGATAGAAGGCCATTAAATACATGCGCCTTTCCCAAAGATCACTCCACCCAAGCTGAGGCTTCTCTTTGAAGGTGTAATGGGATTGTAATGAGGCATCTCATTGCCTTAAATAAACATCTGCTTGGACCACATAATACATTCATTTGCTGTACTGACTCCTATTTTTCTGGGGAAAAGGTAAATTAATCATTGCATTCTACCCTCATATCTCGTATCAGGCTAGTAATGGAGCATGCTCATCTGGGATAGCAAGGGGAGAGGACGGACAGCAGATTCAGGTTCAAAGTACAACTGGCTAGATGTCACTGGGGGCAACCATCAACAGCGATATCCATGTGATGGCTATGAATAAGCAATGCAAAGTACGCATTTTTCCTAACACTCCAGCGACAGGTCTGATATTTCTTTTGTTTTAAACTACCATTTCTGGGGCTCTTTGGTTCATGGGACTTTTTCTTTCGACGGCCCTCCAGTATATCCAAATTTGTGGTGGATCTGCTAACTTCTAATAGTAACTATTAATTAATTTCAAGAGAAGAATACTAGTTTGGGAGCTAAGGAGAGTTGAGTGCTGGCCTCAGCCCTGCTGCAAACAGAATTTGGTTTGGCCTAGACTTATTCAACTCAGAATATATTCCCAGGAGCTAGAACAAGATGAGTGATTCACATCTATGGCTTCCTCATTTGTTCTCAATTCCTACATGCCTCTTGAGCAAGAGCATCTCCCTGCATTGAGTTTAATTCTTGTTTGTAAAGGTGTAAATCTTGCAAGCTAACTACTGCATTTGTTGATCAATCAAAGAAGTAACAGTTTATTTCAGCACTCAAGGTGGGGGGAAGAAAAGCCAAAACGGTTCTGCTGGACTTACTGAGGAGGCATGATTATATCCCTCCTGGACCTTCCTAAAAGATTATCCAGGGTAATTTGAACAACACTCAGATCTAATTTTACATATGGACTTTCCCCAAGTCTTATCCAAGGCACAACTCCAAAGTTGTAGCTTGTCTTTTTGTAAAATACTTTAAACCAAATCAAGAGCAAGGAGCATTTAAATGTATACAAGCACAGAAATAGAGTTCTAGGCAATTACCACTGTCATTAATCTCTTAACGGCTGGAAATAATAATAACTACTAACATTGATATTGTTCATGGAGTCAACAGTGTGATTTAATGTGTGTTATTATCCAGAAGGGGTTGATGTCTCAGCCCATCTTACTACTGTTACACTTAGAGCCAAAATGATGGCCAAGAAGAATTGTGCCTGGAGAAGCCAGAGCAACTGCCTAACATTTACTGTTCTGGAAGAAGAGACCTGCAATGACCTTGTGCTGTGTCTATCACATGATTCCCTGGCAGCTAGCTGATGTTGGGCCAACATAGCATACTACAAAGTCACGGACAAAAAACACAAGATAAAGAGTTGTGAAAACTCAGTCAAAAAAAGTTCTCTATGTTCTGTGTCCAACCCAAAGGTTTTAAAACTGAGCTACAACTATATTTAAACCTACGCTGCCCCCTTCATACAGCGCATATATCTCCCTTGCTCTAAGATCAAGGCACAATGCATTAACTATTTCAGACTACAAATCCACAGCTTGGGGCTCTCAAGTAAGTATGACGTCCACTAGGTGGCGCTCCATATTAACGCAGTTCTTCAGTGTTTCTGGAAAGAGCCCAGGGATGTCAGCAGTTGTGGGTCTTTAACTTCTGTCTGTCATTATTTTCAAAAGAGTATGTCTTTGGGGTGGTCCAAAAAATTAGCTGTACCTCAGAACTCTAAAGACAGCCAGTATTGTAAGCTCTATTGAGAAAGAAAGCAAAAGTTCGATGCCGTGTAGATGCACCACCTCTCAGTAATTAATTACAATAAAATGGGATAGAAATGTGTCACACCTGTTGTACTGACATAATATCCAAAGCATATTTTCTGTCTTGCTAGAATACCAATACATATTTCTTTAAAAGTAAAAGCAAATCAGTTAACAGTTTATTTAGGTGCTCCTGTAGCAAGAATTCCAGAGAGCGCGCGCGCGAGAGAACGAGAACTTGAAAAGTAGTCATGGGTGATGAGAAGAGATAAATGAATATGAGAGACTGAAAAGATCCTTGGGAAAAAGGGTGAGGGCAAGAATATGTGAATTGAAGGAAATACTAAAATGAAGAAATCCATTCAGCTCATACCTTGGGCAAAGCATATTTGGGCAGCTTCATTTGGGCAAACGCATTCCTTCGGTAGGACACGTAGTAATGCGGCCGTCCTCCTGATGTCAGCTGGATCATAAACACAAGAGTTGTAAAAGGAGCTACTTTAATAGTTCCAGGCCCTAGAAAAACAGCCAGGAATGGAAGGTGGTAGCTGCCAACCCAACAGTGTAAATAACTATGGTGGACAAGTGCAAAGAACTAGAGCTCTGTTAAAAAACAACATACATGGTTCATGTGAATTGGTCTGAGGCCCAACCTAACCCACTGGATGAACATACAATTCTTTGATTTGTACCTGGGGCTCAGAAACAAGGAACCATTTTCAGTTTCTTTTTATTTTTCTTTTCTTTTGTGTTTTTAATGATACAAGCCTCAGAGTATATTGGCTTAACGTCCATCAGCAGTCCCCAGCTATCCAGCCCACGACTATGGCCATGCAAACAGGTCCCCATGACATATCATAAGGAAATGCCCCAGGTGAAGCAGTGGCAGAGCTGGAGCCTTTCATCTCTGAGCGCTGAACTCCGTGTGATGCCGTCACATCGATGAATGTGAGTAGGTCTCACACACAGCAGTGCTGCCGACGCATTAGATAGAAAGCCAGCCAGGATCGTGGTCCAAAATCATTATAGATCTCTATCTCCCAGAAGAGAACTCCGAGCTACCTCCTCCAAGTCTGTACAGCACATACAGCCCAGTGGACCCCGTGAGTGCGAGGGAGGGCAAGAAGGGGTGCGGTCTCCACCCCAGCATGAGCTGGGGTGTCATGACATTTAGTGGAGTGTCAACGGCCCCACTGTCACTCTCTCTCTCCTTCGTAGCCACTGTTTTTCCCCAGCTTTGTTGTTGAGATGTTATTCACATATAAGATAGGTAACTTTGAAATGTACAATGTGATTTGATACATGTATATACTGCAAAATGATTACCACAATAGGGTTAGTTGACATCTCTATCCCCTCATTTATGATATTTTGTGCGTTGTGAAAACATTTAAAACCTACTATCTTAATAACTGTCAAGTATATAAGACAATATTGGTAATTATAGTCACTATGCTATACATTAGATCCTCAGAACTTATTCATCTCATAGCTAGAAATGTGTACCCTTTGACCAACGTCTCCCCACCTCCCAACCCCTGCCAGGGACCATCTAGTCCATATTTCTATGAGTTGGTGGAACCACTTTTAATCCATTTAAATATCTGGAGTTGGAATCAGTTGGAGTTTGCATACTCAGATTGTATCAACAAATGCTGTGGATGAAGGCTCATCAGACACATATAAAAATGACTGGCAAGTTATCTTATTCACCATGATTGGACTAGATCACCTCTTAGCCCTAGTGATGGGTTACTGGATCAAGTTCACAGTGTCATGGGTCGAAAATACATGACATTTTAAATGAAGAATTGATTCTCATTGGTAAGTCATATATGTGGATTATAAATCATTATTAGAAAACAGAAAAGGTTCCTGGGAGAAGCAGTGATTGAGAACTGAATTATACATAGAACCAAAATGTATAACCATTTTAATGTCACTTGATAATTTGATGCTGAAGTTATCAGAGTACTCATTACTCATTTTCTCAACAACAAAATGAAGTGTGTGTGTGTGTGTGTGTGTGTGTAATTATTTGTGAAACATTTTAAGAGTGCATAGGTTGATGTTGTGCATTTTGAACATTTGCTTCCTCAAAACATGGGATTGAATATTCTGAATTATGATTTCTTGTCCAGATAAATATATTAGTGTTAAGAATATGTCTCAATCTTAGTGAAATTGTGTATGTGTATACATATATATGTGTATAAAAGTAAATATATGTAATAAATATATGTAAATATAGTATACACACACATAAATATTTAGCAGTTGTATCTCTGTCACTCTTACCATGGGAAGCAATAAGTGAAGTCTGTCTAAACTTAACTAATAACTAAATAAATCACTGTCTAAACAAACCTAAAATTTTCCTTAAATGCTAAAAAGCAGCAAAGCGTACTCTCCCTTCCTGTCTCTTCTAACCACTTTATCTCAAAAGGTTTCCCACTCTTTTCAGGAGAGAAAAACCCGACTGCCTTCATCGCCTCCACTTCTTATCCTAATCACAGTCAGAGCATGACAATAATGGCTGATTACTCTCTACCTTGCCTCTGCCTCCTACCACCTCCTGCTACCCCGCGGCTTCCTGTTCCCATCTGTTTCTCTATTTTTAAGGTAAGTATTGAGGAACAGGCTGACTGGCTGCCTCTTCTGATAGGAAGCCTGACATATCCGCTCAGTCTCACTGAAGTCAGAGGAAGGGTGAACAGAAGTGCGCATCATTCTGGAGACAACCTTCATACTCTAAGCAATGCCTCCATGACCACGTGTTGATAAGGTTCGCCAGACGCTGCTCAAAGGAGCAAATTAATATTCCATCAGCATAGAAGCTTCGGAACTTGGTAATGTTCCTTTTGTCAAAAAGATAATGATTTTTTTTTCTTCCTTTTTACCCTCAAGGGACTGTAAGCAGGCACCGGAGGCTGCATTAGGGACAGAAGCAGGAAAGAGAAATGTCTGAGACAATCAACAGAAGTGAATCTTTCATACCTGAACGAACACATAATCATCCTGGACAATCAAAGAGTCTGGGTCAATGTAGCCTGGGAAAGGTTTATTTCTGTTGGCCTCCGTGCAGTTCTGCATTCGGCAAGTTAGGTATTGTGAATCTGAAAATAAAACAAAAAAGGGGT